>OX352481.1:17624495-18824495 GCA_947093115.1 Brenthis daphne
GCGGCGGCCGGCGCCTCGCAGGCGCGGCCGTCGCGCGCCAGGCGCCGGCCTGCGCCGCATGCGCACGCCGCGTGGCCGCGCGCGTCCGGCGCGCAGCGCTCGGCGCAGGCGGCGGCGGCGCACACGTCGGCGGCGCAGCGCTGGCGCGCCGGCGCCACCAGCACCAGCGCGCAGGGCCGCGGCACGTCGCGCCGCAGCACGCGCAGCTCGCCGCCGCGCGCCGCGAACACGCCGCGCGACACCCAGTCCGTCCACGCCACCCAGCCGCCGCCCGCCGCCACCGCGAACGGGTGCTCCGTGTGCGACCGCACCACTATCTATATACACACAAACACTTTGCAGTTCATCGATTCGTATACTCTATGAATCGATGAATTGCAACTACCAGGAACACCTCGGGTGCGAATGGCACGAAACTAATTGATTTTTTTATATGATAACAATCGTCTTTCGACAGAAACGACTATCGTAAAAATAAATTAGGACGATTGATAAAGTGAGATTTGATTTTCTTTGAAATAACCATTGCAACTAACAATACGGTAAGCATTTCATAAGGTATGTATGTATGTATGTATGTATGTATGTATGTATGTATGTATTTATGTATGTATGTATGTATGTATGTATGTATGTATGCGGCGACCTGTCTGTGCGAGCCGTCGTAGTGCATGCGCTCGATCTTGTCGAGGCGCGCGTCGGCCCAGTAGAGCAGACGCGCGGCGTGTTCCAGCGCCAGGCCGTTGGGCATGAGCACGTCGGTGCTGACCAGCACCTGGCGGGCGCGGCCGCTGGCGCGCGCGCGCCACACCGCCGGCCGCGACGAGTTCCAGTTCGTCCAGTATATCCGT
Organism: Brenthis daphne; assembly: GCA_947093115.1. Lineage (NCBI taxonomy): Eukaryota > Metazoa > Arthropoda > Insecta > Lepidoptera > Nymphalidae > Brenthis > Brenthis daphne. The sequence continues at coordinate 17,625,347 of OX352481.1, forward strand.
CTGCGTGTCGACACACTCAGTATCACCTCACTCATAAATTAACGCTACTTAATTACATTTTTAAGCAAATTACATTAAAACAGTCGTTAAAGAACGTTTTCGTCTTAAGGGCCATTAGGTATACTATAGAATGGGAGACAGAAGAAGATAACCAATAACTACAGCTTGTAAATGATGTGATCGTCTCCGGTCTTCTTCAATCATGGAAATTTTATTTAAATAAAAGGGAAGCAACGCTGTTTCAGTTTATTTTTCAAATATTTTTTTCGAAGGTATACGTAAGTTAATTTAAAGATCAAAAAAATATATTAAAATGAATATTTCGTAAAGAAAAAATAAATTTGTATTTTATTTCCGCTTCTTAACGCCAATTAAAAACGTATCTGTAAAATATAAATGTTGAAAAAAAAATGAAATAGAAACATATAGAGAGTAGTGTGTTCACGGCACTGACTTCTCGCAGGGGTCGTAGTCGATGCCGCGCGGGCGGTCGCCGGCGCGCAGCGGCACCAGCGTGCGCACGAGGCGCGCGCGCGCGGCGGGCGGCGCGCCGAGCAGGGCGGGCAGCGCCGCGGCGCGCAGGGCGGGCGGCGCCGCGCTGGCCCAGTACAGCGTGCGCGTCTCCTCCGCGTACACCATGCCCTCCACCGACCCCGCCTCTGCGGCACACACCTCATGTACTTACACATGATGTCATTAAAAATAAACAAAATAAAAAGTCGTGTGTGTGTACTTATGTATTCACGTAAGAAGTTATACTTGTTTAGCATAACAGAACAAAAATAGCTAAAGATTTCATCCCGTATGTCACAACTCTCTGTTTGTAAAAGGAATGCAACTAACTTCATCATTTCACTTTCAGCTAATTTCATCATGTTCATTTTCCAAATGTTGTGTGTATGTAATGTAAATGTAATGTGTTTTTGTATTTAGATCATAGGGAATTTTGTCATGGAAGTAACTAAAACTTACAGAGCTATCTCGTCATCTCTAGGGGACTCTGGGGATTACATTATACATGAAGAAGACTCACGCGGCAGCAGCACGCGGTGGGCGGAGCCGTTGAAATGCACGGCGTGTATGGCGGCGCGCTGGATGTCGGAGTAGAATAGTGTGGCCGACGAGTACTCGTAGGCCAGCGCGATGGCGTTGCGCAGCAGCGTCCTGCAAGACACGTATCAATTGTTTCAGCTTGTTTTGGAATATATTCAAATAAAAAATTAAGTTATAATTTATATATACATATAGTGAATAAACTTATAAAGAACTTTAACTTAAAAAGAATAACAAACATCCATCCTCACAATCTTTCGAGTTTATCATATTAGTAGGTAGAGTTTTTCATTAACAAATTAATTAATTTATTTATTTTTAATTTATTTATTTTATTTATTAATTTATTTATTCAGGTAAAAACAGTCGTATACAAAAAAAAATAAGATATAAACATGATGACTTACTTGTTTTCGATGGGCGGATACGGCGAATTGAGGTTCTTCTCGGCGTCGAGGTCGATACTGTCGATGGCCGTCACGCGCGTGTACATCAGGAAGCTGCTGTACGCTGCGGGAGGTCAAGCGAGACATGAGTGCGGTGAGAGCGTGAGAGGGAGAGGGAGAGAGGGGAGTGGCACTGACGTGTGCAGGTCTTGCCGTCGGGCGCGAGCTCGCCGTGCGGGCAGGCGCAGCGCGCGCCGCCGCCGCCCCACAGGCACAGCGCCGCGCAGCCGCCGTTGTCGCGCGCGCACGGGTGCTCCGCCGCGCCCGCCGGGCCCGCCGTCTGCAGCGCCTTCGACCAGATCTGTACACATGTGTGCGGCATAACGGCAAGGATACTGCATTCCCCCGACTAGTCGACTCTCATATGTTTCTCTTTTGAGAGGTATGCAGATGTATAATTTTTAGTAATCACATTTCACAATAACAATGAAATATTATTACTTACTATTAAATCTTTCAGGCTGTCTCCCAAGTTGTCGGCGAGGATCGTGTAGTCAGACACGTTAGCGATGGGCGCCGACGCCACACTGCCGTGATTTAGCATCCTGTCGAATAACCAATCGAATGAGTACATCGAACGAGTCGAATCGAAGTAGTGTATCGTGTGAGCATGTGCGTACGTGTCGAGCCAGTAGAGGCGGCCGCGGAAGGGCGCCACGGCCACGGGGTGCCGCAGCGGCGCGCCGCGCGCCACGCGCGCCCGCGCCGACCCGTCGTAGCGCATGCGCCACACGCTTACGTCCCACGTGTCCACCCAGTACACATACTTCTCCTGCAACCGTACACACTTTACAAATATGCATCGCATATTAGTACCGTTTCGATTTAAACAACGTATTATGCTAACGTTATGATTTTTATTCAACTACTACATTAGATCAACAGTAATTTTCATAATACGACAAGATGAAACGTTGTGTAGGACCTGCACGTCGACGGCGATGTCGGCGAGCGCGGTGCCGTTGTAGAGCAGCGTGGGCTCGGAGGCGTCGAGGCGCGCGCGCTGCACCCAGCCGCCGCCCGCCAGGAACAGCCAGCCCTCCCAAGGGTCCAGCGCCAGCACTGCGATTTATATATAAAACTGTTTTTTGACAAATCACATATGGTTGTGACTGGACTTTGATGAAAAATCATAGTGACAAACTTCCAAAATGTCAAGAAAGCCATGAAGAGGAGCATGCTAGGGTTTCAACTAAAGGGCAAAGTTAGGAGTATAGACTTCAGGCGCGAGACATAACTAAAAGACCATATCGGCCAACATAAATTGAGATGCACTAAACGTATGCTCCGTTGTAAATATGAAAAATGGAGCAAGCAGGAGACAGTCTGGTACCCGAGGGATGGCTTTAGAAGCCGAAGTCGCAAAGTGAGAAGATAGAAGGATGAATTGAAAATGACTTTAGGTCCCCTTTAGTAAAGATCGGCGGCAGATCGAAAGCAGTGAAAGTCATCGGAGGAGAAGAGACATCTATACATATAATAATTTTTTTGAAAAAAAATACAAAAACTGCAATTTAAGATTATACTAATATGTAGTTATCTGAACGCGGGCGGAGCCGCGGGCAATGGTAGTATTGTAAATATAATTGAGTAATGTTTAAGTTATAAAATGTAAGAAAGTTTAGAAATAAAGGTTTTATTATTATTTTTGACAAGTACGTACTTGTAGAACAGACAGATGTAAAGTATATGAAATAGTGATAGAAAAGTTAAGCTTTTACTCAATCAGTTCTTAACTGAAGTGTAAGAGAGTGAGCAAGCTGTGTGGTGTGTGGTGGTGGCGCACCAGTGACGACGAGCGGGTCGGTATCGCGCAGCACGTAGCGCTGCGAGCCGTCCAGGCGCGCCACCAGCAGCAGCGCGCGCGCCGCGTCGCTCCAGTACAGGTTGCCGGCGCGCGCGTCCAGCGCCAGCGCCGCCAGCGCGTCGCGCGCGCCGCCCGCCGCCGCCTGCTGCAGCACGCGCGCGCGCGCCGCTCCGGAGCGCCGCGCGCGCCACGCCGCGCCCGCCTCGGGGTCCGCCCAGTACACCCACTCGCCCGCCGCCGCGTACTCCAGCGCGCCCGCGCACGCCACCTGCGGGATGGGCGGCAGCGCCTCCCGCCCGCCCGACAGCGACAGCCCGCGCAGCTCCCAGCTCAGCGAGTAGATGAGCACCTCGTCCTCGGCTGCCGACCGTTGTTTGACATTTATATTAATCAATATTGTGTCCAATTCTAAAAATTATATTTTTTAAATATGAATTTTGAGTAAATATAGTTTTTTAAAGATTTTGGATAAAATCATAGAAATTAAAAATGTTCCAGATAAATAAGTTTGGTTAGTAGGAAGGTATAATAAGGAGGCTCACGAATGCAATCCGCGCCGTCCTGGCGGTACCCCTGCGCGCAACGGCACGCGGCGCGCGCGCCCGCCGACACGCACAGGTGCGCGCAGCGCGGCCGCCGCGCCGCGCACGCGCCGCCGCCGCGCTGCAGCGCCGCGTCGTACACCGCCACCGAGATCACGCCCTCTGCAAGCAACCACACGCACGATCGATGTGACGACTGCATAAGATCGATATCAATTATCCACATATCATATATGTCGGAGACGAGTCATAATCACAACTAATCGAAACGCGAGCGCCATCGTCTTGGGCTCGACAGAGTCTACGTCGTGACACTCGACCGGGCTCGGCTGAGTTACGCTTGGTCGCACAGTGAACACTAGTAGAAACTGTATTGTCTATACGTGGTAATAGTGAAGTGAAGTGCTTGCTATATGGTTGTGTAGTGAAGTGCTGTTCAAAGTGATAATTGTTAATTTGAAATACTACTTTGATTGCGACGACTTTTATTTGAACCAACACTTCCCATATAACGCCCACTGTGTAAGTCATGATAATATAATGGAAAATAATAGAGAAAATTAATGCAGCTTCGATATATATATACATGACTGACAGACCGGTGTCGTTGCGCAGCACGCGCGGGCGCGCGCAGTGGTCACGCGCGCAGGCGCGCAGCGTGGCGGTGGCGGCGTCGGCCCACACCACCTCGCCCGCGTACAGAGCCAGCGCCGTGGGCCGAGCGCCGATGTCCAGCGGCAGCTGTCGGGACATGTTCGATATCACAAGTATCACACGTGAAGACTACAAAAAGCATTACTTTTCTGTCTAAAGATACTTACCGTATAAGTTTTTTCCGTTTTTAAATCGATGTACTGTATGGTCGCGGAGCCCTCGTTGACCCAGTATAGGCGGTTACTCTCCAGGTCCACTTGCAAACCTGTCGAACGCAAACGGCGGCGACATTACCACATCGCTCTGTCATCTCACGGTCACTGAGAAGGAAGGGGGAGAGGAAGCGGGAGGGGGAGGGGCGGCACTCACTGGTGGCGCGCGCGAGGTGCGCGTCGCGGCGCGAGGACAGCAGCGTGCGGCGCGCGCCCGCGTCGCCGTCCGCCGCCTCGATGCGCTCCTCGCCGTCGCGCGCCAGCGCCCAGTACAGCTTGCCGCTGCACCGACACCGACATGGGTTAGTAAATCTTTTACGTAATGAATCAATGTTGAATAATTTTCACAAGCACACATATATTGATATTTTAACATGATGACGAAATGGTGTTAATAGGGAATCTAAATTTATGGAATTCACAAGTTTCTTAGTTTTCTACATTGCTTGAAATGAAGAAACTAAAAACTAGCTGTATTAAATATGTAGCTCTAGTTTAGTTAAAATTCGATGACGCTGACTTGAGGGGGTCGACGACGATGGACTGCAGCGCGGCCATGTCCGGCAGCAGCGGCGCCGCGTACTCGCCGCGCAGCCCGCTGGCCACCAGCGCGCCACGCGACACGTAGTACAGCACGCGCGCCGCCCAGTCCAGCGCCAGCGCGCGCGGCGCCTCCACGCCCGCGTCCGCCACCACCTGCACCGCGCCGCCGCCCTCCGCGCCGCCCGCCCCGCCCGCGCCCCGCACGTCCGCGCGCTTGATCTCGTTCGTCTGCGCAACAACGCCCACATCGGTATATAGGTACACTGCACAGGAGGAGACGAGGACGGGCAGGGACGGTACTTACGTCGGTGTCCGCCCAGAAGATGGCGTACTCGGCGGGAAGGCAGTGCAGCGCCTGCGGCGTGGCCAGCTGCGGGCCCGACAGCGCAGGCAGCGACTGCGCGCCGGGCGCCGCCGGGGACAGCCCGCGGATCTCACCCGCGCGGCTCACCACGATGGCCTGCTCGTACACTGCGCACCCGCACGACCCATGGCGCACCATCAGTCAACATTAACGAGACAACAAAACGATTTAATTGAATTACATTATTTTATCGAATACAAAAGCTAATTAAAAGTAACGGTGGATACCCTCGCAGGTGCGGCCGTCGTCGGCGAGGCGCATGAGGTGCGGGCACGCGCACACGCGCTCCGAGGCCGAGTCGATGAGACAGAGATGCGAGCAGTTGCCGTTGAGCGCGCAAGGGTTGCCGGCGCCGGGCGGCTGCAGGCTGGGGTGCACCACCTTCACGTCGAAGGGCTGCGTGAGCGTGCGCTGCACGTACACCACGTCGGAGCCGTTCCACTTGTTGGCGCGCAGCACGGCGTTGGCGCGCCAGTCCGTCCAGTACACGTGCGACTCGTACAGCGCGAGCGCGAAGGGGTGCGCCAGCGCGGGGTGCGCGCGCAGCACCACGCGCCGCTCGCCGCCCTCGTAGTCCGCCGTGAGCAGCGCGTCTGCGCGCGCGTCCGCCCAGTACACGCGCCGCGCCACCACGTCCAGCGCCAGCCCGTTGGGCAGCGCCGCGCCGCCCTCCCCACCACCCTCGCCGCCCAGCCGCAGCACCACCGTGCGAAGCCGCCCCGCCAGCGACGCGCGCTCGATGCGCGGCGCCTCCGCGTCCCAATCGCTCCAGAACATCAGCCCTGACACACACGTTCACACTCACCATTACTTTGTTTACGATACTTGTATATTACCAAAGATCAAGAAAGAGACGGGACTCACCGACGGTGGGGTCGACGGCGATGGCCCTGGGGCTGCCCATGTCGCCAGAAATGAGGGTTCGTCTATATTTCCCGTCTACGGACGCTACCTAAGAAAATTAATTGCTGATTATTTTCCTTATAAATTGCCAAAGTACAGATATCGTAGATGTATACCGACCTCGATCTGACGCAGATTGCTCTCCACCCAATAGAGGTTGCCGGCGATCCAGTCAACCGCCAGGCCCTCCGCCGCCGTCAGTCCCTGCTGGACCACCACTTCGATTCCACTTATCACTAAAATGAGAAAATAATATTAAAATAAATATTTATTGAGAACCAGGGACCGTAAAACTAGGGTTTAGAGTTAAGCCAAAAAAAACGGTTACCCATTCAAAATGAACGTAGAAAAACCTTGTTACCAATTAAATGTGTAACCTACCTTTAAGCAAATGAAATGTGTTAATCATTTGTAATGATAGCCCTACTATAGAATTAACCCTATCGAAAGGGTTACCACATCGTTTTACGTGATTATCCCGAAACTTACTTTTTAACTGGTGATGAAGAAAGGGTGGGGGAATATACCTATTTGTTTCTAAATTCGTGTAGCACTGCAAAACAATGTTAATTTAAAGTTTCATACTCCTACCTGTGCACGTTTACTTATTAAAATATATAATGAACCGTCACAAACGTAAGTATTTATTTGTCTTTTTATGATTGTATATTTTATTTAAAAATTGATTTTAGTAACGTTTTATATATAGATAACTATTTTACATTTACTTTTATTTTTAATTAATTTTATAAAAAGCTGAAATAGTACCAGAAACGGAGCCAAATAAAGATGAAACCCAATGTGATAGCCCCTCTTCAGAAAAACGACTCAATGAAGGCGGTAATTAATCTGTTTACATATACTTGTTAAAATCTTTGTTTTTCTCTTGATTTTTTGGGTTTTCAAAGGGTAATAGCAGCAGCCTCTTTCTCAAGTATGTTTTTAAATACTTGTAATGTACATATATTATATAAACTATTTTTTTAAAGTCTAGGTTCTTACTAATTACAAATTTGTGTTTTTATATATTACAGAATACCGAGTTGATGAAGACTCGTATAATATATTTGAGCCAAACTCTCAAAATTTAGACCAATACAAGGATTACGAAGCCCGTGATACATTAAAAACAATTGAATTTACTGAAAGCAATACCCAAACGTATGCCGAAGAAAACACAAAAAAATGGAATTTGCAAATAATGCTTTTGGAACATTCGTTGGGCTGGAATTGGCTAATGTACCGGTTCTGAAGAGGCGTTACGTTATGTACCAAATAATTAAAATTATAGAAAATAATTCATAAATGTTATGAATAAATTATTTTAAATTAAATCATTATTCTACATATTTCTTAAAATAAAAAGACATAAATATTTACATAAGACTTTATTTTTTATTATAACAAGTTTTTAAAGGAGTTTCTATTTTTCTAGTCATGTATGTGTGTGTCATGTGTGTGTGTGTGTGTCATGTGTGTGTGTGTGTCATGTGTGTGTGTGTGTGCGTGTGTGTGTGTGTGTGTGTGTGTCATGTGTGTGTGTCATGTGTGTGTGTGTCATGTGTGTGTGTGTGTCATGTGTGTGTATGTCATGTTTGTGTGTGTATGTGTCATGTATGTGTGTGTCATATGTGTGTGTGTGTGTGTGTGTCATGTGTGTGTGTGTGTGTCATGTGTGTGTGTGCGCGTGTCATGTGTGTGTATGTCATGTTTGTGTGTGTATGTGTCATGTGTGTGTGTGTGTGTGTGTCGTGTGTGTGTGTGTGTGTGTGTGGTGTTTTGTGTGTGTGTGTGTGTGTGTCATGTGTGTGTGTGTGTCATGTGTGTGTGTCATGTGTGTGTGTGTGTGTGTGTGTGTGTGTGTCTGTGTGTGTGTGTGTCATGTGTGTGTGTCATGAGTGTCATGTGTATCACGTGTGTCATGTGTGTGTGTGTGTGTGTGTGTCATGAGTGTCATGTGTATCACGTGTGTCATGTGTGTCATGTGTGCCATGTGTGTCATGATTGTCATGTGTGTGTGTCATGTGTGTCATGTTTGTCATGTGTGTGTGTGTGTGTGTGTGTGTAATGTGTGTGTGTGTCATGTATGTGTGTGTGTCATGTGTGTCATGTTTGTCATTTGTGTGTTTGTCATGTGTGTGTCATGTGTGTCATGTGTGTGTGTGTGTGTGTGTGTGTCATGTGTGTGTGTCATGTGTGTCATGTGTGTCATGTGTGTGTCATGTGTGTGTTGTGTCATGTGTGTGTGTGTGTGTGTGTCATGTGTGTGTGTGTGTCATGTGTGTGTGTGTCGTGTGAGTGTGTGTCGTGTGCGTGTGTGTGTGTGTCGTGTGTGTGTGTGTGTGTGTGTGTCGTGTGTGTGTGTGTGCCATGTGTGTCATGTGTGCCATGTGTGTCATGAGTGTCATGTGTGTCATGTGTGTCATGTGTGCTAAGTGTGCTGTGTGTCATGTGTGTGTGTGTGTGTGTCAAGTGTGTGTGTTATGTGTGTGTGTGCCATGTGTGTGTCATGTGTGTGTGTCATGTGTGTGTGTGTCATGGGTGTCATGAGTGTCATGTGTGTTGTGTCATGTGTGTCATGTTTGTCATGTGTGTTTGTGTCATGTGTGTGCGTGTGTGTGTCATGTGTGTGTGCGTGTCATGTGTGTGTGTGTCAATGTGTGTGTGTGTGTGTGTGTGTGTGTGTGTGTGTCATGTGTGCGTGTGTTTGTGTCGAGTGTGTGTGTGTGTGTCGTGTGTGTGCGTGTGTTTGTGTGTCATGTGTGCGTGTGTTTGTGTGTCATGTGTGCGTGTGTTTGTGTGTCATGTGTGTGTGTGTGTGTGTCATGTGTGTCATGTTTGTCATGTGTTTGTGTCGAGTGTGTGTGTGTGTGTGCGTGTCATGTGTGTGTGTGTGTCATGTGTGTGTGTGTGTGTGTGTCATGTGTGTGTGTGTCATGTGTGTGTGTGTGTCGTGTGTGTGTGTGTCGTGTGTGTGTCGTGTGTGTGTCGTGTGTGTGTGTCGTGTGTGTGTGTGTGTCGTGTGTGTGTGTGTGTCGTGTGTGTGTGTCGTGTGTGTGAGTCGTGTGTGTGTGTGTGTGTGTGGTTTGTGTGTGTCGTGTGTGTGTGTGTGTCTGTCGTGTGTGTGAGTGTGTGTGTAGTGTGTAGTAAATGATTCATAAATAATTATTAAATTTTAAATATGATAATTATGTAACTTACCTTTAAATTATATCCGCATATCAAACATTTACTCTTCTTCTCGATGTTGTCATAATTAAAGTATCGGTTTTAATTGGAGGCATTTTAAAATAACAAGACTAAGAGCACTTTTCATATCACTCGCGTGTTGTCGAATAAAATAAAATTGCATTTCTTCAGGCCTAGACACCTAAACAACGAAAGAAACATGTCCGTACACGTTAATACTCGTAGGTGTTCGTTTGCCGCCTTTTTATGTTTTCTATACTACACTCTAATATGTAATGTTTCTTAATAATTTTAGAGGCTAAAATTGTACCATTATATTTGTTAGATAACACGTTATATATGAAGTAACCCATTATTTATTGGGTAACCTAATACCTAACCCAACAGATAGGGTTAACCCTATTAAACATATGATTTAATTAAGCCTGTTGACTTGGTAACCCTATGAAAAGGGTTTCTTGTTAAAACCCTTTAAAAAACCCAGGTTAAAACCCTTTAAAGGGTAACCAAATGGGTCCCTGTTGAGAACGTCAAATATAACAAAGTGTCAATATGTGGTCGGGCGTCACCTTCGCCGAACAAGGTGCCGCGGTAGATGGCATCGTCGAGCACGTCGGTCCAGAACATTTGCACGGCATGCGGCGGCGCGGGGTCGCGGCGCCACGCCAGCGCCAGCGTGTTGCGCAGCGCCGCCACCAGCGCGCGCGCCGCCAGCGCCGGCAGCTGCACGCCGCGCAGCTCGTGCCGGTTGCTGAACACCAGCAGCGGCCGCTCCGGCGCCGTGCTCTTGCACGTGAACCCGTCCGCCGCCAGCTTGTAGCCCTCGTAGCACGTGCACTTGTACCGGTTCTTATGCGGCTGACACGTCTGCAACGCATCGATTCAAAGCTATCATTCAGAGTTATCGCAAAACACAGTATGGCAAAAATTTAAAAACTTGAGTAAAATCAAAATAGTGTGAGAGAATGTGAAGGAGGGCCGTTTACCTGGCTGCACACGCCCCAGTCGGTGCAGGCGTGCGCGGGCGCGCAGGAGTAGCCGTCGCGCTGCAGGCGCAGCGGCGCGGGGCAGGCGCAGGCGGGCCCGCGCGGCGTGGCGCGGCACAAGTGCGAGCACGCCGCCACCTCGCACATCGGCTCGCCTGCCACCCGCACGCACGCACGCACGCACGCACCGAGCGATTAACATAAACCTCTATTATCTTTTTGACGTGAAACATCTTTAAAATGACACCGAAACATAATCGTACGTGTAGCGAGTCAGAAAAGTGAAATGTGATGAAATTACAAAACTCATAGTCTTAGAAACATTATTCCAGTGGTATTGCTTACTTAGCTTATTAATAGTCTAGCTCGCTGTTCTGACTTTGAGTTAGTGCTCGGGGCCGTGCGGGGCGGCCGCGGACTGCGTATTAATACTGTATATCATGGAAATTAACGCTTTCGCTCCTTTTTATTCGGTATAACTCACGAGTCACACGTGACAAAAAAGCCTTATAAAAAAATATCTTTTTTTAACACACACATCGTATTTCGTTCAAGTAGCTCATTTAGTTGAAGTTCGTAGACTTTGAATTGAACAAATATGAATATATCTATAGTTGCTGAAACTAATGGATCAAAGGTAATTGTATTAATTATTGTCCAACATAAAGGGCACGAATACACTACCACATCTGTCGGCCTCGTCGGCGCCGTCCGCGCAGTCCTGCGCGCCGTCGCACAGCTGCTGCAGCGGCACGCAGCGCGTGCCGTTGTCGCAGCGCACCGCCGGCGCCGCGCACTCGCCCGCGGGCGCGGCGGCGGCGGCGGCAGCGGCGGGGGGCGCGGGGGCGGCGGGGCAGCCCGCCTCGTCCGAGCCGTCCAGGCAGTCCACTCGCAGGTCGCAGCGGAATTCCATTCGTATACACTCTCTGTTATTACATTGAAACTCGTGATCTTCGCAGAGTCCATGTTTATCTGTTTCGTTGTGATGCGGTCTGAAAAATGAAATAATTTTGTATTTACATGAATGAGTCGTGTGTGCCGCGTCGTGTCGGCCGGGGTGTCGCTCACCGGCGGCGGCGCGGCGCGGCGTCGGGTGCGGGCGCGGGCGCGGCGGCGCAGGCGCGCTCGTCGTCGGCGCCGGCGCAGTCGGCGTGGCCGTCGCACACGTACTCCCAGGGCAGGCAGGCGCCGGCGGCGCAGCGGAAGGCGGGCGCGGCGCAGGGCGCGGCGGCGCAGCCCTGCTCGTCGGAGCGGTCGCGCGCGCCGCAGTCGGGCGCGCCGTCGCAGCGCCAGGCGGCGGGCAGGCAGCGCCGCGAGCGCGCGCACGTGAACAGCCCCGGCGCGCACGCCGCCTGCGAGCACGCGCGCGCTGTCTCGTCCGCGCCGTCCGAGCAGTCTGCCGTCACACAAACCCTTTGTGGTTAATGTTCAAGAAAAACCGATATAAAAAAATAATAACTTATGCACCGACATGTACAGTCTTTAATTTATTTTTATTTAAATATATCTAAACTAACCTTTCAACCCGTCACAGATCCAGCTCTTCGGGATACAGCGACTCGAGTCACATTGCATAAATTGATCCTCGTTACAAGTCACATTAGCTGAAAACATATAAAAACGACATTTGCACAAAATAAAAATTATAATTAAAAATGAATAACTATTAAAATGGCATGTATTCAATGACGATCACCGCAAGGTCCAGTGGGGGAGGTGTCCTCGTCGGAGCCGTCGGAGCAGTCCGCGTCGCCGTCGCAGACGAACGACGAGTCTATGCACCGTCTGTAACACGTGCACTTATAAAGATATACACTTATTTTTGAGTCGTTTGACATGAAGCGCGTTGAGCGACACGCACCCCTGCCCGCAGTGGAAGTGGTTAGCGGGGCAGGGCGCGGCCTCCGCCCCGCCCGCCGCCGCCTCGCCCGCCCCCGCGCAGCGCCGCTCGCCCGGCGCCGTGGGCAGGCACAGCTCCGGGCACCCGCCGTTGTTGTGCGAGCATGCGTTCTTTCCTACAACATATATATGTATGTTATTATTATTATTATTCTAAACGGTTTTTTAAAGATTATACTGCATTGCAGCGAGCTTAGTACGACTTCACATACGACGACATAATGATCGAGATAGTTGTAAGTCCATGATAAGAACCGGTAATAAAAAGTTATCGTGAGTAGAAAAAGATAGAAAACTTTAGCCATCATTACGAGAACAATTTCGAACCATTTGTTTTTTCTGTTTCGAATTCCATTCTTACAAACTATTCTTGTTATACAGAGGGGCCACAGTTTAAAAAGCGATGAGTATAGTAGGAGTTTGAATTTGAGAAGCTGTAGTGTTGTGGCGGAGCAGTACCGGAGCGCGCGGCGGCGGACACGAGGCGGATGTCGTAGAGCGGCGCCGAGAACGCGCGCAGCGTGTCCACCGAGCCGTTGGCGAGCAGGCGCCGTACCAGCCCCGACCCGTGCTCGCTCCACACCACCCAATCTGCAACACGACACGACCGACACACTATGTTTGAGCCTCTTAAATCATTCATAAATATGCATAACGTTATAAATATTGCAAATTTATACGTACTATATTTTTTTTAATCAAATTTGATAATATTTTATAATATCATTTATATTATCTTATAAGTGTACCTTCATATACCGCCAAGCCGTATGGCTTAGACAGAGGAGTCTCAGGAGTATTTTTAAGCAGCAATTCGCGCTTAGCCCCCGGCGCCACGTCTCCGGACGACGTTACGAGGATACGCTCAATTTTGTTCAAATAAACATCACACCTACAAGAAATAAATATATTTTCGTACAACTAGGCACACTATAAAGCAGAGTCCACATTAACACCGGACACAAGGTTGTCAGTTACCAATACAGGTAGTGCGTCTGCAGGTCGATGACGAGCCCGTTGGGCCACGTGAGGTCGTCGGCGAGCAGCGCGCGGCGCCGCGACGCGTCCATGGCGGCCGCCTCGATGCGCGCCGCGCCGCCGCCGTCCAAGCCCGCCCACACCGACCAGTACATCACGCTGTGGACACAACTTATATTATTATAAATTGGAGGTCGTTTGAAGCTAAAACTTAATATGATAAAATTCATATCATGTACTTAATTTTAACGATTATTTCAAAAATTTTAACGTATCAAAATAGCATAATATAAAAAAAATATAGAATGATTGTGCAGTGCAGCACTTACCCGTTGGCGGGGTCGAGCGCGAGGGCGCGCGGGTGGTAGTGCGGCGCGCGCAGCAGCACGCGGCGCGCGCGCGCGTCCAGCCGCGCCGCGCTCAGCTGCCCCAGCGCGTCGTCCGTCCAGTACACGTTGCGGCCTACATTCGATAAAACTCTCATATACATACCACGTCAAATTTTCCACAAAAGTTATTAAATGAAATTTAATAATGTCAAACATTCGCGTAAATCTAAGAAAGTATTATTTCCACAAACGTATTTTTACTACAAATATTATCTATACATATAATAAAATTGTAACTAAGCCGAATCTGTAGTTTAGATATTTTTTGGAAAACCTTATTGAAATAAACATTATTATAGATACAGAGGCCGAATGTAGTGTTTAGAATTTTTGTCTGTCTGTCTGTTACCGCATCACAGAAAAACCACAAGAGGGATTTAGATGAAATTTGGTATGGTGATAGCTGGTTATCCGGGTCAACATATAGGATACTTTTTACCGCGCGAATATGTCTCATTTCTAAGAAAAAGAACAAAAACTGCAATGTAAGGATATATTAATATGTAAAACCTAAGAATTTGGTTTTGGTCATCTGAACACGGGCGGAGCCGCGGGCAATGCTAGTCTGATATATTTTTATTGTGGATTTATGTAACATAACACATAAAAAGATGCTCACTCATCCAGTCGATAGCGAGTCCTTCACAGTTGTCAACTTCATCTCCGAGAAAAACCTCTTGTTGGCTTCCGTCGAGTTTCTGCCGGATAATTTGATATCTGCAAAGTATAAATGTAATGAATATTTCCAGTATACTATCGTTTATATGAGACGCGATCGTGCGGCGAGCACTCACTTGTGCACGTCGCAATAGTAGAGCATCTGCTTGTCGATGTCGACGTCGGCGGCGGTGGGGCGCGCGGCGTGCGTGGCGGGCGCGAAGGGCTCGTCGGGCTCCGCCCCCGGCGCCGCCCCCGGCCCCGCCCCCGCCAGCACCAGCCCGCCCACCAGCGCCGGCGCGCCGCGTGACACCACCAGGTAGCTCTCCGCCTCCACGCCTGCCGGAGCCCATGCAACATACTCGTATACCTTCCAACACCATGTCCTTTGCTCTTTACATTAATATAATATAGTTTCGATCGCAGCGGTAATAACAGACCAGCAAGGCGAGCAGTAAGGTAGGTGGTGTGCACTCACGCTCGCAGTCGCCGTGGCCCACGAGGCGGTACCCGTTGCGGCACACGCAGTGCGCGCGCGGCGCCGCGCCGCTGTACGCCGGCACGCACACGTGCGCGCAGCCGCCCTTGCGCACCGCGCACGGGTGCGTCACTGCCGCGGCACAAAATTGACGTGGAGAAAAAAAGTTAAAAAAATTGGAATCTGACTACGAAAATAGACCTATAATTATAGGAGAATTAAAATACACTAAATACGCTAGCAAAAGAAAACGTCGGGCACAAATAAATTTAATGATAATGAACAAGATACCGTTAGGTTGTCGCTGTCGGTGGTACACGAGCGCGGCGAGCGGGCGCGCGCGCACGGCGAGGTGCGCGGGCGGCGCGCGCGCGCGGCGGTAGCGCGACGCGGCCAGCACGCTGCGGTTCTGCCACACCGGCAGGTACAGCAGCCCCTCCAGCACCGAGATGCGCTCCAGCCGCTGCGACTGCACAGGGGGCGGCGCGCGCGTGAGGCGAGTGTGTGCGGGTGGCGGGGGAGGGGGGGGGGAGGCGGGGGCACTCACGTCGTATCCGCGGCGCACGGTGGCGCGGCGCCGGCCGTCGTAGTCGACGCGCTCGACGCACTCGAGGTAGGCGTCGACCCAGTAGAGCGCGCGCGCGGCGGGGTCGAGCGCCAGCGCGCCGGGGTACACCAGCTTGAGGTCGGCGAGCGCGCGCGCGTCGGCGCCGGCCAGCGAGGCGCGGCGCACGGCCGGCGGCTCGGCGCCCCACGCGCTCCAGAACATGTACCCGGCGGCGGGGTCCAGCGCCAGCGAGCGCAGGCGGCCGAGCGCGCGCTCGGGCAGCAGGCGGCAGTGGCGCAGCGCGGCGTCGCACAGCGCCACCAGCTCGCGCGCGCTGTCCGCCACGTACCAGTTGCCCGACACCCAGTCGATGGCCAGGTGCTCCACCGCTGCACGACACACACACACACACGTCAGTTAATGTTTGCTCAATAAAATTAATTGAATCGTATGTTACTTTTAATTTTAAATGCTGAAACTAATTAGCTGCAGATACAATATATTTTTAATAATAACGAATAAAGTTCATTACGGTATAATGAGACATTAATCCATTATCAATTTTTAAATGTAAGTTTAATTAATTTATATTTTAATGAAACTGTGGAGTATACAAAATATCTACTTATTTACTTTTATTATAATATAATACTACATATGAAAAAAAATGAGTATTTGTAACCTTCACACGTGGTTCAAGTAAAACTTCCTTGGCGCCGCGATGTGGCATCTGCCGATCGCAATTAAATTAAAACAAATCAAAATATAAATATAATATTTTTTATAAAATTATTAGTAATAAATATTCATTTGTATAAGTAATAATTACTATAAAATCATTAATAATAAAATTTTTATAAATAATGATTATCATATTATATTTATATACATATTTTTTTTTTAATTATTAATAATATATTTGACTCTCACTTTCGCGACACTCATGTTCCAGTTACGCGTAAAGAAGTTTTACTTCAAAAAAAGCGTCAGCTAAAATCATGTAACTATTTTTGTTCTATGTTATCGTATTCAAAAAATAACCCCTTATAAAAATATAAAAGTTGTGTAAATGAGGTTCATTCCCACAGAACAGCACAAAGTATGTGAGTAGGGGTGCGGGTGTGCGGGCGTGCGGGCTCACAGTCGAGGTCGGGCAGCGGGTGCGGCGCGGGCAGCTCGCGGCGGCGCGAGAAGTCGTCCGCGTCCACGCACACCAGCGCCGCGCGGCTCACGTTGCGGTGCACGTAGCACACGCTCCTGCGCACACAGAACACACGCCGAATCAACTCCATTACATACGTCCGGTAGGTAACGCTTCGAACAGTAGAATACTCCAGTATCACATACCTGTTGGTATAAAGGAAGTCGATGGCGCGCACTTCGAGCGCGGCGAGGGAGTGGTTGCCGCGCGCGGCGGCGGCGGGCTCGGCGGGCCACACGCGTTCCACGCCGCTCTCCGTCGCCACTATCAGCGACAGCGGGGCCCCCACTGGATCTGCGGATAGATTTTGTTCACAAATTGGTAGGTTTGATTTTGTGATAAACTAAAAAAATAATAAAAGTTTTTTAGCGCGAAAAGGATGGTAAGCATGAACGCAATGATGGTGACCGTTGACGGCTGCGCAGGAGCGCTGGTCAGCGCGCAGCACGTAGCCGACGGCGCACGCGCACGCGTACGATCCGGGCAGGTTGCTGCAACGCTGCGCGCACGCCCCCTCCCACTCGCACTCGTCGCTGTCTGCACCACAACACAATAAACTGGTTATTACGTTATATAAAAAATTTTTGTGTTCAAGTGTTTTTTCTTATTTTTATAATTCTTTTTTTATTTATTTTTTACAATTTTCACTTAGTCATATTTTTTTCGTTGTCCTTTTATAGTGTTTTTATTTTGCAATAACTTTTGTTTTATAGGTGGACACTTTGCTGGTGCGTGGATGTTTTAGTTTATAATTATTTTTAAGAATTATCTCACTGTTTGTTTCCCAAAAATTAATAAATAAATAAATATGTAGATAGAAGCACGTCTCACCGACGCAGCGGCCGTCGCGCCACTCGTAACCGGGCTGGCAGTAGCAGGAAGCGCCCTCGTGCGTGGGCCGGCACGCCGCGCAGCCCAGCGCCGCGCACGACGACTCCGTGACTGTGCACACACGACATGAAACACATTGTAAATTTAGCCACAAACCACTGCATGTTTCTTTTGAATGAAGATATGTAAAATATGACGCTCTACAAAGCACAAAGGAGATCAGTTTCAATGCCAGCACTCACAGTTGTCGCAAATGTCCCACTCGTCGCTGCCGTCGAGGCAGTGGCGCACGCCGTCGCAGAAGTTGTAGACGGGCACGCAGCTGAACTGGCCGTCCTCCGGCGTCGCGCACCGCGCCCACGCGCCCCAGCACTTGAAGTCCTTTTCACCTGCAATATTTGTTATGTTGGTATCGTTTATTTATAAATTTTTATTATCAGCTTATTCATTTACCGTCGTGTAAGGGATTATCCCGCTGAGATACATTTTGCAACGGCAGTTACCTATCTTTGGTAAATTTAAAATTATGAATAAGATAGATAATCCTTACTTAGTAACTTGACAAAAAACCAATATTATACAACATACACATGTAGGGGTCCTCGTCGGAGGCGTCGTGCGGGCCGCAGTCGGCGTCCCCGTCGCAGCGCCAGCTCGCCGCTATGCACAGGCCGCTGCGCACGCAGCGGAACTGTCCGGGGCCGCAGGTCGTGTTGTATGCTGTATACACAAATGCTCAACTTAGACCTACACGCAGACGTACAGTAGTCCGGCACGTCCCTTACATTAGACTTAAAGTTTTAATTTTACAAATACGATTTTTTTGTCCTTCGAATATCACTCATAACACTTAGTATCATGTAGGTAGTTGTTGTATTGTCGAGTTATATCTGTTCAGGTGGTAATTAATTTATGGTTTATTTGTCTGTGGGTTGACCCACTCTAGAGCAAGCGAGACGATACAAACGAATATGTATACCTATAACTATTACTATTATGTATATTAACTTGGATTTTTAAGGTATTGTGGGTTCAAATTAATATTATAGTAAAAAAAAACAATTTTCCATGTGCGTAAATATTTTTTAAGCAGCTATAATCGAAGCACTTAGTGACTTATGGAATTGATTGACCTGGTGTATGCCAGTCTTGTGTAGGTAAATATTTCGACTGTGGTATTTACTCGTAGTAATAGGGTCGGTAGGTACGTACTGCAACTAATCTCGTCCGACGCGTCCGTGCAGTGCGCGCGCCCGTCGCAGTGCCAGGCGGCGGGCACGCAGCGCGACGCGTCTGCGCACGCGAACTGGTCATCGTTACACTTCAACGTCCCTGTCAACTCTTCACCTGGTATGCCTGAAATAAACAATTTCATACATTTTTCCTTAGTACACTACCTGCAATATTTATACTAATTGCTACTTCTTTAACTTCCCTTTTGCATGGCTTAGATTTGTGCAACAAACTAATATCTAATGAAAACTCATCGACTTAATTTGTCTACGTTTTGAACAGGTACCTCAAGTGATTCCCGTGGGATATTAGCTCTTGCAATAAAATAGGCAGAAGCGAGTGATGTGCAAGCAAGCATGATATTTTATATTAGTTATAATAATGCAAATAAACAAAACTGCTTTCAATGGTCACCAGCATGAGGAATAGTCTATAAAACTAAGGTAACTGTGGAACGCTACTACTTTGATTACAATATTTTCGGCTGCGCCATTATTTTTTAGTATTTTGATTTTCATATTTGAAAATGAGACCTAATCGAAGATTATTATTAAAATCGTTTATATAAGTAATTGGCAAAATATTAAAAATTAAAAAGTATAGACAGTCAATCTACGAAATATCTATTAGATTCGCTTTTGAGATAAAAAGTAAAATATAACGGCACAAAACTGCGCACAACTATGTATGTACATCTATCACTAGAGAACTAGGCACGTGATAAAACGCTTGCTAAAAATGTTTTGATTAAACTTAATAGCAAATAGATGACACGAATGATATGTAATAATAATCTTGAATGAATATAATTAGCTGTCGTAAATGGAAAGATATGGATTCTATGAATAGGCACCTACTACATCATATGTATATGTATATGTGGAGGTATTGGCATAGTGTATTGAACTTATCACGAGATTGTAATGAAACGTTTCTACTCTTAGGTGGGTTTGAAAATCCATTTAGTCGAGCTGACGCCCGACATGAATTACTTAAACAGTATCGACTATCGTTACTAGTAAAAGCTTGCCGCCGTTCTCTTTAAAAAGCTAGTTTACTTCGGGCACTGTCCTCTTGAAGGCCAACCGGCACCATCCGATATAACATGGTATTATTTATTTAAAGTAAAATTAATAACAACATAGGTATTATATCACGTATTTATTATCTATGTATCAGTTATATATATTACTAGCGGCTCACCCTCGCTTCGCTCGGGTTCGTCGCTTGGTACGTTTTAAATAGATATAAATAGTTATTAGCCAGCGTTAGCCATATACATTTTAATTTTTTTTGTTAATAATATTGACAAATATTAACATTAATATTTATACGATACTATTGTCACTCAATTGTTTTGCCTTCCCGGAACCTCTCCACTAACACTTAATCTTTATGGTATGGTATTAAACTTCTAATTGACTTTTAAGTATTATTACGAATCTTTTATATGGGAGTATAGAAAAGTGTTGTTTTTAGACTTTTTCAAGCTATTTTTTAATTTTTTCTCTTCATAAGAACCATCCTCGTACTTCAAGGAATATTCTAAAAAAAGAATTAGCGAAATCGGTTCACCTGCTCTCGAGATTTGCGCTTACCAACACATTCAGCGATTCATTTTTATATTATAGATTTGCAAATCTTGATCATTCTTTCTATAATACTTAATAGTTTAAGTATACTTTAAGCAATATTTATATTTAATTACGTTTACGAGCATAGATCGGGTAAAAAAGATTATTTTATTGTATATATCTATATATTGCAGGGTTCGAAACGATGCAGGGGTGTTGTAGTGAATGCGCAAGCGATCCTACGCACCCCATTGCACTGCGGCGACGGGTTCCGCTGTGGGTTTTAGTGAGTAGGAGTCTCACAGTACCCTACCCATTGACGGCCGGTAGGGTCCCCATGATGGGTTTCCCCAGCGACAACAAAAAAAAAAAAAAAAAAAGGGTTCGAAACGATAATTATCATTGATAATTATCTTTGATAATTATCATGATAAATATAGGTTGATAATTATCTTTGATAAATATAATTGAAAATATTTAATTTATAGCTCTTCAAATTGTCGATCAGCTAACTGAACTCTCTCAATCAGCTCAAAAAACTCAATCAGCAAACTGAGTTAATGTAGTTGAGGAGGATGAGGATGATATTTCACTCATTAAGGAGTCTGCCTACTACACCGTCCATACCATGACCGTGCTATGAACGTATCAGGCACGGAAACAAGCGATACGGACTACTATGCCCACTAGAACGTATCATTTGCGTATCAACCGCGTATCACCTGCGTGTCATGTCCGTACACATAGTTCCCGTTTTCTCAGTCGTAGTAGTTCACTTGTATTTACGCGTGAAGCAGCCGTGTCAGAAAGAGCTAGTGAATATTTTTGTTACGAAAATTATTTCCTGTACCTATACGATGGCTATTAGAAACTTTTCCGACAAAGAATTAACAGTAATAGCTATTGTTTTAGACAAGAAAGAAAGAGAATAACATCAGTCGATCACGACGTTACTAGGTTCACGCCTTTAAAAAAAATATAATTTAAAAGAAAATATTATCACTAGAAGACATTATTATAACGGGCTTAGTACGGTCATCATACGCAGTTATGACGCAGGTTCGGCAACGTCTCGTGCCAGGCACGGAGCGTATTGGTACCGGCAAAATATTCTTGCCGACAATTATTGTTAACTTTCCATGCATGGCACGCGACTGTGTTGGCCGGTGACGGAAAGGTCTTGGTCGGTGATGGAACGGTCTAGTGGGCATAGTCACTTACTTACTTACATTTCAATACAAGGTATATTTTTTTGCCTGACACGGTCCTAGCACTGTCGGAGAGCACTTTATGAGACGGTGTAGTAGAGAGAGACCTTTAATTTAATCAAATAGTGTCTATATAGTTGGTTCAATTTATTCTGTTTTTATTTCCAAGTTTGTCTGTGTCAGAATACTTAATGAAAAAAAAATAATAATAAAAGATTGTTAAAAGTGTATAGTTTATTCTAACGTAAATTATGAATAGCAAGTAGTCATATACCTACACAAGGATTGCTATGTTTATATCTGTTTGATAATTATCGGATAATTATCTTGATAATTATCGTGATAATTATCAAAAGATATATTTATCTTGATAATTTCATACCCTGATATATTGTAAATGTTTATGAATGTTTACTGCACTTTACTACTAACATGTAGAAAGACAGAATTATTTAAAATACAAGAAGGTAGTGCATGAATATATTAATATTGTAGTATTTTCATTAATTCTGCTCACAATCTGCGTAAATACATAAGTCTATAAATAAACTAAGCGCTCCATCGCCGCGCCGCGTCGCGTTCATACAATGATTGAGGCCCGACTCGTAAACAAGGCACGAATCTTGTTACTTCTAAGTTCTATATGTGATTGATTCCATTCCGTAGATTGTTTCTGAGGAGTACCCGCCTGCGTCCCGCCGCCGCGCCGTCCACTCCCGCCCGCCTGCCGCCGCCTGGGACGGCATGTCGCTCGCTAAACTATCTAGCGAGTTGTTCACATCGCTCGCACCTACTAGTAGCTTACAGCTGTTGAGTGACTCCAAATTATAATCTATTCGAATATGATGTAGGTAATTGTATTTATGAGTAGCTACTCGCAATGCCAAAATACGGAAAGCCCATTTTCCCTTATTTTCTGCTTTCTTTAAAATTTTAAATTACGTATTTTTATATCCTTCAATATGTGCAACGGACATTTTCATTTGATATTTGTATTCAAGAATTCATTTACGTAACGTATGTAGGTACATAGGCCGCCCGCCATTAGGACCCTTCATAATTTCATCAAGATAAAAAAACTCTGTCCAGTAGACGGTAGACAAATAAACAGGCAGGCTGGTACGAATGTCGTCTACGTTCGTATGGAACCGTAGAATTGATACTAAATATTATACTTAAATGTTTGAGGACATTCGTTGGCTCAGTTTGTAATGACCCTACTTTCTGTGCCAGCGGTCGCGGGTTCGAGTCCCGCTGGGGGCATTCATTTGTGTGATAACGAAGGTTTGTACTCCAGTCATGGGTGTTTATATTTATAATATGTATGTATATAAAGTTATATATATATATATATATATATATATATATGTGTGTGTGTGTGTAGTGTATCAACTATGTGGTATCCATAACACAAGCCTCCTAGCTTACCGTGGAACTAGATGGTGCTGTGTTAACGACCCAACGTATTTATAAAAAAAAATGTGTATAACAAAGGCCGCGTGCTGTAGCCTGTAGGTAACAAGTAAGCTACGTAGCAATTATCTGTATGCAAAGACACAATACATTGTTTGTGCGCTCGCCAGATAAGCTATCGCGGGTCAGAGCGACTCGGGACCGGGAGGCGCGGGGTTGTCGGGGTCACGTTGTCAACGACAGCAGTTTCTACTTGAAGACAAGTCTCTGTTTGTGATGACATGAGTCTGATGTTGTCTGCGAGCTGAATCATCGCACCGCCCGCGCCGCAACGTCGATTCCGAGTGCGGGGTGCGGATCTAGACATATTGATACAGTGCATGCAAGATCGGTGATAAATTAATACATAGCTTTATCCGTTACGGAAAATTTGGATAGAGTTCTTAACAAAGCAACAAATAAATTTCAAGTTTAGCCAGGAGACAACGTCCATTCTATGTGTTATAATAAGCAATTCTCATGCTCTATTTCGCTTTAAGTATTTGTCGTAACAAGTTCCTGTGGGCGCCTTTTAAAAAAGTAATACTATGAGGGCTAACGAGGATATGGTTTTGTGAGTTATTTTTAGAAAGGAATCAAATTAACATTTCACGGCTTCAGTTTAGATGTAAACTAATTAAAATGAAACTAATACCATTTATTTTAGCGTCCAATGGTCATGTTTATTCCAGTAATTGGAATACTTTAATTTGACATTCAGAAAATGAAAAATGCTGGCGAACTGCGTCAGAAAGAATAATTTCCATTAAAAGTGAAAATTAACTTATATTTCGTGTACTAAAACTGTTGGTGTCAATATTATGTAGAGATTCAATAAAATAAAAATAAAAACTTACTGTCCCTGTGCCGTACCGACTGGAATAATATTCCATTAGATATTAACTAGTTTCGTTACGAGATAAACCTGGCTTTAAAGTATAAAATAAATAGAAAAATGAAATAAATGTATGTAAAATGTAAATGAAAGTATTGAAACATATTATATACAAACAATAATGATATTAGATTTGTTCAGATCCTAAACAGAAAAATACTCCAGTATTTAGAATAAAAAAATACAAAAAGCTATTTATTTACCTACCTTAAACTAAGATCTTTCGGTTAGAAAAGTTAAGACAGATCCAGTTAACAAGATTAATGCAGCTTGACTTGCATATTTTAATTATTTTCATAGCTTCTTACGGGACACTTTTCTTATTTGACGACATTCTTTCCTACACTTAGGTCTTCGGAGGCGATTGTAATTTCCTCTTTTTTACGTCAATTTATAGGACAAATTTATGTCAACATTTTCTAGTAGGTAAGTATATATTTAATTTTTATTTTGAATGTTTCCACTCCAAATTAGGTGCATGATAGGCATCTTGTTCACAACTTCACAGTGCAACCGGTCGGCGTAATTAGTAGGTGCATGTAATATGACCACAATGAACGGTGTCAGATCACCACCGACGTCGCCTTTGCCCAGATCTGCTCCAGTTTTATTATATTTATATATAGTTTTATTATAAAAATGTAGGCCTCAAGACTAGAGTAATTACAGTACACATGTATATGTGTAATGTTTATTTTCATATTTTATAAAAAAAAAATTATTGCACTACTAACAGGTATTATTTACATAATTTTATGTTTTCTTACAGTTCTCTTAGTACTTTAGTAGGTCTTACTAGATTTGTTATAATGATAAGTTGGGAAATAAACATAAAACAAAATAACGCATAATGCATATTATATGCAGCAACCAGAGAGCTGAGAGTGTCATTAATGTGTCGATTAGTCGCGCGCCGTAGCCTCGAAGGCAAGCATGGAGTTGGACATTGGACAAACTTTCGCACAATGCTTGATGTCATATATTATACCTTGATACAGAAGTAAATATAAAAAAATATTATTCCTTTTTACATGACTACTCCGAAGCCCAAAGTAAATAATATTATGTTTGACCTGTAGTATACAGTAGTATGTATTTGTTTATATCCTATATTACCCTGGTAATTGCTAAGACGATTTTGATAAATTATGCGTCATTAGGTTCGTCTTGATAACACGACTGTCACATAAAAAAATGTTAAAAAATCTAAAAAACTATATACGGTAGCAACAAATTTCTCTTTGGCTTTCTATAATAAAAAGACAAGGTTTTTAAAAGAAATATTTCAGATTATAAAACTTATTATTTGAAGCAATAGCTTTTAATGTTGTTTCTCTTTACAGGTTAGTAAATAAAAACTTAAAAAAACCCCGACTTTCAGGCACTAAAATATAAAAATAAGTAAACGGGGGTTTTCATTTAGAAAAGATACCTAATCAGGTATTTTCGATGTTGGTAAGTTTTGTTTGAAAAAGTAACTTGTGATATATTTTATAACAAATAAATTTCTCTTTACAGAGCAACAACTTTGATTTCTTGTTTCAATAAACAACATATTACATGTATAAATAACTACTAAGCACATAATATTTATAATGTAGAGACAGACAGAGAGCCAATGAGCTGATGACCGGTTATATAGTTATGAGCCAGGTACTTTTGTAAGAGTCATATAGATAAATAATATCGGTATGTGAATACGTATGTAAATATATTATAACCCAACATGAAAACAAACATGCATTCATTCGTCCTCTAATCACCAGATTAAGATTTAAATGGTTTTGGGCAGAGCTTATCGATTCTATTTTGAATGGCCTGAATTACACATCGCGATCTTAATGCCGTCCCCATCACACTCTCGTCGCGTCGGGCGTCGGGCGGCGGGCAAGCGCTTAGCGTCACTACTACTAATACACTTTGAATCGCATGTTTGGAATCATGGACGTGGATGTGTTTTATTCAAGCTTTATTGATGTTGACAAGCTAATAGACCGGCGAGACTGGCTCTCCCACAACAATCACATATGGTTGTAATATAGCCATTTCGTTGATGGCTGCGGGAGCGGGCGGGCGGTAGCACATGTCCCCCGGGCGGCGCGGCGCAGCGCGGCGAGGCCGGTTGATAAAATTCGTTACTTTTAGTGCTATTAATATTGCAATATAAACAGTAATTAATATTTAAAAATTATTAAAAGCATCCAAGCAATCTCCTAAATAAATATACCTACTGTTCATGTAAAAAGCATTTCTCAAATGAGACGAGTAGATGCAAACCAACAGCTGTTCAGCTTTACAAACTACTAGTAACTTACCCTCGCTTCGCTCGGGTTCGTGCCTAGGTAGATTCCCCATGCAAACTTCATCCCCATTTTCATTCCCCTTAAGGAATAATTTCCGAAATTAAAAATATCCTATGTCCTTCCCAGGGTCTCAAACTATATTCTTGCCAAATTTAATCTAAAGCGGTCCAGTAGTTTTCGAGTTTATTCGTTACAAACATACAAATCTTTCCTCTTCATAATTGTAGTGTAGATGTAGATATGTTACTAGCTACTCACCCTCGCTTCGCTCGGGTTCGTCACTGACACACATATTAACACACGTGAAACACATATTTATCCCACGGGAACCATACATTTCTCGGGGATAAAAAGTAAGCTATGTGACTATAATCTATCACTGTGCCAAATTTCATCCAGAACTGTAGAGCCGTTCTGGCGTGATTGAGTAACAAACATCCATCCAAACTTTCGCATTTATAGTATTACACTAGCAGAAACCGCGGCTTCGCGTGCGCTAAAACTACAAAAAATTATCTTTGGCTTATGATATTAGTAATAATTTGATGGCTATAATGATATTCAAATGTTTATGATTCTGAATGAGCATGATTTTGACTCGCGCATCGAGAGTTCCGAAACACCGAAAAATTGTATTGTTTTTAGTAACATATTTAAAATAAATAAATAATAAAATATATTTTTTACGTTTTCGCAATACATACCTACTTTATTATTTGCAAAAATAAGATCGCGTTTCATATTATTTCTGAAAGATATTATGGAAAACAAATTTAATTTTAGTGATCGTTACTCAAAATATCCAGTATCTGCAATGATATTTTACTTTTTATTTAGCAAGCTCCACTGCCTCTATTTTTGCACATTTTATACTCCATCTTTTCAAACTTAACTTACAATAATACAAGTCGCAATACAAACAATGTTTACGACATATGAATCGTGTAGTAACTCGGCTAATATGAGCTTTTAAGTAACAAACTGACAGGCTAACATGTGCGTTATTTTTAAAAGGCGCAATGTTACTTATGTACAAACAAAACTTAAGTCTCGTTCCTTTCCCTCCTTTTTTAAGTTGTCAAGTTTCAAGTCGATATGACAATTACGAGTAGAAGTGTTCAAAAAAGTCTAATTAGATCTGTTAACATACTTCAAATTTCATCAAATTTCATCAATCTGTGTACATAAAAAAAAATTATACAGACGAACATAGAATCTCCTCCTTTTTGGAAGTCGGTAAAAATGTAGGCTTTAATAAGGTCTATAGAAAAATCTGCAATAGCATAGCTAACTCTTTCTCCTAAGATGGACTCGCAATATAACTATTCATATCTATTTAAAACGTACCTAGGGACGGTCCCAAGCCAAGCGAGAGTATGTCACTAGTAGATAATGAATGTGTTAATGATGACCTAAGTAACCTAAGGTGCAATGAGCATACGATACTGATAAAGTTGAAAATTACATTTTATTGTAATCTATACATATGTAAAGAAAACCACTTCATATGCACGTGCTTTTTTAAAGTTTATTTTATTTACATAAATACTTCGCCTATCCCTATTAACATTATCGGATATGCAAATTTGTCATTTTCTTTTTATTTCACTAATCACTCTTAAAAAGTCTCTTCTTTTAGTAGCTGCAACAAAAAAATATTTTTTACGAGTAGTTTTTAAAATAGCCACAAGTAATTTTTGTTAACCTAACTTGTACATTTAAAAAAATATCAACAATTCAAACTTTGACGCACTCTCCTGTAAAGTTGCCGATTTTCACATCCGACAATGTTAATAGGGATAGGCGACTTTTTGATTGATTCCAAATTTACTTTATTTTTTTTAGTTTTTTAACTTTGACATTTAATAAAATAATTGATACAATAAGTAATTATAAAATTTTCCTCGAAGAGTTTATTTATTAGTTTATTGTTATTTAGATTGAAATAGAGGCTTTAAATGTTGTTTCTTTTATTATTACAGGTGAGTTAATATTTTATTGTAAGTGTAATTTTTTAAATGTTTTTTGTATTTAAATTCTAATAGTGAAATAAACCTTTTATTATTACAGAAACGCAGTTAAGTCTTTATTTTTCAAATAAGATAAATAACATTATTATACATATAATAAAATTCTGATTCTAATCTGTACATTAAATATTGTTTGGAAAAATTATTGAAATAGACATTATTATCGATACAGAGGCCGAATCTATAGTTCTTAGAATTTTTGTCTGTCTGTGACAGCATCACGAGAAAACTGTTCGACAGGTTTTGATGAAATTTAGTATGATGATAGCTGGTTATCCGGGTCAACATATAGGGTACTTTTTACTGCAGGAATATATCTCATTTCTGAGAAATCTATACTAACCGTTAAAACGTACTAAGCGTAATATATTTGATCGAATAATTGTCAAGATTTTTTTTTAATATTTTGTAAATTACGTATGTATTATGTAAAAGTAAATTAAAATTGATTCAATCTAGCCTCAAACACTCCCGGCCCGGCCGGGTTAATCACTGTTTTGAGGCTATTTCTCCGAGATTGCGTTCTTCATCTGATTAATCTGGCCAAAAATTATTTTCATTTTTGGCTCTATTCAACATACTCTTATGATTAAAGACATGCTAAATAATATTTAGCATGTCATCTCGGAGAAATACCCTTGAACTTAAAAGATACGTCATCAGATAAACGCTTCCAACACATAAAAGGCTTCTCTAACGTTAGATGAGTTTGCATTTGCAACGTAAAGAAGAACCAACTTTTATGTTATACGTATACATGCCTTATAAGTTATAATTAACATAAAAGGAAGGAAAAACACACGGCTTGTGTGTGACACAAGTCAATCATAGCGACTAGCGCGGCCGGAGGACGACCGGTCCGTGCAGCAGATGGACATAAAAACCGTTCAGGTTCCGGCGCCCGCGCCGACCACACTTGTTGCCGGCCCCCGCGCTCCGCCGCCCTCTAGCCAGAGGCTTTTTAGCAGTCAGGGCGGACCTTCCCGGAATTCATTGTTTGCGTGCAAGGATATTGCATGAATGAACTGTATTAATGGCACGATTTAAAGGATTCTTCTAAATATATATAGAGAAGAGGTTATAGGAAAATATTCGCTTATCTTTTAACATTTCAAATATTAGTAAGTACTTGTAGGTCCATGTCTGATCATCTGATGCGCAGAGTTTACTGTACTTTATTGTAACATTATGTACCAGGGTCCAGGACCAGCAACTACTCGGAGCGAATATATACGAACGGACAGCGTCGCGAGACGTATTATAATGTAATGTATGTATGATCGATCAAGAGCTGCTCTCGAACAGAGTCTATTTGTAACTTTATTAGTAGCGAGTACCTACTTGGTAGTCGGTAGCATCAGCCTGCGGCCGCCGGTCAATGTGGCATCGAAACTACAACTTGACATGTGTCCGTGTGTACTCAAGTGAGTGGGATGGACTCCATAATAATAACATTAATTGTAATTAATTAAGCCACATAGTAAACATGTGTATGTTCTGATGGCAGATTGCTTAATGGTTTTCTATTATGCCTATGATCAGCCGACAAGCGATAAACTGTACCACCTTTTCCTGAAGATGTACTTCTCTATAGTGTAGTTCTCTACTGTGTTATTTAAAAAAATAAACCATATATACTTTACTTTCTAGTTTCTTAGTTAAAATATAATAATATACTAGCATTGCCCGTGGCTCCGCCCGCGTTCAGATGACCAAAAACCAAATTCTTAGGTTTTACATATTAGTATACGCTTACATATTTACACGCTTATATTTTCCCGCGGTAAAAAGTATCATATATGATAACCAGCTATCATCATACCAAATTTCATCAAAATCTGTCCAGTGGTTTTCTCGTGATGCGGTAAAAGACAGACAGATAGACATACAAAAATTCTAAAAACTATAGATTCGGAATCTTTATCGATAATAATGTCTATTTCAATTAGATTTTCCAAAAAATATTTAATGTACAGATTCGACTTATTTACAATTTTATTAAGTATATGTATAGATAGATAAATGCGAAAAATAACATTTGACGACCAAAATGAGATTGATTTAATAAAGTTTGAGACACATTGGATGCTTTAACAGGAATTAAATATAGGTTGTTTTTCCTCATAAAAATGATTCCTAATGTATGCTGTCCCATAGTGACATACTAAGATTTAGCAGAACGTATGTACAGAAGTTCTACTAAATCTTAGTATGTCACTAAAAATATTATGATTTCTGTTAATAAGTTCACGCGGACGATGTCGTAGTTTTTAATCCAGATATATGTGTGTAAAAAAAATATACGAATAACAATGTATTATACGTTTGGTCAACTGTTGAAAGCCAGCTCTATTATGAATACGATATCATTTCCGCGGTAGATAGAGAAGGTTCCATTATGAAGATCAGCATTATGATTTCGCATCACGACATATGTATATAAAGATTATGAACTATATGAGCTAGCATGAGATCACGACATATGTATATAAAGACTATGAGTACATGAGCAGAAAAATGGCCTAGACTAATTAAAATTTTATAAATTGTCACACTTTACTAACGTTCAGTATAAAATATTTATTTACTAAGCAATAGTGAAGATGTCGTCAAATGTTTCGGCTAAATAGAATTAAAGGAACAAAAGTGTAATTTGTATATAAGCGCAGGCTGCATGCGCCGCTGCGCCCGCGCCGGCTCCGGTTACACCGACAGGGCCTCTTTACATCCCCTTCTAGACACCTTATTTAAATCAACTTGGTGGTAAGGTTTCCTGCACAACGAATATTTTATTTTTTAATCCCTCCACGAGCGCGGACACGCCGGTGTGTCAGTTAACAATACATTTCTTATAATTTTAATTAATTTCTTAGAAATTTACCTGGAGGTGTTAATGTATGCTATAAAGCTTTATTATTTGGAAAATACTCGGTTAGAGTTATTGCAGTAAAACTATGCACATACTTTTTTGCCATACATTTTCGCCCCATAAATAATAGAACCTTGACTCTGACTTGAGAGAGTTGAGTTTTGTGGTTTCCACGGGCAAAGGGATCAAGCACTCTCTTATGTGCATTGTGTTTCGAATCACGTTTATTGTTGTTGAAATTTAAAGCGCCTCCACTAGTTTACTTGTTTTTTTCATTTGATTTAAAACGATGCTTCCTTTATAAGCCATTAGCCCCTCTTTACCGCGTACCTACATATGTCCATAAAGGAACAGGCTGCAGAAATTTCGAGTTCGTTAGCTTGGTCTAAACGCTGATAAAACAGGCCAAACAAATTTTTACAATGTAGATGAGAAAATTATTGTTTGTTTACACTAAAAAAAAATTGAAAGAAAGGAGCAGTTATAAAATTTTATTTAAGTAAATAAAACATCCACAAACTGTTATTTTTGTTATTAAATAAATGATTTTAGAAGAATTAAAGTGAACAAATAATCCATAACAAAGA
Source organism: Brenthis daphne (assembly GCA_947093115.1). Lineage (NCBI taxonomy): Eukaryota > Metazoa > Arthropoda > Insecta > Lepidoptera > Nymphalidae > Brenthis > Brenthis daphne. The sequence continues at coordinate 17,657,177 of OX352481.1, forward strand.
AAATGCTTTTGTTCAAAAGGATCGGTATTAAATAAATTATAATTAATTACACGGCAAAATGGTTTTGAGTACAATGAACTCACCACTACTAGACTCTGAAATGGGCCAATGGGCAGAAACAGCCGACGCTACCAGCAGCACTGCCAGGAGCAGTGCCGGGGCTGCTTCGGCCGCCGGAACCATGGTCGGCTTCTAGAAACCGCCTTTACGAACAGAGTATAACATTGTCCGGACTCATCCCACACTCCGTACGATTGTTTACATGAAAAAGATGTATCTTCAATTAATTAATTCAAAATTTACGTTCAAAGTGAATCACTACTATCGTCTTTACAAATTAAGCTGTAGCTACTGCCGGTTTCTCCGACAAACACCACTTTTTGTACACAAATAACTCTGCAATCCAGAGGGAAACCTCCTAAAAAGAATATCAAAACACTTTAACGTATCCGAGAAATCTTCACAAATAATTATAACAGAGTTCACTTATTTAAAATGATCTATTTCAGAATGTTAGTCGACATACGATAAAAACATAAATAAAACACTCGAAGCGCGCCGCAGCCCGCGCATCAAACGCACACGCTCGATTCTTTCAACAGCTTGGAGGACACTGTCACAGATTAAAAAATAAAAATATGTTTTGTTTTTACCTATGGTGTAGGTTTTGTCTTTTACGCTTGGATGACTAATACCATAGACCAGGAACAACAAGACTGTAACTTTACTAATGCGACATTTACACATTTGCCCAGGCTTGGCAAACGTCTACATTTCTACAAGCTCCAAGCCTTTACAAACGCTTGGATGCCATTTACTTAAAATCTTATTGAAATAAACATTATGAGCTCGTGAGCGAGAGCGACAATAAACACGCACCAACGTGTAAATACGCCACAAGCGCTTGCCGCAAGCTTCTTTTGATTATTATAGGGCATACAATATTGTTTAATCTATACATATAATAAAACTGTAGAGGTCGAATGTTTGTATATAGAAAGAAAAATGCCGTAAACCGAGTCAGGGGGATTTAAGAAGAGAAATAGAACAAATCCAGATTTTTTTCATTTTTTTTGTTCCTGTCTGTCTGTTTGTCTGTTTATACGGGCTAATCTCCGAGACTGTTGAACCGATTTAAATGAAATTTTTCATGGTGGTACCTTATATCTCCGGTCAACATTTTAGATACTTTTTATCTCGGAAACTTAAAGAGTTCCCGTGGGATAGTTAAAAACCTATAATAACTTATACAGCTTAGTACACACCAACATATACACCTAATTTAGTTAAATTTGGCAAGCCTTATATTGCCGGTCAAAGAACAGATTACTTTTTGTCCCGGAAAAATGAACGGTTTCTGTGGGATAGATCTATTTGTGCTTTTCTAGAGGCGAACCCGAGCGAAGCGCGGGTGTGGCGCTAGTATAAAATATAACTTTTTATATACCTAAACTATTTTAAGTTTTCCAAAGTATTATATATATATCAATTTTACTAATTGTATACTTATACAAATAACTGATTTGTGAATGAGTTTCCATATAGCATGTAGTTAATGCAAATATCACAATTCCGAATTCATATAAAAAACAATAGACAAAATCCAATACGTCAATGTCAAATGCCAATTGTCAAAAGTTAATATTTAATAATAGGTAATAAGTAAATAAATCTGAAATTTTCATCAATATCTGCAAATTGGTATTGGAAGAAGTTAAATTGATTTTAGAGGTAAGTTATGTCATTCGGGATTAAAGTATTTGGTGTAATGTTTATGTTTAAACGATTCAAAATATAAATGCTATGGTAACTTTTAATTATGTAATCAGCTAAGGTTAGATTCGATTAAGTTTTATCTCGTGTTACAGAGATGGGCGGCCACGGTCATGAACCACCCTATACCATCCCAAAGTACACCGATTTTCAAATTAAAGGAATTCCTCAGCTCGAAGAATTGGAGCAAGCACTTGCACAGAAAGGATTGAAGGATCCATGGATCAGGTTAAAATATCTTTGTTTTTATTTAGTATAATAAGTAACTATAGCCCATTCGCGTTAAGAAAATTGTGAGTCATCAAGTGCAGCGGCAGGTCAAGGTATATATATGCAAAGTGGGAGTAAAAATTCAATTCAAATTCAATATTTCAAAAGATTAAGTTATTGGATAAAAATCTAGTTAATTATCTTACTTATTTCGAATCTTGATTTGAGATGATAATGACTTTATTTTCATTTGAGATATTTAATCAACTTAATTATCTTAAATTAAAATTAAGTCATTATATAATTATAGTGACTTTATTTTGATTTGATTTGATATCTATACTAATATTATAAAGAGGTAAAGTTTGTGATCTTGTGAGTTTGTGAGTTTGTGACGTTGTAGGGGCTAATCTCTGGATCTACTGAACCGATTTACAAAATTCTTTTACCAATAGAAAGCCACGTTCTTTCTGAGTGTCATAGGCTATATGTTAACCCGAAGAATGAAAAGGCTTTTTCATGGTAGTTGGATTTGCAAAGTAAGTCGGAGAAAAAACGGTCGAACGAAAACATTTCTTACGAACGCTGCCTTAACAATGAGAGATATATGATTATGTTCTAGAGAAAAGTTGTAGAGCTTAATAATGCCTAAAAAAAGTCACCGACAGCATATGTCTAACTTTTATATTTAAGTCACAAAAAGTAGTTTTTTATATTAAAAAAATATTTAAATCGGTAGGTCATGTTTATTGGTCATATTATCAACAATTATGAATTCTTATCAAAATAAGTAAGTTTATCGTCTAAAATGCTTAAAACAAAAGACTTTTCTCTTTTACTGCATATAATTTGGACAAATGGTTAAAGAGATAATACAATATATTCGTAGGAATGGACGAACCCGAGCGAGCTGTTTGTCTGTTTTTCTGTTTGTACGGGCTAATCTCCGAATCTATTGAACCGATTTGAATAAAATTTTGCATGGTGGTACCTTATATCCCCGGGCAACATCTTAGATACTTATCATCCCGGAAATTTAAAGAGTTCCCGTGGGATAGTTAAAAAACTATAACAACTTATACAGATTAGTACACAAAAACTACAGATTGGATTTTAATGAAACTTTACAATAATATAGTACATACATGATAAAAACAAATCAGCTACTTTTCATCCCGGAAAATTAAAGAGTTTCCGTGGGATAGTCTAAAAACTATAGTAACTTATACAGCTTAGTACTCAAAAACAACTGATTGGATTTTGATGAAACTTTCCAATAATATATATATATATATATATATATAGTTCATACATCAGAATAACAAACAGGTTACTTTTTATCCCGGAAAAATGTACTGTTCCCGTGGGATAGATGTTTTTGTTTATTTGTAACGTACACAACATAGACACCAAAACAATAGTTATTAAATTGTCTGTTTGTCTGTATGTCTGTTTGCTTGTATGTCTGTTTGTTTACGCGTGAGCGTTTCACGCGAAAAGTAATGTACCGATTTCAACGAAATTTGGTTAAGTGATAACTTATTACTCGGGTGAACATTTAGGATACCTTTTGTATTTATTTATGCATGTACATACGTATTCAGCCCTGTTTAACGTCCCACTGCTGGGCACCTGCCTCCCTTCAGTACGAGGGGGTAGTCCACCACGCTGGCCAAGTGCAGGTTGGCGGACTTCACATGTCTTTTGAAAACTTGCTAGGTTCTCTCAGACATGCAGGTTTCCTCACGATGTTTTACTTCACCGTTAAGACAAGTGGTAATTTTGTTAGAAATGATTCGCACATAAAAAAATCAGAGATGCGAGACCCGGGATTTGAACTTGCTTCACTCGGTTTCCCAAGTGAGCGTGTTACCACTGGGATACCACTGCCTAGATACCTTTTACTTCAAGAAAATCTTTCTTTCCTACGGGAAATACAATAACTGGTTTTATCGAGTCCTCCCTAGAAACCTTCCGTTGGCTAAGCCTTAAGACATACATACATTAAAACAATATACTAAAAAATTGTAGGCCTTGAAAAGTCCTACAGAAAAGTTCTAAATTGTATATGTCTATCTACTAAGTTACACTCGCAATATTTATTCTTATCTATACGTATAATAAAAATAACTTAGTCAAATCGATGTGCGCGTTTCACGCAAAAAGTACTCAACCGATTTTAACTAAATTTTGTATAGTGATAAAACTTAGTACTCCGGTCAACATTTAGGATACCTTTTACGACAGGCAAATTATTCATTCCCACGGGAAAACACAATAACTGGTTCTATCGAATCGTCCTTAGAAATTTATATTTTTTTTAACGTTGGGAAATGCATTTACGTACAAGGTGTGGGACTCACCGGCCAAGCCAGTACTACCCAGTAAAACCCAACAACGAACCCCCGCATGGTACACCGCCCACCTAAGACTCCTCCCTGTGCGTTTCTTGGCTTCGCGCCCGGCTGAACTGCCGGGCACTACTGACCCCCCCCCCCCCCACCACGACAAGGTGAACGCACATTGTGGGGGGAAGAAATTTATATGGCTAACGTTGGCTCAACCTTAAGAGATAGATCAAAACATTGTGCAAGAAAATTGTAAGTCTTAAAAAGGTCTATAGAAAAGTTCTACATAGTATGTCTATCTCCTAAGGTACACTCGCTGTAACTATTTTCATCATTATATATTATATACATATATTACTGTTTTATTATACGTTATTTATTCTATCTATACGTATAATAAAACTGTAGATGTTATTTCTCTGTCTGTTTGTCTGTATGTACGGGCTAATCTCCGAAACTATTGAACCGATTTAAATGAAATTTTTCATGGTACTACCTTATATCCCCGGTCAACATCTAAGATACTTTTCATTCTAGAAAATTAAAGAGTTTCCGTGGAATATTTAAAAAACTATAGTAACTTATACAGCTTAGTACACAACAACTTACGCACCTAATTTAGTTAAATTTGGCATGCTGATACCTTATTTTACCGGTCAAACAACAGGTTACTTTTCATCCCGGAAAAATGAATGGTTCCTGTGGGATAGATCTGTTTGTGCTTTTCTAGAGGTGAACCCGAGCGAAGCGAGGGTGAGCCGCTAGTAATTAATAAACATATTATATTAAATCAAAATAAAGTTATCATATAATGATAATGACTTTATTTTGCTTTGAGATAATTAATGAACATAATTATCTCTAATCAAAATAAAGTCATTAATAATATATTTAAGTCTGCCTTCATCTGGTCATTGTAAAATATGACTTTATAATTTTATGCAATCTAATTGGTCGGGGGTGTGGCTAGGCCGGTGGACACTGATGGCTCACTATTTTCTTAACATGAATGAACTATAAGCTTTCAGAAAGTAATTTCCTAAATACTAATATTATTTTCAAAATTATAAAAAAAAAACCTTAAATATGAGTATAAGGTTGGGAGGTTAGGGAATAAATAACACATCTAGTTATCTTGACTGTAGATTTAATACTGCCTTAATGATCTAATTGCACTGTTGTGCATATGTTTATACATACACTACATTGAGTATCAAACTTTACAGGAATGAGGCTTGGAGGTATCACCCTGGATTTGGCACCCGTTGGCAACGTGCTCGCAAATTGTTTTTCAGAGGCCTTCCCCTCGGCTTAGCCCTTACAGTAGCCACTGTTGCTTTTGATAAAATGACAGGTGAAGATAAACATGGACATGGCCATGGCCATGGTGACCATCACTAGATAGCCATATTTAATTAGAATGTGAATTTCACTATTACACAATTGATTGTTAGACCATTTTTTTATTATATATAATGATATGATAATATAATTATTTTAATCATTTAAAATATCCTTTTTTAATGCCTCTATTTCTCTATACATAAATATATTTTAAATTAATACATTTGTAGGGAACAATATTTGTTTATGTAATCACATTATTAATGAAGAAAATATTATTAATATGTAAACTATATGTGAATTAATTCCTGGAAGGTTGAATCACGTTAGGGTCACCAGTGTAGGGGTGGCTGCCAGTGTGGAAGTTGTGGTAGCAAGTGATATAAAGTTATTCTATGAGGCGTTAAATTAAACCACCATCTCTTGAATGCGATATATTGCACAATATGTAGTATACATATGGTTAGAAGAATCAGAAGGAGTGGAAGACAGCACAGTTAATACAAGACAGTTTGTACACGTAACATATAAAACAAAGGAAGATGGCATAAGTTATATGAAAGAGCAAATTAAAACAGTGGAGTACAAAGAGATACAACAAGCCTAGCGTCGCTAGCGGGTGTGAGCAGACTGCGTGGTAATTCTGGCGGGCAGTTGGCTCCGTCCACAAGCGATAGCGATTAAATAATATTAAGTGTTTGTTGAACAAGTCCAAGTGTTCGTTGAACAATTTTATTATATAGCTAGCAACTCACCCTCGCTCTGCTCGGGTTCGTCCCTAGGTGATTCTTTAAATTGATGTAACTTTTTTATTTATGAACCAATTGAAATAAAGCAAATACTAAATGATAAGTGAAGCTTACCACAATATATTAGTGAAAACTACATCCAAATCAGTTAAGCCATTTCTGAGATTAGCGCGCACAAACGCACAGACAAAAATTCTCAAAATCATTGTTTTGGGTTCTATTGTGTAAATAAAGACCCCCGATGATAGTTTTTCTCAAATATCTTACATATTGTACAGACAGTGATCAGTTACACTTTTATTATAAGTACAGATTTTATTTTAAATGTATGTATTCAGCCCTTTTTAACGTCCCACTGCTGGGCACGGACCTCCCTTCAATACGAGGGTTATCAGGCCATAGTCCACCACGCTGACCAAGTGCGGGTTGGCGGACTTCACATATCTTTCGAAAACTTGCTAAGTTCTCTAAGACATGCAGGTTTCCTCACGATGTTTTCCTTCACCGTTAAGACAAGTGGTAATCATGTTGGAAATGATTTTAAATATTTTATAATTTAAATTACACACAGTTTACATATATTAATAATATTTTCTTAATTAATAATGTGAATACATAAATAAAATATTATTCCCTACACTTTTATTAGTATATATTTTCTTGAATACAAATTCAAACTTTATAATTATTTTTATTATTAGTTAAGAATCAATGAAGATGTTATTCTGTTACCACATTTGAGTTTTAGATAAATATAATGCAGCACTCATTATTTAATCACCTGAGACATACTTCATATAAAAACCCACAAAATAGAATCTGCGAAAAGCTAATTCTAAGCAGAGAAAAACAATAAGTGTACAGTTACAGGAAACAAAGTGATCTCATTTCTTTATAAATAAAAATGTTTGTGAGGATATTAAGGATACTAATAAAAAAAGACTAAGTATTTAATCAATCAAAGTGTATTTTTATTCTGGATAAATATCCAGAATAAAAATACAATATACAGAATAAATAAAGAAAATTCTTTATTGATCTAAATATTCAATGAGAATAAAGAGCTCTCATTTCTATTACTTTACGTTAATTGTAATTTCTGTAACAGGTATTAAAAAAAATTGTTTAAAATAATGGGCATTGACAGCTATGTCGAGCGAGGCTTCAAGTCTTCAAAGCAGGGTCGAAGGAATATAAAGTTCTTCTTGGCTGGATTGTAATGCTCATGGCCCTAGGTACAAAGTAAAATAGTTAAAAAAATAGTTAAATTTACTGCATATGCTTACTATGTGTAGTTATATTTTGTTTGTCCATTGTAAAATAATTTTCATATAGAAAAATAGAATCATTGACCTCTCCCCACACATAGTTTCCTATTTGATTTTTATATAAGAAAAATCTATACTAATAAATAAAATTGGAGTGTCTATTTATAATGTCAAAGTAACAGCTTTTTACTAAATGCATGTTTTACGGTGCTTATAGAAAAAAAACGATTTTTAAAATTTTTACCCGTCTGTTCTGGTTCAGGCTAATCAGGTAAACGGCTGGACCGATTTTGACAAACCTTCACTTTCACATACTTTCTTATTGTTACTAGTGAGTCAACCTCTCTTCGCTCGGGTTCGTCCCTAGCCGCTTGCTTCCAAATACAAACTTTCATCTAAATGGGATCAGTAGATCCAGAGATTACCCCATACAACGTCACAATCTCGCACACTACCTCATTATAATATTAATATAGATAAGAAGTAACTTAGGCTACTATTATTTTAGAAAAAAATTAGGATTCCGCGAAAAAAAATAGAGCCCATGAAATTGTGAACAAAATCCGCGTACCCCTGCCCAGAGACGCACCCGAACGAAGCGACGGTAAGTCTACTCTCTAGTATATAACAAAAACGCCTGTCTCGTAAGAACGAGCGGGGCAGGCACATTGTTTCTAAATAATATCCAATTTAGATAGTAGTAGTAGTATATATACTGGATAGATAGATGCAAACCGAGGGCTGTGTGAACTTAGTATCCAACTTCGGAAAAATTGTTCTTTTTTTGATTTGTTCGAAAGATTTCAGGAAGTAGTGACTGACTCTATAAGAAACAATCAGGGTTTTTTTTTTTCAATTTAGAATGGTGACATTTTTTATATTGTCTGTATTTTTAGGCACTACTACAAACAAAGTTAGCTTCACTACTATCCACTACTTACTGAAATCTTTCAAACAAACCCAAAAAAAAAAATTCCAAAGTCGGTTGCTAAGTTCGCACTTCACACAGCCCAAACTGAGGACACTTGGTGGATGGAGCTTGCTACAGTTGTTTACTGGTATCAGTAGGTTGAATAAAAATATAATAAATAGATATATATAAATAGATATATATAAATAGATACATAAAAACATTGTTTGTAGATGGTGTTTATATTACCCATGTTACAAAGTCAGTTTTTCAGTCCTTATTGATCTAATCATCTAACAATAAGCCCGAAGACTGACAATAAACATGTAGTAGAGATAAATTCAATTTTTTGTTATAAAATGAACTGAACAAACCTTAGACCAATCGTAGCCAACAGAATAGGCAAATATCTGTCCATTGTGGTTGAAGGCACATTTGGTGAGCGGCTGGTCGATCAGCTCGGAGGACTTGAGCTTGGTGCGCGCGTCCTTGTCCCAGAAGGAGAACGAGCCGTCCGAGCCCACGGTGGCCAGCGTGCCGTGCGCCGGGTGGAACGCTATGTCGTTCACTGCGTAAATGTCCTGTAATGATATTGTCAATCAATTAAATGAAAATAATCCTCAGGTTAATATTATAAAGAAAGTAAGTTTGTTTGCTATTTTTTTTCTCTTTTAAATTAGACTTTTGTTGAAAAGGCTATTTTACTATGACTGTACTTCGCGCGCAAAGCCGTAAGCAGAAACTGTTTGTTATAAAGGTTAACCTGGTAGCCTCCTGTAGTGCCGGCCGACCGGTGGCACTTGAAAGTGAAGTTATCCTTAGGATTGGTGGGATTGACGTATTGGATGGCCACGCGTCCCTCCACGCTACCGAGGGCGAAGCCCGTGGGCTGCTTCGTCTTCTTGTCGCGGAATATAGCGATGCAGCGGTGCTGGTATTTGAGTGGGGACTCCACACGTTTGAACTCTGCTGGTTTACCCTCCAGGGTATAGAGGCAAATGCCTCGGTCTGCCGTACCCACTACTGCCATAGGGTAATCCTAGATATATTTTTTAATTCAATTATTTGCGAGTTATTTACAGCTAATATATGTTTGCATTTTGTTAGTTAAAATATTCATATATGGAAATCTTGAGTGTATATATTTTGTTAAGTGTGCTACACAAGCAGTATACACACACATTGTTTTGTTTGATATTTATATTGAAATATTAAATAATATAAAAATCTCAGCAAATGATTTAAATCTTTTATTTTTCAAATTATTGAATAATGCTCTATTTCCCTGAATACTTACAACATCAGCACAATAGCATCTTTCCGATAAATTCATGTTCATAATTGGCACTGAGCTCCTCGTGTCCCAGAACTGTAACATGCATTGATTTTATACTATTAACTTTGCTAATAATTGTAGAAGTCCAGCTGGTAGTGTAGGTAGTGATGCACACCCATGATGTGACAGATGGTGTCACCCCTTGCAAAAAAATATAAGGACACCTTTTCCTAAACAAACTGTAATGGTAACAAAATACCCACCACCAACTAAATGACGTGAAAGGAAGTGTACACATTATATATTTATTATTTAATGGATGATTGTCATCATGAAATATTTAACCAATGAGTTTGTTGATTTTTACAGTGGGATGGACCACACCTGCCATCCCATTGCTATACCGCTGATGCGAAAAACTAGTAACTGACAATTGCTTGAGTGTATTAATAAGTGCCTTTTGCATTTACAATATTACAGCCCACCCTCTCTTTGCTCAGACATGATAAATTAATTACAAATGTTAAAGTTAAATGTACACTCACAACAACACAAACCTTAAGAGTTTTATCCCAGGATGCTGTCATAAGACATGTATAATTAGGTGCCTTGACCCAATGACAGGTTTTAACTGGAGCATCATGAGCCGCTACCTGCAAGTATTCGCTTACTTAAAAAACTTTAAGATTATGTTCAAGAAAATGAAAAATATGAGATCTATACCTAATATTAATAATATTGTCATTTTTTTATGAATAATTATTATGAGCAATGATAATTATACATATTAAATATAATATAGTACCTGTATTGTCTGATTTGCTGCAAGATCCCAGCATTTAACACTCTTGTCTGTAGATGCCATGAACACCTTTGTGCCATCCTAAAATATAACATTTTAATAGTAATGTTATTAATGCAAAAGTATGTTAATCTATAGTAGCAATGCATTAAGAACTAGAAGGAAAAAGGATGATATTATTTACATTACAGGCAAGAATGAATATTTATATAATAGATATATTCAGATTAAATAAAATAATTAATTTGTTGATAAAAATAATAATTTAAATGATCCCTACATTAATTAAGTTATCATAATAGTTTACATTGATTTAAGAACAACACTTACATCATGCCAGGCTACATCTAATATTGGTCCATCCATGCCTTGTGCCGCCTTTGGCACTGTTTTACCAGAAGCTTCAACTTCCCAGCATCTTACCTACAAATTAGTAAAAATGCATATTCTTATTTTATTTGAATTCGATTCTACAACTAATAAATACAAAATACTTACCTGACAATCCCAACTGCCAGCAACAAGAAATGTCTGTGGGACTGAGGGTGGTGAGAATTCTAGAGCAGATACAGTGCCGTCAGGAGGTGATGCTACTTCCACATCTTTATTTGGGTTACTATTCCCACCGCCAAGTTGATTAAACATTTTATTGCTTTCTTCTACTAAAAATATAACCTAAAATGGGATTTATTCGATTGAATTGTTTTACCGGTACCTTTTTTTTATTAGTAATTGTAATTGAAATCATACAATAATAGCTTTATAATTCGTGAACGCACTAGAAGGAATTTCACAACATTGCAAAAGCAAGTAATTTGAATTAGTAAATAAAATAAACTTCAAATTTCAAATTACATTTGTTTTCTGTTGACTGTTTTTTGTCACTTCTCAGTTATCACAATTCACCACAGATTACTCACATCTGCCAAAAAGGCAGCTTTGATGGACTGGAAAAATTATATAATATTAGATTTAATGTTTAACAATGACTGTTTAGCATTAGTGGAGGCACTTTAATTTATTAAAAAAATAATTATAGTATTTACATTTATTAAAATTTAATCAGTACATATAAAGTTTCAATTAATTAATAAACTGATACTGTCACAACAGCTGACTGCCAAGTGCCAATGTCTGTTACAAAATTGAAAGCTATCAAATTGAAATCAATGAATTATGAATTACATGTATATTACTAATGCAGTTGTTGATTCAAAAGATTTTTTAGTTTTTTTACTTATACATACAATTTATAATTTAAACTTACAATTAATAATTAAGGAAGAAGCCAAAGTTGACTTTAATATTTTATTTACATAATTTGAAAACTACAGTACAATGAGTAGCACAGAATATGTACAAATAAAGGATCTGAAACCTGGAATGAAGAATATTAACGCTATTTTTATAGTATTAGAGGTAGGCCCGCCGACGCTGACGAAGGAGGCGCGCGAAGTGCGCACGTTGCGCGTGGCGGACGCTACGGCGTCCGTCAATCTGTCTGTATGGGACGAGCCTGGCGCGCTGCTGCAGCCGGGCGACATCGTGCGCCTGACGCGCGGCTATGCTTCTCTCTGGCGATCTGCACTCACCCTCTATTCTGGTAAATCTGGCGATATTCAGAAAGTTGGAGAGTTCTGTATGCTGTTCAATGAACAAGTTAACATGAGTGAGCCACAGCCGACCCCACCGCCTGCCGTATCCGCACCACCTCCGGATCGCACAAATGGTGCCCATGCTCCAGCTCGAAATATGGTTCCTACTTCTCAACCGTCTGCTCCTGGCACTCAACAAATGGCACCCAAGAATGAGCGCTTTTCACAGAACAATCAAGAACACAACAGCAAACACCAACATAAAACTTATGTGCGTGGCCGTGGTCATCAAAGAGGAAATAGCAGGAGGTAACTGTCACCACATACATCTTAGTTCCAGGTTTTCATTAAAGTTTGAGATATGATTGGTATGATTGCATTATTGTGATTGTATTTTAATGGTAATGGTATGGTAATACTAACAGAATATAATTTTTAGTATATATATAAGATTAAGTAAAATGTTGCAACAAATCTATCAAACTAAACATTGTGAATAAAGTAATTGTATGATAAACAAAATTGTATTTAATTTCAAACTGTAATGTACTCAAATAGAACCTAGTTTTTGCTGAATGGGGGAAATATGTAATGTAATATATGTAATATTTATGAATTGATTAATTTGTATTCAGTACTAGCATTTGATCTCAATCATTCTTAGTATTTTTACTGTAAATATTGACTTGAGTTGTACATATAACATGAAGCAATAGTTTCATATCTCATTATTTGTATAAATAAAAATAATACATTTTTGGAAGACTTGATTTTTATTATGATTTTGTATGTTTAAAAATAATAAATTTATAGTTATGCCTATTGCAAGTAATGGAACTTTGGACTACTAATATAAATGTAGAAGTTGCATGTGTGTGTGTGTCATTCTAAAACAGCTCAATGGATTTGTATGAAATTTAGTATAAACTAGGGCCTGGAGTAACACAGGGCCTATTGTTAGGGACCTAGAGACAACCTGAGTGAAGCGAGTGTAAATCCTTAGTATATTATATGTTTTTGATTAAAAATGCAGATATACTAAGCAATTTTATGAGAGTTTTAGTCAACAGTGAAATATCAAATACATATACACAGTACATGCCTATTATAATAAAATCCCTTTTTTTTGCTGTTGCTGGGGAATTAGACCGATTTAAACGAAATTTTGCATGGTGGTACCTTATATCCCCGGTCTACATCCTAGATACTTTTTATCCCGGAAAAGTAAAGAGTTCCTGTGGGATAGTTAAAAAACTATCGTAACTTATACAGCTTAGTACACAAAAACTACTGATTGGATTTTAATTAAACTTTACAATAATATAGTTCATACATCACAATAACAAATAGGCTACTATTTATCCCTGAAAAATGTACGGCTCTCGTGGGATAGATTTGTTTTTGTTTGTAACGTATTATGTACATAATATAGAGCACAACAATAGTTTTTAAAATCTTTTTTTACTAATCTGACGGGCTCAACGCACCTCCATTAAATCTCCCCTACCATTAAATTGAATACTCAAATCATCCTTCCTAATTTCTAATAGTTTTGAGATGTATCACTCATAACCAGTAGTAGTGAAGCTCACTAAAATACTCATTGCTTGTTAGAAAGATTGTTACGAGTGGATGCGTGATGTCGCAGCGCGTGTTGCAATACACGTATAATGCCTATGGCCTATCTCAATTACCATTTAAATTTTAAACGTTGCAAAATTCAAAAGATTATTTACATTTTAAGATTATACTACCGACGTAAGTAACACTTGTTTTATAAGCCATTTATGAATTTTTAAATATACTAGCGACTTACCCTCGCTCCGCTCGGTGCGTCTCTAGGTACTTTTTTAATCAAGTTTCTATGGAAAATTTCAATGAGCAATCTACTTACGATAGGACTTTACGAAAGGCCGCTCCTCCACAACAGATGCTAGTGTTGAGTTTGAGGCTTGGGAAAGGTAACAGGATTCTTCTTCTTCTTAGTCGTGCACTTTTTACAGAGTGGACGTGGAGTGCTGGAGTATGTCACCATGTTTGAGAACGTCCACGAGATCTTTTGCCCTCGACTTTCCCTTGCACTACCAATCGTTCCATGGAGTTCTCGTTACGGGTGATTTGACATTTGACGGGGTGACATACATACATACATACACACACACGCACACGCACGTGCACGCACACGCACGCACGCACACACACAAACACAGGATGCACTTGGGATATTCTGTGACTTATCCGAGGTTTGATTGTGGGCAACAAGAGATAATGATCAGGAAACTGCATCACAATGGTATTAGAAAAAAGGCACTGCACCTTCTGGATTCGTATTTAAATAATAGAATATAGAGGGTTATGTAAATGGTAGATCTCTTGGCGCTCCATTAAATATGGATTCCACAAAGGTCTATATTTATTATTTGACCCCTTTCTCTCTCTCATCTATATTAATGATTCGTCATTTTTTGTACAGACAAACATGAGATACATACGAGTAGTATTGTTCACTGATGACGCTTCACTTATTTTTAAAGCAAAGCGTAATTTATTAATATACGAAGATGTATACGATGCTCTCTCAAAGGTTGTCTCTTGGTTCGATTCTAATAACCTATTATTAAATAAGCAAAAGGCTAAATTAATAAAATCCTCGACACCGAAACGCAGTCGCTATTAGAACGATTTTGTCCTGCAGAAAAGAGCTATATGTGCAATTTATAGTTTAGGTCCTAGAGTATGATTAAGATATAAGTTTATATAAATAAGAATATTGACTGTTTCTTCTTAGTATGTGTACGTAAAAATATACACGAATTTCTCAAGAAGTATGACATAATATAACATTGATACTACGAGTAGGAGCACGTACAAACTTGTTATGCTTGCGACTCATTTATACAGTCAGTTTTTCTTTTTTTATGGACAACGTATACGTTTTTACAAGAGGAACCCAGAACGTTCAAAAGCTTCCATGTATTTCTAAATAAAAAAAATGTTAAGTAGATTTGTGTGGTAAAAATTACACAATTATAACGCAATTAATGATTTTGTAGGAGATGGCACGCCTTGAGAATGATGTGATCGCCGCTAGGTAACTTCAATTTATTTAGAATTATTATTGTAGTTAATAATTAATTTACAAAACTGATAAGAAAGTGTTGTCCCGTTGAGTTTCTTTCGCCAATTCTTCTCAGGTGTGAGTGAGGCTTCTTCTTTTCGACTAGTAAGTAGATTTATGGCGTTCCATAAAAAAATGGAATAATTTAATGGTAAATAAAATATTTTGAATTTGTATACTTACCCTTAGATTAGTCACAGAAAAAGAATTGAATAGAATTTGTACATAATACATTATATTAATTGTTTTCAAAAAATATTTCATGTACAGATTTCACTTTGCTAATATTTTATTGTATAGGTTTGTAAGTAGGTACCTATAATACATATGTTTCATAAAAATTACATATATTTATTTAAGTTTACAAAAAATATCGGAAAAGTTGGCAGTTTTAATATTAAGATTAAAAATATTTATTTCGCTTGAAAAGATCTTCTGGCATTTAAAAGCCATAAATTAAAATATATACCTATATTAAAAGTGTGTGTTCATGGTAACATACCAAAGTAACCTAAAATGTTTGAATTATATCATATATATGATGTATATCATCATATTATTACATGTAAATAAATCAACGAATTATAAAAAACTAATCAAAGCGAATGCTATAAAGGCTCGCATTCACGTCGACCGCCGCGTGGCGATGTGTTGATTGTTGATGTGTGCGCGTTGATGTCTTTGTAATGAAGATAATTTGAGTCTAAATTCGCGGCGATTTTCATAGTATCGCTCTACATAGAGATGTATAAGATCTTTAAGATTGACGATTATAAGATCCTTGACCGGTTTCATAATATTTTATTCACGGCTCTATTGGTTCATCGTTGATGATATTAATGTTATTTTTATGGAACCGCGGCGTCCGTGCGACGCTCTCTCATAAGTTTTCGTTTTAAATGTTCACTAATTTTCCCTCTACATTGCCACGATCGGATACAAAACATTAGAAACAATTACAAACACTGAAACTTGCATTGTCTGTTAACTGCATGGTAAATTCTAACATTTATTCTACAGAATCAAATGCGCAATAGTTAAAGTACAGGTCAATTTGGTGACTAATGCTCACATAGAATTTTTTTTATCTTGGTGTCCCTTTCATCACGCAGCAAGGGGTCAACGCGGTGTTTTGTTCCGGGCCGTCCGGGCGTGGCGATGGCGAACGATTTTCGTAGATTATTATTACCTACTCTGTTTTAATTAAATATCCATAGGTACAGATAAATAAAATTCCAGCGTTTATTTATTTATATACGGTATTATTATGTTATATATATACGGTACTTAAAAGAAAAACAAAATTTTTAAAATGTTTGTCTGTCTATTTGTCTGTATGTCTGTTTCTTCCAACTCATATCCGGAACAAGTGGACTGATTTTGACGGGACTATCACTGGCAGATAGCTGATGTTATAAGGAGTAACTTAAGTTACATTTATTTACAAAAAAAATTGCGTCCGCTCAAAAAAATTAAAGCAACCAGGGACGCACCCGAGCGAAGCGAGGGTAAGTTGCTGGTATTATATATAAATTACAATTAATTTTTTCGCATATAATTTTTTACTAAATAAAATTATAAAATAAAATCTTGATCTAGCTAAACTAGCAACTAGATAAAAGTATATAAAGCGTTTACATTATAAATAAAACAACTGTGTAAATAAATATGTACCTACTTTAAAACAAACCATTATCAATTTTAAATAACTTGTGTTATTCTGTTTAAGCAATACTCGTGTATCACATAGAAGTAAAAAACCTGTATAAAACAAGATTTTATACAAAACAACTAAAACATTGCGGGGTTGGTGTTTGATTTCATTGTCTACTAGCCTCTGCGTGCGGATTCGCCCGTGTGTTCAATTAATTATGGTCTACGTTTAGTGAACATGACCCGCACTTTATATGAGGGCCTATACAACGAAGAGCTCAAAGGAGCTGGTTTAAGGTTTTACGAGACCCTTATCACTCGTCAGAACGATTGGCACTGACAATTTTAAAATTATAAGTTTAGAATTGAATTTTCTTCTTTCTTTTAAAAGCGAAAATAATGTATAGCCAAGTTAATGGTTGTACAAAAAAATTGTGATATGTATTTTATTTAGTACTTACACGTGTATTCATATTAAAGAATTGGTTAAAATGGTATCATATAATTTAAAAAAAATACACGATTTGTGTGCAAATATAGTGTGGTTAGTACTGTATATGGAAGCTAGAATTGGATGGATTTGTATGAATATTGTAATATATATGTATGTTTTGTGTCTTCCTGTGTTTTGACTAAGGATAAAACACGTTATGTTTAGAACAAAGAACAATTAATACAGAATAGAGCCTGTTAGGTTTGGGTTGGTAGTACTGGATTTTATTTGCTTTCTCAACGGTAAAAAAGTGTTATGTTCACTGTACAGCGGATACAGCGGCTGTACAGTGTGCGCATGTGTTTGTGAATATATGTAACTTGTATGGTGTTGTTTCACAGTAGGTACATATACTTGTTTAGAATATTATAGGTTCATATCTTTATTTTTCATGGTTCATATAAATTTAATTTACAATGACAGATGACGTAGAGAACAATATTAGCTTCGTGGATAGCGAGTGAGGCGCACTCATTCTCAGACCCACACGATCACTTCCGGCAGCTTCTAAAAGTTCTCCTTGACTGTAATATTATTTGCACGAATATAATATATATCCGGTAGATATACAATAAAATACATCGTAAATAATAGTGATGATAGCATCTCGATTTGTTTTTTTGTTCGACTTTTATGGAATGTTATGCTAACTCATAGTTACATCTCACGTAGGTAATACCCGCACTCCCTCCGCTAGGCCCGGGTCGTGTCCCGCGCAGACTTCAGTATCTTTGTGTGATGGTGTATACCATAATAATGTACTTCACATTAACATCGTTTAAACAAAGTGTTCATTCCAATACATCCACTAATAATGAAAGAATTTTTTGAAACATCAGGTGAGTAAAAAGTATTTTCTTAGAATTTCCATGGACAGTCGCCATGGAACTCTATTAGTTACCTGTCCGTCATCAATCCCGCTATTCTACATAATAGGGGCTACATTCTATCTACTTGATATTTATAGATATAGATATCTAGTAGGTTAAGTACAAAACGGCCATATCAAGCTGCTGGACCAATTTAAATGATATTCAGTTTTTTTTTGAATTGGATTATTACTTTTACGATAAAAGAATTCTATCAAAATCCATCCACCGATATACTCAAGTCATCGATGCCGAGATGGCCCAGCCGATGTTTAATGTTAACGTTGTGACACGCCGTCGTCGCGGCGCGCGGTTGTGAAACTCAACGTCCCACGAAACTTGTTGCCATCAAGTTTAAGTTCATCAACTTGTTGCGATATATGATAATTAAGAGGACCTAAAATGTTTTAGTATTAACTAGTTGCTTTAAATAAAAAGAAGACAAAATATATGTACCTATACATAATATGTGAGTACGGTAACGTACACACATGTTGGTGCATGTTGCATCATTCAATAATATTAAATTAAAACATTTTGCTCATTTTCATAACCTACAAAGCATTATACGTATATTTTGTGTGTTGTAAAAAAATGTAAAAAGTAAATTTTTATTACTTTGATTTAATATTATTGTATAAATTTATAGGTACCGATGTAGATTGTATCGTGACAATCGATTTATTCACTTTTTATGTTTGTTTCTTTTATATTTACATTGGATTTTTCAGATATGTATTTTGAAATGTAGAACAGAACATTATTAATTTTCTTTTCAATTTGAAAAATTTCAATATATTTGTACTGATTTAAACAAAAGGAGGAGGTTCTCAATTCACGGCAAAAGGTCCTGAAGCATTAATTCTATAGTAAAAATATATACAACATAATTTTTAGATAAAAACTTTTTAACAAAAAAATAAAAACCGACATCAAACAAAAGCACTAAAAAGTAAAAAATAACTGATTGGTAGTTTTCATTTACTATACATACCTAATCAAATATTTTTCGAAGTCGGTGTGCTTTGGTTAAGTAATTAAAGTCTACCTATTAAATACATACCTAATCAAATATTTTCGACAACGGTGCCAGCCCATACAAGGCAAGGCTAGGCTTGTCATATCAAACAAAATAAGCCCAAACTCAAAGTATCTACTATTAGCCGTTGAAGAGTTCCACCTATCCACCTTCATCATTCGTTGAAGAGCTCCACCTATCAACCTCATCAGATCAGGTCAACAATACCGAACCACTGTACTATCAACGGAAATAGAAACACTTGCAAAGTTTCAAGTCAATATGACAATTAGAAGTAGGTGAAATTCATCATTAGCTATTTTTCCACCCTTAGGGGTGGTATTTTTTTTTAAATTTAAATGGGACCAATCTGGAAGTATACACTTTCAAATAAAACAAAAATTGGTTAATAAATGACAAAGTTCTAGGTAACCAACATAAAAAAAAATACAGGCGAATTGAGAACCTCCTCCTTTTTGAGGAAATCGGTTGAAAATTAAATGAATTTTATTTATTTTAAAGTATAAGTATATAGTACTTAAGTATGTACCTGGAGTAATGACCTCCTTCAAGTGCCTTATCATTCGAAAACATTTAATCGCCGAAGCTGAAGCGGAACACTAATGGAGCATTAATTTCAAAATTTATAAAATTCGCAGTTAGAAATGGCCAGTAAAGATAAAGGTTAAAAGTCATAGTTATTATAATAGAGAGGTGGGGCAGAGATGTATCGAGAGGACACGCACCTGTGAGACAGTGTCGTAGCACGCGAGTGGCAACGGTCGCGGCCACCGACGTGACCATCGGCGTGACCTGACGTGATAGAGGCGGCGTGACGGCGCCCAGTGAAGTGAAGGAACAAGCTGAATTCAACATGTGGCTCAGCGTGACGCTGGCTCTCGCCGTCCTCGGTGAGTTGTATATTATATTTAATTGTTAGCATTGTTTAATATATACTCTACAATGTTTATTTAAAATATATTTTTTAATCTTTACATTTTGAATCTTGAAAATTGTTATATAATATAAAAATATATTATTAAAATACATTTTTAATCATCAAACAAAAAAGTACTCTTTGATGTTTTTAATGTAAAATATGTAATTTTTATTATATCATTTATATCCTTTATATCTTAATTTTATAGCTTTCAAGTTAACTTCTATTTACGCAAAAAAGTAATTTTTTTAAAGCTTAAAAAACAATATTGGTCTTACCTATTTTACCCAACTGCACGACGCAAAGGAGGGTAATGTGTTTATCAGCCTATGTATGTATGTATGTATGTATGTACATATGTATGTGGGTTTGTACCTTTGTGGCACTATTTAGATCAAACGCGTGGGCTGATTTTAGTCATAAAAAACATGTCGTTTTTTAACTAAAAAAATAATTAAATATATTATGAAAAAAACCCGACTGCATAAAAGATAACTAAAAAGATGAAAACAAGTTCACCAAGGAACATAGTATTATGCAGTCGGAGACATATGTACCTACATACGAGTATGTACAATGTAAATACATCTCGCGGTAAGGTTTTAATTTTATTATGTTATGTGTAAATTAAGTTATATTGTGACAACAAAAATGTCAAGACAATGCTTGCTTTTACATTATTACACTTATCTTATACAACTAAACTGAAATAACACATGGTTTCCTACTAATTTGAAATACGAATATATAGTTCATAATAAGGAAAAGAATTTTGCAGGAATTGAACCTGTAACCTAACTGAGAGTGAGACGCAGTAGGCAGAGACATTTAGACGAATGACACACGACTTACATACGAGTATGTATGTACGAGTATGTAACTCAAACAATTATAAGTTCATTATGTTACGAAATATTTATGTTGAGCTTTTTGCGGCAACACCCAATAGATAGTTTAGTTTTTAGAAAGCAAATTTTCCCTTTAATACATAACGATTCAACGAACTTAACATTCATTGCCTTTGGTTTTTAAAGATATGTATAAAATGTTGTAAACTAGTAAACAATTTTAATTAAAATTATAATTATTGCATTTAAGAGTTTATATACAAAAATACAAATTAGATATGTAAATGATCATATTTTATTGTACAAATAATAATATGTACGAATATGAGGAAATATAATTAAGGTATAATCCTCCATTTCTGCGCTCTCAAAAACATTGAGCTTTATTAAAATGAACTAAGAAACCACGTTTTGTTAATAACGATATTTGTTGGAGTGTTAATAGTTGTATTTTACGTTTTCGTTGGCAAAGAGAACGTGAACAAACAATATCTAATAAATATTAAATGAAACAACTTTTTAAGCTCTGAAGGAAGGTCAAGTGCAATGCTCAAAGTTAAGGCGGACGCGGCGTGTTAATGTCAACGATACGATTCCAAGGCCGAAGATGACAAACAATAATATAATATCAATAATAAAATATTTAGTCGTGACTTTATTTGTGATTCCTTTTTGTATGTGTGTTACATAATATGCCTAATGTAATGTAGAGTGAGAATGCCATGTTCTCAAATGGATATGCAGTCATAGCTTGAGCTCTATACCTATTATCTACTGTATGGATTGTATGAGTTGGTAAAAAGTAACGCTACACTAAACTGTATTAGGAACGCTACGTAACGTGGACATTACATGATAATACTTACAGCAAGAGTCAACCTCTTGAGCGGCTCGAATAAAAAACGGCACGATATTTTGTGGTTCTAAAAGTGCTTTTATTATATTTTATTTAAAAAAAGTAGATGTATTGTTTCACATTTACGCGAATATTTGGAATTTTAAATTATCTATCTTTCCGGATTTTTTCGCGGATTTACAAGATTTACAAGCTTTTTTACACGCTTTTTTTGATTTACAAGATTTGATTGTGGGCTCTCTTACATCGAACATACAAAGCGATCCATTAGAACCCGGGTCAAAGAACACATAGCTGATGTGAAGCACCGTCGCAATACAACATCTGCTGTCTGCAAACATGGCGAGGACCGCCCAAGCCACTAACTACATTTGCTTCGATAGACACCAAATCCTCGTGATAAAAACCCGATATCGCCTTAGGATGATTCGAGAAGCCATTGAAATTAAAAAACATCCAAATTTCAATAGGAAATATGGCTAGGTACTACCATCGTCGTAGGATCCTGTAATTACTATAATAAAATAAAATAGGTAAAAAATTAAACATATCAGACAGATGTAATAAGTTCTTACTGTGCGGATCAAAATCACAGAATGTATTTCAAATTAATATTTTTTCATGTAGTAATAGTGTTGTTTAATATTTTTTTAAATAATAGCAAACTAAAAAAAAAAATATTCTAAATCCCTCAACGAACGCGGACGCGCCGGCGGCGGCGTTACAGTTAACAATAGATTTCTTAGTTATTTAATTAATTTCTTAAAAATTTACCTGAAGGTGTTAATTAATTTTAAGTTTTTTAAATTACACATAGAACAATAATGTGGCTTGAATAATTAATATTTAATTTTTTCTTTATATTTATAAATATAATAATGGCAACACTAAATATAGATTATTAATTAATAAAGTTTTTTAAAATAAATCTGGGTAAGTCTGAGTCGGACTCGCCCACCGAGGGTTCCGTACTTTGTAGGAAACATGTTTAACTTTAATTTTCAACTCTTTTTATTTTTTGGAATTTTTCTTTTATTTATGCTGCTTGCTTTTTGCCAAATTTCGTTATTCTAGGTCAACGAGAACTACCCTAAAAGTTTTCGACTCAAAACCTATAGAGTACTTTCGGTTGACCTAGAATTGTCAATTTTGGTTAAAAGCAAAGTCTTACAGGGAAAATTCTGAAAAATAAAAAAAAAAATTGAAAATTAAGGTGAATTTTGGTACTTACAAGTTTTCGCGAAAATTTAAATTTGACCATATCTTTTTATGGTGTTAACTCAGGACCTTGATTTTTATACACCTAATAGGGACTATAAACTTCAGTATCTGGTATAAATTTCAACTTGCTAGGTCCACCCGTTCCTGAGAAAATCGGTGGTGACACACGGACAGACAGACAGACGGACAAGAGAGTTATCTTATAAGGGTTCCTTTTTTTACCTTTTGAAGTATGGAACCGTTAAAATGTAATAATTATAATAATAACCCATATTCAATTATAATACTTATTAAAATTATTAAAATGTTTAAAATTAAAATTATCAAATATTGTAAGGCACTTTAGTGCCATTTTTCAATGTTTGAATGGGTAGGCCTGTAACAACTATATAATGCATTTGAGACACCTAAAACCTTAGTCTCTCCCGTGACGATGATTGCTATAGAGCATTCGGAACGTCGGGGACCAAAAATATCAAAATAAATCCGCGAAAAAATATAAAAAGATATTTATATGTATATTATTATATACTTATTTGTAATATAAATGTATCATTTGTTTATATTATATCGATTTACAGGTGTGGCGTTAGGGGACGCTGAACCTGCAAGAGTGAGTTTCGACCCAGTGAAGGCTGCGGAGACGGAGCGACTGTCCGAGGCGGCGCGAGAGCAGCGCTCCCCCAACCAGTCACTGCTGCAACTGTTGTCAGGTCAAAAATGATGCTGGATAACATGAACATTATAATCATTACATGAATAAGTCTATATTTTTAGATAATATTATAATAACGAAGATTTACTATTTTTAGCAATCGGAGTCGGTAGTCAGGATGAACCTGTTCCCCGAACTTCGGGGCGGGCTGTTGGCGGATGGCCGATTCCGGCCTATCCATATGAAATGGTTTTAGGTAAGCTATACAAGGTGTAATCAAAATTAGTTTTGTCTGTTATAACAATATTTACATATTATGACTGTAATATATGTTTCGTAGACAGTTTGCGGCCGCGAAATACTATTATACCTATAATAGTACTGCCAGTACCACTTTCTCCATCACGTCCGATCCCACGACCAGGTAAGTAATATTAAAAGAAAATAATTGAAAACTATAAAGTTTTAAAGCTATTATTATATTATATTGTATTTATTGTAAATCGTAGAGTGTGACACTGGTTCTACTGCGAATAAGTTCAATCCCAACAAAGATGAAGATTATGAAGACAATTATTACAATGTGCCACATGAAAGGCCGCGGGAACCGTCCACTCGACGCCCGCTCAGCGCGGGTCGACGTCCGAAGCCGAGGCCTGAGGATAGGTTTAGTGATACCAACGACGATGAACCTCCCAGACGACCACATAAAAAAGAACAACCTTCATTTCCTTCTTACGTACAAGTAGAAAAACTCGACGAAACTCCTACTAGCCCGCCTATTGACAAAACGAGTATGTTATTTATAATATGATGTAATTTAGTTAATGATTAATGTTATTGTTAAAATTGTATCAAATATGTTTTTTTGTAGTATCATCTAAAGAGTTAGTTGAAAAATTTCGCGCACAAGTTGCGCAAGCACCAAGACTGCCGCCTGTACTTTTGTCATCATATGACAGCAGCGAACGGTTGCCAATTCCTGAAGATGTCGATAGTTACTACGTTGAGGGTCCAAATCAGATACCGGATATCTCACCTTCACAACAACCTACTTCAGCCCAAAGCACTAACTCGTTTCCATCGAGAGCTTATGGCGCATTCATTGGAGCAAATGTAAGGAATCGCGACCCCCCCCGGCCCCGCTTTGACCGCCCGCTTTTATTGCACGGCGAGCTCACCGTCCCGCGAGCAGATTTTACTGAAGCTTACACTGTATGGTAAGAATATCTTTTTGTATAAAAATAATAATAATTGGATCACTACTTGCCACTCTACTCTTATACTATTAAATTGTTTATCAAATAAGTGTTTAAATTGTATACATATTTCTATGACTATGCAGGTGGGATGTCAAAACTGGATCCTCAAAAATTGACTTTCACGGCGGTTCTACCTCCACATATCGGACTGTGATGCCTGATGGTGGTGTGCAGCGTTTAGAAGTAAGTTTCAGTTTAAGAATGAAATTAATATAGTGTGATGCGCTAGCAAAATACACATAAATGCAATAAATATTGAAAATGTTTTTTACATGTTACTTATGAAGAATGATCTCGAATTATTATGAAATAACATTTATCATGTAAAAGGTAATAAAATATATCTAAACATTTTTAAATTTAAGTCAAGCTTACACAAAAAAAAACATAGTTTTGGCAAATAGCAGTTAGACACTAGAAGCATGAGGTAGAGGTTTTTGAAATCTTGAAAATATAATAAATATATTTTTTCAGATGCGGATAGATCGTTCCGGGGATCGAGGAATTCGACGCTGCGCAAAAGCAACATCACGAACGAGCCAACCGGCAGATCTTGCACTACCCGCGCTGCCGGACATGGAATTGTTTTCCTTTGCTGGTAAGGAAAATTGATGCTTAAGACTTATTTGCTTAAATAAAAAAAAACTTTACAATTGGAAGAATAAATGTATCGAAATAGGTATATATCTAAAATAGTCATGCCGTTTGAGTAAGGAGGAGGAAATTTCTTAAATGTTAATATTATCAGCATCGTTTCGTTTGTTGCGCAGGGTATGAGCAGGGCGAGGGCGGGCGGGTGGAGCGCTGGCGGCACAGCGTGACGGGGCGGGCGGGCGAGCTGGGCGGTGCGCGGGGCGAGGCGCTCACGCTGCGCCACGAGCTGCTACTGCAGCGCCTGCCGGACGACTCCGCGCGCCCTCTGCAGTCAGTAGCCGTTGCCAATTCCTTATCAAATCTAAATAAATACCAAACAAAGCAAAATTATAAAATAAAAAAAAAATATAGGCTGCAACAAAACGCTAAGAGCTACCCATCAAATTAAATTAAGCCATTAAATGATTTATGACTTTTTACTAAAATAGCCAGCAACGTGATAGAAAATTATTTAAGAGGGAATAGTATAATATCACCATTGATCTAGTAACCGGATCAATAAATTCAGTCATAAAATTAAATATAAATATGAGTAGGCCATAGGAGTGACATCAGACGAATATGTTTATACCTGTTTACACTTTTTTTATATCTTTTGATAAAGTTACTTGATAATTTATCTTTAATTTGATAGAAGAAGTTCTGGAGGTGATATTATAAATTATTATTTTTTAAACTGGCTTTACAAAAGAGGTCAGTTCTTAATAGGTATGTTTATTTTGTGTGCGTTTATATTTCCTATTGAAATGTAATCTATACCCCAAATTCCAATGAGGGGAAGATGAATATTTTTTATATTCCATCAGTGTATTTTTTTGTTAAAATGTCAATATGATTGTATTAAGTAGTTATAGATTTATACGCGTTATTTAACACTTAATTTTCAAAAGTAACTTGTGCAACCTTAACTAATATAACCTTCAATTACGACGAATGTGTTCTCACCGGTGTGATCGATCTACACTTTCAAAACTTATAAATATCGAGCTTCTATTTTAGACAATTTGTTCATAAATGTTGTGGACTAATAAATTTGGGCTTGGAAAGGGGATTTCCCATTTCCAAATCTATAACACACGAGTAGATATATATCAGTAATATTTTATGGATTTCAGGTACATTGTGAATGTTGATAGCTCCGTGCTCGGCGCTAACTGCGATGGGTATGAACATCGCTACATCGACGTGCGTGAACACACAAAAGACTTAGATTTTTTTACACCAAAAATTGGTATGAATTCTTTACCATATATACAATATACATATACCATACAGCAATTTTTAGGTATTGCCTCGAATGTGCGCGTATGAAGTGGACTAAGAAAGTCTAATCACGGGCTAAAAATAGTTATGGATTTTTCCTGTTAAAAACTCCTAATAATATAAGCTCATAGTTGGAAGTTGGTTCGTTACTGGGATGTAAGTCTCGGAGAGAACGTGAAACTATCGGTCCTGAGAACAACTCATTGTATTCTTAATTTCGATACTATTTCGTAAATGCTAACTTACATTCGCTTCTTTACAGATGAGATTTGTGATTCCGTAGAGATCTTAAATGCTCCGAAACCTGATGATCTAGCGCGTCTCGAACCTTTACGTGAATTTACTCTACCCCTGCGTGATCTACGATACGATGAAGTCTTACAAAGGTATAATTGTAATTTAAATAAAAAACATCTATACTTAGTTTTAGTTTCTTATGATTGAGGAGCGACGCGTGACGAACATCATTACAGCAATACGTTGTAATTAGATTATGTTTGTTTGGATCTTACAAATACTGAAGGAGTATTAATATTACTTTTACTTATTTTCTTACCAATAGGTTTAAACAGGAATTCAATCGGCAATACATAGATAATATTGAAGAAGCGGTGCGGAAAAATTTGTTAATTCAACATAGCCGTTTCATATCATCTGGAAATCGCGAAGGTGCTACCTTTGAGTTGGGCGTCAACTTCCTCGGCGACCGTCTCAACGATGAGTTGGAAAATTTACTGGGAGTGAATCTGTCTGCGGAAAATATTCGCGCAGAGCATTTTCCGCACAATCGCAGCTCAGTACAGTCTGAAGAAGCACGCTTGCCAAACAGATTCGATTGGCGTCCACGTGGAGGTGTCTCGCCAGTAAGATGTAAGTATATGAAATATTTTTATCCAGTGCTGAGTAGCAGATGTTTACTAACAATTTTGTACTTTGAGCCATTCAGGATTCTGAAAGCAATTATTGGTTATAAATAATATAAAATTAAATTTAATACAATCATATTAAAAATATAATACAATCACAGACCAGGGCTCGTGCTCGTCATGCTGGGCGTTCGCAGTCGCTGGAGCTGTGGAGGGGGCGCTATTTATACGTACACGTCGCCTCGTGCCGCTGTCTGAGAAGTGTCTTGTGGACTGTGCTCATCCGTACGTATTTAAATAACTAAATTAATAATGGTAGTAAGATAAGTTCTGTTATTAAGTGTTTTTAAATTTAAAAGGTTTGGAGGTAACGGTTGCAAGGGCACCTGGCCAAGCCACGCTTATGATTATGTCCAAAATCGTGGCTTGCCAGCACTCGAGGAGTATCCACCTTACGAGCCAAAGGTATTTTATTGTTTTTTATTTATAAAATGTAATAGAAAATTTGCGGCGAGTAGCATTATGCCATAGCTTCTATTATTATATATTTCCTTTCATCATTAACTGGTAGATTTATGTTCGAGTGCGTATGTGACTAGACTGTAGACTGTCAAGTTAATAATGTTAAACCATAAACAATTAAAATGAAACTGATTTAATAATAGAGCGAATATCATATATAATAAATACTCAGTAGTATGTGTTATGCTTTGGTATAATTGTAAAAAAATAACCTTATAGGTAGATAAATGTGCGGAGGATAAAGTGCCTGCTATTACACGCATCAGTGCGCACGTCAACGTTACGATCAACAGTGTTCCCGCGCTTAAGGTAAATACGACTAATGTGGTTGCATAAGCAAAAAGTATGTATATAATAAATAATAATAAATATGCTGGGACATTAACACCATCTAGTTCCATTGTAAGCTGCGAGGCTTGTGTTTACCAGATAGTTGATACACTACACATATATAACTTTAAATACATACATATTATAAAAATATAAACACCCATGACTGGAGAACAAACATTCGTGCTCATCACACAAATGGATGCTCCCAACGGGACTCGAACCCGCTGGACCGCTGGCACCGCAATTAGAGAACCAACAAACTGAGCCAAACGTGTCGAATAAATTATTGACAGACATTGCAATGTTGGATATATTTGACAAAAAAAAATGTGTTATAGTTTACCGTGGTTAGTATAGAACCCGCGGCTTTGCTCGTGCTAAAACTACGAAATAATCTCTGAAAAGGTTTCATACAAACAGTCATCCCCTGTTTTACCCTCTTAAACGATGAATTTTGAAAAATGCTAAAATACGTTTTGCTTTAACTTTATTAAATAAATATTAATTATATTAAAATATTATTTATTTAATTTTAAGCTAAAATTTAATATATAATATTGCTATATTTAGTTATAATGCTTATTATTTTTTTTATAATGTTTAGAAATATTAATCAACAAATATTGTAAGGTACTTTATTTTTGAATTTTTGAAATCATTTTTGTAAAATAATGGGTAGGCACTGTCTGTAACAAGTATGTGTTTGAGACATGTAACACCTCAGTCTCTCCCGTGACCATGATTGCTGTAAAGCATTCGAAACGTCGGGAACCAAAAATCAAAATAAATCCGCGAAATAATCCGAAAAGATAGTTTTATTTAAAATGTCAAATATTCGCGTAAATTTAAGAGTGTATTATTTATTGACGAGCATAAATACCAAGTTTTAAGTAATTATGATCATAAATATTTTTTTGGATTGTATTATAACGTATTTTCCCGTATTTCACTCTCCAGCGTTCCAACTATTTCCACACAAAAAAATACGACAATCTGACTCTCCGTTTCGACACGAAAGAAAGACAAACAAACAAACACACTTTCACATTTATAATATTAGTATGGATATCTTTGATAGGTGGCGATACGACGACACGCGCCGTCTGTAGTCCTTGTTGACGGTAAAGCTAAGAGCTTTGTATTCTACAAAAAAGGTGTTTTATATGACGACAGATGGTAAGTATAGGATAGTAATAGGACGTTTTATTCAAAGTACCTGGACTACCGAGCTTCGCTCGGAGTTTTTGGCCTAAAGTAGAATTTTCTTTCGTTTTTTTAAACTAAAAACTTGAATAAATATTTAAAAAAAAAACAAAAGTAAAAACTTTGTATGCGACCGAGATTCAAACCTGAACACCTGTGATTGTTGATCTTGCACCCTGGCCGCTTGACCACGATGCTTATGTCTGAGCGTGCAAATTACCGACCATATTTTGCGTGGAATAATGTAAAAGAAAACTGCATGAAGACTCTAAGACTAATCTAGATCGATTTATCGCCCTCGAAACCCCCGAATATATAAACAAGAATTGCTCGTTTAAAGATATAGGATTTTGTGTTTATTGCTTAATTTGTATTTTCGTTATAAGTATATGTAAAGAAAAGTATAATTATTGTTAATTAATATTATTTATTTTAAAAAACAAGACGACTCATTAAAATTAAATATGTAAGTTAAAATTATTCTAAAACATACTTTATTTAATTTTTAGCGCCAAGAATAAGTTGAACCACGCCGTTCTGGCAGTCGGATGGGGAGAACGGAAAGGCGAGCCTCATTTCATTCTTAAGAATTCCTGGTCGGAGGCGTGGGGCGAGCGCGGGTACGTCCGCGTGCAGGCGCGCGCCAACACGTGTGGCGTGCTGTCGCGGCCCTCCTACCCGCGCCTCGAGGACGGCGACGTGCAGCGCGCGCCCGCACGCGAGCCCGCCCACGAGCGAGCGCGCGTCCGCCCGAGGGACATCGACTACGATGAATCTGAATGATGCAAGTAATAATTAAATGTCGACATGTGATCCTATCAATAACGAGATTTTTATGAGATGTTTCATGACTGTCATTTTTTTTGAGGATATTGTTTAAGTTTCTATTCCTGTGTAATATTTATAATATAATATTGTCATGTGATCCGTTAATATCGACACTTTTATATTTTAAAATCCAATATTATTATGAAATTAAATAAATAAAAACCTCACAACTGAAAGGCGGTTTTCATTTGGGTACCTACTTCATACATATACCTAATAAGTAATCAGATATTTTCGAAGTCGGTGCCAACCGACAATGCGTTAAGATATGAATATCATATCATAAGCATGGGTAGACCAACTAAAAGAGCGACCAGCAAAACCCTACTACTGAAACATCACGCTCTTAAAAGTATGAAACAAGAAAATATTGTCATCTGAAATTGTCATGTAGGTACAAAATATTCAATATTTATCGTCTATTATATAAACAACTTATAATATAATTTAGTGTATTTAATACCTATTCACAATGATGTTCAGGGGATAGCTATGCTCGTATACCATTTTGCCCTAAAACTTATGATCACTTATTATAACCCGCACCAATAAAGAAAAGAATCTAAAACGACGGCATCGATGGTGCTCTCTCACTTGCACGCTATAATTGTTAATAGAGTATTGCTGACCTTATCATCTGTAAAACTGCAAGTTCCCTGACACCATTTTAGTTTCATTTCTGTATTGGCGCGGCTTGTGGATACTATTGTTTTGTAAGAGTAGGTGGTTTGCTTTGGTTTGCTATTATTTAAAATCAAAATATTAAGCAACACTATTGCTACGTTGATGGATGAAAAATATTAATTTGAATTACTGCTTTTCGGAAACCTAACTTACGGAAACCTAACTTTCGGGAACCTAACTTTCGGGAACCGAACTTTCGGAAACCTAACTTACAGAAACCTAACTTTCGGAAGCCTAACTTACGGAAACCTAAGTTACGGAAACCTAACTTTGCAAAACCTAACATTCGGAAACCTAACTTTCGGAAACCTAATTCTCGGAAACCTAACTTACAGAAACCTAAATTTCGGAAACCTTACTTTGCAAAACCTAACTTTCGGAAACCTAACTTTCGGAAACCTAACTATGGGTGACCTTACTTTGCGAAACCTAACTTTCGGAAACCTAACTTACGGAAACCTAACTTTGGGTGACCTAACTTTCGGAAACCATACTTTGCAAGTAAAAGAAAACTGCATGAAAACTCGAAAACACGCGTTTTCTCAGACATAAGGTTTATCTGGATCGATTTTTCGCTCCCGAAACCCCCGTTCACTAAATTTCATGAAAATCGTTGGAGCCGTTTCCGAGATTCAGATTACAATAAAAAAAATAGTATTATTACTCGCCAATAGATGTCGCCAGTAGATGATGAATTTTTTTTCAGTTTATGTTTAGGCGGCAACATTAGGACTACCCAAACGCCACCTTTTTATTATTTTTCTTCAATAAAAAAAATAAGCTTATGTTTTAGTTTTTTATTATCGATACTTTCGGAAACCTAACTTATGGAAACCTAACTTTGGGTGACCTAACTTTCGGAAACCTAACTTTGCGAAACCTTTTTTTTTTTAAGTCAGGAAACCCTGTTGCCGGGTACCCGTCGCCTGGGGAAGAACGACAGGTTATGTGGGGCTCCTGCCGCGCAAGAGGTGGTAAACGCGCGGCAGCCTACCCACTAAAAACCTGACTGTGTCCTCCTCATTCGCCTCCAGGTCGGGGCCACGGGAACTAGAGAATCATCCGCGAACCCCGACGGCTATTGCCCTACGGCACGTCTCTGTGTCGGAGGGTGTGAGCAGTACCCTCAACGACGACGTCTGGAGTAGCGCGCGGGGGACACCGCGCGCGCCTACTCGGGCCAGGTGAGTAGGCGGCAGACTTCCCCAAGTCTACCGCCCTCTGGCCGGTGTTAGGGGGGGAGGCGGCGATCGTAGGCCGCTCTCCGGCGCCCGGTCCTTCTGCGGCGGATGGCGAGATCGGAAGTCGCCTCCCTTTCTCTCTCCGCCGCCTCCTTCCGCGACATCACGTCCTCACAGAAGGATAGGACGGCTGCCCATGACCTTTCGCTACCGACCATGGCGGAAACCACTGCCGGCAACGTCAAGTCAGCCCCCACAACACTGCGGAGCTCCTCTCGCTCCGACTCCCAAGCTGGGCACTCTTCCAGCACATGCTGGGCGGACTCGTCGACGCAGCCATGGCAGTGGTGGCAGCGTGAATCCGGCTCTCTTCCGGCGACGCGGCACAGGTATCCGCCGAAGCACCCGTGCCCCGTGAGGACCTGCGTCAGCCGAAAAGTGAGGACGCCGTGACGTCTCGCCAACCACTGCCTTAGGACGGGGCGAACTGCGTCGAGTGTCCTTCGACCAGCCGAGGGGTTCTCCAATCTAGCAATCCACCCCTCGAGTGCGGCATCCCGCTCTTCTCTTTCGTGCGGTGCTGGGCTCAAGTCCCTGGACGCATGGCCTCGACGCCGGTGGTAAGTCGACGCCAAGGAAAGCGCATCCAGGTCCCAGGGTAACACTCCAGCTAGCACGCACGCCACATCGCCTGAGATGGTCCGGTAGCCTCGCACGACCCTCGTTGCCATGATCCTCTGCGACTGCCGCAGAGCCGCCACATTTTCGCGGCATAGGGCGTCTGCCCATACCGGAGCGCCGTAAAGTGCCATCGAACGCAATACACCAAGATAGAGGCGCCTGCTGGAACAATCTGGCCCGCTGACATTTGGCAATAACCTGCTAAGTGCGTTCGCCGTCCTCGTTAGTTTTGGCGCAAGGGTCTTAAAATGCGCCCGAAAACTCCACCGGCTGTCGAGTACGAGTCCTAGGTACTTCATCGTACCCGACAAGCCGATTTGGACTCCACCGACCGTAATGTGGGTTCCTGGTGGAGGTGCTCTTCGAGGGCCATGGAAGCAAAGCGCTTCCGATTTCCCTAGAGCAACCTCCAACCCCAACATCCGAATTCTGCCAACAATGTGGGCCACTCCCGCCGTCGCTAGTGTCGCCGCATCCCTGTAATTCTTCGCTTGCGCTAGGACCAGGGTGTCGTCTGCGTAGCACACTACGCTAATGCCTCTGAGCATGGTTCCCCTAAGGACCCAGTCGTAGCCGATGTTCCACAGGAGCGGCCCGAGAACCGAGCCCTGTGGAACACCGCATGACACTTCTCGTCTCCCCCAGCCGTCCCGCTCAGGGAAGACCACAGACCTATCGGAGAGGTAAGCCCCAATAATGCGACGCAGGTAGGTCGGTACCCCGTGATGGCGGAGCGCCTCCCTGATGCAAGCCCAGGGCAAGGAGTTGAATGCGTTTGCGATGTCCAAGGACACCGCAAATACTACATCACCCTGGGAGAGCGCATCCTGCGCGCAGGACTTGACCCGCAGAATGGCATCCACGGTTGAGCGACCACCGCGGAAGCCGAACTGCGTGTCCGATAGGTCCGGCCCAACCTCCACCATATGCTTGGTTAAACGCTCCACCACAATACGCTCGAACAGCTTGGCGAGCTCGTCCAGCAGCACGATGGGGCGGTAGGCGGAAGGAGACTCCGCCGGACGCCCTTCCTTTCTGAGGAGGACTAGCCTGCCTGTCTTCCACCTCTGTGGAATTGTGGCTTGAGCCAGGCAGGCAGTGAATAGTCCCCTCACACGAGGCCCTAAAGCGTCCAACATAAGAGCCAACGCTCGACCGGGCACTCCATCCGGTCCCGGGGCAACGGACTTTCCGCGTAGGCGCACAATCGCAGCTGCCAACTCCCCTTCGTCAACCTCCGGTATGCTCTCCGATCCTACGTCGTCTTCGTCATCAGCCACTGTTCGCGAGGCCATCTGCGGTGGCACAAAGTTGGGTCGATGCGGAAAGAGACTCCATCACAGCATGCAGCACTTCCATGTCCAGCGTCTCTGTGATTGGAGGGGCCCAGGGGCGAAGCTTGTTCATAACCATCCTATATGGTGTGCCCCAGGGATCTTGATTGAGCCCCTCCAACATTTCCGCCCTACCTTCAGTTATGGCCCTGGCTATCTGGGCTTGTAGGCGCGACTTCGCCTCTACATAACTGGCATACCGGCGGTCCTCCTCTTCCCGATCGCGGTGCACCCTCCTGCGGCAGTGCGAATAGAGGCGCCTGGCAGCAACACAGTCCTCACGCAGTTGCGAGATTTCCCTTGTCCACCACCACACTTGCCGCCTTGGAGGGCGACCCCTGGACCGAGGCATGGACGCGTCGCATATACGCTTCGCCAGCTCTTCGATGCGCTTTGCTGTCTGTTCCACGGATGTTACCTGATGAGGCAGCCAAGAGGCTACAGTCGCCGCCTCTTTAAGCACCTCTGGGTTGAGGCGCTTTAGTTGCCACCTCGGACCGTCCTCCCACAGGGTTCGGTTAGGACTTGGCGGCGCCGCCGGATGCGTGGAGATCTCGTATCGGATGTAGAGATGGTCCGACAAGGTCTCCACATCATCCAGCACTCGCCAGCCATGAACACGGCGCGCTAAGGCAGGGTTCGCGAACGTTACGTCCACGATGGATCCACCCTGCCGTCGCACGCACGTGTTGACCGTTCCCTGGTTTAGGACTGTCAGGCCGGTGGCAGCGACCCACTCTTCTAATAGTCGCCCGCGAGGGTCACTTGCTGGGCAACCCCATGCACCTGATTTGGCGTTTAGATCGCCTGCTACCAGCACATAGCGGTGCCTACCCCGAGATATTATTTCCCCCAACCCGTCAATAAAGTTTTCAAATTCGGCAAGGGTTTTATTGGGGGAGAAGTAGACACCTACTACTAGCGTTTCGCCAAGCGTGGCCGCCACGAAACCTGACCCCCTAAGCACCATTGTAAATGACGGCGCGCCTTCGGCTACCTGGGTGACAAGTGCCACCAACCCTTCGCTGTCGCCGGCCCAATTGTCCCTAGGTGGAATGTAATAGGGCTCCGACAGTATTGCCAGCTTCGCGGTCCACTGCACCATGCTTTGGACTAAGAGGTCTTGAGCTCTGGCGCAGTGGTTCAGGTTCGCTTGTATCACTTGCATCGCCATTTCACTGATTACATTTCTCCTCTGCGGGCGGCCTGATTGTCCTAGCCGCAGGACGGCAACGAGCCGGGGCGCGAGTACAGGCTGCGCTTCCCACAACATGGTTGGCGGGCCTCGCGGCTACCTCGCAGACCGGGCAGTGTGGCGTGGCAGAGCATTGTCTGCGCTTGTGCCCTGGTTGACCGCATCGGTAACACTGGTTGCTGCGATCATCGTCACCAGTACATCTCGCCGCCACGTGACCTAATTCGTGGCAGCGGAAACAACGCTGCGGTCGGGGTTGCAGCAACTTAGCTTGCGCCGACACAAACCCTACCCTTATTTTCCCGTCATTGTCTACTTTTTTGGCGGCCAACTCAAATGTGGTATGTTTTAGAGGTTCCAAAGATAAACGTCTTCTTAGGTTGGAGACATATTTAATAATCAGAATATAATAAGTAAATTTATAATGAAGCTTAGCTTAATGGGTGGTCGACCATATATGGATGATATATGAGAGATAGATGATACATTACTAAAGTATGGCTTACAGTACTTAATGCTATACTATCACTATACTAATGCTATACTATATTATGCTATATTATACTATACTTAATGTATAAACATTTTACACTTCACAACACAGGGCATTTCACCCAGGCCGATCCTACTCCAAACCGATTGCGACGTATTTCGCCGACCCTCACAGCCTCCTTGGTGCACCCCCCCGTCTTACTGATAGCTTCGGCTAGGTCTTCTGGTGTCACTGAGTCGTCGAAGCCCAGTACTCGAAGCTCAGCACACCTTACCGGCCGGGAGATATGCACATCTTCACGGGCTAGGATGATACCTAGCTGCTGCGCTAGGGCATCGGCCTTGCTGTCGTTGTTAGCGCCAGGCAGCTCTAACATTCTGGCCCCTGTCGCGGTCACCTTGTACCTCAGGTCATTTATGCCCAGGTCGCTGAGGTCTAGCTTTTGTTTGACCTGGGCAAACACCTCTCCGTACGTTATGTCCCTTTCAACGGCTGAGGACTGGAGCTTTATGACAACTGCAGTGGAACGGGGTGCGCGCAGCTTAGATTTTGGCTCGCCTGATGGCACCTTCCTCCGTGGTTGCTTGGCTGCCGCCTCCTTTTTCTTCTTGCCCCGTTTGACCACCAAATTCCACCCGTCTGAGTTGGTAGAGGCAGGTGGGGCTATCTCAGCGATCTTGGGGGTAACTGATTGCGCTACTGGTTGCACAACCTTATGGGACACTTTCTCCCTCTTCTTTTTCTTTTTGCTCTTCGCTTTTGTGCCAGGATTTGCGGGAGCCATAAGAGAAGTGGCTATGGCTTCCGACTCATGGGGTCGAGCTATGTCTGCGGTCAGCGGCGGTCGCACTCGTTGCTCTGGCAGCAAGCTGGCCTCTAACGCCTCAAAACGGGCGCTCATCATGGCGCCCATCTGCACCATTATGGAGCGCACCACTTCCTCCGCATTAAATGGAACCGAGCTCCCCTGCTGTTGTTCCTTTAGCAGAGCGAGCTCCCGCCTCAGATCCGCTAGGTCCGTATTCGGGGCCAGGTTCGCAGGAGGTAATTGCGGCTCTAATCGAGCTCGGTCTAACACCGACCTCATCATAGCCACTTCCTTTTTTAGGTCAGCCACCTCAACCTGAAGCCTGGTGTTGTTGGCCTCAAGCCGTGCTGTCTCCTCAGTTACTGTACGTCGGGCCAGCTCATCCACGGCCCCAGCGATTGTACTTCTTTTAGGGCTTTAATGAAGCCACCCTTTAGGTTGCCCGATTTTTTGGCAACCATTTCAATGACCTCCAAGCTTGCTTTGACCTTACCATGCAAGTCTGTCGCTACTTCAGCCTCTACATTTCCAGCGGTCGTTTTGTTGGATAGGCCTGGGGGACGTGGGCTGGTTCTACTGTTGAGTGCCGCTGCCCTGTCAGCTACCTCTTTTTGGGCCCTGAGCCTGAGCTCCTCCCTTCGTGCTTCATTGAGGGCTCGTTGGGCTTCAGCCAGTCCCACGTATTGGCCGGTAGTGGGTGGACGACCTCTACAGCGGTTTACGGCTACTTTGGTCTTGAGTCCCTTCTCGTCTTCAGGTGACACAGAGTGGCTTCGGTAGCCTTGTGCTGCCGCGCTTTTAGTGGGCACGCTGATTATGCCCTTCGCCGCCCTGGTTCTGACTACGCTCGTCGCAGGCCTCTCCGTAACTCCGCCCTTCTCAGGCAACATCCTGTCTCTGCCCTTCGCGGGCTCTACAGCAACTTCGCCCATCGCGGGCTCTACATCTACTCCGCCCTTCACGGGCCCAGTGACTTCTCCGCCCTTCTCGGGCTCCGCTCCGACATCACCAAAGCAGTAGTTGCCCCCCCCAGAATTCGTGGGGCAGCATGCCGTAGCATGAAGGGATTCCCGACGGATATGCACATCGGTACCCTCCTGGGGTAGTCTCTCTTTGCTAGCTGCTTTCATGATGGATTTTTTTTTTGCTGATCCACAGCTTCGGCTTTGTTTAGGGTATGCTCCCCTAGGCCGTGGGGTTAACAAACCCCTAAAGGCACGGCCATGCCTGCTGGTTTTGGTCCGCGCCGGTTGAACCGGTACCACCAATGTGGTGGCATTCCCCTATCCGCCACCCGGGGGACGCGCCCAGTAGCAGTCCAGCAACTGCCCTGAGAACTTTGCGAAACCTAACTTAGGGTGACCTAACTTTCGGAAACCTTACTTTGCAAAACTTAACTTTCGGAAACCTAACTTTCGGAAATCTAATTTTTGGAAACCTAACTTACAGAAACCTAAATTTCGGAAACCTTACTTTGCAAAACCTAACTTTCGGAAACCTAACTTACGGAAACCTAACTTTCGGGAACCTAACTTTCGGAAACCTAACTTACAGAAACCTAACTTTCGGAAACCTAACTTACGGAAACCTATCGGAAGCCTAAGTTACGGAAACCTATAGGAAGCCTAACTTTCGGAAACCTAACTTTGCGAAACCTAACTTAGGGAGACCTAACTTTCGGAAACCTTACTTTGCAAAACCTAACTTTCGGAAACCTAACTTTCGGAAACCTAACTTATGGAAACCTAACCTACGGAAACCTAAATTACGGAAACCTTACTTTCGGAAACCTAACTTTGGGTGACCTAACTTTCGGAAATCTAACTTTGCGAAACCTAACTTAAGGTGACCTAACTTTCGGGAACCTAACTTTCGGAAACCTAACTTACAGAAATTTGTTTGCTTTATTATTTATTTCACTTAATATTATGTCAGTTTCGCGAAACATTGCGTCCGAGTGCACGTGTTGGAAAAATTGAGTTTTAACTATGTCGTATACGAATGAAGAGTACTGTAATATGATAATGTGTTTGGGGAGGAGTGACTGCAATTATGCAGAGGCTCATAGAGACTATGAAGTGCGTTTCGCAGTTCCGCGGGGTACCACGGTGCCGTCAGAGCGTGCGGTTCAACGTCTTCACAATCGTATGCACACCACGGGCAGTGTTCACGGCTACGAAACGCATCACGCTGATACAAGGACACCGCGTATCGACATGGATATTGAAGAGCAGGTGCTTGTGTTATTTAATGAGGACCCCACCCGAAGTACTCGTTCTGTGGCACGACAATTGGGCACTAACCACGTTCAGGTGTGGGAAGTGTTAAAAGAAGATGGCCAGCATCCCTTCCACTACCGTCGTGTCCAAGCTTTACTGCCCAGTGATTATGAACCTAGAGTGGAATATTGTGCATGGATTTTAAGGAAAATTGAAGAGGACGCAGAATTTTTAAAAAGGGTTATTTTCACCAATGAATGTTTATTTCATAGAACAGGCATCTTTAACAGCCGGAATGAACATGTGTGGTCGACGCTAAATCCTTACACCAATAATCCATGATAACCTTTTGCGACGGTGTCAAGCCTGTATCACTCGTGGAGGCCGTCACATGGAACAACATCTCCATCACAGCCATCGCATTGGCGTCCTCATCGAATAACAGACTACCTACTTACAAAATACAAATTGATAAGCGTAATTTGAACTTTGAGGTCAACTGCGTTCATGACCTTATGACGTCACCAGTATTGCCATGTAAGTTTCATAATTTATGAAATATTTTAAATTTTTAAACGGGGTAATTTTTTTTACTTGGAATCTGATTTTTTTTACATAAATAGAATCGAATCACGATACCTAATAATACCTTCACGGGTCGGACAGGGTTTTTTTAACACACTGTATATATATATGTATATATATTTTAAATACTATATATTTATTCATTATTTAACTTTCCCTAACTTTAAATACTTCTTTAAAATTAGATTAAACACATTTTTCACATGGCTATGATTGAAAAAACCCTATGATGATTTGAACCTTACAGATCCATTCGGCGATGGTGATTTTGTGACGCGCGACATGGCCACAGCACCTCAGAAGATGCTCTTCAACTGAGCTTGACTGTGACGTGAAGCTCTGGAGTGTGTTGAGATAGCGCTGCCCAGCACTCGCCTCCGTATAAAAAGACTGGTCGGATGATGCTCTTGTTTACCTGTTCCTTGAGCTTGGACGGTATTCTTCGATCACAAGCCACACCTGTGACCTCCAGTTTAACAATTATGACAAAAATGCGATTTTTAGAAATTATAAATTATCCCTCTCCTGCTCATACTTGCACAAAGTGTACTTTAGAGAAATAAGGATAGCATGAGACCAAAGACAATACGTATAAAATACACCAATATTGAGATGTAATCTGTACAAAGTTCGCGTTTGTTTATGTGTACATAATTGTGATGTGAAATGAAAGTGATCATAAAATGGATTTAAATTATTACTGGGTAAGTAATGAAAAGTTTCAATTGCAAAGATAGGACAATTGAATAAGATTTTGTATAGAAATTGTTTTTTTTTTTTAATATTAAACATTCATAATTCACGTCGATATTTTTTATCAACTTTATTGTAAACGTTGTATTCCTAAGGAGGGTTGACGTCAGGCAGGCGGCCGGTCGTAAAACTTTTGCCAAATCCTATCAGCAGTATAGAAGATGTACTGCGCCGACCCCAAGTGATTGGGAAATGGGCAGGGAGAAGAAGATTGTAAACGTTATGTTATATTATGTTATATATAATATAGTATATACGTAGCCTGTTATTATGACTAAACATTTAATTTAAAAACAAATGCACGAAGTTATAGTATTAAGGTGTGAAACTATTGTGTTGTTGCAATTAAGGGTTGAACTGTACAATCTATGACATCGATTTAAGGGGAGGAGAGAGGGTGGGGGAGGAGGGGAGGGGATAAGAGGGATACCTCCTTAAAAGGAAAAACCGCGGAGGCTAGTAGTTTTTGAGATATTTAATTTTCAAAATTTCAATTTTCGAGGTTAAAATTATTGTGAAAACAACTTTAAGCATTGCACTTAAGGTTCAATTTACATTGTTTTACATTTCAACTAGAATAATTACCTAAACACAATTGGTGCAGTTTTAAGACAACTTTTGCGTATATAAAAGGTACCGGAAAAGTGGCTACGGATTATGAAAAAAGTTCTAAAAGTTCTAGTCTTTCGTTTTAGCTGTTCTAACCTAACCAACCTAGAAAGAAAGGTTTCTGCCAAAAATAACCTAAACCTATTTTGATAAAGCTTTCCTGCGTGGAAATAAAAAACAATAGTAACTGACATTAAAACTGACATTTCAAATTGGCGTCGCTTTTCCTATTTAGTTAATTCTGACATTGACATATCACATAACCATAAGTGCTTTTATGCAGTCGTGTTTTTTTTATTTTTAATATATTTATTTATTTACAGCTTTTTAACTATTTTTAAGTCGGAAAATTAGCAAGAACGGTTGTTAACTAACTTTAAATCATTATATATGTCCTAAACTGTTATTTAAAATGACAAATGATGAAAGAAACCTAAAAATGATTTTAAATACCTATCAACGATACCCCACTTAACACAGTTCGTCGACTTTCACTTTTTTCTTTTTCACATTCACATGGCGTCCAAAATCGGCCATTTTGGTTTTTCCACATTTTTATGCTTTCTATGACATTTGCACCGTCATAACGAATCAAACGACGTCCCACTTATCAAAATCGGCCCACGCGTTTGGTCTAAATAGTGCCACTAAGGTACTAACCCACATACATACGTAACATTATTGAGGTTCTTTCGCCAGTTCTTCTCAGGTCTGAGGCTTCTTCTTTCCGAACTGGTAGTAGACTCATGACGTTTGGTAAAAAGAATGTAATAATTAAATGCTGAATAAAATATTTTTAATTTGAATACATACATAGGCACACATTACCCTCCTTTGCGTCGCGCAGTCGGGTAAAAAAATACTAATGTACGTACGTGAGAAGTTATACTTACCTACTTGTTTTTAAGAGCATTTAAATTAAAGCTTCTTTTTGAAATGTTTATTTTTTTTAATGTTTTTCATTTTATTTCTTTCATATTCTTCTCAGCAAACCCTTTCATTTGATATATATATCATGGGGGCAATAAAAAAAACGATCTGCCATCTTTGGGAGTCCGCCTTATTGGGCTTACAATGACGTCACTTTGCTTATTGTGTTTCGCTCATCAATCCCTTTCATTTGGTATTCATATCATGGGAGTGCATAATTAATTAGTTCTTAGAAATTATATTGTATCACAGATCATATAATACTATACTAGATTGTATGATGTATCATAAACATTAATAATATAATCTATATATTGACGTCTAAATGCACTACATAGAACTACTTACTACATGCACTCCTTAACACTTTACTCCTTAATCGCCTGGTATTTATGATGACGTTACATGGAGAGCTCCTAGTAAATAATAACTCCACCTTTTTGAAACTCGGTTAAGTAGTGTCCTGACTCTAAATATCTCTGAGTAGGATAGATTAGGACTTACATATAGGATAATTTAAATAAAAGAAATATTTTTATTGTAAAAGTATTACTTGTACTTTTATTCGCATCATTAGTCGTGTCAAAACTTAATAACAATAGTTAAATAAATTATCAATCATTCAATATTTGCGAATATCAGCAGTAACAAAACCGACGCGCACCGGGCGGCGATCGTTAGCAGTCAGTCGAGTTCGCCGGCGGTCGCCCTAACCTACTGTACACATATAAAAATAGATTCCTTAACTACAACGACTAACCTAGAAGGAGAGAGGTCTGTAAATGCATAGTTTAGTCATGATATGAAACTATAGTCGGAGCACCATATTTTTATTTATACAATGTGGCCGCTCGCCGCGCGCCGCTGCATTATATACAGAGACTCGCTCGCCGCCTCATATGTACACGCGCGAGCGTCGCGGCGGCAGCGGGCGGCGCGCTACAATGTACAGCACTTATGTTACGTCACTACGTGACTCAGATACACCTCAGCTATCAGCCGACCGACGCACACACACGAAGTACTTTCGCTTCGTGTTATCGTATACATAACATACTACAATGCAAGAGCCGGCACTCACTTAGGTACATTTTGTTTCTTATTTTGTACAAGGAACAGAGTACATTATGTCTAATCGTTTCTAAAATAATTTTCTGACACTCCACACACAAATATTAGATACTTTTACG
Source organism: Brenthis daphne (assembly GCA_947093115.1). Lineage (NCBI taxonomy): Eukaryota > Metazoa > Arthropoda > Insecta > Lepidoptera > Nymphalidae > Brenthis > Brenthis daphne. Next base: position 17,700,716 of record OX352481.1, read on the forward strand.
ATATTTTTTTCAAGCATTATTTTGCTGTTATTATTCACTCAAATTTGAACAATCTAGTCCACGAATCGTCGTCAATTCGTTGATTATTATATGTGTGCAACGGGGCACACAATGAGCTCGGGTTAAAAGCCGCGTGCGCGGAAGGCGCGTGGGGCGGGCGAGGGCAGCGGCGGCGGCTCGGCGGCCGCGCGCCAGCGTCACACGTCCGTATGGCGCGGCGGCGGCGGCGGCACTGCCGGCGCCTCCTCGCCCTCCGCCTCCGAGTCCTCGATCTCGCACAGGTTGGCGGACAGGTCGCTGCACGACCCGCCGTCGCCCAGCAGCGAATGCCGCTCTTCTGTAATTGCCGAAAAGTAGTAAGGATCTATGATGCAACCTATGACTGACAATCTTCTTAGGTAGCACAAAACTAGTGAAACACACTTACCGAGCATCGTAATGAGGCTGTGCGCGTCGGGCTCGCGGACGACGCGGGCACGTAGCGTACCGTCGTCGCCGGCAGGAGAGTACTCTTCAACATTGAGAAGATATGACGATGCTGTAATGAAGAAAAGTTCTTTAAGTTCTGCTGCTCTAACCTAATCGTATTTATGTCGAGGGGATACTGACCATCAGTAAAACGTAAAGGATCGTGATCGTCAGTCGCCGAGTCTGTATCGAAGGCGAGAGGGAGAGTGCGTCGCGGCGAGAGGCGCGGCGGACGCGGGGAGCGCGGCGAGGGCGGGGAGGGCGGCGAGGAGGAGTCCGGGCGCTCGGAGCCCGCCACCTCGCTGATGCCGGGCAGCGCGCCGCCGCCGCCGCACCAGTCCGAGCAGTCCCAGTGGTAGCCGCCCACGAGGTGCGGCTCGCCCGCGCCCGCGCCGCCGCCCGGCCGCCGCGCGCTCGCCGGCGACGGCACGCGCACACGTGTGTTGCAGCTTTTCAAATCTGATGACAATATTTTAATACAAAACAATACTTTTGTACGCACTTTGATCTACTAAATTTTACTAAAAATTATATGAATTAGTATTGAAGTAGACAGCAATATTTTATTTTTCATGCATTATAAAAAATATACGAAGGATACTATTTGAGTTTACTTACCGTTGTAAATTTTATTATCTACAAACGTCTGCAGATGCATTTGCTCGGACCAGGGTTTTCGGTCGACTGGTTCGATGTTTAAATTACGCAGATAGTCTGGGGGGATGCCTTCCAGTTCGTCGCCGGCGGAGCCGTAGGAGCGCAGCGTGTCGATGTTGTTGAGCGGCGGTGGGTCGGCGCAGGAGGCGGGTCGGCCGCGCCGCACCGCCTCCAGGTTGGACAGCTTGGAGGCGCGCGGCGGCAGCTTGTCCACGGCGCTGTTGAGCGGCGCCGGCGGCGGCCGCGCGCGCCGGCAGCGCCGCGCCGCCGGCAGCAGCGCCAGCAGCAGCAGCAGCAGCAGCGCGCCCGCCGCCACGCCCAGCGGCCAGCGCGCGTCCAGCGCCCAGGCCCACAGCTCGCGCAGCACGCGCCCGCCGCCCGCCGCCTCGCCCGCCACCACAGCGTCCGAGTACAATGGGTTGCCACAGTTCATACCTTAGTAAAATTAAGAAATAAAATAATATACACTTGTATGCAAATGAATCGACTCTAGCCGTATATTGGTATAAAAGTTCGATTTTTAGGAAAATGGCTTATTCGATTTTTTTTTTTTTGTTTGAAAGCCTAATCTTTTCTCCTAAAAAATGCTATCCTAATGATAAAAATCGGTTAAGTATTTATTGATAAAATTAACTGTAAGATCGCCCAACGTATAAACTAATTTTTAGTAGTTGTAATGTGTTATTTACTCGTATTTTAGAAAAAAGGTTTGTTCGTGGAAATTTCAATTTTGGATGTGTCATAGGATATACTATATAATGGGTCATGTATGGAATTATATAATGCCAATCAGGTAAACTACGCATTTTTCGAAATTTTCTATCATAACAATTTCTTGAGCTAGTTTTCGAGACAACAGTTTCGTTTTCACCATATATACCACTTCATTCACTGTTATTAACATTAAAGTTGGGCAAAATTGCTTACTGAAGTACGGATTTCTAATATTCACAATATTATGAAGAGGTTAAAAGATTTGAAGAACATACAAAAGCCATTATCAAAAATAAAAAAATAAAAACATTAGTTACCAGTTTTATCAGGCGGACATAGACAACGGAAGGAGCCTGGCTCATTGAGACACGTGGCTCCGTTGAGACAGGGCTCGCCGACGCACTCGTCGACGTCGTACTGGCAGCGCGGGCCGTAGTACCCGCGGCACCGGCACGACGGGCCCCACTCGCCCTCCTCGCACGCGCCGCCGTGCGCGCACACGCCGGCCGCGCACCAGCGCCCGCGCTCGCAGCGCGCGCCCGACAGCCCCGCGGCGCACGCGCAGCGGAACGCGCCGTCCTCGGCCGAGCACAGCGCGCCGTGCAGGCAGGGCTGCGATGCGCACGGGTCCGAGTCCACCTCGCAGTGGCGGCCCCGGAAGCGGTCGTGGCAGGCGCACTCGTACTCGACGCCGCCCGCGTCCTCGCGGCACGAGCCGCCGTTGAGGCAAGGCTGCGCGGCGCAGGGCCCGGGCGGCGGCAGCGCGGGACACGCGGCCGCCACGCGCACGCGCACGCGCCGCACCAGCTGCGCGCGCCCGTCGTTCGACGTGCCACCCTCGTCGAGAGGTAAGGTCGCTCCTCCGAGCTTTATATCCGAAATGCAGCCGTGGAATCCGTAAGTTACCTGAAAAATCGATTTTACTTTTTCATTATTCGTATACATAAAGCGCCGTCAAGTTAGTTGCCTGGAATGATGAATTCAATTGATACAAATTTTTGAGCCGTTCGTTTAGTAATCATAGTAATTGACGTAAAAGCAAAATGTAAATTTAAATAAAACTATGTTTTCGGAATTTTTCTTTCGGCTTTACACTTTACAAGGTCATGGAAGAGAAATTAATTATTGGCGTAAATCTAAGAAAATATTAAGCAACATATGATTTTAGCAAAATAAATAACAAAGTGATATAACCTGTTCCGGTGCCAGGGCGTGCGCGTGTCGCTGCAGCATGGCGCCGAGCAGCAGGCGGTCGGCGCGCGCGTCTAGCACGGCAGCGGGCGGCGGCGCCTGCGCCTGCGCCGCGCGCCGGTCCACGGCCAGGCGCGCGCCCGCGCCGCGCCGCTCCAGGCGCAGCTCGTGCCACGCGCCGTCCGTCACCGGCCCGCCCGCGCGCAGCCGCGCCTCGCCGCCACCCAGCTCCATGCGGAACTGCACATGTCCCTCCACCACCTCCAGCACCGCGTAGTCCACGCGCCCCGCCGCGTACAGCAACGTGCCGCGGGGGCTTCGCGTGCGGAACCGCAGTGATACGACCAGCTCATCGTCGAGGAGACGGGAGCCTTCCACGACTCCGCGTTCCAACCGATAGACGAGGTAGCCGTCACCGGCCAGGTGTGCTACAGAGGCTGGCGGTCGACAGTCTTCTTCGCAGCAACGATACCCGGGAGGTACCAGCGCAGGGTCACAGCTAGTGGCATCGCATTCGCAAGTTCCACTCGAGCTTCCATCGATTTCGTTGTAGGCGCGTTCGCAACGGTCACCGGTGTAGCCCCGCGCGCAGGCGCACTCGCTGCGCAGGCGGTGTGGTGGCGCCACGAGCGCGAACACGTCGGCGGCGACGGCGCGCGCGGCGCCGGCGCGAAGCTGCACGCGCTCGGCGCAGGCGCCGTGCACGCAGCCGCCGCACGCCGCGCGCACCAGCTCCTCCACCACGAGGCGCGTGCGCTCTTCCAGGCGCTCGACGTGCGCGTGCAGCCGGCGCCGCAGCGCGTCGGCGAGCAAGAATCCGTCGGCTCCGGGCGAGCGAACTGCGAAGGCTACGTCTAAGTCTTGAGCGACTTGACGTTTCACTCTTGCAGGTTCCTTCTCTGTATCTTCCCCCGACTGCTGTACACTAATTATAATTACATCATTCAGTTCACAGTCAGTTGCCTCGCTCACTGCCCGTACAAATCCCTTTCTATGGCTTAAAACGAAATCCCTATCCGTAACTGCTCGGAACCGCACTACAACAGCTTGAGAGAGCATCTCGTCGGATATTAAGACGACTGCTATACGAACGATCGCGAAACCGATGAATTTTCCATCATTAACGGTTACATTCAGACGATAGTCTCCCACGTCGAGGCGAGGTGCGGCACGTAGTGTGCCATCTTGAGGGTCGATTTCAAATAAGTCGTTAGCTGGATACGGAGCGCCATCCACAGGAACTAGCGCATAGGAAACGGAGTCGTAAGCGTCACGGTCTGATGAAAAGACGCGTCCGATAACACCGCCTGGAAATTCGTCGAGGTATGAATTAACAACGATTTCGAGAGGAGTCACCACCGGTGGATATTGTGATTCTTCGATGACTTTTATATATACCCACGCGTCAGAAAATAGTGGCGGTGTTCCGTTATCAAATACACGCACTTGTAAAATATATCGATCTTTGATGCGATGGTTGAAACGTGTCGCCGAACGCAAGTAACCATCTTGCTCCAAGCGAAAAGCACCCATTTCATTGCCAGACTGAAAATCGAATGTATATGGTGCTGCGTTAGGAGGAGAGTCCGCATCTTCGACGACGAATTTGAGTATGGTGTGTCCCAGGGGTTTATCTTCTTGCACGACGGCCGTATAATTATTATGTTCGAATACTGGAGGGTTATCGTTGGCATCGAGTACTTCGACGTTGACTAGCGCTGTGGCCTCCAGCGCGGGCACGCCACGGTCGCGCGCGCGCACCTCCAGCACGTAGGCGGGGTCGGCCTCGCGGTCCAGCGGCGCCGCCACCCACACGTAGCCGGTGTCCGCGTCCACGGCGAAGCGGCCGGCGCGGTCTCCGCGCGCTATCGAGTACGATACGCGGCCGTTGGCCCCCGCATCGGCATCGTCCGCGATCACTTGCACGATGCGGGTCCCCATCGCGGCATCTTCGCGCACCCTCGCGCCGTACGACGCCTGCGAGAACACGGGCGCGTTGTCGTTGCTGTCCGTCACGGTGATGTTGATAGTCGCGTGATCACTGAGAGGAGGCGAGCCCCCGTCGACCGCCTGCACCGTCAGGAAGTACTCTTTGCGGCGTTCGTAGTCGAGCGGTTTGGCTATAGTGAGGACGCCCGTGGAGCGATGCACGGCGAAGTCGTCGCGGTCATCGCCGCCGACGAGCGAGTAGTAGACGTCGGCGTTGACGCCGGTGTCGCGTGAGGTGGCGTGCACGCGCAGCAGCTCGGCGCCGGGCGCGTGCAGCTCGGGCACGGCGGCGCGGTACTGCCGGAACTCGAACTCGGGCGGGTTGTCGTTGACGTCGGCGACGGTGAGGCGCACGGTGGCGGTGGCGGAGCGCGGCGGGCGGCCGGCGTCGACGGCGCGCAACACGAGGCGGTGTTCGGCCTGCGTCTCGCGGTCCAGCGGCGCGCGCAGGGTGATAATGCCGCTGTCGGCCGCGAGCTCGAATGCGTCATTAACTTCTTCGGCGAACGAGTAGCGAATCAGTCTGTTTTCTCCCAAATCATCATCCGTGGCATGTACCTTTAGAGACAAAATAAAGGCTGACGTTATGAAATCGAGAAATACAAAGTAATAAAAATGTAACATACTGACGAGAAAATTGATTTTCAGAAGTAGTTGTTTTTTATATTTTATAGTCACAATGAAATGATTTGTAAAAATAGTAATATTAAATAATGTCCTCTTTACCGATTTCGGCGACGGCGGTCAATCTCGCCGAGACTGATCTGGAGCTGCGCAGTAGACATATAGTGCGTAATTGTACGCGCAAAAACAAGTGAACTCTCTATTCCACAGTAAAAAAAACAATAAGGAGAACTCCAAAATTTCTTTTAATAACGGCTGCCGGGGGTCCACTCTGCCACCCGCGGATCGACCTATCGCCCCATCTGAGCGTTAGACGAGTGAATATCCTCCCCGTTGGATGGAGTCTTCAAACCTTCTCCATCCTCAAGAAGTCAAAAAGGACAGAGTTCGACACGACCAGTAAGAGTTAAGGCGAAACACTGCCAAAATTTACGACTCTGGGCTGTTACTGAGAATTTCTTTGACAGAAATATTCAATAACTGAATTTGGTCCGATCCGGTATTCGAACCCAGGACCTCCGGATTTGCGGTCGTACATACCAACTATTAGATTTTACAAGTTGGGGGTTAAGTAAGTGAAACTTGTAATCAGTAGAAGTGAAGAATTGAGTATAATATTTATTGTCAAAAATGTGACTCCTTATATACAAAAATTATAAAAAATTTACAAAATAATTGGCCAATAAGAATATGTACATTAAAATAATTACAATTAGAAAATTATGCTAACCAATAAAAATCTTAGTTTTATTTAACATATGATTGGTCGTAAAATAAGAATGAGATAAAAATAGCGCGAATCTTCTGCTCTCATGGATTCTGGGAATTCGCGCGGTCGCGTGATCTCGCGCGGGACGCTGAAGTTTTAAATATAACTAGGCAGTCGATGCGCGCGGGCATTTGCCTCGCGGCGCTCGCAACGGATGGATCTTCAGTCTGGCTACGGTAGTACTCCACACGTAAAACAGTTCTTTTCAGAACTACTTCTTGTTTCATACAGACAATAAAATAGCTCTTTTCAGAGCTGATTATTCATGTTTCCTACGACACCAACAGCTCTTTCCAGAGCTAACTTTTCTGTGTTTCACGAGACGTCTAGTGTAGCTACAAGATCATCATGGCAGTCGAAGTCGATTTGTGATACACCGAACTCGAATCAAAATGACTTATTAAAAATTATCATTTTGTTAAAATACATATATAGTAAAATTAATATTTCTGATATAAAAGGTACATAATTAATTTTAAAAATAGAATTTGTAGAATTCGTAGAATGACGTGTTTATTAAGAAGGCCACGCCTACCTTAGCTACGAGCGTGCCGAGCTCGGCGTCCTCGGGCAGCGTGACGCTGTAGAGCGGCGCGGAGAAGCGCGGCGCGTTGTCGTTGACGTCGTCCAGCGCCACCTCCAGCTGCGAGCTGCACTCCCAGTCCGCGCGCTCGCGGTCCTGCGCGTGCGCCGTAAGCCGGTACGCGCCCAGCGCCTCGCGGTCTAGCGCCGCCGCCACGCTCACCACGCCCGTCTCCTGGATTTAGATAAAAGACAGAATTTAGAAAAGGTATAACGAATTTTATATTCGTCTCGCATTTATAATATATAAGAGTGGAAAACCTATAATAGACAAATTGACTATAATAATTTTAATTTACTTCGTGAACGGCAAAAGATCGCCCAGGCCGAATGCTATGATAACTATATTTACCATGCTGAACTCAAAATTAAAAATAATAGTAAGTTTTTCTGGACTTTTGTTAAATCCAAACATTATTCCAATATGATTCCCGATACAAATTTTCTTTCTGATCAAATTGCTCACACAGGCAAACATATATATGTCGTCTTTTTAATGATCATTTTAATTCCGTTTATGAGCCTGCCACTTCAGACACACCTGTCAGATTGAAGACTACTTCGGTAAATCATGTAAGTATTGAGTCCATCAATATATCCATTGGTAAAGTAAAAAAATATCTGAAAACGCTTAAAGTTGATAAAGGTTCTGGTCCTGATAATTTACCTCCCATATTTTTAAAATCTTGTTGTGAGTCCTTGTCCTACCCTATTTACATTCTATTTAACGAGTCCCTTAAGTCAGGTATTTTACCTTCGATATGGAAACGTTCTTACGTTGTCCCTGTATTAAAATCTGGCAATAAATGTGATGTACGGAATTACAGACCTATTTCCAAATTATGTACCTTGGCCAAAGTTTTTGAAAAAATTATTTATGATCAGCTATTCCCTCTAGTTAGACCAATTATAATTGATAATTAGCATGGCTTTATTAGTAAAAGATCCACTGAAACCAATGTATGTGAACTGATTCATCGTGTTTCTTCGTTTATGGATGCAGGATATAAGGTAGACGTTATTTATACCGATTATTCGAAAGCGTTCGATAAAATATCTCACATTTTTTCGTAAGCTGGAAGTCTTTGGTATACATGGCGATCTGCTCCGCTGGCTTAGTTCATATCTACATAATCGAAGTCAGGCAGTTACTGTAAAGGGGCACTGTTCAACTTTTCTCCCCGTTTCATCAGGTGCCTCAAGGCTCCCATCTTGGTTCCCTCTTATTTAACTTGTACATCAATGATATTTGTGAAGTTATAAGGCATTCTACGGTTCTTTTATTTGCAGATGATATGAAACTATGCAGAAAAATTTCGTCTATTGCTGATTGCTCCCTTTTGCAGGAAGACCTAGATTGACTCTGTGAATATTGTAAGGATAACTCTCTACAGTTGAATGTGGAAAAATGCAGTGTTATGTCTTTCACTAGAAAAACCCATAGCGTCCTTTATGAATACCATTTGGGTGGCGATACTGTTTCCCGAGTTACTGAAGTTAGAGATTTGGGTATTTACTTGGACAGTAAGTTGACTTTTGTACCCCATATGAACCGATCTGTAGCTAAGGCTTATAAGATGCTTGGCTTCATCATGCGAATCGGGAAAGATTTTAAAAGTCCCGCTACGCTAGTTCTTCTTTATAACTCATTTGTACTTCCCATACTTGACTACGGGTCATTAGTGTGGAACCCCCATTACAAGGTCCATAGTGAAAACCTTGAGAGAGTTCAAAAGAAATTCATAAAATACTTAAACTATAGGTAGGTCAGACACATTTTGAGTATAAATATCTATCATTGGCCAATCGTCGATTACTGAGAGAACAGTTATTTTTGTTTAAATTAGTCAATAATATTATTGATTCCCCTTACCTGTTGAGTCAAATTAATTTTAGATGTCCTAGATTATCTTCTCGAAATAAGTTGTTTTTTGATCCACAATTAACACGTACGAAATCTGCTCAAAATTCATTTATTAATCGGGCATGTTATAATTATAATGATAAATTTAGTAACATAGATTTATTTAATTATAAAGATGTTTACATTATTAAGAAAGTGTTTTTAAAATCTTTAAAATCTCTATCATAACCTTAAGTCATTTTTAAAATTGCCTATTTATATTATGTTTTTTTTATTATTGTTTTATTATGTTCCTTTAGAGTTTAAGTTTTGCTTTTTATGTTTTATTTTTATTTTATAATTTGATTTTATTTTTTATTTTTTTTGTAATTCTAACTTAGTCATTTTTATTGTTGTCCTTTTCTAGTGCTTTTTGCAGTAACTTTTGTTAAAATTTTATTATATTGTTTTAATGTTTAAATTAATTATGTTTACTCTACCTGTGACATATTTATAGGTGGAAACTTTGCTGGTGTGTGGACTTTTTAGTTTTTAATTATTTTTAAGAATTATGTTACTGTTTGTTTCCCAAAAATAAATAAATAAATAAATAAATATAAAAGGTACAAACATATTAGACGACGAAAGCTACCACCACCACCCTTACCAATTGTACATTATCGGTACTAGGTGCCAAACAGCCCAGTGATACTAAAAGGGAACTCTTTTTTTAATTATGTTTTAGATATACGTTTAATTTTTTCACCGATTTTTTTGTAGCTCGTAAAGAAACTTATCAAAATATACAAGTTATTTAACCTTTATATAGTTATTTTATCTACAAAATTATATAATTATTACATAGTTGTTGTATTTTATATTAAATTTATCTTCGTAACTACATAAGTATATAAGGTTACTCGTTTTGAACAATTGTTGAATGTAATGATTTTTATGCGTTTTAGGTACAATAATCATGAATGTTAACTTTTCATTTTGACGACACGTTTGGCTCAGTGTGTAGTGACCCTACTTGCTGTGCCAGCGGTCGCGGGTTCCAATCCCGCTGGGGGCATTCGTTTGTGTGATGAGCACGAATGTTTGTATCCAGTCATGGGTGTTTATATTTATAATATGTATGTATTTAAAATTATATATGTGTAGTGTATCAACTATCTGGTATCCATAACACAAGCCTCGTAGCTTACCGTGGAACAAGATGGTGGTGTGTTGTTATATATATTTATATTAAAAATACTGTATATTTATCCATTATTTAATTATCCCTTACTTTCAATTATTCTTAAAAATTAGGTTAAACACTTTTTTTATATTTTTTTTTATATTTGGAACTTTAGGTGAACATTAAAAACAAATCGATTATCTGCATCTGATATAATATTTTTAACTAATTTCTATTTTGTTCGTATTGAGACCCCATGCTGAAACTTAAGTCTTATAGATGTATTTATTATTATTTATTGTATTCGTATGTAGATTGTCTCAGTCGTCAGGTCTGTCACGAATGTTTTCGCCGACCAGTTATAAAAGGGAGGAATCGAGTAGATTAGCCTTGTCTTGTCACCTTGTCTATGGTGAAGTGGTCGGCGTGGTCGCCGGTGAGGAAGTAGCGCAGGCGCGCGTTGTGCGGCTCGTCGTCGTCGCGCGTGAGCAGCGTGAGCAGCCGCGTGCCGCGCGCCGCGTCCTCCGCCAGCCGCACGCGGTAGCGGTGCCGCACGCAGTACGGGGGGTTGTCTGCCGGTTCACATTTACATTATTTTTAAATATTATAGTGTTTTCGTACCATTATTTCTGTAATTCATTTCAAAGGTTGATATTTATTCAAAAACCTTAGGACCACTACAGCTCTGGTATATGAATCGGTAAATAATAATTAGTAATTGTTAAGAATAATAAAACATAATATGTACCGTTGACGTCGAGCACGGTGATGTGCACGGTGGTGTAGGCGGTGAACTTGCCGTCGGTGGCGGCCACGGACAGCGCGTAGGCGGGCGCGGCCTCGCGGTCCAGCGCGCGCGCCACGTACAGCTCGCCCGAGGCCCGCAGCTGGAAGCGCGCGCGCGCGTCGCCTGCCGCCACGAAGTAACTGAGCGGCGCGCCCGCCGCGTCCGCGTCGCGCACCGCCAGCCGCGCCACCACCGTGCCCGCCGCCGCGTCCTCGCGCACCTGACGCAGCGAGCACACACGCATACACATGCCGGTTACATTATTTTTAATTTGGTTGTTTGTGTTTGAGCTATCGTTGACAAAACGAGTCAATCGGAATTAAAATATGAAAGTTGGAACAAATCGAGTACCGCGCCCTTATTTATTTATTTATTTTTACATCCAATTAGAACGGCGGCGCCACTTACACTGACTAGATTATACATTATAAATTATTACAAACATAAAATACACAAAGAAAACATAAGTAAATATTACTTGGGTTCTGTGAGCATGCTGAGAATATCGAATAGCCCCGTTTAATAACAGGGTTATTCAATATTCTCAGCATACCTCAGCAACTCAAAGACCAAAGTTGACCACTTGTCATTGAATGGGTCCCAATGAGCATTGTTGTTCAAGAGCGCGTTGAACGATGCCAATGAACGCGGTATAGGTGCCATGGTTCGAGCAATAGTGCGACAATATGGGACAACGAAAAACTTATTTTTTCGGGGGCGGAGATTGTTAATAATTGGGGCATGAATGCGACACAGTTGGGCATGAAGATTCGGAGCATCAACGTCTCCTCGCAAAATTCGGCACATAGGCTTTAGTTGGTCGCAAGTCCGTCTGACTTCCAAGGAGTTGAAACCTAAGCAACCTAAAAGAAATTTGGTTGGGTATAGAAATGGGTAATATCCATAGCATCGTTTGAATAGGTATCTCAGGAAGGCCTTTTGTACTTTTTCCAATATAAGTCCATACTTTTTCTCGTATGGGTGTCAGACGCAGGCGCTTGTTTCCAGTTTGCTTCGGACTAGAGCGTAATATAGTAACCGTATTACTACAGGACTACTGAACTCCCGAGAGTTGCGCAATACGAACCCTAATCTTTGAAATGAATCGGCTGCTATTGAGCTAATATGACCTCGGAAGGTTAATTTGGTGTCAAAATTTACGCCCAGATCTCTCACATTTTGCACTCTGGGGACAGAAATGCCATCCATTTGGTACTCATGTATTAAGGGATACCGAACTCTACCAAAGGTCATCACTAAACATTTGTCATAATTGAGCTCCATTCTGTTGGCTTCACTCAAGTTACATACAGCTGTTAGATCGCGTTGTAACTTGAGGCAATCTTCGTCAGAAGTAATTTTGAGTATGAGTTTGAGATCATCAGCATATAATAGGCATTTCGCATGCTTTATACATTTCGGAAGATCATTTATCATAATTAAGAATAGTAATGGTCCTAAGATGGAGCCCTGACTTACACCGGATCTCGTATGATATGGTTTTGACTCATACATTCCATAACGAACGAATTGCTGACGATCACGGAGATAGTCAGAGATTAAGTAAAGAAGCTGGGGAGACAAACCTATTGCATTGAGCTTGTTGAGAAGAATATCATTATTTACCCTGTCAAAAGCTTTACGGTAATCAAAATAAAGTACATCCACTTGATGACCTCTATCCAGACAGGTGGATATGTAATCAGCAGCGGTTAATAAGTTTGAGTTGACAGACTTTTTAGTCCGGAAACCATGCTGTTCGTCACATAGTAAATTATTGATTTGCCTACTAATTTCTCTATGCACGATTCTTTCGAATACCTTGGCCGGCGTTGAGAGAATAGCTATGGGCCGAAATTCCTCGACAGATGTTGTATCGGTTTTCTTAGGTATCGGTATATGACAAAGAGGGAGGCTGAGATATTTCTTACACATTTTCATAACACCTGCTGGCAAGTTGTCTGGACCAGTTGAACAGTTTATCTTGAGTTTATTAATACTGTGTGTTATGTCAGCTACTGAAAACTTTGGAATGGAGATGACAGTACCATGTAACCTATCATCATTTAGACATACCTCATCCACACTTCGTCTCACACACGTCTGCACAGAAATTTGCAAAGGCTTCGGCTGCATCTACTCCGGAGTGCATGCAACCATTTAAAGTAACGTTAGGCTCAAATCCCCCTTTAACCCGCAAACTACTGATGTAAACCCAAAAACCTAAAGGATTGGCTTTAATATTACTTTCAGCGCGCCTAATGTAATTGTCATATGCTTCTGGGATGCAAGCCTTCAAATTAGATCTTATTCTGAGAACCTAGTATAAGTCTGAACACACACTTATAAAGTTCCCTACCGAGCGAGGACAATCAGTTCATACCATATTAGAGGAGATGACATCCCTTTATAGGGACTCTTGCCCGGGTAAAACTTTCACAACTTTACAACTGGCATACCTTCTATAAGCAAGGCAGTGACTCACTTCAAGACGGCCCACGGTCGATCCAGGCGACCACTCCGGACATCATTCAAAATATCGAAAAATGAATATGGAAAATTCCCTAATAAAGAAGAAATAGCTCGCAGAAATGAGCAGAAAAAGAAAATTCTCATGTGAGAAAGGTGACAGTCACTATTAAAATGTCGAGCTGCAATATAATTTAGTATAGCCACCTCGGCCGTGTAGGTGTCCTGCGTGAACTGCGGCGGGCAGTCGTTGTAGTCGACGAGGCGCACGACGAGCGCGCCGCGCGCGGAGCGGCGCCGCGCGCCGGCGTCGGCGGCCAGCAGCGGCAGGCGGTACTCGGCGCGCGCCTCGCGGTCCAGCGTCGCCGTCGTCGTCACCCAGCCGCTGTCCGCGTCCACCGCGAACGGCACCGCCTCCTCCGTCTCGCCCAGCGAGAACTTCACCTCGCCGTTAGACCCCGAGTCCGGGTCGTCCGCCATCACTGATGACATACGTACTGGTTACATCTCAGTGCAGTAGGTATAAAATGTTGGAAGGGAAATGATTCAGAACTAGAAATTAATTCAAATGTATAAATACTTTCTTAGATTTAAGCGAATATTTGACATCTACTTATATACATATATAAAACAAAGTCGGGTTTGTTACAACACTTATAACTCGAGAACTGCTGGTCCGATTTTTATGATCTTTGTTTTGCTGGATTTGTCTTCCCCGAATAGCAGAATAACTATTAAAATATCGGAAAAAAATTGAAAAAAAAATTGTTTCATACTAAGCATAAAATCGTACCTAGGGAAGAACCTAAGCGAAGCGAGGGTGAGCCGCAAGTTTTAAATAAAACTATCTTTTCACATTTTCTCGCGATATATTTTCATTTTTAAAGAAATATCCGAAAAGATAATCTAACTATCAACAGATAAATAAAAGTTTGTAATGTCAAAATAACAGCTTTTTACTAAATGCATATGGAATTATATACGGTACTAGCATTGCTCGCGGCTCCACCCGCGTTCTAATGACGAAAAACCAAATTCTTAGGTTTAACATATTAGTATACTCTTACATTGCCGTTTTTGTATTTTTTCTCAGAAATGAGACATTTTCCCGCGGTAAAAAGCATCCTATATGTTGACCCGGAGAACCAGCTACCATCATACCAAGTTTCATCAAAATCCCTCCAGTGCTTTTTCTGTGATGCGGTAACAGACAGACAGACTGACAGACAGATAAAAATTCTAAAAACTATAGATTCGGCCTCTGTATCGATAATAATTATTTCAATAAGATTTTCCAAAAAATATTTAATGTACAGATTTGACTCAGAATTTTATTATATGTATAAATTTATAAGAAAAACAATTTTTAAAATTTTTGTTTGTCTGTCTGTTTGTTCCGGCTAATCTCCGAAACGGCTGGGCCGATTTTGATGGGACTTTCACTGGCAGGTAGTACATGTTATGAGGAGTAATTTAGGCTACTTTTACTTCAGTAAAGGAATTAGGGTTCCGCTCAAAAAAATTAAAATGTACCTAGGGAAGAACCCGAGCGAAGCGAGGTTGAGTTTCAATTAAAATTTCGAATACATTTGTTTATCTACAAATATTTATATATAAATTGTGGACATGTACATAAATGGTGGGAAATGTTTGTATCTTTCGTATAGTAGTGTACAGTTGTAATACAATGATCATATTTAAAACATCAATATGGAGCTTTACACTGTAGCACGCTGGAGTGCGGCGGCGTGTTCTCGGCGAGCTGCACCACGTAGGGCTGCGAGTGGAAGACGGGCGCGTGCTCGTTGACGTCCAGCACGTGCAGGCGCGTGATGACCATGGTGGCGGGCGCGGGGCTGCCCGGCCCTTCTGCTATGATACCTGCGTGCACACATAGTGATTTAAGGCTTTTAGTAGGTACAGATCATCAAACACTATTACGAAATCACAGCTTTACTGATTTAAAGATACTTAAATAATAAAATTCAATCACGTTTCTTTTATTTCTGTTATTACAAATCAAAAAGCACACCCGGTGCTTATTTTCATTGGACAAATAATATGTACAGTATGTGCACATTTGCTTTGTTTATATTTATACATAATTAAGTATGTTTGTAATTTCGATGTATTTTTATTTCCTGTTAAGAAATTAATAAATAATAAAAATATGAGTAAATGATATATATTACCGATAACATGTTCCTGCGCGGTCTCCCGGTCGAGCGGCGCGGTGAGCACGAGGCGTCCAGCGGCGTCCAGCGCGAACAGGTCGGTGGCGCGCGCGGGCGGCGCCAGGCGCAGCGCGGGCAGCGCGGGCGCGCCGGCCGGCCGCAGCTGCGCCACCAGCGTGCCGGGCGCCGCGTCCTCGGGCAGGAACACGTCGGGCGGCGGCGGCGCCAGGCGCGGCGCGCGCTGCGCCGGCGCCAGCACGCTCACGGCCACGCCCGCCTCACCCGCCAGCCCGCCGCCGTCGCGCGCGCGCACCCACACCTGCACCGTGCGCCCGCCTGCGACCGACGTACTTACTACACTTACCTCTACTCATTTTCATATTGACCACTCTTATCGTTTAGTATAGATAAAAAACGCGTGTGTGTGTACTTACGTACATACGCACGTACGAAGTTATACTTCTTTTGGGGTAACAGGACAAAAATAGCTAAAGATTTCACCCTGTATGTCACAACTCTCTGTTTGTAAAAGTAATGCAGCTAATTTCATCACGTCGCTTTTAGAATTTGAATGTAAAAACTATAAATTCGGCCTCTGTATCGATAATAATGACTATTTCAATAATAATAATGATTTTTCATAAAATATTTAATTGACCATCACATTTATGTATGTATTCAGCCCTGTTTAACGTCCCAATGCTGGGCACAGACCTCCCTTCAATACGATAGGGATCAGGCCATAGCTCACCACGCTGGCTAAGTGCGGGTTCACATGTCTTTCTGAAACTTATTAGGTTCTCTCCGACATGCAGGTTTCCTCTCGATGATTTCCTTCGTCTAACGGTTTAGACGAAGAAGAGGGAAGAAATAATTCGCACATGAAAATATCAGAGGTGCGAGACTCGGGATTTGAGTCCGCATCACTCGGTTTCTCAAGCGAGCGCGTTACTACTGGTCTACCACTGCCTTAATCCAAAATGTGTGTACATACTTCAAAATCTAATCCATACTGGTAAAGTTAAAAGGGGGAGTAGATACATATCGCGTCGTCGGGTGTCTCACCGAAGGCGGAGGCGTTGCGCGCGAAGGAGAGCGCGCCGGTGAGCGCGTCCACGGCGAAGAGGCCGGCGGCGTCGGAGTCCAGCTCACCCTCGTACAGCGAGTAGGTGAGGCGCGCGTTGTCGCCGGCGTCGGCGTCGGCCGCCGCCAGCGTGAGGAATGGCGCGCGCGGCGCGCGGTCGGCGCGCACGGCGGCGCGGTACTCGCGCAGCGGGAACTCGGGCGCGTGGTCGTTGAGGTCAGCCACGCGCACGCGCACGGCCGTGTGGCGCAGCCGCCCGCCGCCGTCACTGGCCGTCACCGGGACCTCCCACTCGGCGCGCCGCTCGCGGTCCAGCGGCACGCGCGTGGTCAGCGCGCCGCTCTGCGCGTCGATGGCGAACGTCTCCCGCAGCTTCGCCGACGGGATGGAGTACGTGATGGTTCCGTACTCGCCCAGGTCGTCGTCGTACGCCTTCACCTATTACGGCAGTCGTTCTTATATTATTTATAGTACCTGGGCTACTGAGCTTCGCTCGGAGTTCTTGGCCTAAAGTACAATTTTCTTTTTTTTTAAAAAAGAACTAAAAACTTGAATAAATATAAAAAAAATAAAGTAAAAACTTTGTTTGAAATCGAGATTCGAACCTGGACACCTGTGATTGTTGATCTTGCATCTTGGCCGCTTGACCACGATGCTTATGCCCGTGCGTGCAAATTACCGACCATATTTTGCATGGAATAATGCAAAAGAAAACTGCATGAAAACTCGAAAACACGCGTTTTGTCAGACATAAGACTAATCTAGATTGATTTATCGCCCCTGAAACCCCCGTCTACTGAATTTCATGAAAATCGTTGGCGCCGTTTCCGAGATTCAGATTATATATATATATATATATATAAGTATTGCTCGTTTAAAGATGTAAGATTAGTTAGATGTTACGAGGAAAATGAATTTAGTTTTTATTTTATTTGTTTATTTAAACACTTTATGCTCCGGTCTTCATGCCCAACTGTGTCGCATTCATGCCCCAATTATCAACAATCTCCGCCCCCGAAAAAATAAGTTATTCGTTGTCCCATATTGTCGCACTATTGCTCGAACAATGGCACCTATACCGCGTTCATTGGCATCATTCAACGCGCTCTTGGACAACAACGCTCATTGGGACCCATTCAATGACAAGTGGTCAACTTTGGTCTCTGAGTTGCTGAGGTATGCTGAGAATATTGAATAGCCCTGTTATTAAACGGGGCTATTCGATATTCTCAGCATGCTCTCAGAACCCAAGTAATATTTATTTGTTTTGTTTGTGTATTTTATGTTTGTAATAATTTATAATGTGTAATCTAGTTAGTGTAAGTGGCGCCGCCGTTCTAATTGGATGTAAAATAAATAAATAAAAATAAATAAATTTATTGCACACACAAATAAAAATTATACATACAAAAAAAAATACATTTAAAGAAATGTGCAAAGGCGGCCTTATCACTAAAAGTGATCTCTTACAGGCAACCGCTAGAAGTAGGATACAAAAGTTAACAGAAAGCGGAAAGGTGCATGCATAAAGTGAACTCAATAAACGTATTACATATACATAAAATAATATACATATACAATACATAAAAAAATATACATATAAAATACTATTTATACAATAAATATTTATTGTTTAAATACTTAAACATACATATACATAATAATATAATAAAATAATAATAAACATACATAATATACACAATAATATAAGACATGCAACTATAATGACAGCCTAGTTGTAAAGCGAAATGTGTTTTGAGACGCTTTTTAAAAATGCTTACTGACTTGGACTGTCTTATTTCATTTGGAAGCTCGTTCCAGAGCTTCGCCGTCTTAATAGTGAAAGATTCACTATAGGATTTCGAATAGAATAATGGGATTTCTTGTAATCTTTCGCTGCGAGAGCGAAGCTCTAGAGCGAGCTGGGAACTTGCCCCTAGGAACGTAAAGTGTTCTTTGAGGTAGGTGGGAGTGTGATGATGGTAAAGGATTGTGTATAATAGAGAAAACGCGTGTAAATTACGTCTATTGTGAACTGTTAGCCATCTCAACTGTGTCCGATATTTTGTAATGTGGTCATACTTCCTAAGTCCAATAAAACTTTTTAACAAAAAATAAAAACCGACTTCAAACAAAAGCACTAAAAAGTAAAAAATAACTGATTGGTGGTTTTCATTTACTATATGTACATACCTAATCAAATATTTTCGAAGTCAGTGTGCTTTGGCTAAGTAATTAAAGCCTACCTATTAAATACATACCTAATCAAATATTTTCGAAATCGGTGCCAGCCCATACAAAGCAAAGCACACCGACTTCGAAAATATTTGATTAGGTATGTACATATAGTAAATGAAAACTACCAATCAGTTATTTTGTACTTTTTAGTGCTTTTGTTTAAAGTCGGTTTTTATTTTTTTGTTAAAAAGTTTTTATTTTCTCCTTTTTAGTGTAGACAGTAGTAGTAAAGTAAGAATTCTAACGTGTTAGGCTTGTCGAATCAAACAAAATAAGCCCAAACTCAAAGTATCTACAATTATTAGCCGTTGAAGAGTTCCACCTATCCACCTTCTGACCTTACCATCAGATCAGGTCAACAATACCGAACCACTGTACTATCAACGGAAATAGAAACACTTGCAAAGTTTCAAGTCAATATGACAATTAGAAGTAGGTTAAATCCATCATTAGCTATTTTTCTACCCTTAGGGGGTGGTATTTTTTTTTTAAATTTAAATGGAACAAATCTGGAAGTATACCCTTTCAAACAAACAAAAATTGTCCAAATCGATTAATAAATGACGAAGTTTTGAGGTAACAAACATAAAAAAAAAATACAGTCGAATTGAGAACCTCCTCCTTTTTGAAGTCGGTTGAAAATATATCTTATAATAAGGTTCTGGAGACGCTCAAGCTTACTGAGTAATTGCTGAGATATATCTAGGTAGCAGGAGTCAGCATAGTCGAGTATCGGCAATAAAAGGGAGTTGGCTAATAATATTTTGGTTTTGACCGGCAATAGGTTTTTCCACCTTCTCAAGGTGCCAATAGCAAGAAATATCCTACGGATAAGTTGAGCAACTTGACGTGTCCAGGAGAAAGTGCTGTCCATTATGATCCCTAGATTTTTGACACTACTGCTGTATTCTAAATAATAATATGTTGAGACATACACAGCACCATCTAGTTTCATGGTAAGCTACGAGGCTTGTGTTATGGATACCAGATAGTTGATACACTACACATATATAACTTTAAATACATACATATTATAAATATAAACACCCATGACTGGAGTACAAACATTCATGCTCAACACACAAATGAATGCCCCCAGCGGGACTCGAACCCGCGACCGCTGGCAGAGCAAGTAGGGTCACTACAAACTGAGCCAAACGTGTCGTCATACGTCAAACGTGTCATCAAATGGACATTATTAAATGAAATGGGAGGGAGGAGAGGAATATGTATTTTAGAAAGTTGTTTAGAATGGCCAAAGACTGCTACTCGAGACTTGCTCGGATTAACACACAAACCAAATGACTTACGCCAGGTACTAATAATTTCGAGGTAGTAGTTTTTGTTCTATATCTAAGTATTAATTATAATATAAAACGGCTTAGGTTGGCACCGACCGTGGTGAGGAGGAGCGGCGGCGGCTGGTTCTCGAGCGCGCGTGCCTCGTGCACCAGGTGCGGGAAGTGCGGCGCCGCGCGGTTGGCGGGCGCGAGCGAGAGCTTGACGCGCGCGAAGGCGGCGTGCGCGCCGTCCGACACCGACACGTTGAGCGAGCGCGCGGCGGCGAGGCGCGCGTCCAGCAGCGACAGCACGCCGGTTTGCGCGTGCACGGCCAGCGCGCGCGCGCCGGGCCCGGCCAGCGCGTAGCGCAGCGCGCCCGCGTCGCGCGCGTCCGCGTCCCACGCCGCCACGCGCGCCAGCGCCGTGCCACGTGCCGCCTCCTCCGACACCAGCGCCGCCACCACGCCGCGCTCCATGCGCGGCGCGCAGTCGTTCACGTCTTCCACTGAAATGCGCAATAATATTTAATATTTGTATTATTTATGGACATTGTCGATTTAATTTTTTCAGTACTCTTCAATTAATATGTAATCGATCTATATCTGGATCTTAAATTATTACAATTCATGAGTATTCTATTTTACCGATTATGAAGAGATGCGCGGTAGTGAGTAGCTGGGGGCGGCCGGCGTCGCTGGCCGTGAGCAGCAGGTGGTGCGCGGCGCGGCGCTCGCGGTCCAGCGGCGCCGCCACGCGCACCGCGCCCGTCGCCGCGTCCACCGCGAACGACGCCTCCGCCTCGTCACCCGCATCCGCGGGGCCCCACGACGATAGGGAATAAGTCACTTCACCGTTTGCGCCTAAAATTAATTGGATATAGTGACAAAGATTAATTTGGTAAAAAATTCGCATTAATTGTATGAAATAAAGATTGAAATCAATTTTTTTGTATCTCGGTCTGGATGGATGGAGTATTTCAAATTGTACTGTACTAAATGTTCTTCTAACTGCAATAGGTTTAGCTGAAAAAATTAAGTATTATAGGTATTATTTACCGCTGTCTGCGTCGTCCGCATGCACCTGCAGCACGAGGTCACCGACGGCCGCGGCCTCGGACACGTTGGCGCGGTACTCGTCGTGGTCGAACTCGGGCGCGCAGTCGTTGACGTCGAGCACGGTGAGCGTGAGTGCGAGGTCGGCGTAGGCGCCGGTGACGCCGTCCGTGGCGCGCACCGTCAGCGCGTGGCGCGGCGCCGCCTCGTGGTCCAGCGCCGCGCGCGCCACCAGCGAGCCTGGCGGCCACATCGCGCGTTAGTCACGTCGCCCATCAGACCACCCGCTGCCCCGAGTAGAGCACCCGCCCATAGTATTCACTGTCTCTTTTTTTGATCGACTCTGTCTCATATCATCAATCTGGTTACAAATTGAATACTCGAGGCGCTTTACTCGGTAAGCCGATTGCCTAGGCACATAGAATACGATGTTTGTGAGGGAGTGCTCGGGAGACGACAATGAGTGTTGCTAAATATACAGCGAGTGCATAAATGTTATCGTAACGAACCGGATATTAGTGACATAAGCTAGCGAGATCAATGTTACACGAAAGCCAAAAAATAATAACGAATCGACGTATAAAACGATTCTGCTCGAAAGACACAACAAAATTGTTATCTTATCCATTATTTAGTAACAACGCAACAAAACATGATCGAACATGCAAAACAACTAATTGCACGATTTGATTTAATGAGGCGTGGAAATGTACAACAGCGGGGAAATTCGAGGGATAGTGGCTTGCGACGAGCGCACGTCGTCGGACGCTAGCACTCTACAAAGCACATAATTGCCCGGCGACGTCCAACACAAAAACGACATAACGCGGCGAATACTCACACGGACCACTCCCTCTGTCGGGCGCTGCGGGACAAAATCAATACGTTAGTATGGACAGGAATTTAGCCAGCTGGGAGTGAAATGCGAGCGATCTTTCACCTGTATCGAAGTGTATCTCGAAGAGGTCGGTGGCGCCGTCGTGCAGCGTGTAGATTAGCTGGCGGCCGAGCGGCGAGTGCGCCTGCAGCGGCGCTCCCAGCGCGCTGCCCGGCGCCGCGTCCTCGCGCACGGCGCGCGCCTCGTGCGCCGCGCGCCACGCCGGCGCCGCGCCACCGCCCCACACGCGCACCGCCACCTCCGCCTCCGCGCCGCACGCCGGCGTGCCTGCCGCCACCACATGACAACACCTTCATTACATGACCATTCTTTACACAACGTATTTTGACAAAAACACACAATTACATATTCTTACCGCCGTCGAAAGCCGCGATGACCAACGTATATAGCTGATTATGTGCATCCAAGGTCTGCTTTAATGTTATCTGACCGGTGCGGCGATCCACGCGGAACAATTCGCCGTGTCCTCGTTTCATTTCATACCGAACCTGACAATATAAATTATAATATTGTATTATTTACGCGGTATGACCATTTTATTATTATTTTATTGAGCAATATTACAGACCTCTCCGTTATCATTGGCGTCGAGGTCGACGGCGTGCACTCGGATGACCGGCTCGCCGGGGTCCACGCCGGCCAGCACCGCCGCCACGTAGGGCCGCTCCGTGAACACGGGGCAGTTGTCATTGACGTCCGTGACGGTGACGTGCAGGCGCGCGTGCGCCACCCGCCCGCCGCCGCCGCCCGCGCCCGCCGCGCTGCGCGCCTGCAGCAGCAGCGTGTACGAGTCACGCTGTTCGCGGTCCAGCGCCATGCCGGTGCTACGCACTGCTCCCGATGTCGTACCCACCTGTGGCGAATTAATAATTATAACACAGTAAACACGAATAAAAGCGTTTTTTCTTAAAAAATGGTCGGTCGCATACCTCGAAACCTTCAATAGGATTTAGTATGCGAAACTCGACGTGCTCGTTGAGCGCCGCCCCGAGTACGTTCAGAACGGCAACGGTGGCAGGCTTAGTCGAATTCTCGACGACGGATCCGTAGTAGTCCGCTTTCTGGAAAGCCAGGCCGGAGTTGTCGGGCTCGCGCACGTGCACGTCGACGCGCGCCGTGCCGGAGTACAGGCCGTCGGACACGCGCACGCGCAGGCGCGGCGCGGCGCCCAGCGCGGCCAGCGCGGCCGGCGCCGCCACGCGCAGCTCGCCGCCCGCCGACAGCGCGAAGGCGCCGCGCGCGTCGCCCTCCATGATATCGTACTTGAGCGCGTCGCCGTCGCGGTCGCGCGCGCGCAGCGCCAGCACGCGCACGCCGCCCGCCGTGGGCAGCAGCACCGTGGCCTCGTACGACGCCTGCTCGAACGTAGGGGGGCAGTCGTTGACGTTGATCACTTCGACGGTTACTTTTGCGATACTGTCCGAAGGCAACTTTGGATTTCCCATATCTACGACCTGCAATAGATTTATGATTTATTTTTACCTTTGCTTTGTCTATAATTAAAAATATATCGAGTGTTACAAAAGTTTAAATAAGAAATATTTCATTTTATTTTTGTGACACTATAAAAGGTATCGAACTAGGAATCGAATACTCATTCGCATACATCGCTTTACCGTCAAAGTACTCACTTTGACGGTAAAGCGATGTATCTGGGCGGTCTCGTAGTCCAAAGCGGCGGCGAGCTGCAGCGCGCCGGTGGTGGCGTCGAGGCGGAACAGCGCGGCGGCGCCGGGGTCGAGGATCTCGAAGGCGCGCTGCGCGTTGGCGGGCGAGTCCCCGTCCGCAGCCTGCAGCACCAGCGGCGCGCCCGCCTCGCGCCCCGCATCCTGCACCAGCGCGCCCACGGCTGCCGCCTGCACGTACGTCAATTGAGTTTATAGTTATTCACAACGATAAGTTCACAATAAGTATGCAGTATCGTTTACAGACCTCTGAAATTCGTCCGTGATACTCTCGACGAAGTAGAATCGGCGGAAATTCGTTACGATCTAGGACATGTATGGTGACGTGTGCTTCGGCGCTGCCACCGCCCTATGAAGCATAAACGATTTTATCAATAAAAAAAGTCGGACGGTGTCGTGATACAAACGGTAAAAACAAAGTTCCTCTCGCAAGTAACATGCATTGTACAAGTTGAAGTTCATCGGAAAAAGGCCTGCGCAGAGTGCACAGGAATTTCTTACATTTTAAAACATACATTCCTTAACAATAAAACAAAAAAAAACAAAATGTAAAAAATAACTAAACGGAGGCATTGATTTAAAATAGATACCTAATCAGATATTTTCGAAGTCGGTGCCAGCAATTGAAAGCGGGCGAAACCGCGGGGTACTTCTAGTCAGTTAATAAATGTTACCATGTTGAGTGCTGTGACGGTGACATTGTACAGGTCCCCGGCCTCGTAGTCGAGCGGCGCCGCCAGCGACAGCACGCCGGCCGCGGGGTTGAGCGCGAACAGGCCGGCGCCGCCGCGCAGCGAGTACCACACCGCCGACGCGCTGCGCGCCTCCAGCGCCGCCAGCACCGTGCCCGCCGGCTCGTTCTCGTACACCTCGCACACCACGTCGTCCGACGTGAACCTGGTGGTTAAGGTTCGGTCGAGGTTACACCAAGCAAAGCGAACTAACGTATTATCTTAAGTGATTTTTATTTATTTATTCAGGTGAAAACAGTCGTATACAAAAAATCTAAAACAGTAAGAATACAATTAGACTATACTCGTATTACCCTAAATTCTTTCAAATGAACTGATTTGTCATCAAAAGTGACGGATGCTAAATAAGTATGTTTTACAAAAATAACAAGTGAAACTAATTGAATAAAAATATTAAATAAAACTAAATTGAAGCTACTAAAAAAGAAACAAAAATACATCGGGGGGCACGGAGTGCCCCCGCCAAGTCGAGCAAAAAAGGGCACGACAGTACCATCCTTTTCTCGAAACGATTCAGAGCATTTTCCACCCCCCCATAACTTCGTTATGGATAAAGCTAGATGCCTGAATTTTCAGTGACTAAAAGAACATAATAAAACTAGGCATATTTCCAAATTACATTCAATTTGAACCTGTAGTTTAAGAACTTTATAACTAGTTTAAGAACTTTATAACTAGTTTAAGAACTATAAGTTTAAGAACTATATAGAATGACTTGGCCATCGCACATGATAATAGAACCTACAAATAACAAAATTTACCTAATATTAGCATTCTGAGTGCATTATTTATGTTAGTGTATGCATAAATTTGACCCGCTAGTGCTATGTTTAGTTCATCTCAGCCCAAACACGTCTACAGCTGGACATAGGCCTCCCCCAAAAATTTCCACGACAACCAGTCTTTTGCCATCCACACCCAGTGGGCTCCAGCGACTTTGACCAAGTCGTCCGTCCACCTTGGTCATGGTATGTTTAATTAGGACTATTCAAAGTAGTAGACTCTTATGTGATTATGTTTCCGTGCGATGGACAAGTCATTGTATTAATTAAAGAAAGAAATACATCTAATATTAATACGGTCACTATAAAATGTTAAGTTACACTTAACTAATTCGGTAACGATTTATGACAAAGTTGTCGGATAGATACTTCCATAGAAAGGCAATGAATAAATTAACCGACTTGGTTTTACATTATATCTCATAGCTTTTTGCGATAGAAGAAATGCGTTGCGAGACTTGCAATTTTTGTACAGTATGTTTTTGATGGGATATGTCTTATACAAGATATAAAAATAAATAAGTTTATAAAGTGACGTATACATGCCGTGAGCGGTCGACCATAAAAGATTATAGTATAAAAAAATATTAGTACCTAGGCGGTGCGTCATCCGGTTCGACGATCAGGATGTGCAGCGGCAGCGTGGAGGAGCGCGTGCTGGGCGGCGGGTTGGAGGCGCGCACGTGCAGCGTGTAGTCGCGCGGGCCGGCGGCGGGCAGCGCGCGCGCCAGGCGCACGTCACCCAGCGCGTCCACCACGAACAGCCCCGCGCCGCCCGCCAGCGCGTACTGCACGCGCGCCGCGTCGCCCGCATCGCGGTCGGCCGCGCGCAGCGGCGCCACCAGCGCGCCAGGCGCCGCACCGCGCGCCAGCCGCGCCTCCCACAGGCGCCGGCCCCACTCCGGCGCGTGCTCGTCCGCGTCGTGCACGCGCACCGTCACGCGCGCGTACGCCACGGACGCGCGCGGCGCCTGGTCGCGCGCCCACACGGTCAGCTCGTGGACGGACGCCGTCTCTCTGTGCGTGCAGATACTATATTATAGCACAGATCATAGTCCATACAAATATTTGACTTTGCTAATCCACGCTCACACAGCGCGCTATTTTTTTTTGTCCTAAAATGGATAATAGATGGCGCAAGTGAGAATTAAAAAAGGCGACATCTAGCAGCTCTAGTTGTAAATGTAAATGCTTTAAATGATAGATGGCGATATAAGCTATCCCCGAGCTGCCGCTGCGCAATGTTGTAGGTACCTCTATGTAAGGCCTCTCAAGGTCACTATGGCAATTACAAATTATATTTTTAGAATATTGTCTTAGAGACTTGAGTGCTATAAAAATATGTATAGCTAGGCGCTTTATCTTTGTATAACGGCCGGCCGGCATCGGTATTGTTTCCAAAGAAAATTGTTGCCTTATTATATAGTATTATTACTGATGGAACTCTTTTTTTTATTTATGTTTTAAATATAAGTTTAATTTTTTAACCGATTTTTTTTGTACCTCGTAAAAAAACTTATCAAAATATATAAGTTATTTAAATTTATACTTACCTAAGATTAACAGTAGGTACCTACATAATTATATAATTATTACATAGTTGTTCTATTTTATATCTCGTAACTACATAAGTTTAAAAGGTTACTCATTTTGAACAATCGTCGATTGTAATGATTTTTATGCGTTTTACAACAATCATGAATTTTTAATATTTTTTTCTCTAAGTAATTAAGTAAAGTGATTTAGATTGTAGTAACAGCTATTAAGTTAACTTTATATAGTTTGTCAATACAAAGCTTCATTCGCTAAGTGCGTAGGGCATCCAACTCATGTCGCGAAGCCGACCATACAACGCAGACAAGTTGCGGAGGTTAGTACTTAGTACAGCCTGCCGCGGTAACTATTCTCCTGTGTAGAAACGGACTCCCCTAGTTTGTCAATATTTTGATAACAAAATTTCAAGTTAAATATAATTATTAATTCACTTGAGTCTACTATTATTATTGTATATATTTTATTTATTTATACAGTATTTCATTTAAATACTATTAGTTGTCTTCCTTAATTTACTGAAAATCTCTACTTTTTATGAAAGTTTGAGTAACAAAAGTACCTACATATTTTCATTATTTATTATCGCATATTTATAAGCAAAAAGTACTGAGAGCCTATTCTAACTAATTTTTTTATTACTATTTACTTTAATACAATTGTTACATTTATATTTACATAATTATATATATAATATATAAAAATATAATAATTATGCATATTAACTAAGATGTCGATCTATGAAGAAGCTAATCTAAGAGACCCAACAGAAAATTTGAAACTTGTATATATTTGCATATTCGCTAGAAATTTTGCTAGCACGTTCTTCAATAAACAATTTATAATGTTTTAACCTTTCAGTTCAGAATTACCTAACATTAAAATTATCGATAGTTTTAGAAATTTAAGGACTTTAAAAATAAATCTTCTGAGGTTTCTGATTGGTTGAAAGCAACTCCATCACAGCTATTATCCGACCGAGCAGATATAGATACCGACCGACCGACCGAGCAGTATATAAGATTTATTTTGCTATTCTGTACTACGTAATTATGAAATTTTGTAATGTAACAAAGATTGCGATGATCTTCAATGCACACAATCATGAAATCAATTTCATTAAGTATAAGGTTGACATTCCACACATTAAAAATTCTGTTACATTAAATATCCGTGTTATTATTTAATTGAAAAATATAGGAAAAGTAAAAAGTATGGTCAACTACACGGTAATGTTATGCATAAACATTACCGTAACTACTATTAAGATTTAATAAATATATAGTTATCTAACATAGAAAGCTAATTTTTTTTTATTCAAGCGCGTGTATCTTTAAAATCTAAATCTACCGAGTCCAATTTGGAACATTATTTTCTTGTTTTATTATAATACTTCATTTCATGTTTCATATATTGTATAGACTTATTTATATATATAAATATGATTTTTTAACGCAAAAAAAAATTGAAACGAGAAATAACGAAATTAACCTATAAAATATATCGGTATCAAAGTAAAATAAAATAATTTAATTACATTTATCAACTTTTTTATTATATTGAGCGTCATCTATTAACAGAGTATACATAATTATTATCAAAGATCGTGCCATCACAACGTAGTACTTATTATTGCCGCCAGAAATACAAGAATATCATCGAATTTTATATATTTTTTAAAATACATACTATATATTTTTCCATTATTTAATTTTCCCTTAGTTTAAATAATTCTTTAAAATTAGGTTAAGCACTTTTTTTATATTTTTTTTATATTTGGAATTTTAGGTGAACATTGAAAACAAATCGATACATATTACGCATCTGTTATAATATTTTTAAACTAATTTTTATTTTGTTCGTAGTAAGACCCCATGATTATAGTATATAGACGTATATACCGCCATGCGGGACGTCGATCGTACCTGTCGAGCGGGCGCGCCAGCTCGAGCACGCCGGACAGCTCGTGCAGGCGGAAGAGCGCGAGGTCGCGCGGCGCGCGCGCGGCCGCCAGCCCGTACAGCAGGCGCGGCGCCGCGCGGCCCGGGGCGCCCGCGCGCGCCGTCAGCGTCAGCAGCGCTTCGCCCGCGCGCGCCGCCTCCGACACCTCAGCAACGTACTCGCTGCGTGAGAACGTCACGCCGCCCTCGTTGGCGTCGTTGATCACTGTTATGTTCACCTGTGCGGAATTATCGATGAACCTTTTCAGTTTGTGACATATCAATTATAGGTATGAGGTGAAATAATTTTAAAATTATGTTCATATGTACTCATGAATGTCTCATTATGTAATGATAAATATGCTGCACGTACTAATGTGTAAACCGTGTTGAGTCCATCGGTGACGGACACGTTGAGCGCGTACTGCGCCTGCTCCTCCCACAGCAGGCGGCGCGCCAGCACCAGGCTGCCGTCCTCTCGCCCTATATAGAACTGATGCCGGGGGTCACCACCTAGCATCAGAGACGCCAATAACAATTGTTTTTAAAGATTTTTTGAAAAAGTTGTGTTTATTGAATTGTATAGATTTTGTTCCTCACTTCCACTCAAAATCCTACAAAATTGAAATTGTATTCGAGATTTAAAATTAAGCAGCATCGACTGAGTTGTTACTACTTTTTTCCATAATATAGATTTATTTCAGTTACATTTACGCAATTTTTTTTTATTTTATCTTTTTTTAATAGACACAATACGAATTTCGGACGAACGATCGATAGTGACCCACCGACTATATCATAGTATAGCGCATCCCCGTCGGGGTCGGAGGCCTGCAGCAGCGCCAGCAGGAAGCCGGGCGCGTCCAGCTCGGCGGCCTGCAGCGGCGCCACGGCGCGCACGCGCGGCGCCGCGCCGCAGCCCGCGCGCGCCGCCCGCACGCGCGCGCGCGCCACGCTGCAGCGCGCCGGCGACCCGCCGTCGCACGCGCGCACCTGCCCGCCATACACGCATGCACATTAACATTGTCTCGACGCACTAATAACAATTGTAGATCGTAGTGCCTTCTCGTTCATAAATATTTTTTCAGTTTCAGATCGTAGTTTATTTGTGTACTAAGCGTCTAAATCCATTTAGCCACTTAAGCGTGAACGAGTAACAAACGTACACATACGAGACGAACGTTCGTTTTCATATAATATTAATTCGATTAAAATAATAAAAACAATATTTCTTTTAAAATAAGAAGGGAACGTAGTTTTACATCGCACATATCATGTCTTATGATATCGTGACCACAATGGGGGTTGTTACCGTGAGGTCGTAGGCGCGGCGCGCGGCGAGCGGCAGGCGCGGCGCGGCATAGAGGCGGCCGGAGCGCGCGTGCACGCGCAGCAGGCCGCGCGCCGGCCCGCGCGCGCGCGCGCTGTACGTCACCGTGCCGTTCTCGCCCGCGTCGCTGTCCAGCGCCGCCACCTGCGCGCGGGGAACCCTCGCGACATTATTGATGCCAGTTCGTTTACATAATATGTACATACAATACATGAGGACTACAATTATACGACAATTTCAAACATACAGTGGCGATATATGTTCCCACAGGCTCGGGCTCGTCCCATAGGTCCCACGCCAGGCGCGAGCCGGAGCCCTCCTCGTCGTCCTCAGCCTCGGCCTCACTCTCGGCCTCCGAGCTGCTTTCTTCGTCTTCCGCCAGAACTGCCTCATCGTCCTGTGACATGTGTATAAGTTTCAGTACTATAGAGTCATAGTAATAGCCCAGTGGTAGTACGTTTGTTGGTGAAACCAAGGTAAAAAAAAACGGGTGCAAAGAGTTACATTTCTGATGTTTTCATAAGTAAATTATTTTCAAGATGATTACCAATTGTCTTACGGTAACGGAACAATGCGTCGGTGAGATAATCTAACAAATATTCTTAAGACATGTGGAGTCCATCAACCGGCATTTGTCCAGCGTGGTGGACTATGTCGATCCCCCACATCGAAGGGAGGCGCTCGTCTAGCACAGTGACAGTGGTGTAGAGTGTAGATTGTGTAAGCGTGAGGGGAGCAACCTGCGGGGCGGGGACGCGCACGTCGTAGAAGCGCTGCGTGAAGGCGGGCGCGTGGTCGTTGAGGTCGAGCAGCGCCACGCGCACGCGCGCCGCGCCCGCCAGCGCGCCGTCCCACACCGCCACCTCCAGCGCGTGCGTCGCCGCCGCCTCGCGGTCCAGCGCGCGCCCCGTCGTCGTGATCTCGCCTGACCGGTCGTGCGAGAACAGGAATATTTTTAATACTTTACCTTTTAAATGATATAAATTGGGCAAGTACGAGTCTCATTCGTACACTGAGACTATTTGTTAATCGTATTTTAGAAGCTGTACTATCTATTAAGACTTTTTACCCCATAGGTACATACATCAAAGTTATGGCATATAAGCTAAACTCGCCAACCGACTAATTTAAAACAGTGGCTTAGAAACAACCATCGGAATTTTAAAATGTTATTCGAGCTCTTATATGACTTAAAATATATTTTAGCCCTAAGTTACACGTATGGAGTGCCATTCCTGTTATTTTTTAATTTAACAACAGAATCAATACACAATAAGAAATATGAACCAAATTTTAACAATGCAAGTAGGACGGAAGAATAAGGATAACTTAGTTCTTTATAGTACATACAACAATAATGAATATGCGAACCTGTATGTTCGTCGATGGAGAAGAGCCCGTCCGGGTTGCCGGCCACGATGGAGTAGCGCAGCGCGGCGGGCGCGGGCGCGGCGTCGGCGTCGGTGGCGGCCACGCGCGCCACGCGCGTGCCGGCCGCGCAGTGCTCGGGCACCGCCGCCGCGTACTCCGCCTGCTCCGGCCACGGCGCCATGTCGTTCACGTCCTCAACCTCGATGTACACCTGGACCACCGTGGACACTACCTTATTAATTCATATGTTTTCGTATGCGTATTCTGTGAGGCTGAGAAATAAGTTTGCGGCCACTGAGGTATGATTTTAAAAGCGACTTTACTAGGTAATTTTTTTCACTATTTTTAATCTATACTAATATTATAAAGAGGTAAAGCTTGTGATATTGTGAGTTTGTGGGTTTGCGAGTTTGTGACGTTGTAGGGGGTAATCTCTGGATCTCTACTGAACCGATTTTCAAAATTCTTTTACCAATAAAAAGCCACGTTCTTTCTGAGTGTCATAGGCTATATATTAACCCGAAGAATGAAAAGACTTTGTCATGGTAGTCGGATTTGCAAAGTAAGTCGGAGAAAAAACGGTCGAACGAAAACGTTCTAAAGAAAAGTTGTAGGGCTTAATAATGCCTACAAAAAAGTCAGAGACAGCATATTTCTAACTTTTATATTTAAGTCACAAAAAGTAGTTTTTTATATTAAAAAAGAATTTATATCGGTAGTGTATATTGCGTTAAGGTGTATTATTGCTTGAATAGACTTAGCGATGCGAGTGAAAGGAAACATGCGTGTGTATCGTACTGCGTTTAATTTGCAACTAACTCATATAATATATTTACAATATGTAGATATAAGAGCGTAATTCTAATACATTAGTTAAACAGGTAGGTCATGTTTATTGGTCATATTATCAACAATTCTGAATTCTTATCAAAATAAGTAAATTTATCGTCTAAAATGTTTAAAACAAAAGACTTTTCTCTTTTACTGCATATAATTTGGACAAATGGTTAATAAAAGAGATAATACAACATATTCGTAGGTATGGAACCGCGACCGTGTCGTAATCTATTGAGTGATATTTCTATAAGATGGTTTTTTTCATATATAATACGTCAATCTATCTATAGTCTATACTAATATTATGAAGAGGTAAAGTTTATGAGTTTGTAAATTGTGAGTTTGTGACGTTGTGGGGGGTAATCTCTAGATCTACTAAACCGATTTAGATGAAATTTGGTAAGAAGATAGTTTGAGACCCTGGAAAGGACTTTTTATCCCGGAAATTATCCCTTAAGGGGGTGAAAATGGGGATGAAAGTTTGTATGGGGCAGCAAGCTAGGGACGAACCCGAGCGAAGCGAGGGTAAGTCGCTAGTACAAAGATATAATCGTAGTAACCTCAACACAAGAGTGGCGTGGAACCAGCCCATGGTCCTGAGCGCACACTGTGAGCCAGTAATGCGGGGTCGTCTCTCGGTCCAGCGGCGTCTGCGTTCTTATCACACCTGTATTCAATACATATAATGTTATTATATTTATGAAAATAAATATAGGTATAATACTTTGAAATTATGTGTGAAGTATATCCATTTATTGGACGTATTTCGATAAGAAAATTATATATAAGGAAAATATATTTTTAATATACCTGCCATAAAGAACAGAAGGAACTTTGTGAGATAATTGGGTCAATGGCCATTGCCCAGTTAAGGCGATAATGATAGATATTAAAGATACACAATGAGGTTGGTACAGATGATGAAAGAAAAAATATTTTTTTTTGTAATGGTTTTTAATTTCTAATTTAAATGTCATCATTTTTTTATACACTAGTGTTAATGAAAGTCGGTTCATTAATTTTATTTTTATATTATAAATAGAAAAGAAGTACCCGTGTCATCGATAGAGAACAAGGCCATGCCGGAGCCCCCAACAATGTAGTACGCGAGGCGCGAGTCGCGGCCGGGCGCGTCGGCGTCGCTGGCGGCCACCGTGAGCACGGCCGCGCCCGGCGCCGCGTCCTCGCGCACGCTCGCCGCGAACGCCTGGCGCTCCGCGAACACTGGCGTGTGTGCGTTCTCGTCCACATCGACTACTTCCACGATGAGGGTTGCCTCGGCGAAAAGTGCCGGTTGACCGCCATCTGTAGCACGCACTGTCACACCATACACCTATGAACCATGTCATAAAAATTTGAATTACATATTTCATGGTCAAGTAAACATAATATTTATAATTATAACATAATCTTAAATTACCTGTCTTTCCTCGAAGTCTAAACGCTTAGCGGTTCGCAGCGTGCCTGAAGTAACGTCTACTGTAAAAACAATATCATCAGGTGATTGATCGGGCAGTGAATAAGTGACAATTCCACCTGTACCCAAATCTGGATCGAACGCTTCGAGCACAGCGACAAGAGTACCGTTTGGCACGTCTTCACGAATGCGAGCGCTATAAGCTGGCAAAGCAAAGCGCGGAGCATTGTCGTTTACATCATCGACAGCGACACGCACCAGAGCTTCTGCACGTAGCCCACCGCCATCTGTAGCGCGCACTGTTAGCTCATAAAGAGCACGTCGTTCGCGATCCAGTGGTGCACAGACTGATACAACACCTGTGGTTTTGTCAATACAAAACTCGCCTTCACCTCCTCCACTTAGGCTATAGGTAACATAACCAAATTCACCGAGGTCACGATCTGTTGCATTTGCGTGAAAGATAGCTGTTCCATTAATAGCATTTTCTGTTACTCTAAAACTTGCGAGTGTCTTTTCAAATCGGGGTGCATTATCATTCACGTCAAGTACAGTGATTGGTAACAGGCGAGAAGCTGTACGTTGTGGATGACCAAGATCGTAAACCGTCACGTTTAAATAATATTCATTTTCACGTTCTCTATCTAAATAACCAATAACTTTAAGTTCTCCAGTATCTGGATCTATGCGAAATGCAGAATCAGTATCTCCACCAGAAATTGCATATACTAGCAGGCCGTTGTATCCTAGATCTCGATCTCGGGCACGTAAGCGAACGAGAGAAGTTCCTAATGCCACAGATTCATTGACTTTCACTTCGATAGGAAAATCAACAAACTCTGGATAGTGCAAATTTTCACCGTAACGGGAAGGCGCAAGAGGGAAATCTTCTGCGAAGTCAATAGGTGCATTGCTTCGCTCAGCAGCAGCTAAAAGCTCAGTTAGACGTCTAGCTACGGCTGTCTCGCGACATTCTAGCGAGTTTGATTCACCACCACTTCCACTGCCACTCACAAGATGTAAAGTTAATGTAGCAGCGTCAGCAAAATGTGTTCCATCAGTAGCTGTAACATTTAACACACGTGTTTCTGTTCGTACATCACCAAGATCGCATGATAGAACCAGCACACCTGTGCTAGAGTCGAGAGAAAAACAATTATCTTCATTGCCACCGATAATACGATATGAAACTACGTCTCCAGCATCAAAATCGATAGCTGAAAGCGTCACGATTTCAGATCCAATGATCAAGCGACGTGATAAGTACCCAACGCAATCAACACGTTCAAATTGTGGCCGATTATCATTAACATCTTCAAGCCGCACTGTAAGTCGCATCTCTGCTTGACGTCGATAAGGTAAACCCCAGTCACTAGCACGTATTTGTAGGACATATTCCCTACGCATACTCTCGTAATCCAATAACCGTGTAGTTCGTACTGCACCTGAAAAATGATCAACATCAAACGGCACTGGTTGTAAATTGGCAATGCTATATGATATGTAAGCGTTCTCTCCAGAGTCGGAATCACGTGCCACGACCCGAGCTACGACAGCACCTGTAGGGCCATTTTCCTGTAGCGTTACTTCTATTTGCTCTCGCTCAAATACAGGATCGTTATCATTAGCATCTACTATAGAAATTTTTACTTTCGCTGACGATTGTTTACGCGTTCCTGCATTTCCTTGATCAATAGCTGATACAGTAAGTGTATACAAAGACTTTACCTCTGCATCCAATTCAACAGCAGTGTAAAGAACGCCAGTATCAGGATTAACGATAAATTCTCCACCTTCATTGCCGCCTACTATTTCAATATACACTCGAGCATTTCTACCCTCATCTCGATCGCTAACTTTAAGACGAATAACTGGAGTGTTAGGTGGAGCGGTCTCTGGAATACTCGCTTCGTAAATTTCGCGGCTAAATATCGGCGCATTATCATTAGTATCTGTTAACAACACTGGTAACGTTAAATAGGATGAGCGAGGAGGTTTTCCTGCATCTGTGGCACGCAAAGTTAGATTATAGCCACAAGGTGCAGTCTCTCTATCAAGAAGGGCATGTACCAATATATCATATTCTCCTGGTTGTATGGAATTCCGAACCCGAAAATGTCCATCAGGATCACCATCAACAATTTCAAGCCCGGCAATACGACCATGCTCTCCAGAATCCCGATCTGTTACTTTCACAATTGCATATATTTCAGCCGTTGAATTTTCTATCAGTTCAGGTAAGTGTCTTACTTTTAGCTCAGGCGCATGGAGATTCGCCTGGATAATTCGAATTACTAACGATGCCCTTGCTGCGGGTGCATTATCTCCTCGAGTAATTAAAGATGCGCGATCATGTGCCAGTATTATTATTACATAGCGAGAACTCTCTGCTACTGATAAGGCACGGGTAACTGTGACTACGCCGCTGGTTGGGTGAACGGCAAATCGATCTGTTGCTTCTGCCAAGCTATAATAAATTTCTCCATTTATACCAAGGTCAGCGTCCTCCGCGGAGACTCGCGCTATACTTGAATGTAAAGGCGCGTCTTCTTGTACTACAGCTTCGTATTCTGTAGGATAAAAAAGCGGACTAAGATCGTTTTCGTCTGTAACCTCAACAGCTACTACTGTATCCGCCTCTAGTGTCCGTCCATTGGGAAGCTGCGCTGTCGCCCTAATCTCTAATCGAAAGTTGTCTTTTCGCTCCCTATTAAGAACATCAGAGTGCCCTGCTCGCGTACGTATTGAAAGGAAACAAAAGTCACCAATGACACGCTCCTCTGCTTTAAAAAATTTATCACGGTCGCCGTGCTTGATGCGGTAACGGATGCGAGTGTCCGGCGCCGGCAAGCGCAGCCCCAGCGGGTCGGCGGCGGGCGGCTGCGCTGCGTAGCTGCGCGGCGGACTGTTCTCGGGGATGCTCACGTTGTAGAGTGCGTGCCGAAACTGCAGCGCAGGCTGTGCAGTCGCCGGCGGGCCGGGCCCGGCGCCGCGCGCGCCGCACAGCACCGCCAGCACCAGCAGCGCGCGCGCGCTTTCCATCGCCACTGTTGCGTTCTGTAATACGTAATGTTTTTAGTTATTATTGTTATCCACATTCTGTATAGATATTTATTATAGCTACGCATTTTATAAAATTAATGTAATTAAAAACAGGTTACCTGTGAGTGGTAAGGGCTCAAAGTTTAGCCTTCTCGTTAGGTATTCATTGTACCCAAACACCCACACTTAACCTAATCTTTATTCCTCCCCTTTTGCCCCTTGTATATTTCACTCTCCTCTACCTTTACCTATCCATAAGTAAACGCTTCCGCCACGTGTTATTGATAACGTCAAAACACCACACCGTATGTAATAATAGTGAATATTAAACCAATTAAAGCATTTCATAAAAAAAATTACAGTCTGTAGGTGACTTCTATAATATATTTAATTTATCATATTTATATACATAATCAACTTTTTTTTTAATAATATTTATATTTTATTTAATATTTAATTTACGTATTTATACTATATACGCACCTACATACATACATACTACACGCGCACATAATTATATTTATTAAATAATATTTATTCATATATATTAAATCCACAAGCATAGCCGCGCGAAACCGGTAGTATATGGCGGATCGGAATTTGTTTTACTCCTACCGGCCTTATAATTTTTACTAACGAACAGTCTATGCTTTGCCGTTTGACGCTAATTACTTGTTTTAATATTATTATAATTTAATCGTTTTTTGTGAGATATTGTATGTGGACTTTTTATGTGTTTTTTTTTGTGTCATTGTGTATTTCCCTAAACTTTCGTTCTGCATTGTTTTTACGTGTGTGTTGACATTTTCATTATAATTTTATTAGTGACGTAATCTTTTATTTGTGCTTTCTTGTCGCTCAACAACCACCAAACAGTAGTTTTTCGCAAATGTACCCAATAGGTATACATAGCTGTCATACCCATGTCTAAAACAAGACATGCTTTAGAAAAGTACAAGTAGAAAAAAGATGTACTTTATACAATAACTAAATTATAAGCTTACCTACTTCTCGATTTTTACATTAAATTAAATTGAATGTAAAACAATGAATTTATCCAAAATACTAATTCTTACTAATATTGATTTATCGTGAGAAGTGGTTCAAGGACCTAATGAATTACATCAGGTTTGATGATACGCGCTTATCAGTTAAGGAGGTTAACCCTCATTTATCATGATGTATTTAGCTAGCATGAACTTAAACTAAGACATCTTTACGTAAAATAAAACCAATTATTTCCAAATAAGTAAAATAAAACCTACCTCATGTGTGAGACGTGAAGGCGCTGGCCAGGCCGCGGGTGCGGAGCACTGTCCTCTCCTCCAAAACTCTACGAAAAAAAAACTTTCTTAAGTTGCTTATAATTTGTATCTCATAGTCGCTACCTAATGACATGAATGGAGCAACGGTCAAAGAATCAAATTACATGTCTTAAACGCGAGCAAAATGCGAAAGTAGAGGCTATTTTATTTAAGATTATTCTAATATATACTATACCTAATAGGTATATATTATAAATAAAACTATCTTTTCGGATTTTTTCGCGTATTTATTTGATTTTTGGTTCCCGACGTTTCGAATGCTTTACAGCAATCATGGTCACTTGAGAGACTGAGGTATTAGATGTCTCGAAGGTATAGTTGTTACAGACAGCCTACCCACTAATATCAAAATAAAAATTGCACCAATTACCTTACAATATTTTTCAACCGACTTCAAAAAGGAGGAGGTTCTCAATTCGACTGTATGTTTTTTTTTTATGTTTGTTACCTTAGAACTTCGTCATTTATTAACCGATTTGGACAATTTTTGTTTTGTTTGAAAGGGTATACTTCCAGATTGGTCCCATTTAAATTTCAAAAAAAAATACCACCCCTAAGGGTGGAAAAACTACTAATGATGAATTTAACCTACTTCTAATTGTCATATTGACTTGAAACTTTGCAAGTATTTCTATTTCCGCTGATAGTACAGTGGTTCGGTGTTGTTGATCTGATCTGATGGCAAGGCCAGAAGGTGGATAGGTGGAACTCTTCAACGGCTAATAGTAGATACTTTGAGTTTGGGCTTATTTTGTTTGATTTGCCTAACACGTTAGAATCCTTACTTTGCTACTACTGTCTACACTAAAAAGGGAAAAATAATAACTTTTTAACAAAAAAATAAAAACCGACTTCAAGAAAAGCACTAAAAAGTAAAAAATAACTGATTTGTAGTTTTCATTTACTATACATACCTAATCAAATATTTTCGAAGTCGGTGTGCTTTGGCTAAGTAATTAAAGCCTACCTATTAAATACATACCTAATCAAATATTTTCGAAATCGGTACCAGCCCATACAAAGCAAAGCACACCGACTTCGAAAATATTTGATTAGGTAAGTATAGTAAATGAAAACTACAAATCAGTTATTTTTTACTTTTTAGTGCTTTTTTTGAAGTCGGTTTTTATTTTTTTGTTAAAAAGTTATTATTAACTTTAAACATTTTTATAATTTTAATTAGTTTTATAATTGAATATGGAATATTATTTATTTAATTTTTTGCTGTTATGATTATTACAATTTTAAAAATAATAATTAGTAATCTATATTTAGTGTTGCCACTTGCCATTATTATATTTATAACATTAAGAAAAAATATAAAATATAATATTAAATCTTTAAGCCATATAATTGTTCCATGTGTAATTTAAAATTAACGATAATAATTTTAAATTAGTTTGCTATTATTTAAATAACACAAATTACTAAGCAACACTATCTACTACATATATCAAGACGTTCCTAAAGATACCTCATGACAGATGAATATACATATTATGTACATAGATAGTTTGCTGAAATGATAATCCTCCGGGTGAAAACTAAATAATTAGTACATTTTACCCATTTTAATGCGATAAGGTAATGTGCGATTATCGATAGAATTTTTGTGAAATTGCAGTTTCGTATTAAATAAAATTATAATTTGTTTATAGTAATATTTATATTATTTTAAAGATTAATAATTTTTATTATGATTAAAATGCCTTGGTTTTTGTAATTATAGTCCATCATTGTTAAACGTGTGGCGGCTCCGACACGTGTAATTTTTGTAGTAAGATAAATAACTTTTTTGTAAAAAAAAGCATTACAAGGGTTATATTAAATAATAATAATGTCTTCCCGACCGATTTTGACCACGGCGGCCAATCTCATTGAAACTAGCTGCGCCGATATATTATAGTGCACAAGTGTACGCGCAGACACAACGTGCACTCTCTATTCGTGTCACTCTCATACTCGGGTGAGACGACTACAATACACGACCAGTGAGAGTTGAGACGCAGGACCGACGGCTTTACGTGTTCTCTCTTCGAAGCCCGTGCCTCAAAGAGCACGTAAAGCACCCCCATTTGTGAAACACCACCAACTTCCTAACTCCGGTCTGTTACTGAGGCTTACTAAAAAGAAAGACTCAATAACTAAACTTGGCCCGACTCGTGACTCGAACCCAGGTTCTCCAGGGGTGCAGCCGTATATGCTAGCCACTACATCACCAAGGCAGTTAATAAAATATAAGTACTAATACAAACCGTATAGGATTTTATTTATATATAGTTCTCATTGAAACTCAGGGTTAGACCGAAAGAATCCATATTATTATTATGAATGCCAACCTGTTTCAGGATCGTTGCACGCAAAGATGATGATGATGATTCATGATTTACTTCATTGACTCTTTATTTAGCGGGATTCCTTATTCAGCCCTAAGAACATTAGCCATGCGCTCGACTCAATACATCATGTGGTCTACAGGGCATTGACTGATTGGTCGCTCCCAATATCCCGTACCAATTCAAATCTGAACATACTTTTTGATATTATACATACCAAAGTGTGATACTGCCTTTGCAAATTTGCTAAAATATAACGCAGGATAACTTTTTTCTATACACAACTGATACTTTTTGTTCGTGTTCATTCCAAATAGTAAACTTCTTTTCTATACACGATTATTTTCCAGCGGAGGCTACTTTCACCATTTATATTGCGTCGACTGTTACGGCTACATTACAAAAATTACTCTGAGGCAGATGTAAATTATACGTCTGCCTGAAAATATAACTTTATTTAAAAGTGAGCTCGAAGGGTATTGCGGGGTACCAACAATGCGTGCGTCTGCTGCCGGCCCTGTGCCCAGCGCGGCGCGCCGCTCTCGTCTTCATTTGTAAAGAAAGGAAGTCTTTTCATTGTACATCTCTTTTTATTCGCAGGATTAAACGTAATGCGGGCGGGACGGCTCGAGAGCGCTTGTTAGTGCCAGCGCACGTCGTAGGCCTAGCATTTTAATAGCAGGTAGTCTCGCATTGTTATCAAGCTTCTTTTCGTACACTAGAAGTAGACTTATTACTTACGTTACACAGATGACAATT
Organism: Brenthis daphne; assembly: GCA_947093115.1. NCBI lineage: Eukaryota > Metazoa > Arthropoda > Insecta > Lepidoptera > Nymphalidae > Brenthis > Brenthis daphne. The sequence goes on from OX352481.1 coordinate 17,741,846, forward strand.
TTTAACAAAAATAAAACACTAAGTAATCCAATGTTTCGAGTTATTTAAATATTTTAGTTTTTCTATAGAATTAATACCTATAGTAATTTATTGAAAGGAACTCAACGTTCATTGGAATCCGTTGAAGTTTATAATATGGGTTATGGAGCAGGTACCTACTTTATCCATACTTCCATACTATTTACTACTAATATTATAAATGTGTAACTTTGTCCGTTAATTGTCATGCATAAACTGCTGAGCAGATTTCGATAAAATTTGGCAAGGACATAAATTACATCCTAGGGACGGAAATAGACTACCTTAATTTTTTTAAGTTGCGTATTAGGTATAGACCCAGTTTTTAAGCTTTAAGTAATATATCTGCATATTAAATTACCACAGAAAATGCATTCATCCTTTTTACTAAATGTTAGCTTCAGAAACCGCGAGAAAAAAAACTGATCGTAGCTTAAAAAATTTGATCTTATTCAAATTGATATTATTGGTCAATTATACTCGTAATTTAGGCTATGGAACAGATAAAACGAGAGCTCGCACCAGCTTTAGATAATGAAAAGTGAATGTGTATAACACAACAAAATGAAATTATTAATTATGCTCATATCACTCCGTTTTGTACGGTAATCTCATATTATGTGGAATTTATTGGTTGCCAATAGAGTGCCTCGTGACGTTTGCAGATATGCCTTCCTCATGAGACAAATGACAATGTGTTTGAAAATCAATAAATTGAGCATAGAGTAATGTCTGTCATTAATTAAAATTAAGTCATACCATAAAACGTGAGTAATATACTCAATTAGTATGGAATAAATGTGATTACTTGTTGACTATGTTATTTTTTTTCAGTGAACTGTACGTAAAATATGTCTGTCTATAATTAATCATCGTAATCAGTAATCTTGACTTAGTGACCGATTGCGACCATCGAGAGCGTTAGTTAACATAGACTGAAACAAAGCATCGATCACATCTGAGAGAATACACGGTTTTTGTAGCGAAGGCGCGGAGCGTGACGTCATCGCTGAGCGGTGAGTCATGCGCACGCGGCGCTGTTGTTGGCGTCCACGCTTCAAAGATCACACCGGTTAGTGTTTAGTGTTTACTGTTCAGAATTGCTCTAACGTGGACAATTTCGTATTACTTTCATATTATGATGAATTATATATTATCTAGAGGCCTTTATATTTTACAAAATACAATTACTATATAAATTATATTTTTATCTTGTATCTGATAGATATAATCTAAGGATATCATCATACAAGCTTTGCCAATAAAAAACTTTTAGTGGAGTACCAATAATAGATAAATGAAAGTTCCACGTATTGTGGTCGTGGTAAGCGAACGCAAATAAAATTAATTATATAAAATAAGGATAAAAACTATCGTATTTCCTTTCCATGATCTCAAACTATCTTCTTACCAAATTTAATCTAAATCGGCTCAGTAGTTTCGGAGCCTATTCGGTACAAACAAACAAAAAATCTATCCTCTTTATAATATTAGTATATATAGATATAAAAAGTAGAGTTATGTAAGTAAAGACCTTCGATTATTATTATTTTTTATTATGAAGCCAGGAGAGACTTTTCAAAATGTATGTTTACGAATACAAGGACGAGAGTAATGACAAATCGGACATAATGCCGATTGATAGCAAAATGAGAAGTTAGGCGCGTGCGCTATTGTTGCGGCGAGCGAGTTTACTAACCGATGGCGTAATGTCGAAGAGTACTCGTATTGCACGAATTACCTTTATTGAAGCGACCTTTATAAACTAATCATGAAAATCGGTTTACTACGTGAAGATGCTCCGTAATATAATATGTACTACGCACAAAAAAGGATACCCCCAAAACGAAGCCTCCTATTAGTAGTTTGGTAATAAGGTGCAAGCATAATCTATATCTAATCAAAACGTAGGTAACAAGTGTAATATAATCGAATAGCTGTAGTAGCATGAGTTGTAATTACAATGGCTACAACAGGACCACGAGCTTTATTGCCACAGAAATTGAATTTACCTCGAAGGGACATACATATACTACGAGTATAGATGATAAATATCGCTCGTATTTAATTTGAATACATGTACTTAATGATTAAATGATGTTCTTAATTTTTAACGACACAATGCACTTTAAGAATAACAAATAAAGAAGGCGCACTCTAATGTAGTATCATAGTTAGGCGGACTCCAGCTAGTAGTATTCCTTGTCAAGAAATATCTCAGGTTATGAGATAAGTAGACACTTAGCATTTTAGCCTTCAGATTGTTAATAAAGATAAAAATCATCTTGCCTTTTTATGGTACATTTATTATAACAAATACCAATATTTTCATCGGAGCATGTTCTATGAAAATGAAAACTTTGATCTGAATAAATAAATCGTTATTATTTCACCCTTAAAGTAATATACCGGGTCAAATATGTGCATACATATCATTATCGCAATCTAATTAGAATTAAGCAAGATTTATAAATGATTTCCTACAAAAAGTTTTATTTTAATAACTTAAGTTGAACTAAGAATACATTTTTAACGCTGCTGACTATAAATGAAAATGGGGAAAAAGTGTGTGTAAATAAGTAAACTCTCCAAGAAATAGTATTTAGTATGTAGAGCAGGACTAGTTAAAATCGCTTAAAACTGATATTTTTAGAGAAAATACAAAAGTAGGTAGTTATACTCTTTTATTCCTTGAGACATAGAATATCTTCATATTACAATTTTACTTTAATACCTACTTTATATTGTTTGCCTGGTTTCCAGGACTGAGGGCATCAGGTACCTCAAATGGTGACCCAAATGTTACGGAATTAATACAATAACTAATAAGTAATAACTACACCAAGTAGGTAACTTTCGCTTATTAACAAAATATTCGTGCAGTTTTTATCTTAAACACTCTGTAAAGCCTTGTGTTTTTTCAGATCCAAGTATCATGTAAAGAAAGAATATGACATTCTTAAGTTATTATGATAATTTTATTTTCATTATAGTATAATAGGTATGTAGTTTTCTATCAAACTAACAAATAAATGCCTATGAATTATTACTAAGTTTTAAGTATGATGATGATGATGTTCTCCTGACTGATTCCGGCCACGGCGGCCAATCTCATTGAGACTAGCCAACTGCGCAGGAGATATTATAGTACACAAGTGTACGCGCAGACACAACGTGCACTCTCTATTCCTGTCACCCTCATACTCCGGCGGGACGACTACTCGACACGACCGGTGAGAGTTAAGGCGCAGGACCGATGGCTTTACGTGCTCTCCGAGGCACGGGGGTAAAACACCGCCAACTTCCCAAATCCGGGCTGTTACTGAGGCTTACTATACAGAAAGACTCGATAACTAAATTTGGCCCGACCCGGGGTTCGAACCCAGGACCTCCGGATGTGCAGCCGTCCATGCTAGCCACTACACCACCGAGGCTGTTAAAAGTTTAAATATAACGACATAAAAATATATAAATACCTAGTAAGTAAGTCAAATAAAGTCGACAAGAGATTTTCATTTTCTAATTGGCCTAATTAAATTATACAGGTAAGACTTATAATATTAATAGTGGCTTATTAAGCAAAATGAGGGTTATTTGATGATGTCAGCAGCCGACGGTCGGCCGAGCCGGGCGCCGGTCATCGGCCTAACCTTCGCGCCGCCTATAAAGATACGCGCTAAGTAGCCCACTGATTCATGTAGCCGAGATAAACTCCACAACCGTTACATCTCTCGATAACTCACTGTTATTATTGCGAGTAGAGAGCAAGGCGGCACTAGATGGTAGCCCGCGGCCGATCGGACATGCATTATACGAAGCGATATCTTATGGGCCAATGATAACTTCCAACCAGCCACTTCGAAGTAGGCCCGTCATGGATCTCCAGAAAAAGTCATTCTTAAAGTTCATCTCAAAGTTATAACATTTGTGTATGTGTCATGCCTTCACGTTAGGCGCCATATTGAGCTAAATTTATAAGCATTACCTTACGCTTTCGCTGTGAATGCATAATCGCATATTGTGTTATAAGCAGAGTTACGAGTGTCATTCTAATAATAACATATTATTGAACTATGCATATAAAGTATAATATCCTAACATAGAAAAATACTGATAACTGATTGTAAAGGAAGGTGTAGAGCGTACGAGGTGATGTTTGTATATGTACGAGTATATTGCTACAGGCAGGCTTGCGACACGACGCGGCGCCCGCGCCGGCCCCGCCTGCGGGCGGGGGAGAGCGGGGAGGGCGGGGCAGTGCGGGGTGATCAACTTGTCTGTTGAACACTGGTATGTTACTATGAACATCTGTTGTTTGGAATACTGATTGTTAAAAGGAGTTTGTTAATTCTTGTATGTCATTACAATTATCGTCAGGATGTTTTTATTTAAATCATATGTAGATATTATAGGCTTATTAATTAAAACAATATTTAAATATATTCTTATTATGTGATCTATCACACATCGATTCTAAGTCACAATGAAGAAATTCACAGAATTTAAATGAAAGTGTGATACATTACGAATGAAGAGAAACATATTTGGACAAGTAGAAAGAATGAATGAAGAATTTTTATTTATTTATATAATTAATGTAGTTGTATCTATCTATAAGATATTTCTCTTTATTATAGTAGTACAGTACAATTAAATAACTGATTGGTAGTTTTCATTTACTATACATACCTAATCAAATATTTTCGAAGTCGGTGTGCTTTGCTTTGTATGGGCTGGCACCGATTTCGAAATTTTTTTTGATTAGGTATGTATTTAATAGGTAGGCTTTAATTACTTAGCCAAAGCACACCGACTTCGAAAATATTTGATTAGGTATGTATAGTAAATGAAAACTACCAATCAGTTATTTTTCACTTTTTAGTGCTTTTGTTTGAAGTCGGTTTTTATTTTTTTGTTAAAAAGTTTTTATTTTTCCCTTTTTAGTGTAGACAGTAGTAGCAAAGTAAGGATTCTAACGTGTTAGGCTTGTCAAATCAAACAAAATAAGCCCAAACTCAAAGTATCTACTATTAGCCGTTGAAGAGTTCCACCTATCCACCTTTTGGCCTTGCCATCAGATCAGGTCAACAACACCGAACCACTGTACTATAAACGAAAATAGAAATACTTGCAAAGTTTCAAGTCAATATGACAATTAGATGTAGGTTAAATTCATTATTAGTTGTTTTTCCACCTTTAGGGGTGGTATTTTTTTTTGAAATTTAAATGGGACCAATCTGGAAGTATACCCTTTCAAACAAAACAAAAATTGTCCAAATCGGTTAATAAATGACGGAGTTCTGAGGTAACAAACATAAAAAAAAAAACATACAGTCGAATTGAGAACCTCCTCCTTTTTGAAGTCGGTTGATAAATATGTTGGGACATTAACACACGACACCATCTAGTTCCATGGTAAGCTACGAGGCCTGTGTTATGGATACCAGATAGTTGATACACTACACATATATAACTTTAAATATATACGTATTATAAATATGTATAAACACCCATGACTGGAGTACAAATATTCGTGCTCATCACACAAATGAAGGCCCCCAGCGGGACTCAAACCCGCGACCGCTGGCACAGCAAGTAGGGCCACTACAAACTGAGCCAATTGTAACGTTTTGAAGATCAAGTGTTTCGAAAACCCTGCTAGGGATATAACCACGCAAGGTCAATATTTTCCTCCATACAATAGTTAAAGATTATTCAATCATGTCATTAAGTAAATTCAATATATTTATAACACATGAGATATCTATTTAAAAATACAGGTAACAATGTCGTTAAAATTTTAATTAAAATCCATTTTATTTTGTTATAAGTATAAAGACGCGTTGCCCTTCTTTGGTTTTTATTAATACACTAGCGACTCATCCACGTCTCGCTCGGGTTGGTCCCTAGCTTGCTTCGCCATACAAACTTTCATCCCCATCCACCCTCTTACGGGATAATTTCCGGGATAAAAAGTATCCTATGTCCTTCCCAGGGTCTCAAACTATCTTCTTACCAAATTTCATCTAAATCGGTTTAGTAGATCTAAAGATTACCCCCCACAACATCACAACTCACAATTCACAAACTCTACAAATATAAGTGTAGACTAGCGACTAAAGAAAAGTACAAACAGATCTATCCCACAGGAACCGTTCATTTTATCGGGATAAAAAGTAACCTGTTGTTTGACCGGCAATATAAGGTATCAGCATACCAAATTTTACTAAATTAGGTGCATTAGTTGCTGTGTACTAAGCTGTATAAGTTACTATAGTTTTTTAACTATCCCACAGGAACTCTTTAATTAACGGATAAAAAATCTGGATTTGTTCTATTTCTCTTCTTACATCCCCCCGACTGACTGATTTTATGATGTTTTTCGTTTCCAAAATGCATGGTAGCGATTTTTTACTACTCATTAAATATTATTAAATTATTAAATCACTTGACTTATCAACGTACCAACATATATCATAAAAATAAATTAGTCATAGTTTTTTATAAAAAAAAAAATACAGGTTCATTTTAGTATATTATATACATACATATTAGTAATCTTTAGTATTTTTAATTAGGTTTTCGTTATTCAAATAAACAGCTGCATTCTGCCCAATTTCAATTGTCTATGCTGCTTAAATAATTCACGTGAAGGCTGCACGCTTTTGTGGCAATTCTCTTTGATGTGAATGTTTCCAGTATTTTCTTTGCGGAGTTTTCGTTGCTAATGGCCATGATACCGTTTATACGTGCTTATTCCGAGAAAGCAAACTTGAATTGAATTACTTCAGTTTTTATAATGTATAACGTTATGACTACAACATAATGTGTAAAATCTATTTAACAATTGAGTCCATTCGCAATATCCAAAATTACTTCAGACGACATACCAATTGGTTCTTATTAAAACAACAACAGACTTTTGTTCATGATACGTAATTCAATGCGAATCGTTCCGTTCTGCTTCAGGACGCAATTCATGTAAGTTAAGATCGAATTGTCATTCAATAAATAATTCCACAAACATTCCACAAAGTATAATAATGCTGACTGTCACCAATCACGTCAACTTCGTTTGTATCGGAAGATACTTAATAATTGCCTCTTACTAACGCGAGCTCCTGCTTGTACTGACAAAATGAGATGTGAATGTTGCAGTTGTCATCGGCCAGTTGTTGTGGTAGTAACTGGAAACAAGTGGGCTGCATAGTTTTATTCGGGCCCAATGCGATCAATAATTAATAAATAGCGTTGCGTGAGGGTGAGATATCCCATCTTTGTCGTCATCCATCTCAAAAGAACATTACTCCATGTAGAGTAATGTTCTTTTGAGACGGTTTCATAACCTTAAATTTACACTATACATTAAAATATATATATATATATATATATAACAAATACCCACGTAACAAACTCAAAGAGGTACTATGAAGATAACTTTATAAACTTGCGGCAAACTTATTTAAAGTAATAGTAATTAATGACGATAATCTATTTTACCGACTAAAAAAACTGTACTTTCCTTTTAAATAAAACTATCTTTTCGGATTATATCCCGGTTTTATTTTGATTTTTGGTTCCCGACGATCCGAATGCTTTACAGCAACCATGGTCACGGGAGAGTCTCTCCCGTCGGGAACCAAAAATCCAAATAAATCCGCGAAAAAATCCGAAAAAATAGTTTATTTAAAATGTCAAATATTCGCGTAAATCTAAGAAAGTATTATGTACTTTCCTTGACGAGTATTATATTTATAGGATCAACAATTTGTTAGACACAGCCTACCTGATCTAGTTTAAATTGTATTGTATTAAGATAAGTCCCGAGTTGGTCCCATATATCTTTGACATAAAGCAAACCGTAGAATATCCGAAAAAAATAATGAATACCTACATATGTTAACAGTCAATTTAGTAAGTTAATTTTATCCTGTTTCTTATTGTCTAGTGTCTTAATATTTTGAAAATATACACAAGTGTCCAGTATAATTACGATAAATTAATATAGTTACGATGATCTGACAATGAAACAATTTGAGTTTATTTTAGTTCCTTTTGACAAGTCCAAACCGATACTTAGTGTTGGGATTTAATTTTAAATTCCTGAATAGTATTGTCTTTTTTAGTTTGTTAGTATGCTACATTTGATTTGCGTATTAGTTACAATTATATAGTATTGTCTAAAAATTTGATTTTCAGAAAATAAATCATGTATTTAATATTTTTTCTATATTTTATAAAATGTCTATGTTATTTACTATATATGTATGTATACTTTCATATGGAGTAGGCGTAATGGAAAGCTAAATGTTTACTATGAATGTGTTATGTGTAAAATAAAACGTATCCTTGCAAATATTCAGGTTTATTCACGCATTAGATTTATTAAAAGGTGATTCTACGATAAGAGGTAATGTGTACGGCAATCAATATAAAATAGCTTCTTTATTGAAGTCTTGTCAATTTATGTAATAAATCACAGCATCTTAATGTATTTTATGAATAGCATTGCGAATTGCAATTAAACACCTAATTAAAATACATTTTCCTGAAATTCCATATTTAATGTGTCCCTCCATTGGAAAGTCGTAAAATTTATAAAAATCACTTAATTTATTTGTATTTTTGCCTAAAGTTAACAATACTGTAATAGTTGATATTACTAACCCAATATTATATTTGTCACTTAAAAGTTTTAAATTTGTCCCGAAAAGTCCCTCCTCTGGCGTATTTCCTCTAGCAAGATAAATATCAGAGTAGATACTCACTGATTACTGTAATTATTTTGAAGGTCATGGTTAAGCATTATATGCTTTTAGAATGCTACCAGTAATACATATTTGCAAATAAAACTTAATTAAAAAAATATTTAATAATAAACTGACTTGCCCTTAGGTGAATATGTATATAAAAGGGACTTAAATCGTAATATATGTGTTTAATAAAAAAAATCAATTTTTCCCCTTGGCCGCATCTTCTATGGACGCAAAACCTCTTATCGTAGAATCACCCAAAAGCTTAAGAATGATAAAAATTGAAGATTATGAAAAGAAAAGTATTGGTGGGGAAAAAAATTTCGGCACAAATTTAGTATATAGGACGCGGCCCCTGGAGGAGTGGGTGGTATTTTTGGATAGGGGACCTGGATTTTTGGATATGGAGCTCAAATATATAAAAAATATTTTGAGGAAACGAAGGAGTCAAAAGTTATTGATAATTAAAGTTAGAACATTTCCATACCTAAATACTTAAGCCATTACAAAAGATAACCATACCTTTAACGAATAGTAAACATCCTTATTCGTGTAAAATCCATATTTTCATAACAATTAAGGCTTTATTATATTAATATTTCGATAATTTCACTAAAAACAATAATCTAAACAAAATAATCTTAAATTGTGACAAAACTGTCAATTTCTGTTTTATGTACCGCTTTTAGGACTTATCAGATTATCGCTTATTAATTAGTTCAGAGTTAAGTAATAAAATAAAGGTTTAAATTTTTTTGTTAAATGTAAATTATATAACTCAATATTCTATAAAAATCAAATATAAACTCGTAAACGCATACATGAATTGAAAATAACATACCTATGTCTATTTTAAAATCTTAGTGATCTGATGATAATTTTCACGTTTAATATGCATAAGTATCTGTGAATACTTTTCAGTATTTTTGACGGGTAGTTACAAAATAGCACGAAGTTTGATAGTTTATGTGAATACGATCTGTACTCATAAAACGCGTTTAGGTTTTTATATTTTTTGCACCTTTTCATCGTTATTTTTCTCATATTATTTTCTAGTAGTTTTTAGTTTTAGTTAATTTTCGTATACTAGTATGTGTATTTTAAGTGTTTATTCTTAGTGTTGTAAGTGTACTCATGCAGTTTATAAACGTAAGTAGATTTCTTTTTAAATCTAAGTGTATTATTTATTTTCGATTAAGTGATAGTATGAAAATATTGTAACTTTATGTCTCAATAACTTTTGACTCTTTCGTTTCCTCAAAATAAATTTTATATATTTGGACTCCCTATCATCTCCCCTATCTAAAAATACCACCCACTCCTCCAGAGGCCGCGTCCGATATACTAAACTGCAGCCAATATTTCTAACGATTATGATACAATTCTGAGGTAACATTGGACTAGCGGTGTAACTTTGGATAACACATTCAACAAATTTTCTTTTTTCTAAATCGATAATCGGAAACGTAGTATGCATGTATTCAAATGTAAAAAAAAACTATACAAAGAAAAGAAATACAATAAAAAATAAAATCAACCGGCCAACGATGTCATCTGTCAAACGAAACAGCTGATCTTTTCGCACTTTGCAGCCTTATATAGTTAAATGTTACCTTTGATGTCGAATAACCCGATAAAGTGGGTTTTGACGAAAAAATTGAGCGGATAAATGATGCTCTAATGTTACCCCAAAGATAATTTAACTGTGGACAAGACTTTCAGGACGAGAATCTCAGGATTCCCACATAACTTATATATTTTTAAATATTATTGGCACTCACAACGTCAAAAGATCACTTAAATCACATCACAATTACCATATAGTCATTAATATTATATTTTGTTAAATAATTTGCATAAATGCCATATTTTGCTAAATCGTATGATTTTTCAGACATACAATGCAATATGTTACATATGTCTAGCCTGAGGTAGTTTTCTAGTAGTCTTTAGTAGGATTAAACATGAAGTAACAACGAATATTTTAAAAATAATTTCCAATTTCTAAAGTTGGTAATGTTTTTGATTAAACTTGATATTGCTTGTCTGTAACTCGACAATCCTACAGCTGTTTGACTTCTCAAATACCATATGGCATCAAATGAAGGGGCACTTTTTGCTGAGCGTTATTTATGGGCTGGCGGCCTGCAGCACTAGTACGGCTGCCCTCGTGTTCACTCCGTGCACCCTACGGGATTCTAAGTTATTATCGAGTTGCCATTTCCTGGATTATTTTGTAATTAATAAGTTGTGTAGCAAACATTTTTTTTGTTTCTTATAACTAATAATAAATGAGGATATTTTAAAAATATAACCATATACATAATGTTATAAAGATCCGTCCCACATATGCAAGTGTCACCGGCTATAAAAGCGACACAAATGCCAGGCACTTACTTTAGTTCTATACACATGAGAGGATTAAGTTTTAAATACAGTTGCAAATATGGTTTGTATATTTCTTTGAAAAGTATATAAAAGTTACGTTATTAAAAGTTTGTAGTCATTATTTTCACGTCATACACGCGATAGCTATTGTTTTTTAAATATAGAGACTTTGCTTAAGTGACATAAGATGGTAGATAAATATTATCTTTTTCTCGATATTATTTAAAAATAAACAATGTTTTTGGACTTTTCGATAAACTTAAATAATTCTGTTTTCTAGTGACAATCGTTCGCTAATCCACTCTAAAAGTACTAAAATTCAAAAAGCCAGTGACCTCATTTATAATAGAAGCAATATCTTATCATAGCTATTTACTTTGTAAGTATGATAAGGCGACGAGAGCGGTAGGAAATGAGCGGTGAAAACTTAGGTATAAGGTAAGGCTTAACTATTATATTCAAAATGATATAGATAAATTTTCAACTTTAAATTCGATAAGAAATCAAATGTATGTATTTAGTAACCAATGTCTATTACGAGTATACATACATAAAATATGTGCAAAGTTTTAAAATAGGAACATTGGAACTGATTATAATACGAACGAGTGATTTAAATATATTTTGAAAATTAATATTCCATCCGCTGGGTCAAGTCTCCTAAACCAAGATCCTGGATCCCCCACTGACAGTGGCCGAAGTGAGTGCCCACTGTGTATAGGTCATTGGTATCATCGGGTAACAGAAGACATCCTTCACCTTTACCAGCTACAATTATTCCAATAATTGAGCTGAAATAAGATCTGCGAAGATGCCGTCACCATAGTGTGTTTACACGTTCTATTAACAGAGGTCGATCTGGTTAGAAATGTCAATTAAGATACTGGAGTTTGCGAATACAATATGAACAAGAATTGTGCACAACTTACGAAGAAAAAATGAAAATAAATTTATTTTTGGAAATACAGATGAATACGTTTAAGTTTTTCTTATTTTATAAAGGTAACAACTGAAATGCTACGTAATTGTAAAGCGAATGGCTCTTGGTTCTTAAAATTACTTATTGTTCTAGTGTTATTTTTTGGAATGATTAGTCTTTAGAATCTGCTAAATTTCTTTTTCTTGAATTAATCACCAAAATGATCTCTTATTATTAAGTTGATTTTCAAAATATGTAACGAGCATGGCTGTTTTTGTGTAGTTAAAGGGGTTGAAACGGGAATCTTTGGTATTCTAAGGATACCTTAATACAACCGTGAACCGACATAAAGGTTATGAGTGTAGCAGGCACGCTGCCCAGAGCACCCAAGCTTAGCAGCGACCAATGATGATCAGAGACTATACGACAACACTGCAGTTTTAAATATTGTTTACTTAAGTTTGCACTTGATTTGTCCAACCAATCTATAAAACTAACATAATAGATGGAATTCAAGGCAAAGAAAAAGCTCGTTCGACGTAACAAACTTTTATATAAAGTTTTGTTTAGTTTGTTTTTTGTTTTACTTTCAAGATTGTAAGTCCACGTCATACAATTAAATTAATATTACCCGAAACCTTAATCATTCCAATAGGCTAGTAAAAGAAACACGATCCTGATTTATAAATCTTTATATTTCAACTCAAGTTATGCTCTTTCTTGTGTTCTGACTTGAAGTATTATTAATTTAGACTCCGTTCCATCATCGATGGTGTGCACTGTGCAGGTATCATTTATACCTGCATTGTAGTTTTCGTAGAATTGAGCCTTCATTAGACACTATACAGGTAAGTTTTTATTGAATCCACGTGTTCATATTACTTTAATACTTATAAATAAAATAATATAAAAGACTACTTCTTCTAGTTTCGAATGACTCAATCAAATGTTAACTTTATAAATTTTGTTGACGTTTCTGTAAGTTTACCTCATAGTATGTGTAGAATAATCGTTACATCCATTCACAAGGCACAAAGACACGTCGGTAAACATAAGCATAAGCTTATGTATTTACACCGTATGATAGATTATGTATTTACACCGTATCTGAGTTCTCTGGAGTCCTCACCTGTATGAATCCAGATTAATAATTCACTTTAAATATTCGTTTATAGCGAACTCAGGCCCAGCCGTCGCTCGGGATCGTTTAGAAAGCACGGCGAGCGGCAGGCAGCAGCACAGGGCCGCCCGGCACTTACACGAAACCGGCTAGTATTGCCGTCAGACCACTTTACAGTAACGCACTTCTATTTTCAACCACGATTCACTCGACACTTTATTGAAGAATTCCAAGTTGGGAAGTTTTTCACAAGTAGTGGTTATAATCGGGAAGAAGATCGCGTGTATTTGTTGCGGGGCGCGGGGGGCGAGCGGGCGGTGACGCGTGTGGCTCCGAAGGCGCACGTCGGCTGACTGGACTGCACCACAGGCGACGCGGGGTGTGAGCGAGCGCGGGGGGGCGCGCGAGGGACGCCTGGGGGAGGAGAGGGGGGACATGCCCCGCAGCTTGCCCTATAAACTTGCTTTTTGCCCGCTCTCGTATCGTGAGTAGGCTGGCTCCTCATGCAGTTTTGTGAAAGGCAAATTGCATCGTCCTGCTAGCAGTCGATACACACATTTCAATGAAGTTTATATACTTTTCTATAACTTGTTCCTTAGTGTTGACAGAGTTAGCTGTCCCGCATAACTTGTTGTTCATAGATTGACATTGTTAGTTACTTACGAAGCTATCAAAGCTCTTACAATAATAGAGTATACAGTTCATTGTACAATATCGACTCTAGCTTAAGCCACTTCACGCAATAATGTTATGCTGTGTAAGTATGTATGTATTTATATGTACAGAAACCAAAATATTTTCTTTATATTATACTAGCGGCTCACCCTCGCTTCGCTCGGGTTCGCCTCTAAAACAAAAATAAACCTATCCCACGAGAACAGCACCTTTTTCCGGGATAAAAAGTAACCTATGTGTTATTCTAGACTATAATCTATTTCTGTGCCAAGTTTCATCCAGATCCGTTCAGCCGTTCTGGCGTGAAAGAGTAACAAACATCCATACATACTTACAAACTTTCACATTTATAATATTAATACGGATTATGAAATGTAATTTGTAATATTACTAATTATGTTTTTTTTTATTAATAAGCTACGTGGAATCGAGTGAGTTCTCTCTGTGTGTCGCACAACGAGCTTTTCGTAGGCGAGTGCTGAATGAAGACATAATACATTGAGCTTGGTTTTGAATGGTACTGCTCAGTGCAATGTCTCGCAGGCTCGCAGCTCCCACCTGCGACAGTCGCCGGTCGCCGCGAGTGGGCGCGCTCGGGTTGAGAAACAGATCTTACGACATGTCTCCTTGTTCGCTAAAGTTTTAATAAAATTAAACACTCTGGCTAACTAAGAAGTAAGATTCTTTTATATTATAAATCGATACATATAATAAAATTCTAACTAAGCCGAATCCGTACATTAAATACTTTTTGGAAAATCTTATTGAAATAAACATTATTATCGATACAGAGGCCGAAGGATTTTTGTCTGTGTGTCTGTCTGTCTGTCTATCTGTCTTTCTTTCTGTTTGTCTGTCTGTTACCGCATCACAAAAATACACTGGAGGGATTTTGATGAAATTTGGTATGTTGATAGCTGATTATCCGGGTCAACATATAGGATACTTTTTACCGCCGGAAAATATCTCATGTCTGACAAAAAATACAAAAACTGTAATGTAAGAGTATACTAATATGTAAAACCTAAGAATTTGGTTTTTGGTCATCTGAACGCGGGCGGAGCCGCGGGCAATCTAGTACATATTATATAATATGTATTATGTTCATTACTAGTGACTGAGCCTTGTTTCGCTCGGGTGCGTCCCTTGGTCCTTAAAAGTGTTACTTCAGATCATGATCTACCTATATGTATTCTATATACTGAATTACATCATACATACATGAAGAAGTAACAAACATACACACAAACACACAAACTTTCGCAATTACTGGAGTAGTCAGATAAATAAATATTTACTCGTTATATACGCTTAGATTATAGTTATTATTATTATATTACTTTTAGTAGCATTTTCTACTTCAAACCAAGGACTGCAGCTTTGAGGACACAAAGATTGGACAGTTTCGTCACGGCTCAATGCCTTTTCCCGACCCACTGCTCTCGATTCGTGAACCACCAACTAATAAAACGCGGGTTGCTGTGGTCTTTACCACGTCTATCCGCCTCGGGACTGCTTTATATGTACATAAACATTATACGTTAAAAAACTGTACACGTGGAGAGAACCGTGTACCCATTCGTCCTAAATATACATATACGTGTAACACGATAAATCTTTAATTATAATCAACAAATGATATCGTTAAATTAATACTATCTTAGCAGATAATATTAATTTAAAATACGTTTGATGATTTACTTTCTTTTAAGCGGCAATACAGTTATGGGCAATGTGAGGTTATTTTTTATGCATGGAATACTAGTTTATTGCTAAAGCTTATATAGTATGTAGAGTAAGGACTCTATCTTAGCAAGGAAGGGTTTTTAATATAACTATCTTTTCGGATTTTTTCGCAGAATCCTTACTCATTCTTACTTTCAAAGAAAAAAAGAAGGTTGGTTTTGCTTAAACGATTGGTAAAATAGACGAAATGTTGAATTTGTAAACAGTTGACTTGATAATCACGCGTGAATGCTATCGGCAAAAAGAAGTCATGACACAGATTTTGACAAAAAAATAGTAGTAGCCCGAAGTTGATAGTATGATATGGCATATCCCTGAGGTTTAGAGAGGTCATGATGGCACCACTGCATGTGGTCATTCTAGGCATGTGTCAAATTGCTATGATTTATTATGAGATTGAAGGAATATATATGTGTATATAGCTAATATAAATAATATTCATTTACTTGCATTAATTTGTATGAGGAAGACATTATTAAATAATATTATAATATATTCAAAATGCAATGTTTTTTATTTAGTGGAATTAACATTTGTTGTGGTTTATCGATTAATAGTATCGGAAGTGATATCAATTTATATATTTGATTTTGATGAACCTATATTATATTTTTCAGCATTGAAGAGTAGCGATCTCTACACAGCATCACAAGTAGGAGGAGGCGGTGGATATTAGCCAACGTAAGTTCTTGTTCCAAAAAATAGGTGAAAAATTGTACAGCTATTTCTATATACATCTTATAATATAAAATGAATCGCTGAATGTGTTGCTAAGCGCAAATCTCGAGAGCAGCTGAACTGATTTCGCTAATTGTTTTCTTAGAATATTCCTTGAAGTACGAGGATGGTTCTTACAGAGAGAAAAATTTTAAAAAATTGCCTGAATAAGACTAAACACTTTTCTATACTCCCATACAGATAATATAAGATTCGTAATAATACTTAAAAGTCAATATGAACTTTAATACCATACCATAAAGTTTAAGTGTTAGTGGAGAGGTTCCGGGAAGGTAAAACAATTGAGTGACGTTAGTATCGTATAAATATTAATGTAATAAGGATTAACTTAGGCTACTTTTATTTTTTTTTAAAATAGGGTCTCATGAAAAAAAAAAATCAATGAAAAATTTAATAATATCCGATTCAAATAGGGAAGTTGTATACATACCTTAGGGACGAACCCGAGCGAAGCGAGGGTGAGTCGCTAGTCTATTATATAGATATTTATTTACAAATCATAAATATTCCAGTCGAACATGAAATGAGATGTGATAGTTAATGTTCCATTTAATCTGATATGTTTTATGTGTCATTGCTCCGCGTTTCCGTTTTGTTTGTGCATTAGCAGATGTAATATGAGCTGCGGATAAATTCGATAGTCATCAATTATTTATATTTGAGGACATCACTTAGATTAACTAAACAATATGGAAGATAAATACGTGTAGGTTTCCAAAGGAAACCTCATTTTCTATAACATACTCTCTAGATATGTAACCGCTGACTACGTTGAGATTGACATCATGTTTTGAGATTTGTGTGTATTTAGTATTTACTTTTCAAGAAAAAAATGTTTTAAATTATATCTAATGTATTTTGACTAATTATGTTCACGGCGACCAACCTCAATCGGAGTAGCCGTGTGTGCTGGAGAATATTATAGTGCATAAGTATGCACGCAAACACAGGTATGCACTCTTTACTTACTTTGTTTTCAAATCCCATTGGAATGACAGTTAGACACAACCATCAGAGAGAACAGGTACAGGGTCAACGGATTTACATGCTTTCCAAGGAACGAGGTTTGAAACACTGTTAACTTGAGAAGTTGGCGGTATTAACCGGGATACTAAGAATTCCTCAATAGAAAAACCTAATAAATATCATTAGCTTCACCTATAATTGGAACCCAATATCTGTGCATCTGCAGCCGTACACCCTAGCCACCACACCAACGAGGAGTGAGTCTAACTATGTTCTAATGCAATAGCAAGTTCACTTTCAACCATTGTAGCACAACGCAACAACGCGTCACTGGTGCCGTCTGCCGCGACGCCGCGCCTCACGGTGTGGCTTGCAACCAACTTTACTAAAGATGCATTGTGAGTTGTGACTGAGGCTATTCATTCCGATACAATGAGTTTTCCGTGGAAAATATACAGGTTAATACAAAAATATGACATTAGTAATGTATTATATATGTATTGTCATTTATTTTATTTTCAAACTTAGTATGTATTCTCTAACGGCTGCTCCACTGGCGCAACTCGACGCGACGCTCACCGCTTTGCTATCTAGAATAGGACTGATTCATGATTAATATTAATAACAGCGGTGACACAGCCACCACCGTCACCACTCATCGTCACCTCTCATAGAGCTGCTGACAATGAAATATTCCGAATCCCTCAGGCATTTTATATTGTACATATATTATGTATTTTACGCTTTAATACAATATTCGTGAAATACAGGTGTTATTTTGAAAATCAATTTATCACGTTTTGTTACAGAAGTGGAAGCAAAGTAAGCTATATTATTTAGGAGACACCACTAAAACTAACAACTACACGAGTACCCAATGCCGTTTAAATCTTGTCGCGTTAAAACCTATTTTAAATTATTGTTCTTTCGACCCGTGGTTTTGAGGGAATTCGGACGTTTTCCTCCAACCTTTATCACGCACTTGAGCGTAGAGAGATAGCTGAGTTAATTTATTGCTTTCACGAACCCTTCCATTCTACGGTATTAAGATCTTCCTCTTGAAATTTTCGTGTTTTATTATTGGGACAAGATCTTTTATTATACCCCACAAAAATCTTGATATTTTTGCACGAGCAAAAAAAAATAATATGTGCGGTCTAAATAATTTATACTAATATTATAAAGAGGTAAAGTTTGTGAGCTTGTGACGTTGTAGGGGGTAATCTCTGGATCTACTAAACCGATTTAAATGAAATTTGGTAAGAAGATAATAGTTTGAGACCTTGGTAAGGACATAGGTAGTTTTTATCCCGGAAATCATCCCTTAAGGATGAAAATGAGGATTAAAGTTTATAAGGGAAGCAATCTAGGGACGAACCCGAGCGAAGCGAGGGTGAGTCGCTAGTTTATAATGATATTATTCGAGTTAGCTTTATTTTGTTTCAATAAAGGCAATTAGGAACGAAAAAATACCCAGAGACATTGTTATTGGTTAAGGCGGCAGATGCGAATGCTGGTACATAAGTGCGTTTAGACAGGTCTCTACCTGTTCGAGCGAGTACATTGGACAGATGGCAGACGCAAAGCGAAGCCGATGCCGGGTCGACACTCGGTTCTCACGGCGAGCGCTTCAGATGTTCCTACCTTATTATCTCCTGCAGCCGCGCCTCCGCTCCGGCATCTGCGAGGCGTTTGTATAAAAGTTTCCATAAAAGCATGATAATCAATAGATTTTTTTTTACAACCATGTACAATTATTTAATACCGATGCTAAATTATGAGAGAATAGGTTGTTTATATTTTTACAAGTTTTACTGACGATTTTAAAGTGCTTATTTAAGTCTAATGACATGATAATTCAATAAAGTTAATTTTCATTTCACTTCTGTGATAAATATGTATCTTTAAGTTCTATGGGAATACGTGTTTTTAAATAATTACAATATGAGGCACCTTTTTACATTAAGTTATCGGAGCTTGTATTTTATAAGTACTCCAAGTATAGACAAAGACAATATATTAGTGATATTTAATGCTTATTCTTAACATCCACTCAGCTGGTGCTAGTCATTTTACGAACGTGACGAAATGTTGATTCAACGTGTGTTATCGCTGTGGAACATGCACAATCTACACTTATAATATTAAATTCTTAGAAGTTGAATATATTATACCAATAAAGCTAACTTTCCTCTTTTAATAGATACATAAAATGTAAATCAAATATAAAAAAATGATTCCACCATTTCCATTACGATTATCCATTTGAGAATAACGCAGCAAAGCTACTACACGCTTAAACACAAGTACATACATATATTACAATGTAGTAACATCATACATTATGTATACATATGTACGTACATATATGTAACCATCAAATAAAATATCTATTTAAAATTGAAAAAAGAACCATATTATTTAAATAAAAAATATGTAGTTACAAATGCTAAATACAATTTTTATTCTTAGGTATGACACTAAAAGCCCCAAACAATTACTTTAGAAAATGTCAGTCTTTATGCCTTGTTTATTTGAGTAGAATCTGGTAAAGTTCTGGTAAAGTATCGTAGCTGATGGCGTGCGCGTCGAGAGGTCCGCAAACATCCGCAAGCTAGCGTCGCGGCGTGACTTTCCACTGCAAATACTACTCGTACAATCCGGAAACGTCGGATAAGAGGCCATTGCCACATTTTGGAATAAATTGTATATAAATTTTATCCAAGACCTTACCACTTTTTTGTTATTTAATAAAATATTTTTCCTATAGATGATGTAGTATGAAGATGTAAGGAAGTTTTGTTAGTAATATATTTTTTTTATAAGATACACAGATATAACAATAATGGGTTGTTGTTGTTGTTTCAGCCCATACACGTCCACTGTTGGACATAGGCCTCCCCCAAAGTTTTCCATGACAACCGGTCTTGTGCCATCCGCATCCAGTGGGCTCCAGCGACTTTGACCAAATTTTATGGGTACATCAGTTTAACTATAATTCCGATTCCTGATACATTAATTTTACAATACACATTCTTAAAATTAAATTCAACAGAAATGAAGAACGCCGGCACTTTGTCGTATCTTATCAACAGATAGCATAGCGCCATGTGGAGGTATCCGAAGGTGTCCGGGGGAAGCGAGTGAGGGGGGAGGAAGCGCGGACTGCGGGCGCGTCTATCAATAGGCAATAAAGCAAACTAGGTTTAGTGTACCGACTGATTATCGCGCGAGTAAATACCAAACAGCGCTCCCACTTTTATATCACTGTGTAATTTCCCCGATAATGCGTAATATCGATACAATTTGTTTGACTTGCCTACTTAGTTATTTAGAGTTCATCGCTCCCACAAACATGTCTTCTGGAACGAAATAAACGAATTTAAATAATGAAGCTCAATCGGTTCGTGGGTTTAGAATTCATTTTGAAGCCTTAACCTACTTGCGTACCATTAACAGCCTAATACCGAATATACTCGAGAAGTACATTTTATAGCTTCACGGCTGTAGGGCTCATGTCGGTAATTTTCAAACTTACCACAGATAACCTAAGTTAGTTTGAGTAAATGTTTTTTGTTTATAAAAAGAAAACATTTACCCAAATTCGAAACGGAACCCAAACAATCCATAGCAGTCAGCAACAAAGACGGCGTCGGCAACAAAGTTACTGCGACACAATCATCGAAAAGCTTAGTGTAAAGATGGCTATATTTGTGGGAACGCTAATAAGCATTCACAGACTCACACATACTTCAGAGTGTATATTGCGAAGAGTTAGCCATAAAATGTACGCAATGAGGCGGTTTCGTGTTACTTTTCGGTAATCCTTTAAATTCGATACATGTTTGAGTGGGCGTGCGTAGAGTCGGGCGTGTAATGCTACCGTTACTGGCCGGTGTTCGTTTCTGTAATAGCCGGTGTGCTATCGAGCTGAAAGTAACTACAAATGTTATATGGGGATCGAAATTTCGTATTTATACGTAACTTTCACACATCTAAACCTGCTTATAAATGGCAATAAAGTTGTGTGTACGTAAATCAGAATACCTGCTCTATATTGATATGTCGATTGGTATTATCTAATATCTTTAAACGAGCAATTCTTGTATATATATATCCCTATCCCTAGGTCGATTCCCCATACAAACTTTCATCCCATTTTCACCCCCATAATTTCCGATAAAAAGTATCCTATGTCCTTCCCAGGGTCTCAAACTATCTTCTTACCAAATTTCATCTAAATCGGTTTAGTAGTTCTAGAGATTACTCCCTACGGGCCTACAACGTCACAAAATCACAATTCACAAACTCATAAACTTTACCTGTTTATTAACCGATTTCCAAAAAGGAGGAGGTTCTCAATTCGTCGGAATCTTTTTTTTTAATGTATATTCACCGATTACTCGAAGACGCCTGGACCGATTTGGAAACATTTTTTTTGTTTCAAAGGGTATATACTTCCCAGGTGGTCCCATATAAATTTTATCGAAATCAGTCAAGCGTTTTTTTTTTAAATCAACAAATAAATATTTTTTTAAATAAATTTCTAATCGAACACGTTATTAAAAAACTTTCTTCTAACAAATTACCTGCTTATTACGTCTACACTAAAAATGTACAAATAAGAACTTAAAAAAAAACAGACTTTCAGGCACTAAAGTGTAAAAAATAACTAAACGGAGGTTTTTTGTTGTTTTAAACATTTTAGACGATAAATTTACTTATTTTGATAAGAATTCAGAATTGTTGATAATATGAAAAGTAAACATGACCTACCGATTTAAATTATTTTTTAATATGAAAAAACTACTTTTTGTGACTTAAATATAAAAGTTAGACATATGCTATCGCTGACTTTTTTGTAGGCATTATTAAGCTCTACAACTTTTCTCTAGAACATATTCATATATCTCTCATCGTTAAGGCAGCGTTCGTAAGAAACGTTGTCGTTCGACCGTTTTGGTAAAAGAATTTTCAAAATCGGTTCAGTAGATCCAGAGATTACAGTCTGTCTATCAGTCTGTTTGTACCACAAGCTGAAAACAAAAGCTTATTTAAAAAGGGCCTTTACTGACAAAAAAGTTGAGTCAATGTGATATAAGCTCTTTTATATCGAAAAACGTGACTCGGGTCGCGAGAGTAAGCTAGTTTAAAATATTCATATCATTAACATGTGACATTTTCATTTTGTACAAGATAGAATGGAGTTGTTACATGTACGTACATGTTGTAAATTTTTAATGATAAGTTACAGCTTTAAAGGAAAAGCAAGAATGTAATAACAACAAATATCATTATGATTTGTATATATTTATTCAGCCCTTTTTAACGGCCCAATATTGGGCCAAGCACACAATTTGACCTCCCCGTTTTACGTACAGAATATTATAATATATTATTATAACAAATGCTAATAAGTAATATCTGACAGGTATTTCATACAACAATATTCAAATCCTTTACCAAGAGTCACAAATAGATAAATAGCGGAACGAGTTCGAGAACTCGAGGACGCGGACGCGATTGCATTATTAAATAAAGGGCGTAAGCAGGACGGTACATCTATTTTTCTGCTTATTTGTATGCGTACAATACAATATGGGGACTTTATGAACAAAAATTAATTTTTCATGAAAGATAAATTTTATTTGTCATAAAAATATATTCACTTAATTTAAGTTGTTGGACAGGAGATATCTGTTTACAACAGAATAAATGACGACACGACTGCACATAAAACTGTAATAAAACTTTCGTGTATGAATGTTTTTTTTCAAACGATACAGTTCAAATGTAACATCGCACGCTAAAACAATAAACTTCCACTTGGCATGTGTGCTTAAAATAGTTAAAATGGGCATTTACAGTGCTTAACTTAGAGGAGCAATAAAAGCTCTACAAAAAGTAT
The DNA here is from genome assembly GCA_947093115.1 of Brenthis daphne. Lineage (NCBI taxonomy): Eukaryota > Metazoa > Arthropoda > Insecta > Lepidoptera > Nymphalidae > Brenthis > Brenthis daphne. The sequence continues at coordinate 17,765,077 of OX352481.1, forward strand.
GATTCGTGTCAGCGTTGGTCACGCTCATTGATCACGAGATACCGAAATCTTGTTGCAAAAGGATATGCTTCAGTTCTCGTGACACTTCCGGCTCGCGCCCCATCCATAGGTAAGTAAGGATACATACTGCTGGAACTGACCTATAGGAGACCCGCAATGGACTGTGCAATAAAAATGTAAGTTAAACGATTGTAAAGCGTTGAATTCGTTTTGCTGACTGAAGATTTACAAAAGCCGAAAGGGAATGATTCTAGGCGCTTGTCGAGGGCATGTTGCTATCCTTTACCTGCCGTGTGTAAACTTTGCCGTGTTTATTTTTTTATAAAATAGAAATCTATACTTTTAAGTAAAATTATAGTGTCTATGTAGAACTGTAGACTTAATTTTTCAGAATATCTGACCTATAGATGTTATAGTTATGTATAAACTTATTACAAGTATATTATTGTATTTGCACAATACTAAACCGTACAATAACGGGACTTTTACTAAATGATAGAGATTTTTTAATATACAAACAGAAATTTAATAAAACAGAAGGGGTAGTCGATAAAATATATATTTTGTGTACAAATGTTAAGAATGCGATATTTTCAATTATTATAGTTAAAATTAGGGATGTAACGATACATGTTTTTTCCGATACGATACCGATACCGATTATAAACGAAAATAATCGGCAATGCCGATACAGATACCGATATCGATGGCTTAGTAAATAAGTGCTTCGTGTATGTTAAACAAATTTGAAGGAAGTTATTAAGATATTGACACCACATTTTAGACGTAGACATACAACTATCTCCCTTCAAAGTTATTTCATATATATGAAACACCATATGTATGTATTTAGGTCCTAAAGACTGTGAAGGAAAAATACTTAATTAATAAAAATTCAGTAATGAGAATGAAAAAAAAAACATTTATTAGTTTCAAACAAAATCAATCACATAGTTATTAAAAAAAGATACATAAAGTCAGTAATTAAAGTTTACTTTTGGTAGATTTTTGTTAAGAAAACAACTTTTAGAACTGGTTGATATCGGCCGTGTTGTATCGCCGTTGCCGATATATCGGCCTGCCGATTATATCGGCCGATATATCGGTATCGGTATCGGTATCGTTACATCCCTAGTTAAAATGAAATATAATAGATCTGTCTTTTAATAATATATGTATATATATTGTAGACAATTAAAAACATCAACATTATTGCATTCATTTGATAAGTTCAAGTGATATTTACATCAAGAATGAGTATTTTGTTATTGTTGTAAAGCTCCGTTTTCATAGAAAAGCAAAAGTGGATGTGTTTTAGTTGTTTTAAATCTACATCTCCATCTGGTATTTTACAGAAATACGAGCTGTGAAATGTGTCCAAGAAAACAAATGATTGCCGGAAAGAGTCCTTCACACAGTCGGCAAACGTTCGCAGGTTTGGTTCGTCACCGATTCGTCATAAAACGTGATATTGGCAGGCCGCGGCGCGCTCCGTGCGTGCGAGGCGAGCCGGCTCACATATGCGACGATTTTCCTAATAACACTATGGAGATAAAGTATTACTTACTTATCTCACGCCTTAGCACCCCTTTGTTGTGTGTACCGGGATAAGCTATAGCGGTCACAGTTTATATTCACGACATTCTTTAATATTTTCAAGATCTCTACAGATATATTGAATTTTTCGTTTATATATATATATATATATATATATATATATATATATGTGTGTGTGTGTGTGTTTAGATTTTTTATTTAATGTAATAGAAATGATTCATCTTCGTATCTTCAGGAAATGTATCTGACAAATATGTAGCCAAAAAATAGAGAGCGTGTTGATGATGGTAATTGGGCGACGGGCGTGTGTACAATTGTACAAGTAGAGCGGACGTGTGCAATTAGACTAGATTTGTACGGGCGGCGCCTCGCGTGACCGCGTGCCGCCGCTCGCCGCCGCCCGCCGCTTGCTCCGACCTATCCTTGTATTACCCGAGCTAATCTTTACTTACTATTGAGTACAACAAAAGCCAAGCTCCAATTTACTTTTAATAAGCACACAACTCAAGGCGCTCTCCGCTGTGCATTGTGCAATGCCTACGAAATGGTAATGTTAACTAACATGCGCCGTCGTCCTATCTCCGCTATAAAGCCGATGTCGTCGCAACCTACTTTATTTGTAAGAGTGGTCGTAATGAAAGTTTTTGTTACAGTGTACTCTCGGTCGGCATCCGAACGCCCCTGAACCTTGGAATAGAACTGATATTTACTTAGCTTTGTAAGCCTAAACCCTAAAGCCAGAATGTGAGCTAGCCACCGATGAATTGTCGTATCGGGTACAAATATTTATATGAGTTTGACAAGTCGCAGTCGAGTCGTTGTTGAACGTTTTCATTTGTTATTTCAAGTTGTTTATTGTTAATCAAAAGCAGATGAAATCTGTGATAGTAATTATATGAATCTATCTGTCGCGACACTCGCGCGCGTCGACGACGTAAGTATAGCTCGCACTGTCACGGCAGGAGGAAGGCGCAGGCCCCGCGCGAGGCGACCGCTTCGAAAATAGATTCCAGAAGTCCTCAAAGCAAAAGGAAACGACACGCGTCTGTCTGTAGATGCACACTTATCTTGCTTTATTTTTTCCAATCACATATAGAACTGAAATATGAAATTTAGTGATGGATTTTTAATTAATTCGTATATCAAAACGTCCTTTTTTTTTACGTTGGGAAATGCATTTACGCACGAGGTGTGGGACTCACCGGCAAAGCCAGTACTACCCACTAAAACGCAAAAAGCCTTCCCCCGTCTTAATGGGGCGTCGCAGGATCGCTTACGCATTCAACTACGACACCCCGACGGCAGGTCTGCCGAAGCAGACCACAACAACCACGGGGTTGCTCCAAGGTCCACTCTGCTATCAGAGAAGTACCAGGAGCAACCCGCATGGTACACCGCCCTCCGAAGAGGGCCACCTCTCACCGCCCACCGAAGTGGGCCACCTCCCTGTGCGTTTCTTGGCTTCGCGCCCGGTTGGGTTGCCGGGCACTACTGAGCCCCCCCACCACGACAAGGTGAACGCACGTTGGGGGGGATATCAAAACGCCTTACCCTACCCTAACCTAACCTAACACCGAGGTTGCCTGTTTGTTGTTTGAAATCAAGTACCATGTATCATAGTATACACTGTACAGTGTAATATTTCAGGACAAGAGAAACTAATCCCTAATTCACTCTAGGATTAATCCGTATCTGAATAATTAGTAACAGTAATTAACGTGAGCTTGTTCAGATCGTTATTGAATATTTCAGCAGAGCTTCGAATAATAACCATTCCATATATTGGCTCATAAATCAAATTACGCAATATATTTTACTACAAGTATATTATTAATAACTATACTTAATTATGTTGCACACATTACTAGTGCGAAACGCTCTGATGAGTGACGACTGGCTTCTTAATTGAGGAATGTGAAGTACAGGAGAAGTGAATTGCACAGATTCAAATACACTTTGTATAGTAAATTATTTAAGAGCGATTTAATCTTATTTAATTGAATAAAAAGAATATCGTGGAATATTTGCCACTTTAGTAGAGTTACAGATTGATAAAAACTTAAACGATAATAAAATTTCATAACCATGTTAGCACAGTGAGAGTCCGCATGCGTAATGGGAAATAATTCCAAAGTAATAAAAGGTAATTACAACATGAACATGTTTACAAATTAATATTCATAAACGTTGTTTTGTAAATACGTTACACGGCGCATCTGTTGCTGCGGCAGATGTGGCGCCGCTCGATGCCCGCCAGATAAAGACTTTCACCAAAACATTAGCTCTGAAGGAACGTAATAACTCGAATGTGTAGCTTTTGAAGTGCGTACTAAGTGGCAACATTATGGCTGATTCACATAATATAATGCCTCCTTCTCAGCTAGATATCACCTTTTGGCCAAAGCGACAGTTCTCCTTACTTAAGTAGTGTTTGTAATAATCAAGTAGCTCCGTACTTGTGTGTTTAGATAGTTTTATATATTTATATATTTATTTACCGCAATGGATCTGTAATAATATTTCATTTACAACGCAAAAACATAGATACAGGCTAAAAAAATACTGTAAAAACATATTCTACAAAGCCGATAGATCAAAATATAAACTAATATACCTACACCTACATATTTGTTAAGCTCCAAAAAATATTAAAAACATTTTTTTTAACTAAATACATACTTAGTGTTATACTTTTTTTTTGTTCTGTACTTTCTACATAAACCTCGTTTTTGGTATTGGGTATTTATATAAAACTAATTGATTAGGCTATTTACATCCAACGTAATAAAATAGGTATAATATTTTATTTAGGACGCTTCTTTCAATTGAGTAAAAGCAATATTTGCGTTAAATCAATTTCTGCGCTAAGTCAAGCTTCATAGTGGTTCCCTTTTAACTTTTCTCAAGAATAGATGTAGCAGTCGGAAAGTACAAGTATATTTTTTATGTGAGAATTGCGTCTTTCAGCGGCGGCCAGCGGTCGACTATAAAACTTTCTAACGAGAGACTCGATTCAAAAAATAAGACTTTGGTTCGAAATTCAACGCAGAAAATGTCACTGAAAAGAAAAGCGGTTACAGCGGACCGCCCAAGCTTTATATTATGTTTGTAAAATGGGTTGATAGTCTTGTTTTAAAGCTGCTGGGCATTAAATATATATTTTTCATATCTCAATAAATATAGTAATTAGTAACATAGTGTAAACTAAATCTTTAATTTTCATACATGTTTTTTTTCCAGGAAGCGTATATACGTAGAAGGACCAGTAAACGTATATCGTAGATGTAGAAGGATATAAATAGTGTCGGAAGCGGCGGCGGCGCGACGCACTCCGTAATGACAAACTAAACATCGTAATTCACTGCAAGAAGATGCCTCGCGTCTGAATCACATCTCCGTGCGCTGGAGAGGTATTTGTATTGAGCCATTACTATACATCACAGTTTAAAGCTTCGTGAAAGAAGTATATTCAAATAAATGTAAAGATATCGAGCTCCTTTCCTAATAATACCGCTGAGAGGTGGTCTTTTGAACATTAGGCCGACTGGAATAATATATCCCTCCAAGGACGATCTCTATAAAGATACATTGGAAGTGTCTAAAGTTTTACTAGCAGAGAAATGAGGGTAGATATTTCAATTAGAATTAATCAGGCGATTTGATTGATGAGTGAGGTAGTCAATAATATGGTTAAAAAAGTAGTGAAGCTTCTGTAATGCTACTACCAGCTGATCGAGCAAAGGTTCATTCATATTGTTATCTGGTGTCGATTACCAACGGCCGCGCGAGGGCGCGGGGGCGCGGGAGCGACGACGGAGCCGGAATGGGGTAGAGTTCGTGCTTTTTTGAAACTATAATTATAAATGACAAAGATAAACGGCCGGCACACGCCACTCGGAAAAATAAATTGAAATATTTTCCGCAACGTAAAGTAAATATTATGAATGTAGAATTACTTTCAGAACTAGTTCATTTCCTGCTCCATTCGCAGTAATGCACCCGCCGCGTTCTTTATACACCTAATGATATACAATTTTCAAATATTTTTTTATTGTGCGAGATATTTACTTTATAGAACGAGATACTCAAAGTATAAATAAAAAAGTTTCTATCGGTGACTCTTCTTAGAGATTAGATTTTTTCACAAACATTAAGCATATTTCTGGAATACTACTAATATTGAAAAAAGATTTGGGATTTTTTTTATTAAATTGTAATATATCAATTTTTCGTCATTATGAAGATCCTCGATGAAATTAATTACATCGAAATTTTGTTATTTTATTTTAATAAAGCTTTCACGCGGACCTCATTAATTTTTTTAGACTTACTGCTATGATGTTTTTCTTTGATGCTAGCATCGCTTGTACTATGATAATGTTTTGTTAAAGAATCAGCTCAGTAAGACATATCTTTGTAAATTATTTACACGTATACTATAATTTGTACAATGAGAGTACAAAAAATTACATAACATTGCTGGCGACAGCTTTCAATTAAGCTTTTGGTTTCTATGGAATTGTTAATCAAGCATTATTTTAAGTTTCATCAAAAGTATTTTCATACAATATTATCAATGTTATAAAATATTTTTCGAGTCGATTTCAAAATCACAAACTTAGATCAAACAAGGGTATCAAGTAAATAATCCCTTTTGATGTACCGTATAAAGTTCATTTTTACGCTTCAATTTCTTAATCTGCCACATGAAAAGGATATTGTTATTTTTTTATTGTGATATTATGCTATTTATGCGTGTAGAGGCAATGTCGTACATATCATCGTCATGTTGTGAGTATACCTAGTGTACACTTGCAGGAGCGCGTGCAATGCTTAACCTCGCTCTCGCTGCAAATTGCTGGTCGCCAGGGCCTGTGTTTTCTCTTACTTGTGTTTCGAAACTTGCTCGCTCGTTACTAGCCGACTTTTGAAAGTTATTTCAACAGTTGTATTCCATTTTTGGTCAGTTTTATTTATGCATTCTATTTTCTTGGGAGTTAGATAACTTAAATAAGTTTTGTTTACTAGACGGCACCTCCGTCTAGTAAACAAAACTTGCGCATCGAGTTATGGATAAATGTTGCGCAACGCTATAGAGAAACTCACACCGTAGAGCAAATTTATAGCTACACTCGTTTTGGTATATTCTGTATCGGCCGTGCAAGGGACCACCGAGCAGGAGACCGCTAACTGGTGTTAATTGGCGAGGTTCAGTGACCGGTGCGGCGCGTGGGCGCGCGGGCGCGGGCACGGACAGCATCTTGTAATAGAAGCCTAAACAGAGCCAGCTGTTGCTATTTACGATATGTCTAATAAAATGTTTAGCTTTAAAACTCTATAATTCTTAATAGATATTTTATTAATAATAATAGTTTAGCCAGTTCTGCCGCTTAAGACGGACCCATGTGTTAGTATCACAGATTCCATCCACGTACAATAATTAATAGTAAATGAGCGATGCAGAGAATGAAATAGTTTTATGGTTCTATTTGGGTACAATTTCATCATAATTATGGTAATAAACAATGATACGTATAGCTACCAATCACAAGGTAACGTTTAGTATGATGTGGACGAAGTGGCACAACATCTAAATTTCATAACTTAGTAAAGAATGAAGCGCGCGCCGCAGCGGCCGGCCTACAATAATTAGTTAACATAATGAATGTACCTACTTAGTCGTAAGTAGGCACGTCCCCAGTGTACGATATGCCTTCGTCTTGTAAAGTCAGCGCTCAAGAAAGCCGATTTCCTTAATTGTAAAGTCTTTTATAAAGTGAATTTACATGAAGCGTTTTAAAGTTTTATTTACTTATTTCAAAATAGATCCGTGGAAAAATCCGAAAAAAAATATGTTTAAAATGTTAAATATTTGTATAAATCTAAGAAAGTATTATACCTATGGATCAGATAAGTTAGGTAGGGTGGTGTCGTATGCTTGCTAGTTGTACGCGAAAGTCGATGATGTCCGCCCAACAAGAGCAAACCTTATAAAAATATTTACATATCTCTCCGAGCTCCAGTCGTAAAGTCGTCTAAAATGTAGCTACATTGATACAGTATTACGAAATTTTCAGACATTCTGCTATTTGGGTCTTTTAATTAAAACAAATAAAACGTAGACTTTATACTGCATTTTTTTTGGGACAATCGTTACCTTTCCGAGTATCTTGTATCGGAGTAAACAGAAGGCATATGTACTGTGTGACGCCACTCTCATCAGGGTTTACATTTTTACGGCCTGCGACTATGAATGCTTAATGCTCAATGTTGTATTCGTTATACTGCAAATAAAGTAAAGATATTGAATGTGTATATAAATACGTATGTATGTACATATATAAATTGAATGGATTTGAACGAAATTTATCAAAATTATATAATGTTTTGTGCTATTTAGATATTTTTATACCATTGGTTTCCAAGGAACTTTAATTATGATAATTCTATAATTAAATTTATTAACAGGTATTGCTTTTCATGCGGGTAAAGTCGCGGCAAGTATAAAGACTGGAATGATGATTAGAGCTCTACTATTTGGGAATTATAAATTTTAAAATTGAATATTTTTGAATAATGTAACAAGTTATTCCTCGTGTACATAAATCTCAAACAGCTAACAAAGCCCATATATTCGTCTAATCACGTGTGGGAATAGGCGTAGTTTGTATCATTGTTATTCCGCTGGATCGACCCGTATTTGAGCGAATTTACATCAATATGTAGTAAAACTTAGAGTGTGTTTAAAGATTAGTGTGTCAGATCATTCAGCCAAGATTCCGATGGAGAGGGCCGCGATCGCGCTCACATCACACGCACGTGCCAGTACTTTCCTGTGTTTTTACTTTTCCACGTTAGTGCTTACCGAGGGGACTTTCACGCAAATAATGAGGCAATAACAATTGTATAGAAATATGACCTGTATCTCCGACCATTGCAGTAATGGAGAGCGTTTATGCCCATATAAAAGTGAATTCAACTCGAATCGACGCTGAATAGCTCAAATACTGAATAGTTTGAGATATAGTCGTCGTAAAGCGGAAGGTTCCCTTTGATTTTCAAAGGGTGAAAAGGTTCAATCTTGTGCTATCGTAAAGCGAGGTTTGAATACTTCTGAGAAAAAATTTGGTTTATGAAAATCCCTTAGAAAATGTTGAAAGGAATTCGAGACGGATTAGTTACGTTAAATACCTATTCGACAAACGTTCAATACCCTTCTCTCACTGCTCGGGTGGCGGAGGTTTTGAAACAACTTATTAATATTTAAGATAAACAGGACTTTCACGTGTGCTTGTTTATTAGTAGTAACAGAGTTTAGTATCTTTCAAATCTTAGGTGTAATAAATATATATGATTTACTTGAGCGAGATAGGGACGTGCAAATGTGAGGGAAATGCTTAGGAAGTTTAGTTAGCGAGGCGCATGCCGTGATCTTCGCGCGGCGGCGGGCGAGGCGGAGCGGACGTCCATTTGCGCCTAACATCCCCGCAACACGCAACACGAATATGTAAAAATGTGTACAGCATGAGTACAAGAACACACAGCCTTCACGCACGCAACGATGAAAATTCAAACATTCATTTATTTGCTAACGTAATAAAGATGTAGACGTAGCTCACCTGCTTTCATCGCGTTGAAACTGACTGTATACCCGTAATTTTTAAAATAAAAAAGTGGTGATTTTTATTTTTTTTATTTTTTATTATACCTAAATGTTATAATGTTCCTATGAAGCGGCCGTCCACCAACTATTTTATGGTTAGTTAAAATGTTTTTAATGAAAAAGCTTCACGCAATATACAGAAATGTAACATTACATTCTATGATGTCCTCTAAACGAACCGGCCTACTGGGCGCTATTTACATAGACGTAGTTTTGTCTACGGCTTGTAAAACATTTGCCTCATGTAGTGTTACGCTCTAGCTCTATTTAGAAACAAGGACGAATATTTTCGCTAAGCCTGCCGATTATATATACTGATCTGATGAAAACAAAGCCTCCAATACCGTCATCCAATATGCGCTGTATTTGTATAGAGCCGGAGACCGTCACCAGAACGTCGAAATGTTATACAATTTTTTTCATATATTTCTAATATATATCTTCTATTGCTAAATTTATTATTAGATATTTCTAAAGATACACCATTATACTATGTACAGCCGTACTTATACCAATTAGCCGTAAAAGCTCTGCAAATCATAATATCGTCGGTCAGCAGCCATCACACACACACACACACACACATACACATCCAATCGCTTTGAGTTTCTGTCTGACACACATAATAAGTCTATCATTAAAGCCTCTATAGGATAAGGATGAAAGCTTTTGAATAGAATCTACAATATAGTAGAGCGTAAATCATTTACATCTAAATTGGGCGCCCTTTTCGTATTTTGAAGTGAAATAATTGAACATTGCTTCTAAGTTGCTTCACATTTGGTTATTACACAGAGGAGTACATAAGCGTTTACATTAACGTCACTAGTTTATGTTTGTCTTCGCATTCTCAAGACTGATGTATATTTGAGTTAGATTAAGCTTATTATAAATGTCCTGTTATTTGTAACCGAAATGTAGTTGGGTCAAAGGCTAACAAGGCGCCACGGCGAAATGAACATGAGGCGGTTAGAGAGTAGGCAGCACTGGAGAGAGGGGAGAGGCGGGAGGCACCTGTAGTCTCCGTTGTGGTCGGAGCCGAGGCTGGGAGGAACATCGGACTCTATCAAATGAGGAATTTACGAAAACATATTCAAATTCAAAACTGTATTTAATATTTTGCACTATAATTCTATCACGCGGTAATAATTTTGTTTTTATAAAATATGATTTATCAAAATGTAGGGCAATCATAATAGTTATTAGATATTATTACACGTAAATATAGTCATAATTGAAACCACCGCAGAAGTATTAGCGAGCAGTGAGTGTATACACGGAAGGAAAAGTTGTACGAGTAGCATCAGACCTGCAAATTATTCAGTACGGCAAGGACGCGGACGCGACGGAAATCAATGATGGCGAAAATAGAGCCACGGTCACGGCTACGCGCTAACGAGCCTCGCGCCGCCGCAAGTGTTTCATGTAATAATTTTATATATGAAAGCTGTCCTACATTTTTTTAGTCTATATCATTAACTAACCTTCCGTAGGTTAAATATACATATATCATTCGAAATTTGTATGTCATATACACAAATTATAAGTCACCATTGTACGTAATTTTCTTATATAGCCCTTTGGTTGTGTAATTGTAAGCAATTGATAATGAAAACAATTAATGGGCTACACACAAACTTCGTTTATATTTCAAGGCAAGAATATTGGAAGTAGGCTTATACGAGTATTCATTAAAATTATGCGTAACAAAAATTATGTGTTGATGTGCGATAGTATGCACACCAGCTCCATAGAAATAAAGACTAAAACCAAATTACATGAAAGCATTTTCATTACGGACACAAACGACACCAGTCTGCATAATTCGCAATAACGTCGCTCGTCCGCGGGTCGCGGGCAACGTCGCCCTCCTCGGATGTGATACTAATCTTAGGTGCGGTGACGCGTACGTACAAAGGTACAGATAATGTGACATTCTAGAACAAGGGGTTTCATATAATTTTCGTTTAAGTTTAGTGCTTCTAACCGCGCCCAAAACCGACGAGCTTTTAAGGCGCGCCCTTTTGTATGGATGGCACGTTCCAATGAGAAAAGCTTTTTTTCGACATTTGTAATACTTATGAATAAAATTAAAAATAAAGCAAAGCATAATACAGTTTAAAAAAATTAAATATACCTATGATGATTTTTACCTCAAGTAACATATTTTCCTATAAATATAAACGCATATACTATTAATTAACGAGTTAATAACTTAACAGTGTTATCAAATTGTTCAGAATAGACTTACAAGGCACCGTTTAGTTAAAAGTGAATGACCTCATGTAACAGTACTAGTTCTTATGAAGAAATTTTATAACACATAATTCAACACGTGAAACAATTTACAAAAGAAATGGAAGTAGTAATGTTCTCTTGTTTCTTGTTTGTCGAGCGCTGCGCTAACTGGGATCAGTGAACCCATTTTCGAAACCAGTCCACTTCTTTGGAGTCATTCGGTGGCAATTTATCGGCGGTGCAGGAAATTAACACGGTGAAGCGACAAGCGGAAATCTTATCGACTCCAGCCTCTCAGCCTCCTCGCTCGATTTAATGGTCCGGGATCTAGACGCCTTAGTTAATACCTACGCCCTAATTTATTACTCTCAGCGATAAGAGCTCTGAAATAGGTGAGGTAAAGGTGCGAGCCTCAAACTTATGGTACCTTAATAGCTTATATTTCTTACGGAAGCGCGCGTTTAGATCGGGTTATACCAATTTACGGTTTAGGTCTTCCAACGCTTGCTTGCTTCTAAAGTGTAAGGTTATATTATAATCATTATAGCATTTTTTTTTGACATTTATTTGTAAATACTATAAACACTTTTTCACAGAAACACAAAAGCTATCCCTAATAATAATATTATTAGAATAATAACCTAGTATACATAATTTATTTTATAAAAAAATAAGACCTAAGATGTCTTATTCAGAATCCACGTCGTAAAAAAGCCGTTTTTTCACGTCGTTTGTTCGAATAGAGTTCTTTGCGGGCGGGACAGGCGCCGGGTGACGTCGCCGCCCAGCCGTGACCGCCGGTCGACAAACAATTTGTACGCACGTATGTAGGTACCGCCACTCTCACTCTGTATTCTACTCTACATAAAGCAACGCAAATAGTATTCACCGAGTTTAACAGCATCGTAAACAATTTCGAGTCACTGAATTATTCAACATGTTAAATCCCCTTGATTAAATACTATTTATTATGATCTTAACCGTCACGACAGCGCTTGTACTGCTCTCCACAAGCGCTGCTCTCCTGTATCCGTAGGGAATATATTTACGTGTGTAGGTATTTAATGCGAAGCTGGTACATTTGACTTGCACGCACTAAAGGGTTAATATTTAGATCATTTTATTTTTTCCAACACATTTTTTGATCAGCATTAAAAACTACGCTCATTTCATTTATAAACTAGCCATATAATATTATAATATACATAATAATGTTGTAAGTAAGAATCTTCATAAAATGGCCCCAATAACGTTTAATAATGTAAACAAACGTCCCACGCACTCGCATAACGCGGAGAGCGGTTGATGGTACGCTATTGCGAGTATATTGAATGTAATGTAGCGGACAACGAGGCACGTCCCGGCTCCGACACGCCGTTACGCTGACGCAGGACTTCGACGCGCGAATTAATGTGCATAATTGAGAAGCTCGCCCAGCGCCCTCACCGCCCTCGGGCCCGCCCTACGCCTTAGCATTGTTAGAAAATATTTACTTGATGGGATAAAAATTATGCCAATAACTTTGATAGTATAAAATTACTTTAACAACACCAGTGAGGATTTAGTTACTAAGTTGTCTTGTTGTGTTGTTCGGCTGTGAGCTTCCTGCGACTGTAACTGTGTGGAAAGATTCAGATATTTAGCTGAGTCGGTACACCTTGTATGCAAAATGCAATAAGCCATTAAAGAATATTACATTCAAACAAAATTTAATATTATATTTGATTAAATATTGTATGTTATATATTTAACTAGCATTGCAGTTTTTATATTTTTCTCAGAAATGAGACATTTGCCCGCGGTAAAAAGTATCCTATATGTTGACCCGGATAACCAGCTATCATCATACCAAATTTCATTAAAATCTATCCCAGTGGTTTTCCCGTGATGCGGTAACAGACAGACAGACAGACCGACAGACAAAAATTCTAAAAACTATAGATTCAGCCTCTGTATCGATAATAATGTTTATTTCAATAAGATTTTCCAAAAAATATTTAATGTATAGATTCGGCTTAGTTACAATTTTATTATATGTAGGTATAGATTATAAATAAAGAACATATTGAGTAAAATCTTTGTACAAACAAATAGTTTGGAAAGGAATAGTCTCGGACCGGATAAGAACTTTTAATGATTTTTATACACTACAATTTTTAAATAACATATAAATAGCCGGAAAGCGTTAACAGCATTCACAATATGTATTATCTTGAGAATGCTATGCCATATAAAATAAGTGATGTTTTATTTTCCATATATTTTACTCATATGAATATTGTATATTTCACACTGAAATGTTCACATGAATCAAGTAGGACTTTTAGGCAAACATTCCCGAGCTAACGACGCGACGTAACTTCACGGCCAGCGTAGTGGCGCGCCCTCAATTGAGTAATCGCGGCGTCGAGCGTAGAGGTCAAGTATCGAAAAGCGAGCGTCAATCGCACAGTGTCTGAAGTCACAGAGAAAATATTTGCCCGCTCTCTTCCCTGCGACTATAATAATACCATTTTTTCTCTTGAATTTTTGTGAAGCTTGTTACAGAGATCTCATTTTAGATTTAGGAATATCTAATTTTGAGACGCTTTGTATTGTAATTCATGCAATAAAGCGAACTGTAATCAACGTGTTGTACAGAGACAGCTGGTAAATGAGATTATGTTAATTATACCGTATTTAAGATTTCATACGTTATGTTTCAGGCTTTATATGATGCATACGGCTACGGGACGCTCTATATTTGGACAAAAATTGTTTAATGCAATATTTGCATATCTCAGAAACCGAACAAGCAATACTTACGATTAAATTTTTTAATTAAATAAGTTATTTAATTATTATAAAATGCATGATTGTTAATCTTAATTATTAATTTTTTTTTTATAATGATGATTTTAATTTTACTTCTTATTATTATGTATTATTATCAATTTCTTTTGTAGTATGACATTTATCTATAATAATAATCATTATTATTTTTTAATTTTTGTACTTTAAATTCAAGAATATGGAAATGCTATGTACACTTATAATTGACATGCATATAAGGTATATTATTATTACATTATTTAATTGAAAATGTTTCATATGTATGTTGTAAGTGTGCTTTTTACAAATAAATAAAATAAAATAAAATTTCTGCTACGATGATACTAATAAAATTGAAGCTTCTATCTGTTTGTTAAAGTTTCTGCGAAAGTAATATAGACTATGATGAATATGTGATATGATTTAAAAAGGGCTAACGCGTGATAGAGAACAAAAGAACAACCTCATCCATTTTAACAGGATTTTTACTAGCAGCAGTGACGCAATTTTTGACTATTTTATCAAGCGAGAGGAACGAAGATACGTACGGGCTAGGCCTCAATAAAGTTATTTACGAAAAAAAATGGTTCTTTCAGCTTACAATAATTCTAGTTCTTTATAATAGTACTAGCGACTCACCCTCGTTTCGCTCGGGTTCGTCTCTAGGTTGATTCCCCATACAATCTTTCATGCCCATTTTTACCCCCTTAAGGGATGATTTCCGGGTTAAAAAGTATCCTATTTATTTGGATGAGTCTGTGCTCACTGCTCAAGCAATAGTCAATATATTTGGAACTATGAATATTATTGTATGTATATTTTGCTGGTATATATTTTTTAATTATAACATATGCCCACAAAACTGGTGAATTGTTTGAAAGTCCGAGAAGGCTTCTGATATAGTATCATCAACATACGCGTGTATGTTTAGATTTTTTTCTTCGGTTAATTCAAGTACTTACAGTCAGTGAGTAATTTAGGCAGATAGAAATCAGTAAATTATTACATAAAAATGTCTCATTTCTGAGAAAAAATACAAAAACTGCAATGTAAGAGTATACTAATATGTAAAACCTAAGAATTTGGTTTTTGGTCACGGGTGGAGCCGCGGGCAATGCTAGTTTTTTATAAAGTTATAATTTTTATGAAATGAGGTGAGAAATCGTTAACATAAAGTCTGTATTTTTGGTTCAAGTCACTTTTAAGCAACCTGAATCTGCTATGAAACTAAAATTGTACTAGGTAAGTCCCCGGCAAGTACTCGTAAATGGATTCAAAAACATGTCTTCAAAACGGATAGAAAGTGTCTCGCCGGAGATGAGTAGCTGTATAGCGCTGCTTTATAACGCCGCGTATCATGTATATACATTGTACGCGACATTCTTATTACGAGCATAGTAAAAATAAACATAATAATTTTACATATAATTTTCTAAACTATAGTTAAATTTCTAAGTGATTAGAAATTCTATTATTAAGTAGGTACTCTACTTTCGTTCTAATTGTAATGAATGCTGCATAGACGTACGCGTGCGGGGATCTCGAGCCGGGCGCGTTGGTAGAGAGCTGTTCTTGACACTTGTATGATGCTTATAACTAATCAAGAATAATTTTAATTATTACTGTGTTCTTTACAAAAAGTTGTGGTGAATATAAAACAGTTTCATAAAAGAGCAAGTTTATAATTGATCTATACCGTTGTCGATTTCAGAGTTGGGGGTGTGACGTGCGACCGCCGCGACCGCTGTGAGGATGGATCGCTATAAATGACCATTTAATCCGCACAAAATCTTTTTCTTCGCCATTGGCTTTGACCTTATTCTTCAAACTTAGGTATACACTATACATACATGCGTCGTACTGAAAGATAGGCGTATATTTAACGAAGTAGATAATTTGTAAAAAAAAGTTTAAAAGACTACCTATATTATTTTTCACTTCTTACATAAGTACATAACCTATGAATATAGATTAAATAATCTATATTTCTAAATAGCTGCCCTTTTTAAGCACGTATTACTAATTAAAAAGTTATTATTATCCTGTTGTGTTTGTCGGAGCAGGTAATGTTGTCAAGACTCAACAAAGTTCAATAAAACTTTCAGAGGACTGATTAAAAACTGTTACAGGTCATTTTTAATATTGGGGAAATAAAGATTGTTTATATGACGAGCCTAACAATTAGACTATATTAACGCGATCATTGCTTTCTTTTAAAAATAATTGAAGTAAAGGTTGAAACAAAACAAGCGGACAGCCAGGTAAAAGTAGTTATACATAGTTAAATCACGAAGGTTAAAGGTACTTAAAATGTAGCTCATTATAAATAACAAATTATAATTAATTTAAATTTTGCATTAATAAACAGGTGGTAAACCTAACCAGTACAGCGACTCCAATTTTTAGTTTTAGACCTCAATTGTCAGGTGGCTGCAACATAATTGGAACGTACGTACATTGTACATATGTGCGCTCGCAGCCGCAAAAGGTGCTCGCGACATAGTAGGTACAAAAAGTGAGCTATTTAATGGACTAAACGGTGGTCGTTTACCATAACGGATGTGCATGCTCGTTCCCAAATACAATTTCAATTACCAGAATGAGTACAGGTTTGAAATTCTAAGCCGTGCAAATTTTATTGCATCCCGAGCTTCCTCCTGTAATGTCTCCCGCTAGAGCAGGCCCGGCTCAACTCCACGCTCCGAGAGACTGCGATAATGGACATTATTCACCCGGGCATTAAGCGAACGACGAAATGGCTATTTATGAAACTACTCTACGAATATGCTGAATAATAAAATAACTTTATTAACGTTCTAGCGAGTAATTAGGTTTCTTTCACAAGTCTCGAACCGGCGATTTATATTTTGTGTTGTTCTAAAGTTATCCTAACATCTTTTAAAGCTTGTTATTAAAACAAGGATTATATTAGGTATAAAAGATTAAGTTTCTCTATATATTTCTTTATAGGCTGATATTCTCCACAGGGACGTCTTAGAAAAAACTAACTTTCGGAGTTAATTAAAAATATTGTGTTTCACTTTGGATGTTCCATCTGCATATTTGACGTTTAAAGCTTAGTAATAATTTGTGTTAAAGAAAAAAACAAAATATTATAATATATTATCAAAGCTTGATGATACATCTATTGATGACCAAAGCTGAATTAGTAGAACAGTGACGCAATGAATATAATTAATTTATTCAGAAAACTAGCGGCTCACCCTCGCTTCGCTCGAGTTTGCCTCTAGAAAAATACTAATAGAGATCTATTAGTTCCCACGGGAACCATTCATTTTTCCGGGACGAAAAGTAACCTGTTGTTTGACAGGCAATATAAGGTATCAGAATGTTAAATTTTACTAAATTAGGTGCATAAGTTGTTGTGTACTAAGCTGTATAAGTTATTATAGTTTTTTAACTGTCCCACAGAGACTATTTAGTTTTCCGGGATAAAAAGTATCTAAGATGTTGCCCGGGGATATAAGGTACCATCATGCAAAATTTCATTGAAATCGGTTCAATAGATTCGGAGATTAGCCCGTATTTATTTATAAATCCTATATTCGGGAAATAATTAGTACCTACATTATAATGAAATAGGAAAAAAGGGAAATTTGTACATGAAATATTTTTTTAAAACAATGCCTGTTATGTATTGTATAGGTAAAGAATAAATGTAGACTCTTATATAGTTTTAATTTTTTTTTGTCTTTTTCTCTGTATATCCGTAAGCTTTTCACGCAAAACGTACTGAACGGATAATAATTTAATTGGATCAACTTTTAAAATACCTTTTATTGCAGGAAAATCTCTCATAATTATTTAAAACGTAGGTAACCTAGGGACGTACTCGAATGAAGCGAGTGTAAGCCGCTAGTATTATTTAAATATTAACAAAAATAAAATTTAACATTTTTTTTTATTATTTCCATTTAACTTAAATAAAAATGAAAAACTGAATAAATTACCATGATTGGTAAGGTCTCATCTGGAGCAATGGCATCTGTATTTTGTAAGCATATAGGATTCAAGGATATACGTGTGTGTGTACAGCTACATACCTACGTGTTTGTGTGTACAATACTAGTGTTCGTCCGTAGCACCGATTACGGTTGTCACCAAATTGTCGTGTATACGAGTACGAATGAATTTCACGTGCATGATATTTATACATATAATAAAACAGTAACTTAGCGAAATCTGTACATGAAGTATTTAAAAAATATATGACAATGACTGTAACGTATTGTATCCAGAATATAGATCCCAAAACAATAATGATTAAAAATTTTGTCTGTCTCTATGTCTGTTTGGGTGTGCGCGTTTCACGCAAAAATAATAAACCGATTTTAACTAAATTTTGCGTAGTGATAACTTATGACTTGGATAAAAATTAAGGATACCTTTTGCTGCTAGAAAACCTTTCATTCCTACGGGAAAACACAATCACTTTTTTTTCTTATAAAGCTAACGCTGGCTAAACCTTAAGAGTTACCTACATAAAATAATGTACAAAAAATTCTAGGTTTTAAAAAGTCTTACAGAAAAATCTGCAATAGTATATAATATCTATCTCCTACGGTACACTCGCAATAAGTATTTTTATCTATAGATAGAATAAAACAGTTACTTAGCTAAATCTATATATAAATTAATACTAACAGAACCCGCGGCTTCGCTCGCGCTAAAACTACAAAAAATCTCTAAAAAGGTAGTTTCATACAAAATTTCATCCTCTATTTTACACTCTTACAGCATGAATTTCAAAAAATACTGAAACACGTATTTATTTAATTTTATTAAAGCGCATTAATACCAAGTTTTAAGTAATTCTGAGCATAAATATTTATTTATTTTAATAAGGTTTGCTTGTGGTTATTACATGTATAAGATTACAACATGCATAAGAAATGATTTAAGTTAAATAATTAAAATACAGCACAATTATGCGTAACCGTTTAAAAGCAAAGACAACTTGCAAATAAGGATATGTGTTGGTTTTTAACAATTATGAAGATTTTAAAAACATAGTAATTAATATTCTAGATTAATAATTAGCTGAAATAAATGAAATAAAAATAAAGCAATTACACAATTTACAAAGGATATAATTAATTATATAAATATCTATAATTTACAATGTATATAAATGATGATAATCAAGGTAATGGCAAATAAAAAGTAACTATTGCAATTTTTGACAGAACAAAGTTTGATCATTAGGTATATTATTGTTGATTAATAGATTATTATTATTTTATTGACATTTTTTTTAATTCTATTATTACGTGTTTTCTCGTGGGAATTAGATAATCTCCCGCGGTAAAAAATCACTCACCAGCCCTTCAAATATCTCCACACATAAAATCACGCCAACCCATCACTCCGTTTTAACGTGAAATAAGGACAAATAAACAAACAAACACACTTTCACATTTATAATATTAGTGTGGATTGTTTAAAAACAATGTAACTACTGTAACGTATTATGTACAGAATATAGACCTCAGACTGATAGTATTAAAAATTTTGTCTGTTTGGGTGTGCGCGTTTTACGCAAAAAGTATTCAAGTATAAAAATAATATATAACACATAATATAATTCCATTAATCCCATTAATTATAATATTATAAATGCCAAAGTTTGGATGGATCTCGATCACGCTAGAAAGGCTGAATGGATCTGGGTGAAATTTGGCACAGATATAGATTATAGTCTGGCACATAGGTTACTTTCTATCCCCGAAAAATGTAAGGTTCCCATGGGATAGATTTGTTTTTGTTTTTCACAGAGCAAGCGATAGACTATCTATTCCATACTAACCGTTCAAACATACCTTGGGACGAACCCGAGCAAATCGAGGTCACTTGATAATAATTAAATGAAATATTTACGAAGTTATTAATTAAGCCATTGTTCCTATTACTTATTTTCTTTTATTAAACATTGAGAATGACAGCGTCAAATCTCTGAGGTAACAAATTTTAAATAACGTACTATAAACAATATTTTTCGTATATTCTTTATGGGGCGGTAACGTGGATTACATCTGATAGGCCCCACAGAGTGGCAGTGATTTATCGGTCATAGCAGCAGATGGCGAGCTTCCTACGAAAAAAAACATACTTTTATTATTTACGTCGAAAAGCGCGTATATTTCTGTTCGCTGTATCGGAGAGTAATTTATTAGTAATACAGTCTTCCCCAGATCCGGCGCGCACCGGGATGCTGTGCGTTCATACTGTATGGACGCGAGTGCAGCGCCTTTAGGAAGTTCTTGTAAACACTTCCTTCATGTAGTTATATATAGCGACTTTAAGTGCGAGAGCATTCGCCTCAATAAATTAGAATATCAAAGCGCGCGCTACACGTTATTTAAATGTTTATTTCCGCAACCAGCGGATGCGGTTACATTGTGTTGCGCTTTATGTTGAATGTTAATCGTTTGATTTTTTATAAATAATATATAGTTAATGTTTATGTAATATTATTTGTACTATTGATTTCATTGAAATCATCCAATGCTTACTACTTTAGAAGCATATATTTCTGCAATTATTAGCATTAATTAAAAAGTCTTCAGAATCTTCCATCTGAATATTAAAGATCTGCATAGAGATATTTCACACGCTTAATTGTACCACTATCTACATGTATGGAGCGCCACCCATTTTTTTTTGTAGTTTATCTAACGAAGTTGTCTAACAGTTAAAATTTAAACACATACAGTCACAATTTTTAAGTAAAATGGCAGTGATATACAAATAGATGGACAAGACGAAATTATAAGGCTTCCACTTCAGTATTTTGGCTCGAGGACCCTAAAAAGCAGACAATAAATACCTATTATCATTTTCATGCATGCACTCCACACTCTGGGCCTCAATACGAATATTATAAAGATATTAAGAGAAATCTCCATTTCGGTACGAGGCGATTATTTCCTGCATGTCGTGTAAGTATATAATTATTTTTTTGTTAACGGAGAGTTTCCGCAATTTACTTCAGTAAATATAATTTCGATCATTACCGATACAGCATCCTTTACATCTTGTAATGTGCTTTAACATTATAAATGAATTAAGAATATTTATTCGAAAGTATGTGAAATATATAATCACTAAATAACTGATTGTCGATATAATTCTAAATGACCCAAAATTTTAATCTACTCTACAATTTCTTGAGAAAAATAGCTGTATAGAAAAACTTAAATTAGTTTAGAGTGTTGAACTTAACCTTCAGCTAGATTTAACTTCAAAAAAAAAAACAGACGGTTATTTCTCTCTTGCTATAAGAAAAATAATAAACGAAGACTTTAACTTTGGCATATATTTATTGTATCAAACCACCTTGAACGAGACGATAATTGTGGCGGTAAGACCTAAGAGTGACAAACCACGTAACACTTGCCATAAAGTATATTGTTAAAACACGATCATTAAGTAAAAATTACATATAACAAGCATTTTATCATAAAAACGTTTACTAAATGTAAATAATTAGAGAGCAGCAACAGGAGAGTAGCTTGCAGACAAAATACCGTAGAAATAATCACTAAAACGTGTTATATAATTAACGTATAAAAAGAGCCCGCTATTTGAACGGCTGTTATATATCGCTGCCATTCCATGCCCAATCCCATTTCAATGAAACGCATCGAATAAATCAGATCGAGGCTCGAAGTTCGGAATATCATGTCAGAGGAGCATTAGGTGACGTGACGTCGCCTGACGCGGAAGCGGCACATTGGCGCGCTGATTTCCTTTGGGGCGCGACCGTGCGACGACGCGCAGCTACTCGCTACATACACCCAGTAGGTACCTGCTAGTAAGTACGGCGTACGGCGTACGCTTCTCGGTCACAGTTGTCAAATATTATATATTCTAAATGTTAGTCTTCGATGATTAATGTAAAACGGAAAGTTTATCGCGTAATAGGGTGCTTTATTGTATGTAAATTTTCCGATTATTAAGTCAAATTATGTTCGATGGTATTCATTAAAATAAATGGTTAGCGCGCGACAATTGACAAAACTTAATTTTGTTACTTAACAAGTGTTATTTTGATAACAATGACGACACGTTTAGCTCAGTTTGTAGTGACCCTACTTGCAGTGCCAGCGGTCGTGGGTTGAAGTCCCGCTGGATGCAATAATTTGTGTGATGAGCACGAATGTTTGTACTTCAGTCCTGGGTATTTATAATATGTATGTACTTAAGGTTTATTAAATTAAATTTAAATATATGTGCAGTGTATCAACTATCTGGTATCCATAACAACCTCAGGGCTTACCATGGAAGTAAATGGTGCTGTGTCAATGTCCCAACAATATATGTACATATAATACATATATTTAATTATTATATGGAGAGGCAGACTAAGTTGCTGTGGCCGCGATACTGAGAAAACTCTACGACTCGGCATATTATGATCAGGTTTTTTAATAAGAATTTTATTTTTTCCATTATTATGGTGAAATTTCTAAATGAGAGTAAAATTTCAAGGTAAATTTTCACAAAACACCGTTAGGGCTACCATAGTAACCGCTTGCATTAGGGTGCCATAGTATCCGTTGTTATTGTTTGAAAAATGAGATTATAAACTATCCGTTCATCCGTAATAAACTTTTCGTTGTAATCTACAAAGATTACTATTTTTACAAATTTGTTTTCTACTATGCAAAATATGTATTTATAACTAGCGGTTCACCTTCGCCTCGCTCGGGTCCTTCCCTTAGAGTATATGCGATAGATGTAGACATTCAGCTAGATAGAAAGAGATAAAGTATTATTTTCTCGTCTTTGTGTGATATTCGTTTGAATAATATTTTTGTCTGAGTGTAATATTAAAAGTTTTTATTAAGTTATTAATCTTACAGATTTTAAAAATATAAATAATCAATAAAGTTTCCCTTCTAACACGTTTCCATAGAAACTTGTATTTTTTTTAATTCATAGTTATTCACTGAATCTGTTCAAATTTAGTATAAAAGAGCGACTTTCATAATAAGAACGAGGCCTAGAATGACTAGTGACTTGGATAAATCAATCAAAGTGATGTAATGATCCTTGTACGATATTTTTACTTTAAACGTAAAAAATCTGACCCAAATGCAAGACTCGACACAATGTGACAGGTTGGCACTTGCTGGTGGCATTGATGTTCTATGTGTAATTCCTACGAGTAGAGTGGTGTTCGGAGAAGACCGCTATCCTGCTAAACCTACACGATAAAGATGGTCGATGGGCCATGCCTATTGACGGATGGCTATAGATTTTAAAAGGCATTTAACGTGAGATTTAAATAAAGCAGTAAAAAAAATCTGATCCTGTATAGTCATTATATGATGGGTTTGAATGGTAGATGTAGTAAATCTCCTAATTGTTGAGATATTTGTATAGCAATATATGTACAGTGTAGTGTGTTTTCTAGACGTTTATTTAATGACGGTCTTTCAGTTGTCCCATTTCCTTTTATCTCTCAAGCTGTATATTATTTTGTTCCTAATTACATCATATTAATTAGTTTAATGTTGTCTGACAGCGCCTCAGATAAACTAATAAGTACTTAACGTTAATCCCATATTAAATCCCGAAAGTTTGGATGGATGGATGTTTGTTACTTTCATGCTAGAACAGCTGAACGAATCTGGATGAAATTTGGCACAGAGATAGATTATAGTCATGAATAGTAAATAGGTTCCTTTTATCTTGGAAAAATACGATTTCCGTGGGATAGATTTGTTTTGTTTTTCACAGAGCAAGGGATCGACTATCTATTCTATACTAACCGTTAAAACGTAACTAGGAACGAACCCCAGAGAAGCGAGGGTGAGTCACTAGTTTACAATAAAATAAAGAGTAATCAAAATAAAAAAATCACTAATTTTATAAATAAAGCTTAATATTAAAAAAGTGTTTACCTCAAGTTTGGCAGCGAGCGAGGCGGCGCGGGGCGGAGATGCCAGGTGATTAAGGCGGGATACTCGCCTCGCTAAGGGAGATACTCGCCGCAATCTTAAAGTACTCGCTCGTTAGAATTCCTCCCTTCACCGCTCGACGTCTACTTTACATTTCTTACAGCACTAATCTCACCTCATCATGTCCGCTTCTTTTTGACACAAAAATTCATCCCAGCGACTATCAGAAGCTGGGAATTAATGTTGCCGACCTCGAAAATACGTTTTAAATTTTACTTCCGACATTATTTTATCGCTATTTTCCCGTGCACTTTGCCTCGAAGTTCTCAGTTCGGCGAGCAATTAAGAATTTGTATACTATTAAAAGGTATTTGGTAATCATTAGTGGGGAGCTTTTTCGTGAGATTTTACCTGTATTTTTTATGAAAGTTAATCTGCTATGCCTTGAGAAATGGTATATGTGGAATATTTCCGTTTATTTTTACATGTACATTTGTTTTGTATATATAATTAAGTATATTTGTAATTTCCTTTATTGTTAATAAAATTATAAAGTACGCTCAAAAATACTGATAGAAATGTAGGTTGATAATTATATTATTGTTTATGTATTTCTAAAGATCTTGTAAGCGTCTTTCAGCTGACAAATGCGTAATAATTTTCTCTTATATTTTCATCGAACGTAGATAAACAACTGTGTCATATTACATGTTATCAGTTCCCTCTTATTACATAAAAATAACCTATATACGTATAATTGATACATTTCAAACTAAACCGGGCCAATTATCAATAAAGTGATATTATAAAAAATCATCATTTCTAGTATCTAAAACAGTTACTTTACCAATAGATCACCTTAAGCTGAGTTGTTGACTAAAACAGCAGTAGGTACGCCAGCAAGTGTCGCAGTCCATTACGGGGCATTACGACGGCACTATTATGTGCGCGTGTCTCGAGTCACTGCGGCTGAGGCTTAGAGTGAAAAATGCGTCCGCACCGAACGTCGCATTTACATACGAACATATGGCAAGTTGTACGGGACTTACTGCTTCCAGCTACACGTCTACACTCTGCAGGTCAATACGGAGAAGACGCTTATTAACTTTGATTATCTCCCGCTACAATACTGACAATTAGTTTAATCATGCATTTACTTAACATCGATACAGTTAGTTTTACTTCCTAAAACGTTCAGTTTTTATGTTACAAACTAACGCAGTCTACGGCTTCTGCTAATAAAACTGTCTTTGAATCAAGAAAAAGATACCTGCTTGTATATTCTTCTAACTCGTGTCGGACAGAATTCGAATCCGGCGTAATGACTTATACTTCACGCGACCGACGCCAGGCGCCAGACGTTCGTAAAATTTATATTATTCTTAAAAAGATTATTTATCATTTCCATATTATATAAATAAAACTCGAGACATATGAGATGTATCCTGATATATCGGCTTTGATATCCTATTTATTTTCTCTCTGTTTTGTTAAATAACAATAGACAATAGTAAATGAGCAACATAATTCTCTTTTTGTGAAGAGATCATTGATTAGATAAAGTGGTAATGTTAAAGGGAATCTATACGAATATTAAATACGAAAGTCAGTCTGCTACCTTTTGGATTCCGCAAAGTTTCAATAAATCATGATTTACCGCGCGCAGATTATCGCGGACCTCCGAATGTTTCCCGTTGGATAGACGGATAACGGATATCACAAGATTTTATTTTGATTAGATATTTCAAACGCAATTAACTATTTAGACCTCTTTAGTTAACTAAAATTACAATCTAAATGAAAGAG
The DNA here is from genome assembly GCA_947093115.1 of Brenthis daphne. Taxonomy (NCBI): domain Eukaryota; kingdom Metazoa; phylum Arthropoda; class Insecta; order Lepidoptera; family Nymphalidae; genus Brenthis; species Brenthis daphne. Next base: position 17,791,078 of record OX352481.1, read on the forward strand.
ATACCTCAAGAATAGTATAAAAATATTGTACGTGTAAAGTTTTCCTATATTTATTTATATTTATTAGATTTAATTATAAGAAATGAATAATTATGGGTTTTCATCGACGCTTTAATGAAGTACAGAAGGCAAGTGCAACGATCCAGATGACGCGATGATAGCCGCGCTGTCGACACCACGCGTATTAGTGGTGTTTTGGTTTTAAGACCAGTCGCGTCTGTCGATACCGCAGTTACTTTTAATTAGACTACACAAATGTATTGCACCTTTCTGTAACACAATTTAAAATTAAGATGAGTTTATAAATGCGCAGATGATAAGATGGATGAAAGTAGTAACTTTTAAGTATCTTTATAATTTAACTTATATCATTTTAGTTCAATTTCAGACTATTTAGTATATTATATATATATATATAATAATAATAAAAATAAAATATAGTATATTATATACATCAAAAGTATACTTGTATTTCCTTGTTGTCATTACGCAAAGAATAGAATTTAAATAAAGGTTTTTCTGGGCATCAAGAGCTTAAGAAGGTCATAAAAACTTTTTAAAAAATCAACTTACGAAAAAAGAAACTCAAAGGAGAAAAAACAAATAAACCTATTACATAAATCTCAATAACAAAGCTCTCAGGCTATTTTTTTTTATTTATCTTAAAGTAAAAAAATATATATTTTATTATTTTATATAACTTACTAATACATTCAAATATTAATTGACATATCGTTAGGGGTACTTCGACTAACTTTGAGGATATCCAAAAGGATTATCAAAATCGGCCTAATATATTAAAAAATACATGCGTTAAAAAGATACATATAGCTACATTAAAAAAGAAAAAATAGTAAGTGATAGATTTGTAACTTTTTACCCCCACAGTTTTGTTACGACCAATAGAAAAGTTTCCTTGCGGCTGGTCTTGTGATCGCTGCAAAGCAGAAGAGTGTTTATATGCTACTATTTCTATGAAAATTATAGTATATGAAGGAGAAAGTGAGATGTAGTTACTTATTTATAAAAGTTACATTTTTAATTTATACGATATTGTTGCTTATTTTAAAAATAAAAGAAATCAGCTGTAAATATAAAGTAAAATAAAAGATACAATAAAATAATGGAAACCAATTAGAACCGAATGCTTCAAAACGTCGAAACCTTTGCTGGGATATAGAGCAAGGTGTTCAAGTACGAAGCCCACCGCATCGCCGGTGTGACCCGCAGCTTCACCCGCACAATCTAGCGATGCCAAAAACTTATAATGAACCAACATTTATCTCCCTCAAGTCAATAATTAATGTTGCAAGCGGTAGCTCTGGTCTTATAGGGTTATTTCTCAATACGTATATTGTTTACAGAATTTTAAACGTAACTGATATTGATTAAATATTTTTAGATTTTTAATATTGATACTCAAATACTGTACCGTATAGCCTCTTAGATATACTTAGACCATAATATACATAATATGTATACTGCCTCGGTGGTGTAGTGGCTAGCATGCACGGCTGCACACCCGGAGGTCCTGGGTTCGAGTCCTGGGTCGGGCCAAGTTTAGTTATTGAGTCTTCCTGTATAGTAAGTCTCAGTAACAGCCCGGAGTTGGGAAGTTGGCGGTGTTTCACCCCCGTGCCTCGGAGAGCACGTAAAGCCGTCGGTCCTGCGCCTTAACTCTCACCGGTCGTGTCGAGTGGTCGTCCCACCGGAGTATGAGAGTGATAGGAATAGAGAGTGCACTTGTGTCTGCGCGTACACTTGAGCACTATAATATCTCCTGCGCAGTTGGCTAATCTCATTGAGATTGGCCGCCGTGGCCGGAATCGGCTAGGAGAACATCATCATCATGTATACTACACGCCACTTCGTAAATGTTAGTAACATGCTTGAACGGTAGCTGTAAAGAAAATTGTTTATATTTACATCTTGTTACTTAAAAATGATAGAATCGGAAGGAAAATATATTGAGTCTGTTGATATATTAGAGTTATTTCAAAAACAATTTGTACGAAATATATACATAATATATATAAAACGAAAATTGTTTGAAACACTTCAATTTTCATGGCAATAAAAATTTTGTTATTCTTAAAATAGCATTACAAAATATATTTTGTTAAAAGTAAAATTTTATTTAGCCGACGCCAACAAAACTTCAAGTAAAATATTGTTCTAAGCCGGATAAAGAACAATATATAAAATATTTGGTAGAACACAAAACTCGAAGTAAGCGCGACACGAGAAACTTAAAGTCTGACGTCTTAAACAAAGACATTCGTTTTAAAGTACGGGGCGAGTTTATTGATGGCTGGAAGATCTCGTAACACTTAGTATGAAATGTTTAGACGCTCCCGGCTCAGCTCGCATGACCTAGATATCTGGTCGCGCTACATTATTTAGTATTTATTATCTGCTCTACATCTGATACATCTGAATCTGACAAACAATGAACACTCCGTGATCTGTGTTTTTATAGTGTAATGAATAAACCAATACCCTCTTCTGTTTTTCATTTTGGTCGATTGCTTGCAAAAACTGTTTACATTCCATAGTTGAAATACTTTAACATACAACAGCTGTCATTAAAATTTTGTACAGTCCTTATTGCTTAATAATTTCTATCAGACGAACTCAACAACTATAACAATTTAAAAGCAATTTAGGCATTGTTAAACAATTGTGTGATAGTTATGTATAATCCTATGATTATTTTAAGACTCGGTCCTGTTGTCTCCGTGGCAGATATCTTGTCAATTATGTAATGACCATTTATATGTATACTTTCTTAAAGTATTAAGAAGTCAACTGATATAAATTTATGAAACAACTAAAATACTACATAAGAAAAATCATAAAATTTCAATCAAAATATCGTAACATTCTTTATATAAAATATATAGCCGAAACAAGTTCAATTTTTATACACACAATAATAAGGATTTAATGAAATTTTCCATTAATCCTCCAAATATTAAGTGTTTAATATCGTGACTTTTAATGTGAAACACTCGCATCATCAATCCCGTTCTAAAGAGGGTTCTTAAGTGGCATCAGGACGCACGCGAGCAGACGCCCGCGACGCGATGTCGCACACCAATAAACGAAATGAAAGCAATTAAGCCCCTTGCGACAATACCAAGCTGCAGTTCACGAACAAAATCAAGACGACTATAATAAGACTAGTATTCACTAATTTTACATAATAATAACCAAAATTTCAAATAAATCCGCGAAAAAATCCTAAAAGATTTTATTTAAAATGTTAGATTACTGGACTAATACGTGCGTATAATTAGTCCAGTAACTGTATTAATTTAGAGAACTAATTAAAAACCAACTGTTATCCTTGAAAGCAGTTTCATCTGTTTTAAGTTTAAATTAATATGTTTAATGGTCGTGTCGCGTTATATCAAAAATGGAATAAACATAATATAAAAAAGTCGCAGGTATTTAGATTCCCAGTACTATAGAAAAGATAATTTCTAAGTATGACTACATTAAAAGAAATTATATGAAATATTTTCCCTGTACCTAAATGTCAATCCATTAGTATCATTTGCAAAGAGAAAAAAATCTCATTCATTTTGGCACATTATTTTAATTGCTTGGTTTATAGGTATGTTTGAATATGAACAGTGTTTACTGCTGTATGGAAACGTCTTATATTCAAATTCAAAATATTTTATTCAGCATTAAATTATTATAATTTTTTACTAAACGTCATCATGAGTCTACTACCAGTTCGGAAAGAAGAAGCCTCAGACCTGAGAAGAAATGGCGAAAGAATTTTATAATCTATTATAATATTATAAAGAGGCAGAGTTTGTTTGTTTGATTGAACGCGCTAGTCTCAGAAACTTATAATCCGATTTGAAAATTTCTTTTTGCGTAAGGCATCGTCCGTTTATGAAGGTCCGCTGAGAAAGGCTATAGGTTATATATCATCATGCTACTACTCAAGAGAGCGGAGCAGTAATCATAAAACCTATACATTACTATAAAAGTGATGTTTATAATATTATGTTTAAGTGCTTTAAGCTCAGAAACTTTGGTCAAATACTTATCAACAGGCATATAGATATAATCAAATTTAACGCGGGTGAAACAGGTAGGTAGTTAAATATAAGAGTATATTAAATAATATTAAAAAAACTTAAATAATACTTAAATGGGTTTCAAAATTAAATGCCTATATCAATTCGTTCATGTTTGTCATTTGTTCATTCACTTATTTGTTTCACTAATTTCCATGAAATGATTTTGAAACATAAATTGAATAGAAGATTAACAAATAGGCTAAAACATGTCAATAACTGCAGCAGGTACATTGCTGCAGTTGGGCCACGATACAATGAGGGTACCGCGCTTGAATTCGCCGCGAGAGGCGCTAGTGTAGAGTGAGGTCTCTAGAACTGTCAAATGATACTCAATGTTAACTGTTCGCGAGCTCTTCATCGCGGATCTTCACTTATTATTCATGATTATAGTAAATATTCTGCCATTTCTGATTTATTACGGCAGACACGCTACGGCCCAACAAATGTTATTGCCTTAAAAGAAACCCCAAGAAAAAGTCAATATTTTATCTATTTGGTTATTATATATTAATTATTTAAAACAAAATCCTAATAAACTGGAGCTGCTCTAACAATAATAATAAATACTATTGTTATTATAATAAATGTATGGCCCTGCTGCACTAGCAAATACTTTTTTAACGACAGCAACAGGACCTTACTCGCCAGTGGCGCCAACTGGTGCCATCAGAAACGATAGCCCTCATTGTTACAGCACTTTCAAGTTTCAACTGTTCATTACGATCACTTTTATTGTAAGGACATAGAGTGAAGATTACAACGGAAGGGCCGCCCGAGCCGCTCTCGTCGAGGCAGTCCTGTCTAGTTCTCGGAAGCGAATTACAGTTCAATTTTATTACTAAGTACGACTAGCCGTGCAAGGTGCGTCTGTGCGTCCCCTGTGTGCGTGTGGCCCCTGTGGCCGGACAGTGGCAGATGGTTGACCCTTGTTGTGTTTAATAACTTCAGAGCTGGCTTTTAGGGAGTTTTAAACCTGAATTCAATAAATGATTACGTATAAGTTATGAATTGGAAGTATAAATCTTTAAGCTTTCAAGGTCATTGTCAATATTATTAAGATGTAAAATACGGGTATACTGTGACCTTGGTACGTGTAACAGTGGCGAAATATCGGGTATTCTCCAAAAGTAAGTGAAAAACATGGTAATAATCCCGTTTTACATCATAATAGAATTAGAGGTAATTGAATCGACGAACATAATTATTTTGAAACACGAATTTATTTATATTTTGAAGTGAAATTTGAAGTAAAATTATTATTTATTGATGTTCAACTCAGTATTTCACTAATTTACTGGATTAAATATTGGAATTCTATCCCGCGACCTGTTGAATGTTAACGACTCAATGGATACGGTGAACTTACCCCACGGTAACTTCGTGGGGTTAGTTCATGCAACGGAGTTGCTATGATGTTTTTATTTATATAAAGATAATATAATATGTAGTAGGAGTAAAATATTAAAACCTTTTTTACGATAGTCCTCATCCATTTTTTTTGAAGGAGATATCTTAAAGTAATGAAATCGACATGTATAATAAAGCGAGTGAAACAATATATTTTAGGACGCTTCGGAATTGTTTTGGAGGAACGTTTTATAAACGCATTGTTTTATAAACAAAGGCACTTCGTTTATAGCCCTTCAAACACATGAATGGTGCGGTAGCGGGTAGGGCGTTTAAATTATAATAGAGAAGTGGACCGCTCCGCCCGCGCCGGCCCGCTTCTACTTACACCACAAAGGCGCTACTTAGGCTATTTTTATCTATTTAGTCTTTAAAACTGCTATGCGCTAACTTTGATGAAAATTACCAGAATACTGATCGAAGAACAAAGACAATGACCGATGTTTAATTTTAAATGAAATTTGTGTTATTCACATCCTGTTATCAGCTATGAATAATAATTATAAAATTAAATTCCATAAGGGTTATTTCAAATGATAAACATTTGTAAATACATTTTATATACCTACCGAATATAACAATCCTTAAGTGTCTTGACAAGTCAAAGCTCCGGACTAAAAAAAGCTGTACATCTGCTTATGTTAATTAAACCTTTTTTTCTGAACATGTTGTAGCTGTCGCGCCGCCCGCGTGGATGTGGCTTAAATGAAAAACCCAATTTACAGATATTATTTATGCAAATGAAATAAGAGCTTATGTACAATTTTTATGAGCTTCATAAAGTGGTAAAGCTATAAATGGATCGTTTATTAAACACAATATTAGCTTCCTGCTTGTATAATCAGCAAACTATTGAGTAACAGGAGCGGAGCGAGGACGGCGCGGCGGTCAGGACGCGGTCAGGAGAGAACCCGAACACGGTATAAAGTTTTATTATGCAAGATAGGACGGTGTTATACTTAATGTTCTCTCATTTGGCATTATACCAATCGGTTGTGCATTTCACCACTTAGTAAATGTCACCCTTTCGAGTTGTGTTATGGCTGAGAGTCGGCGAGCAGGCGGCTTGGCAGCGGTGAGGCTCGACGCGATTAACGCCGCATTTTGTTTAGGCGCAACCCAAGCACACTATTCTCATACTCGAGTCTATTTACAAAGGGAATTCCGGAAATGGGCATGAACTGTCGTCGCCAGTGGTTGCGAACATTTGTCGTCCAATTGGCTAATTCCGACCGAGATTAGATGAGAAAGGAAACTAATAAATAATAGTTAGCTACAAAGCGCTCATAACAATATTTAGTGCTGTCATATTATCGCTTCAAAGATGTAACATGTGTTGTAGCAGTAAAATAAATTGTTTAAAAAATGATTTTAAACGGGTCAGTAAACTTTAGGCATATGTTAAGGAGTTTCAAGCATCAAAAGGTTTAATTTATTACATTGTTTTACGAGACCACCGACGGAGTGTACTCTTAAAAAGGAGCAGATAAAACTTCCTTTCCCCGAGTTTTGTAACAGCGCGGCAAGTGTTTAAGTGCACGCCAACTAATGTAGAGATCGGGTTAATATCGTGGTTAAAAACTCTATACTAATTAAGTATTATTGATAACGATTTATAAAAAGTTGTACCCATATATTTCAAAAACAAATCAATCGATCATTTGAATACTTCGCCATCACAATGAACAATCTGTTACTACTTCTGATAATACTTGCAAATTGACCTCTTTAAGTTGGGTGGATTACGATATTTATACGTAAGTAACCAAAGTATTCGATACCGTTAGTTCAAGGGTAAAACTTACAGGAACATAATAGCGTTACGCAACAACTAGAGTAGTTAAGTTAGAAGAAATGTGGTCTACATTGTAATACTATACTGTGTCTGCTCTGCGGTAAAACTTTGATGAATTAGGGTTTCTTCACCAGAAGGGGTAGGGGTTCAAAAGAAACCCCTAAAGGATCACTAAAAAGAAAGTGTTTGCTTTGTTTTGGTGACAACCTATGTATATACTTGAATTTAGTAGACGCAATTACTTTAAAGTTTCTATCTAGGCTTCTTAGGCTTAATCTATATTAAGAAGGGCCAATATTAGTAATGGTTACGTGACATATTGGTTCATATACAGAGTTAGATGCGCCATTAATATTAGGTAAATTAGATTATAACGCATGAAGTGACTTTTCAAACTGGTCGACTAACGCCTTCAATTTGGTAGTAGGGGATACAAATAGAATATTACGATATATTTTTTATTAAATATGTGGTTTACAAGATAATTAAGAAAAATACGGTTAAAAATCCTTATTTATAGTTTAAAAATATGATGATGATGTTCTACTAGCCGATTCCGGCCACTGCGGCCAATCTCAATGAGATTAGCCAACTGTGCAGGAGATATTATAGTGCACAAGTGTACGCGCAGACACATCGTGCACTCTCTATTCCTGTCACTCTCATACTCCGGTGGGACGACTGCTCGACACGACCAGTGAGAGTTAAGGCGCAGGACCGACGGCTTTACGTGCTCTCCGAGGCACGGGGGTGAAACACCGCCAACTTCCCAACTCCGGGCGGTTACTGAGACTTACTATAAAGAAAGACTCAATAACTAATCTTGGCCCGACCCGAAACTCGAACCCAGGACCTCCGGGTGTGCAGCCGTACATGCTAGCCAGTACACCAACGAGGCAGTTAAATTATTTAAAATATATTCTCTAAACCGAATTCTCCTTCTTGCAAATGCTTTCACTGTCAGCTAATACTTTTTTTTCGTCTTAAGTGTGAAGAAGTGCTTTGTGTGGCCAAATTAAATAAAATTCAATACTTTCACAAATATTTGAAAATTCTGTACTCATCAGAGACAAATTTTGATGTCAATAGGCATTGTCAATAGCATGACAAATGAGAAATCGATTACTGTTTACTAGGTAGGTATGTGTACTCATCAAACAACGTCTCGGGGTATTCCCCGGCGTGCACCCGCCCCGGGGCGAGGCCACAGGGGGCAGCGAGTCAGACACAGACGCATAGTGTGGTATAGTGCAATTCTACGTAATTGTCTTTTAATTAACCTGCACGATAAAATAAACGGATATAAGTCTTATTGACAGTAAATTATAGATGCTCTCTCGAGCTCTAGAACATAATATATTATTCACATATTCCCATCGAGTTCCAAGTTGTACAATTAGTGATATTGTTCTGAACTCATCTCACTTTAACGTCCGCTTTATTTTTTGCGATGGAACGAGCGATAAAATGCTTACTTTATGTTCTCTAATGCATTTCTTTTGATTCGTCGTTATGTGCCGTTAGAGAAAGTCGCAATTAAACTTCAATACTCTTACAGAGACAGTAACGGCATACTCGAGTGATGATTTCATTTATACTTTCAAATTAAATTCAGATAACGTAATAGTTTATAGTTTTTGAGCGGACACGAGTAGACTTACTTGTAGAGATCGTCCGTGTGATTTTAATTACCGCATTCTTTTTACTTATAATAAATGGTACTGCGAATGAATGTATGTTATATTTTTTTTTCCTGTTCAGGTTTTTCTTTTGCATTCTATCCACCGTCTCCCTTATTATCCAAACAACTTTTGCTTGAGCAGCAGCTTTTAAAATCACGCTAATGCTTAAAATATTCAAACTATAAGTATTTAATAGTGAAAGATTTCATTTCTTAAGACAAAACTTTAATTACGCTCAAGTATATTTTTGTGTTAGTTACACAAGGGGTCTTCTAGTTAGTAGAATGTAATAATGAAGTCAGATGAGACTTGTAGTTTCAATTACGTTCAAAACTCATCGACGGTATAAATAATGCTTTCGGCGAGCACACACGGCGGGTCGGTCCCGAGGGCGTTAAAGGGTAAAGCAAATAGAATCTTAAAGGCTTACGAAAAACACGGTATCAATTTCGACAGGGTTTTCATTGTGAGTAGTGAAATATATACAAGTGGTTAAAGTTACGGCCGTAGGGAGGGGTGAGGGGGCGCACTCTTACTGTCTTGATGACATAGAAATGTTCTTAATGAAATAATAACTGACTTTGTTCATTTCTTTTGTTGTGATTCGAATGAGCGCCAGAGTCCGGACACACGAGGGGGCCGGACGCGCTGCTACGTAGGCTTATTGTTAGTTATTTTCTTTATAATAGTGACCATCTGGCGCAATACTAGTAAGTTCGATTTATTTTGTGTCCTAAGCACATGCTCCCAGCGATTTCTTTTAATGCTATTAAAACGTTTTAGTGGAGTTGATTTTCTACAATCGCTTTCGCTAATAACATGATCATAATAATATAATAGTCCAATCGGAATCCTGTTTGGGAACAAAACATTGAAAACCTGAAGTTTTATGATTTTAAAATGTTAGCAGGTATATTAAGAAATAGAAATTCGTCAAATGCCCCACAGCCCAGCTACCCCCGAGAAATGAGGGGATGCAAATCGTTGAAAAATATTTTTTTTCAATTTCCGGCTTACTGTGACGTTCTATCGAAAAATGTTCTTTGCAAAAGTTGTAGGTCTAGTAAAAATCTATAACTTTTATAAATAACACTTTTTACAATAACCTCCAAGTTTTCGATATATTTGCAAAAAACTCGATTTTTAACTGTTTCATGGTTTTTTATTTTTATTTTCTAGAATAATCTTTTGATTCCCATATAACTAAGGGAATGTAATTTTTGAAATACATATAATAAATTAAAAAAATGAAATAGAAATGATTAGCCTTTTCCAAAATCAAATTTTTAATCTTACACCTAAAAATAAAATTTTTCAGAAAAATTAATAAACTAAACTCCAAAATCGATATTTTTTAACTTTAAACATTTTTATAATTTTAATTAGTTTTATAATTGAATATGGAAAAATATTTATTTAATTTTCGCTGCTTAGTAAGTAAACCTAATCTTTAATTATGGTAGATTTTATCAAAAGATAGGTTCAGTACTATTAAGTAAGGAAAACATTAAACACTTAATAACATAAATAACAGTCTTCATGTTAATAAAACGTTTTAGTGATTTCGAAATAGCTGCCCCATATTGATGATGTAATAAATATTTTATGATGTTCAATGATTTTATTTCTACTTAAGAACTTTTTGTTTTAAAAAAAATGTCTATAAATTGTTAGCTTCCAAATTAATGCATGCTATATCCACTTTAAAATATAATTGTGTTTCTTTATTTAAAAATACTGTATTAATGACTGGTGGATGTAAATAAATAAAAAAAAAAAAACATTCAGCTTATTAACTTAGTTGCATGATACCGGCACCCAAACAAATAATACGCCACCTGTGTCTGTCGTGGTTACGTTTTTTAATTGGTTACCAGATATTAAAGAGTAGTTTTGTGGTAAGAGGTACAGCCAAGGCCGATGTGAAAAGAGAGTAGGTCGATAGTGGGAACTAAAATTTGTTAATTTTTGTCTGGTTCGCATTAAAAAATGCTTTAAAAAAATATTGTAATATTGTATTCAAACTCATTCAGGCAGATTTTAGCCTATAGTAATGTTAATTTATTGCATAGTTCACGTAACTCATAGCTTTGAAATTCAAATATACCACGTTAATAGATAGATCGTTATAATTAATTTAATGTTGTTAGTAAATATTTACAAAATAATGTTTTATTAAAATAGGAATTTGTTTTGAACAAAATGTTCAATTTTAATTGTTAGGATTAAAAGCGTCATTCACTTATTGTTTAATGAAGCTTTTCAATTATTGATTGTGCATGAATACTAATGTTTATAATGAAGCTTGTTACACACTGAATACAACAGTGTGCAGCTCAGTAGGTCAGGCTCAGTACTGTTCGCGCCCATACAGCGGTTGTAATTGCGTTCAATCATATCTATCTAAGTATGTGAAGACTGTTGTTAAAAGCCATTAAAATATATATTTTTATTTGATTCTAAGTTCTACTGTATTAACATTACTTTCACGAATAAATGGATGTTGTTAAATAAGACGTACATACCTGTTGAATTCGACAGTTAAAATTACTAATTCTGAGTTTGCATTTGCAATTATATAAAATATTTACATAAAACAATTATATAAAAACAATAAACAACCCAATAGATTGAAAAAAAATCTGTACTTATCATAGAACACCTTTGTACAAATAACAACCAAGCAGCCTTCGAGATATAAGAACAAATCATATAAAACGGCTATTTTCATATTTACATATTATATTGACAAGGATATTCGTTCAATTTGAATAGCTACTTTTACAGTGAATTAAGTGTAAGTTATGTGAGTAAAGTGACGGCAGTGACTTACAAAAATGTTCCCTTTTGTTCTTGATATAGAGCTAGTTTCGTCTGGTTAAGCTCATTTCAACGAGACCACGACAGATAGCTTTATGGACATTTTCCTGTGAACTGGCGAGCTCTGTCCTATCCGTTACATGTATGAAAGATTGTTATTATTTCGACGCAAAATATCAATTTTTACTGCATTTTCTCAGCAAATATGCTTTTTTTCCAAACATATATCAAATAATTAAAGAGTGGAATAAGAAATGACAAGTAAACGTATAATTTAGTAGACTTGTCTAGTTTGGTTCGAGTCGAAAGGTCATACCTACTAACTAATTCATGCACTTCCACCGCGCCGCGGAGCACTCTGCGTAGCTTGTTACCCTCCGGTTTTACCTTCTTGACTTGTAACAAATACTACTTAGTTATTGAGTGTGCAAATACGTCACACTTGTTATTAAGATGCTATGTCTTCTAAAATGACCAATACATTAATTGTTATAAAGACATAATAATATAAAAACAAGTTAAAACTGGTGAATCAATCGAAAGTAGACAGCGAGAGACGAAGTAACTGATAATTTAACAGTTACCGATATTAATTTGGCATATTAATGCCAAATCTATCGGTAACTATTAAGTTGAATAAATAAGTGATTTTACTTTACACCTTTATAGGGCTGTAGTTATACCCTTATATTTCTGTAGCAGAAGGCAGAGTGACTGTATCGCTGCTACTGAACTACGAGTGTTGTCATTTTTAGTTTATTTAATCTTGCCGAAGGATCAGGCCGTCCGCCGCACTCCGCACCCGCGAGCATTACTAATGCATATTCTGCGTCGTCGTCGCTATTGTTACTTCAATTTTACTAGTTTTATTGCCCACAGTAAAGTGGCTGGGTTTTATTGTGCCGTAAATATTTCTGTTACGAGCCTACCTACATGTACTTTATCACGGTACTTCGCGTGAAGCGCAATGAAGTAACTCTCTATTCATCATTAAACGCTTGTTTATACCAATGGTGTAAATATCTCATGTGTATGACATGACAGCTATAAAAAAACGTTTGAATTTAGGCCGCGCGCACTTTGGACACGATTTTTTATCGTACGTAAACGTACGATCGTGTTCGTACGAATTAAGTGCGCCCGTTGAATACGTTTTTTTCCGTCCAATAGGTAGTTTTCTGGTGACACTCGTGAAGTTCTCTTTGGAGCGCGATGAATAATCTTTTAATTAATTAGGCATATTACAATCATATATTTATTTATAGAATATATATATATATATATATATATATATATATATATATATATATATATATATATATATATATATATATATATATATATATATATATAATATACGGAAAGTATATAATATTATATATTTGTCAGACAATAACAACGGTTACCATAGCAACAATTAGGTAGTCACAGTAGTGTTTATTTAATTTATGCACATTCACCCCACAGTAATAAATGTTCATTTAGTTTTTTTTTACAAAGTTTAAAAATTATTTTACATTTTTTTAACATTATAATATCTATACATATAATAAAATTGTAATTAAGGTGAATCTGTACATTAAATATTTTTTGAAAATATTATCGATACAGAGGGCGGATCTATAGTTTTTAGAATTTTTTTCTGTCGAAAAAATATCTCATTTCTGAAAAAAAAATACAAAAACTGCAATGTAAGAGTACTTAACAAACTTCACTGTAAAACATACAAGTAATAGATAATTATTAAGACTGCACTCTTATTATTGAAAGTCTGATTTATGTCAATTTAATTGATCTCAAAAATGACTACATAACGTCAATAAAGTAATTACCAAGACCTGTCTTATTTGAGTAAAATATAGAAGATTTTAAGAAAAAAATAATAATAAGTGTTTTTATTATTACATTTATTTTATTATTTCATTCGACTAATCTATGATAAATCTCAAACATACACTATAAATAGTACTAAAAAATTTGCTCATAACTATTTGGCTGTGACAGACCTGATTATTTGCACATTATAGCTCAAAGCAGCCCATAACTTCGCCTACCTCTTATAAAAATAAAACTATATATCCTATCGGTTTTCTGTTAACTTTTTCGATCTTAAATATTATTTCTTTATTATTTTTAATTCCATGGGATTCATCGAGTTTCAAATCACAACGGTTCTAAAGAAGTCTTACTTCAATAATTCACTATAAACAAGTTACTTGTAAACTGCAGTTTTGTGTATTATTAATACTATAAAATAATAATTTAAATTATAAATTATATAGTATATTATACAATGTGACTAAGCGATAAATACCTACTATCCATACTAATATTATAAATGTCAAAGTAACTCTGTATGTCTATCTATCTGTTTTCACGCTTAATCTGCTGAACCGATTTGGTTTGCAGATAGTTAGAAACCCAGGGACATAGAAGAAAAAGAAGTTTTTATTTCGGATATCATCGTACTCTCCGAGGCACGGGGATGAAACACCGCCAACTTCCCAACTCCGGGCTATTAGTAACTGAGGCTAGGCTATACAGAAAGACTCGATAACCAAACTTGGCCCGACCCGGGACTCGAACCCAAGACCTCCGGGTGTGCAGCCGTACATGCTAGCCACTACACCACCGAGGCAGTTATATAATCTATCTATTACATGCTAAGCGGCAAAACGTATGTATGGACGAACCCGAGCGACCCGAGGGTGAGTCACTTTTTAAAAGAAAGTTTAACATTTTATTATAATAATACAAAGTATTTCTTGGTGTCGCTAAGTTAAAATCAAAAGTTGGTAAAGTCGTGAGCAATTATCGTAAACTCAGTGTACGTTCAACGGTTGACAGAGCGCGGCGGGACACCGCTGGTGTTGCGCGCGCTGCGGGCCCCGGGGTATAATTTCGTTTCTTCGCAATAATTTATCTTTCGATATGTGATCTAGACATTCGCAAGGAGGGATTGTAAAAACTTGATGATTCATGGCACACATTATTATTTTCATTACGACTTCTTGTCTTCGATGAAGTAAACTACATTGTCAATAATACAAATAACATAAATTATTGTACATATCACTTCGAGTTAACGTTTCGCGATTGTGATATCCGAAGCTATTTTTTTATAATACGTATATTAACTCATAATGTCCATGTCTCATGCTTATAAATACTACTTAATTTTTACAAGAAAATACTATTTAAAACTATAGCAAAATTATGTAAAGACAACGAAGTCTTTATTTTTTTATAAACCTTTTTTGGATAGTAATTGAGAGTAGCGGGTCCAACAAGGCGCATTGACACGTCCAAACTATGAAATATAGGCGTTTGCCTGGTGCGGTGTCGAACTGGCCGTGGTCTGGTCATAAAGACAAATACCATGAGAGTTCTCACGTGATTAACTTTAACTACTAGATAAGATAAGCCATCATTGTCTAATTCACGTGTTGCCTTCATATTTTGTACTTTTTATTGGGGCTATACGTACCTTTTGGGTTGCCGAAAATAGCTTACTTAGACTCCAGAACTTTTGAAATCTCCAATTGAAGAAAAAGAAAGATTGCTTAACAAAAAAATATAATTTATACAGCACTGGTACTGGTAGTAGGCTCATGACATTCAGGAAAAAATTGTAATAATTTAATGCTGATTAAATATTTTGAATTTGAATTAAAAAAAAACTAATTGAATAATATGAAATTTTATCACTTTGCAGCGAAAAGCTTGTCGCATTCGACATGCAATATATGAATAAAAGATGACAAATTTTTTGATTTCCAAACGTTTTGAATGTTATTACCCGACGCGACCCACGTCCAACTTGCGCAAAATAAATAAACATTTGAAATAATATTTGGTATCGAGCGCGAGCGGCCACTGAGCACTCTCGGCGCGAAAATTAAAAGCGAATTGAAAACGCTTCTCGCAAACGAGTTTCAGGACCGTATTTACTTTTTCAGTGAAGCGAACACAGACCATTTAAATTGTGGTATCGCAATTCATTTCAGAGCTCGAGTCATTCGAGTATCATTATTGATAGCCCATTTTGAAAGAAATGCAAGTGTCTACATGAACTGCAACAAGTTGTACTAAAAGCATTAGAACCGCTTCTACGTGTGTTAAGGACTCTAACATAACAAAATAAAAAGTTTCTAAAGTTTTGTTTTCACGAAGAAAAGAGGAACTTTTTATCCTGCTATATTGAATAGCTCCTAACTAACGATGTTAGTGTCAGCTAACATCGTCCTCACTAATAGCATATATTGTTGAATGTATATTTAATCTAGTTTTTCGTTTTGTGACTTTCCTTGCCTCTAACATACAGGTAGTACATAATTTGCTTCGTCCATGTTGAGTAAAAGTAGAGGAGATGCTAAAAGTGATCGTTAAAAAAGAATCGATATATACCTAATTTAAGTGACTAACTTTATATGTGCAATGGTTAAAGGAAAAATATAAAAAAGAAATAAAAATCTCGTGCTCAATAGATGGAGAGCACTTTACTTATAAACGGAAGTTGGTCTCATTACTTAGACGAAACCTCTCGAACATGTGCCATATGTATGTATCTTACAGTAATTTAAAGGAAATTTAGGTATTTCTTTTTATCCGACTGCGCGACGCAAAGGAGGGTAATGTGTTTATCAGTCTATGTATGTCTACATACATACGAGTATGTACAAGGATGAAACGTATATGTCTTCGACTGCATAATACTATATTCCTTTGCCAACTTGTTTTCATCTTTTTAATTAGCCTTTATGCAGTCGTGTTTTTTATTTTTATATTTTTTTTTATTAGCACACTGTGAGGTAACGCGAATTTTCGCATAACTGTCACAACGGATATTAAATTGTCTATTTGGCAATTGCCCCATTAAGGGTCGCTCCACACTATAGTGCCAACCACAGTCGACAACAAAAACACAGATATCAATGTGGATAAAGTATTTTTATTTTTCAACCGACTTCAAAGAGGAGGAGGTTCTCAATTCGACTGTATGTTTTTTTTTTATGTTTGTTACCTCAGAACTCCGTCATTTATTAACCGATTTGGACAATTTTTGTTTTGTTTGAAAGGGTAGACTTCCCGATTGGTCCCATTTAAATTTCAAAAAAAAATACCACCTCTAAGGGTGGAAAAACAACTAATAATGAATTTAACCTACTTCTAATTGTCATATTGACTTGAAACTTTGCAAGTATTTCTATTTTCGTTGATAGTACAGTGGTTCGGTGTTGTTGACCTGATCTGATGGCAAGGCCAGAAGGTGGATAGGTGGAACTCTTCAACGGCTACTAGTAGATACTTTGAGTTTGGGCTTATTTTGTTTGATTTGACAAGCCTAACACGTTAGAATCCTTACTTTGCTACTACTGTCTACACTAAAAAGGGAAAAATAAAAACTTTTTAACAAAAAAATAAAAACCGACTTCAAACAAAAGCACTAAAAAGTGAAAAATAACTGATTGGTATTTCATTTACTATACATACCTAATCAAATATTTTCGAAGTCGGTGTGCTTTGGCTAAGTAATTAAAGCCTACCTATTAAATACATACCTAATCAAATATTTTCGAAATCGGTGCCAGCCCATACAAAGCAAAGCACACCGACTTCGAAAATATTTGATTAGGTATGTATAGTAAATGAAAAATACCAATCAGTTATTTTTCACTTTTTAGTGCTTTTGTTTGAAGTCGGTTTTTATTTTTTTGTTAAAAAGTTTTTATTACATAAAAACGTGGCTAAAGTGTGACTGTATCGGAACTTGATTCTTACTGATAGTGTGAATACACTTATTGTTTCTTGTATAAAAATACTTTACCAGACCGATATCAGACCGAGAACGAACCGTGAACGTCAGTGTATGAAAAATAAAAATATAAGATGAGAAGTTTATATGCGTATAATACATATTTAATGCCTTAGAAACCTCGGCGAGATTGACTCGCACTGCAGTTAGACTCGAACTTATCCGATTTTTTTGATAGGTTGCACGTTACGGTTTGACAGACATATTCAAAATTAATAACTTTTCGGATTTTAACACTTGCGGGTTTCAAATCAAATCTCAATCTTATCATATTATTTTAAAATACTTAATCTAAATTGTAGATAATTATGTATTAACCTCTAGCCACATAATAAAATAAGCTCAAGGGAATATGTATTACTATTTTCCTGTATAATATTTCTATACATTTTCAATTTACTATAATGACGCACGGAACCATAATTAACTTAATTCCTTGCATTATGTCTTTTTTCGGTTCATTTTTAATCACATTGACAATTCTGTAATTTTTTTTAATATTTGGAAAACATACAGTTCAATAATACTTAAAAATAATCAGATATACATAATACATAAACCAGCGAAGTTTTCA
This sequence comes from Brenthis daphne, assembly GCA_947093115.1. Taxonomy (NCBI): domain Eukaryota; kingdom Metazoa; phylum Arthropoda; class Insecta; order Lepidoptera; family Nymphalidae; genus Brenthis; species Brenthis daphne. The sequence continues at coordinate 17,809,271 of OX352481.1, forward strand.
CTTAAAAATATAACATAAATTAGTGCACAAGTGACAAGGCAAAAATGGTCTAAGGCTAAGGATTAATTAAAGTTCAAACTAAAAATAATAATAATAACAATCAGAATAAAATAATGAAAATATTAATAAATTTTAATAATATTTAGTCAATTAACTATATTTGGAGAATAAATATATATTATAAAATGAAATATACATATGAGTTAAATCAGGAATGTATACAATAAATAACAATTGATCAAAGTCATGTTAAAACAATAACGAATAATGTGCTTATATTAGAAATTTAGCAAATAACTCTTTATTGTTCAAACATTCCACTAACAATTTTTTAAAGTTCTTTTTTATATTTAAAATTATTTCGTAATCAATAGTACCTAGTAGTTTTTGCATGTAAAAATATTAGAGTCCTAATGAGCATTTTCGTCTACTTGTCGCAATCCCATAAGAACGCCTCGTCGGTTTAAGTGGCATTTTCCATTGTGTCATGATAAGGGAGCACGCAACGCGCTGCGATCATTTAGCTGTTATATTGTTGTATAGAAACAGGTCAGCCCTGAATGTTTATGAGTTTTGTAAGAGCGATAAAAACGCGTAAAATCAAAACTACAACAAAAATAACGTAATATGTTCCTAAAAACATAAAATTTTATAAATATTGGTTGGTAAATTTAATGTATTACACTAAATTAAGTATTATTGTATATACCGTGTAAGCTAAATTACTGCTGTAAGCGAATAAGTGCCTACTATACTCGTATTTTTTAAAATATCATTACGTACTGTGTATATGTTTTTAGTTTTCTAAAAGTTAAAAACCCTATCTAGTTTGGAGCTAAGAGCTGTGGAGAACAACGTACATCATGATTACTAAACCAGTTGAATGGAAGACGCAAACGATTTTATTCATTCCCTTCAAGGTGCTTCAGCGCATAAATATTTAATGTAGCGCTCAAGTTCTTAAACGTCATTGGCACAAGCCTGCCAGTTGACCTACTTCCCCGCCACCGCCGGCTGCCTACCCAGTTCATATTTCGGCTCTAATGACTCGAACATTTACCTGGAAAAAGTGAAATTAAGTTTAATTCTTACCTGCTTTCATCTCCAAGATGTAAATTCATTATGACATGAGGAGTTCTAGAGTTGTTAAGGTTTTTTATAATGCGTATGTGGGGGAAGTTTATGTTTCATATTTTGTAAGTTATACCTATCTCAAACGCAATTTTAGTGCTACTAATAAAATAAAAATTTCATTTAAATTTAATATAGAATACAATTTTTAGAAATAAAAATTAAACATGATTTGTACAATAATCGTTTCATCCAATATTTAGAAAGAATTAGATACAACATATTGAATAATTTAAAGATAAATAATGATTATTTTAATAATCCAGAGATGGCCAATAGTCTTTATCGGTGACTTTATTCATCCATAGTTTTCAGTCGATTTCTTTGATGTTATCTGTCCATCTGGTGCTAGGTCTTCCTCTATATTTCCTATGGGGCTTGGCCGTAACGTCAGTCAAATTTTCCAACGATCGAGAGTACTACAATATTATAAAGAGGAATGATCTTTTGTTTGTTTGCTTGTACTGAATAAACTCCGGAACTACTGAACCGATTGAGATGAAATTTGGTAAGAAGATAGTTTGATACCCTGGAAAGGACATAGGATAGTTTTTATCCCGGAAATCCTCCCTTAAGGCTGTGAAAATAGGAATGAAAGTTTATATGGGGAAGCAACTTAGGGACGAACTTGAGTGAAGCGAGGGTGAGTCGCTAGTATGAGTGTACTAAATAGGTGCACCAATTTTTCTGTAAGTTAATTTTGGTTACGAAATATCGACTTCAAAGAGCCTTAATACAAGAAAGCGGAAAATTTAACTTAGTTTTTGGTTTCTATGCTGAGCCGGGAACTCGCGTCTCTCCATTGTTGCCGACCGGTCGCTGCACAAATAGTGCAAGGGAACAATAGTTGCTCATGCGGATATTAAAAAACTTCGCGGCAGTAAGTATTCGTATGGACAGACGACAAGCGCGTTGTCAACTTTTTTCATTTCCTTAAGTAACAAGGGGCCAGAGGCTGGAGTTTAGATATGAATATAGAATGAAGCAATCTAAATTGGATATACATTTTCTGTGTGAGAATTTGCAATGAATACAACATTTCTAATTAGTTGAAGGACTCAAGACATTAGTAGAAACAATGTAACAAACATGTTGCAGAAGCACTTCGGGCATGTCAGGCATGATGTTAAAACGAACGTTTTGAAGCTTGGAAATGGCTAGAAACGTAAACTATTCAAAACTTGGACTTTTTTATCTAGAAATTGATACGGTTATATTTTATTAAAATTTGAGATCAATAAATCATATTTGGAAATCTTTGAACCTCTGACATGATCTACTTTGCTACGACTCATTATTCATTATCTTGGATCTATCTTAATCGCTCCGTTGGTTACATTTATACAGGCAGTAGCCTTAACTCTCGAACAGCGTTGTTGACATCTCCATGAATTTCAATGAGGTATCCGAGCGTCCGTCTCTACATAATTTATGTTTGACCGCTGTTTGTGTCACTGGAGTCACTTTAATGTCACATCCCCGCAGCTTAAAATTGCTGGCTCAACAAATATAATTTAAAGTTTCTTTTATTGTACGAGTTTGTTCATTTTGATGTGGTGTCGTTATAGGTGTGAAAGAAAAATAAATGAAAATAGTACAATATTTTTATGACGTCAAACGGGATATTTTTTATGAGTTCTTGTTATTTCGGAACTATTACAAGCGTCATGGCCAATGTTATTGTGACCATGGCGATTGTAACAGGTCGAAATATCGGGAACTCATAAAAGTAAGTGAAAAACATGGTACATATCCCGTTTACATAATAAAACTATTTTTAGAAAATTAAGACTTAGGTATAAATAACACAAGCTTGTGAGTATTGAATTTATATTTTTTATATTTATAATTTTTTATTTCTTATATTTACTTTCATGTCGCTACCTTTGCCGACATGGATGGCACATGAGTTATGGCGAAAATTATAGGAAAGTAACGCTATTTTATCTCATAAGGTTTATATTATAATAATATAAGATATAAAAGATCTGTGTACTCGATTGTCAGTTGAACAATATATTTCTTCGAATACAACTTTATAAAGCATCGGAAGCGTGTTATTATCTTCCCCGGGAAAGGTCGTAAACCCGAATTCTGGGAATATCCCCGCTTTATCTGCGTTAGCTCTGTATTCAAAGTTCCAGCTTTTTGGCAGCAACGCACCCGAGCGTAGACGATACAGGGAATGTAACAATTTGCCTTTAAAGTGTCTAAAAGTAAGTGATATTGTAGAGAACGTACATTAATTATTGACAGTACTTTTCTATATCTTTCAGTCATCAGTTTTTATTTCCAGTGTTTATAAGCATTACAAATATTTTTAACGTTAAAATATATCCTCTCATAAAAGATATCTACCAAACGGCATAAATGCCTGTAAGTAATGGTGCACTTGCAAACTATATTACGTTTTTATAAAAATAATAATAATTATTAGTGTTAAAAATTGGATGATAAAAGAAAAGTTTAAAGCTAATTTCTATTGTATAAATATTAGACTTTTTATAGTTTTAAGATTATTAAAAGTTTTCCGGTCAAGTTTCGTTCAATATCAAGGAAATAAGTGAACTGCGCAGAAGACATCAGTGCGGAAGTGCAAACACACATAGTACTAATATTTTTTACTATAATTACTAATACTGTAGAATAGTTAGTTACATGCGCTCCTTTTTATTAATTACCTATTGCAAACAAAATTCTGATGTATGCGCTGTAGTGAAGGCGAGGAATGCTTGGATAATGCGAAGGCGAATTGTTAATCAGAACAGCCACTATGTCGCTATATTTGGCTAAATATAAATAAAATTTACGTACGAACATGTATTCATAATATATACAATATAATTCTTTAAATGTTTACAATCTAAGATCTAATCAAATTAGTAATATGTAGTAGCTCAAGCCCCATTCCCTCTCGATTTAATGACGTTACGCGTGGATCACTTTAGAATCCGTACCAATTTTGTTCAAATATGTACAAAGTATTTCGTCGGGACCTATTAGTCTCATATTTATTATCAACGACGGAAAAATTTAAAACATTCAGGAAATATGGATTAAGGAATTAAATTGTAACTCTAATTTATTTCCGGGTACAATAAAATCTTTTTCGGCAGCCCTCCGCCATTAAAGGCTCTCAACAAACCGTTTTATGTGACGTAATTTTTGATGGTTGCCAAGACCAGCTATAAAAGATAAATGAAGATGCTTAAACGAGCCTATCCTTGTAGTTGAGTGTAATGGCGCATTTAGAGTTAGAGTCAGATATGTTTAAGATTTGGTTAAAATTTAGCTGGAAATTGTTTAGATTGTGTGGCGTCGTCGCAACCGCTGCGCTACTTTTCGAAATTGCCCACATCTCCCGCCGACATCTATTTGTCATGTAATGAGTTTCTTATGCGAGGGACGCGACCTTTTCTTCTTCATGTTATTTTGAATTGACGCATACACAAAATTTTTACCCGATTATATTTTCCAGCGCTGGAAATTCGATTATGCATTAATATTCAACCAAATGTTCCAATTTAATAGGAAAAGGAGAATAAGTTAGAGCCCCATCCTGCAAAGGGTTGCAAAGGGTTATTAAGTGTCAAAATAATTTTTTTGCAATACGGAATAACCCAGTAACATAAAGGTTATTATTTGTAAGCTTTTTCCATTTAATACCAATCAATACTGTTATAGTGAAATTTTAATAATATATTATGTTCTTATAAACATACATGTGATAGATTCATTAAAAATATAGAGATAAGAAAAGCTTGAAACTACTCACTATTACTACAATATTTTAAGATATGAATATCTAATAGATAAATATGTATTTTACGTATCGAAATATATTAGATTTGCTTTGCATCGGCTGGCACCGACTTCGAAAATATCTGATTAGGTATCTATTCTAAATGAAAACCTCAGTTTAGTTATTTTTTACATTTTAGTGCCTGGAAGTCAGTTTTTATTTTTTGTTAAAAAGTTTTTATTAAAGATCTCAAATGAAATGTTGCCAATAAAAAAAACTATTTTAGAAGTATAGTTAAATTAAAAAAATAATAATAAAAAGATTTTTATATAAAAAATATACTGTGAAATTAATATTAATTTATTACATGCATATACTTTGAATTACAAAATATATTTTTTTGTGAGCCGCTTGTTGAGTTTAAATCAGAATAAATATGTACAGCGAATAAATATTACAAAGGACGTCTTTCTCACTTTTACATTATTATCGCGGTAAAATAGAATTCTTTTCATGAAACCAAAGTTGGGGTTCTGTCAGAACAATGAAGCGGCGCGGAGGGAAGCGATGGATGCGTCATTAGCGGACAAAGAAACGGACACTAATTACGTCAAACTCCAAACGTACGGAGAGCTCCAAAACAACACTTATTTGAAGAGATAGAGTTTAACTGCTTTTTAACTTACTCTTACAAAAGCTTAAAGTTGTGTTCTCTTTCTAAGCTTATATAAATACCTTAGTGTTCTTTTAAAGCGCCAAACGTACATTTTGTATAAATAAATGAATATGTTGGGACAATAACACACAGCACCATCTAGTTCCATGGTGAGCTACGAGGCCTGTGTTATGGATACTAGATAGTTGATATACAACACATATATAATTTTAAATACATATTACATACATACTCGTATTATAAATATAAATACCCATGACTGGAGTACAAATATTCGTGCTCATCACACTTATGATACCCCCCAGCGGGACTCGAACCCGCGACCGCTGTCACAGCAAATGGGGTTACCAAAAACTAAGCCAAACGTCAAATTGTATATCTAAAGGAAGAAAGGATTACATATAAACAAGTTTTACTCAATATCAAACGATAATGCATTTAATTTTAAATAATCAAATTTTCAATAAAAATATCGATGAAGAAGAAATTTAAAATAAAGTCTTATCTATTTATTAAAATTCTGTTTTCGGAAGATATGATCGGGATTTTCATAACTACCTACTTATTTTTAACTATTTTGAAACCCCGCGCCTACGCAAAAAGAGAGGAGTGTGTATATATGTATGTATTGTGCCATCGTAGCTCCCAAAGAAATGGGCCGATTTTAATTTAGTTTTTATTGTTTAAAAGGTGGCTTAATCGAAAGTATTCTTAGCTGTAATTTAAGAAAATGCATTCAGCCGTTTACAGGCTATCAACTCTTGTCTATACGGTAAATGAATATGAACAACTTCCATCTAATCGATTCGAAACATAGTATCCCGATACTTCAATGACATTGCAATAATATGGGAACCTTGGCCTGATGCTGCAGCGTCACCTACAATCTGCAAGATACTCAACTTTTTACTAACATTTTGCAGAAATATCAAGTTTATATAAATTGAAATGGTCTCATTGAATATGTAGGTAGGTTAATTTTTTTAATTTAAGTGTTATTATTTCCTAAGAATGCTTAAACGGATGTTAGGTGATGCTACTAAAAATTATTATGGAGAAACGGAATCAGAAGAAGCAACCGAAGCTCAACAAAGCAACTCTCTGAAGGCCGCTGAGTAAGTTTACGGTATCGATAACATCGGAACTTGTGCTGAGCGTAATTATGAATTTTGTAACCCGAACTACAACTTGTTTAATTACAAATGGATTAATTAGAGTTTCGTGTAATTTGTGCGATCGCGATAAGCCCGAAGGGGCAATAACAGTTCTGTTTGACAGCTTTTATTTGCTCGTATTTTAAGTAATTTAAAATGATGGGAGTTGAATGTAGAATTATGATCAATCGCCCACGTAATTGGTTTACCGCACACTGCTCTTATACTGCTCTCACTCAATCATTGGATTTCAAATCAAATAGAATTTTCTTAAAGATAGCTGATGTTTAATACATTTATTAGATTTATAAATGTTTTCCGGTTTAACTTAACCTAAAAGTTTTTTTAAATCATTCTCTCTTCGTGCAGCACGCGCTGCAGCGCTGTAGCACTGTGAATTATTAGTGTTTTGCAAATTAACTTTTTCATGTTTTGTATTTTGCTTTTAGTGTAATTACTCGTTTATATTTAGTTAGGAATTAATTGACATTGGCTCTGATTGCATGTATGTACGTACGTATGTTATGTACGGAATAAGCCTTTTGTCATTTAAATACATATATATTTAAATTTTGTTTTCTGATTCGTATTTCCAAATATAGATTCTAAATAAACATAATTTGAGCAGGCACTATGAATAGAAATTTGTGCCTTCGCGACACAGTAGCTTCCAGCGATAAATTCGCCTTTTATCGTTCAATGAAGGAAATGCTTCAAAGTTGGCTTTTTGCCAACGGCTATTTTGTAGTAGGAAACGAAAAGTTTAACGTGTACAGTGTACAATGTACACGTACACATGGAGATACAGTCAGGTGTTGCATCACTACGTGTGTACAGTACACTAGTGGAGTCAAGACTGTCTCGAGAGCGCATGTTGCCTAGTTAGGGGAGCTCGTAATAACAACTGACATATTATAGCTTGCGGCATTTTTCATTCAATATAATTGAATTATCTGATATATATATGAATAAAAGTCAAAGCACAATTTGAGGTAATCTGATTTTTTTCGAAGAAGATATGTATTTAGAATTATATGTATATTCAGTTATTAGTAGTAGGTCAAAGTAGATAATTTACGTTTCCTTTACTTTTGATAATACTTTAGCAAAAAAACTGTTACAATACAAACATAAATTAATGAGTTATACCGAATATTCTGCTTAAAAATGGTTATTCTACTAATTCTGCTATATATTATCCATAATCATAATATAACTTTATTTTTGTCAACACATATTAGGTTCACTCAAAGTACTTACTCCCAGCGCGAAGAAGATCTAAACTTAGTTAACAGAAGACGACTCGAGACGTGATAAGCGTGTCAGGCGTGACGTCAATCACGTCAACAGGTGCCTTGCCCTCCAGCCGGCTCCGCCGCGTGACGCGTGATGCGTGTCTTCACTACTCCCTACCTATTCGAATTCTGAATGCTCCTTTATGAGGAGAGTTGTATAAAACGTGCTCATTCACGTCTGTAGCCTTATAGTTCTATAGATTTACGGCGGTATGTAAATGAATTTTTATCCATCCGTATTTACTTCATAGGACACTGTGGTGTGCGCGGCTCTCTCCACTTGTAACTTTTGCTGATACATGACTGTATCATACTAGTGTAACATTCATGTGCTTTAGAAACCCCTTGTTATACTGGAAAAAGTATCCTTTAGTTATATCAATGTGAAAAATCACTTCAATCTCTAAGTAATAGTAATAATTTTATCAGGTTTTACCATTGTTTAATATCTTGATATAAATGTAATTTATAAACAAAATTTAACGTTTATATATTCAGCGTCCCCAAGACAAATGTACGGCGCGCTGACATAAGAAGTTGAAAAGTTTTACGATAGTCAAGTTCTTTCAAACAAGCTATGGCTTCCTTCCGACTCACTCGTTACTTCGAACTAAACTTCGCCAAAGTTATGCAACCCTGGTATTTCGGACGAATTCTCGCTTTACTCCGGATAGTCGTCACATCGGGCGCCTTTGTCACTGCGTTTTGGATAAATATGCAGCGTTCGCTTCACTTACCCCTTACAGTCCCTGCCAAGTCATAAAGTATCGTACTTTGTACGCTATAGGATTTATCGATACACACTCCTTGCACATTTTATAGCTCATTTTTCTAAGATCCATCGTTTTAGATGCCCATATATCTTATTTGTTTAGATTTACAAACCAACATTTTATCTATTTATAAGCGGCGTGACATTTATCGGTCATAGGCTGTTGTTTGCCAAATTCTCGTTATACTTAGCATTAAAATATTTAATAACTAGCATATTAATAATGCAGAGGTATGTGTGCGGGAGAAGGGAGTGTGTGGGGGAGGGGGGGGGGAGGGTGTCGGGCTGGGTGGTTTTAGTGAGTGTGCCTCATCAATCTATCATCACAGGAAATATGCACGGAATTTCATTTAGTCTTTGTGGCACTACTGCAGCCTGCAGTGCGGTCAATAATTTAGATGACGCCTCTGTTGTGCTCCACGCTATATATTCTATACGGTACACCACGCTTCAAGAATATATTTAGATGTAATTTATTTGTGTAGTATACGGCAAGATGTTCCTCCTAAAACTTATAATACTAACTTTTGCTCACGACTCCACGCGTGATCTCGCACACCTTCTTGGGTGGAAGTTTTAAATAAAGGGCCTTTTATAAAATCAGTTTTATTTTTAGTTTTTACAAAACAGACAACATGGTTTTATATCAGAGGTTTTTAAAAAGAAAGAGTAACATCAAGTAATTTTAACAGATTAAAAATATAATAAGCTATAGAATAGAGTACATATGTCACAGACAATATAATACCAACATACCTAAATGATTTACTGTCTTTTTCTTTTATACTGTTACTAATAAAATCTCAATTTACCTCTTACAGCTTGTGCGCCACCTACGAGTACCATACCTTGATGTAGCGGTGATAGAAATCGTCTAGGACGTGTACATTCAACTCTCATTGCAATTGAATAAATTGATACACATAATATCAGCTTTCAAACAAAAATAACGTATCAAAATCGGTCCATTTCTTTAGGAGCTACGATGCCACAGACAGACACACAGATACACAAACAAACACGTCAAACTTATAACACACCTCTTTTTACGTCGGGGGTTAAAAATAAATAATGTCTAAGATAAAGATATCGTAAATACACATTATATGAAAACTGAGAAGTTGAAACTATTTGGATGTTTTTAAAATTACTTCGATGGATCAGAAGAAGAAGTTTCGATATCGATATCATGCATAATTTGAAACACTTATCTCACTGAAGCGTTTCGAGACTTCAAGCGTCTGCACTTGAACTTCGCATTGGCAATTCTCCATTCAATCGATTACGCCGATGCTATTGGAACTCAGTTAATTTTCAATGACAAAATGAATAATATTATCGTAACAATTTATCAGATTTCCAAATATAGGACGTTGCGGAAACGTGAGAAAGTGTTGGGTAAAATATTTATGAGAATGTTTAAAACCGCCTAACTTTGTTATTGAATTTGCTCGAAATTAGAAATTTGCCCGCGGCCGAGTCGTGAAGGCACGGCATATCTATAAACACGTTCAAAATAAACTGAAGAATGAATTTAACGAGAGTTAAAATACTCTACTGAGTTCATTACAGTTACTTTTCGAGATTCAATTCATACCAAACTGGGTTACAAGTAATTTTCTCGTCTTGTACTGTCCGCTTTTAAATGAGCAAATATACTAATATAAATATTCTGGGTATATATACCTAAGATTCTAAAATAGCACTTTTTGCATGGAACATCAGTTAAATCAAATTTAACAAATGAAATATCAATAAAAGTATCTTTTCGGATTTTTTCGCAGATGTATTTTGATTTTTGGATTGATTTGCGAAGCCATATTATAAGCATGGCAGAGGGAAATCCTAATCCTTAGATAAACAATATAACAAGTTAAAACATCTTTTTTCCAAGGAACTTACCTAATGGCTCTAGAAACACTAAAAGCTACGTAATAGCGTTAAGGGTTTAATTTTATAACATTTCATATTGCATCCATTTACAATTCTACGCTTACGTATTTTGCTTACAATACAACCTAATTTGTATCGTAGTGCCGTTCGAAGCAGGCATTTAATAAATAAGGTAAGCGTCCCTGACCGCCTTTTACTGACCTCCGGAATGTACCGGCCGCTGGCGCCGCGCCAGCTCACGGCTCGCTAGATAGTATCTGATCTCCGTTATCTCATCATGACTTGGTCAAACGTTGCCTACTTGGAATACGTTAATGCCAATTTAGGTCGTGTAACACATTTGTGGACGTTTTTTGGTAGGAACATGTATTGTTATGAATAATTAATCAATATCTTAATCTATAAAATCATACTGATATTATAAACATGAAAGTAAGTCAGTAAGCAGGAGAGTGTCAATGTTTGTTACTCCTTCACATGTTATATATCATCACATCATCATCATTATATATCATCTCATATGTATATTTTTTAGTCTGGAAAACTAATTCAAGCGGATCAAGTCACTATAAAATTAAACGTTCACGGATACTTTTATTACAAAATATACATATAGAAGACATTATTACTCCTTAATTTACAATCTATCTGTAACTTCTTATTTTTCATATTTTTTCATATCAATAGTATACATATTAACATTATTGACGTCTACGTACACTGCCTGTTACAATATAGCAACGAATACAATAAGTAGGTAAATGTATCCTGCGAAAACCTTACTAATTACGACCACCTGCTCACTTCCGCCGCGCCATAAAGTACAATTCATAAATATAACAATTTAATTTAAATATACATATTTATTTGTGTAATTTTTCTCAGAGCACTTGTAGAGATATAAATTACTATCGAGTATCATCTTTGCTGGCGGATGCATAAACTTCACGTTCATATTTGCCCAGCTCCGTTACGATGCGCTCGGTTTGTATTCGCATTTTAAAATATGGAGAGGTTTCTCCTCTTGACATTTACAACTGGCAATTAAAAAATGTGTTAGAATATTTGAATATATTTCATATAAAAATATCAGTAAATATTGAAACAAAATATTCCGTTATATTGTATTTATAAAAATACATTTATCCTATATACATCAATATTAACACAAACCAAACAAAACCCACTTCAAGATTTCCACAATCCACTTCCAAACCAACCAATAACCAACCGAGATTTTTCATTAAAAGTGTGTGTTACATTTATTTCAATGTGGGACACTAATCTATCCAAGCATGCCTCCTCTATCCCAGCCTGCAGCCGCACGCTACGTGTGGTGAGAGTTACAGCTGTTATAGGTACTAACTGGCTAGTTGTTATGACAGGGATGTCATATAAAAAGTGAAACTCCTAAAAGTGCGTTTTTTAATTAACCAATTTGTTTTCCAATTCCATGTCTAATTTCATTGTAATTTACTATTTAAAGATTGAAACTTGATGACGAGTATAAATGAGATTAAGAATTGAAAGTGGATTTAATTTTTGTGTACACGAATTGAGAGCTATCATTTGAAATAATTATATTATAGCCGACGGCGGCTACAAAATACAAATCATTTCAACAGTGACAAAAACTTGTTGTTACCGCTTCAAGCGTTCAACTCAAAGTAACAATACCAACAAACTATTGGCTAGAGGTCATGTAGGTTTGAACAAAACTTATATTCGACCCAATTTGTCTCGTTTCGATAGCTCGAGTGTCGCAACGCCGGGACTCGGAGTGTAATAAGACTTGTAATATATCTGAGCTAAAGTGGTCCGTACAGTTTATTCGTAGGGGTTTCTTTTTCAGAGGATTATAGGTTTGATTGCATGTCCGTAAGCCCGAAATCTGGCTCCGTCGACTTTGCGATAGCAACGGAAAGAATCTAGTTCCGGCATCTGTCGCAAAAGTAAAGTTTTATATAGTAAGCACGATGATTCCTTATAGCATCTATTTTGGATTATTTTAACCAATCTTTGTAGCTTCAAAATGATGATGAGTAATCCTATTATTTTAACTACATATTATAAATTAAAGTCCTTGCCGCACTGAGTGTGTATTAGTTCGAGCTAATCTCAGAAACATCTGTACGCATTCACATGGTTGTCACCACTAGAAAGAGATAAGAAGATTTTAGGCTAAAACTTATGGACATTTTATAAAAATGTTTGTTATTTAATTAAGAAAAATTGTCCCTTCTGAGAGTTTCCGTAATATTAAATGTACATGTGAAGCGAGAATCGGTCGCTTGTTAATATTATAAATTCTAAAGTGGATGAGATATTATGGGTATCTGGCGCATAGTCTAAAATCTGTAAAATCCTAACATGACTACTAAAATTGAATCTATAGAAAATACGTACCCCTAATAGTTAAAGGAAGTAGAATAGTGTTCATCTCCATTTTTTTTGCCAGCAAACTTGATAAACATCAGTTTCTTTTTAATATTAAGATTTGTATTTTTACACTTTCTGTAAGTATATGTATATGGATTATAGTTTCGTCGGTATGTATATAGCATAGGGCTTATGTTTTGGATGTGTTTGAGCGCTGCACAAATATAGTTGAGCGTATGCGAGGCTTCATTATGTAACCTAATTTCCTGCTACCACTGTGCCTTACGCCCAAACTTCTTTAGTATAGAACAAATTGTACTTTAATTCACTCAGCGACAATAATCGTTAGCAAAACTTATTTGAAGTCATTATAATAAAAGCGAATGTGCTATGGTGCAAATTATTAAATCAAATTACGTCAAATTACATTTCGAGATGATGACATTAAATTTTAAGGATTTTGTTGGTCTTGGTGTTTGTTTTGCTTATTTGTGTAAGAGATCATAAATCTCGTATATACTCAGTTTATTTATACAATTATGTTTTTTTAATAATATTGAAAGTAGATACTCATAAAAATTATAGAGCATTGTTAGCCTAGTGGTGTGCACTTGTTCATTTCCGGAACGGCTCAGCTGGGATTTTTATTAGGTTTTGAATTTGTTTTATATTAGTAGTGGAAAATAAACTTTGGAAATATTATACTTCTTAATACCACTCCTGTTGTTTGTAGATATATAATTTCTTCTTACACTATTAAAACATTATAATATATAAAAGGTATTGGTTTCATATACAACTAGTATTTTGACAACAACAATCTACTATATTATTACAATAACTATGAGGGAAGCGCGTCCGGTTCAAAGTTTTTGTTTCGCAGTGAGCAGTAAACAGTGAGTAGTGAGCCGCCCCTCGCGGTCGCGCCGCACTTAAATGAATCAACCTACATAAAAACTTCGCGAAACTCTGCTAGTTAGCGAAATTGAATTTAAATTCGCTCCACAAAACTTCAGCGCAAAAAATCTTGAATTATTGTTTGGGGGCGTTCATTTAAATTAGTTTTGTCTTTCCAATTGGGTAAAAGTTTAAATATTGTGTTTGTTGTGGCGAGCTGCCGGCGGAGGGCAGCGGTCGCGAGGGCGCCACTGAGCGCGACGGAGCTAATTTAAAGTTCGCAAACAGGATTTGTGGCGCAACTCGCGGCTTGCTCCTCGCGCTGGCACACGCCACGTGCAACTTTGAACGCTCCACTTATTTTCACACTGGATCTTATCGACGTCACTTTTCCTTTACACTCCACTTATATTATTTTGACTATCCTTTTTCCTAACTAATAGTATAATAAATGTGATTGTATGTTAGTTTCTCCTTCATTCACGTGGCAGAGGTGCAACATACAGACGTGATGTTTGATCTGGGCCTGAGATAGTTCTGGACATGGTTCTGGACCGTAGAAAGATAGAGGCTACTATTTATGTGTACATTTTATGCTTTCCGCGGTAAGCGTATTAGTGCACTGCAAAAGAAATTGATTTTTCTTGTCGTAGCACACAGGGCACTTTTTAACATAAGTTATATTACAGTTATCGGTATATCTGTTAGATTAACATATTAAACGTGGCAGTAACAATATTTGGTGAGCTATTTAAATATTTCTGTCAGCATAACTGAGTATAACTGGTTACCGCAATGGTGAAGTCGTTAATAGTGTGTGATCGGCTGTCGAGACAGAGGACACGTCGTGACACGCGGTAAAAGACTCCTAAAATGATCTTTCCTTTCTGGGATATTATTAAACGTCACGTCGCCTCGTACAGAACTAACAAAAATATTTTATTAAATTTTTTGCCTATGCACACATTGTTTTTTTTTCTCTGAAGAACAGACATATAACCATCGCTGTCTTACCGGCTATCTTTTTAAATAGAAGAAAATAGAGTCTCTAGTATTATGCAGTTCTACATATAAGTAACAATGTCCAATGGCTATAAACTAAACGCAAAAGCACAGGCTTACATAACCGCATTCTGCAGATAGAAGTCAATAGATTTCAAAATCCGAGGACATAAAGATAGTTTATGTCACTGTATTAGCAGAGAAAATAATTGTTCTCACTTAAAGTAGACAGTTAATAAAGTTGCAAAAATATGTGAAATGCTGAAAAAATAAGAATGAATTTTGTTAGGAAATTATTATGTAACCTTTTTATTTCTTACACATACAATTACGCGTATGTTATAATTTTATCTATACAATTTATACACAGAAAATTAAAATATCGTCAAACATTTTAAAAGAAGGCGCTGTACACTAAAATAAATGTAATGTGAGTCAATTCCTAGTAGAATTATTCAATCTTCTCTTAATGAAAAACATCTTTTGAAGTTAACTTCCTTCAGTAATCCACTTCGTGAGCGTCTGGAGCGGAAAGATGCAACGGAGTAGACCTTATTCGTGAATTAAGTTATTAGTTTTATACAGGGTTGGAAGCGACGAGTTATTAATGTAATTGGTAAACATAGTCCCGACGACCGCTGCGAGGGACTTCCCGCACCCAGCACTGTGAGTGCAGGACGTAGCGTGTTGGAATAGAAAATTTCTAATATTATCACTTTTTTTATCGCCCCGAACACTTAATTTTTATGAAATAATATTTTCACATTTTTTATAGCAATCTACTTCAAACTTATTAAAATTGATATAATAATTATAGTTATAATATAAATTTATTTCCACTCCAACTTTTTATTTTTAGACCCCATATTTCTTTTATGGAAGTGCATAAAATTCTAATCAGCTCTCTATGACAAATGAGTATTAGAAGTTCACTCCGCGATACAAACATCGATCCATTTATCAAAGCCATATTGATGGAAATAATATTCCGCGGTGACAGTATCGGATTAAACGATCCATCTGACGAGGAAAGAGAGCATCCATCATAATCGTTCACTATAAGTTCTACTCTTTTATGCTCAGCATTTCCTATATGTAGTAACACGTAATTGTTATATTACTTCATAATAAAAAATACTCCGTTTTTTTGGATACCCTGTGTGTTCGTTCCTCTGTAGCAATAACAACTTTATAATATTATGCAGATTCGTTTAATGATGAGAGCTATAGCACAGCAAACAGTAAGAACTCCTATAACTTTAAAACTTGGTCTACTACTGTAAGTGCAAAATGTAACGTCTACCAGAAGAGTAAGCTTTACTGAGTAGGTGTTTCAGTGTTGTGTGTAGGTATTTACTACACGATTCGTATTTAATTATTTTTATGACAAAGTTGGTCAAGTTACGAAGCCAAAGATCACAAGACTAATCCAGTTACATCACGATTGAAGACTGGGAGGTATAATTTTGACACGATGAGGCCAATCTCCTCGCGAGTCTTTGATAAATCGTCGGAATATTCGGCAGTGGACATATTTTTTCTGTAAAATATGAAATAAGCTTAATATTCTGGATATTTAGTCTCACTAGTTTAAAAGAAAAGTTAGGAAAAATGTCCAATTTTCATACAAAACGTAGGGAGAAACTTTACTGTTTCCTTTTACTTAAAAATATCTATAGTTAGTATTTATATATTTTTGGTATAATTAAACTTTTGGAAGTATTGGTGATAACAATACGTTAGTACAATTTCGACACTGGCAATAAAAGTAAGCTTTTGTATCTATTACAATGTGTTGTTTTCCTGTAACTTTATATTTAAGCTTATAAAAGAAACTGAAATCTAACATATTACATTTTCTTTCTAATTTATTAAGCTATTATTATTGTCAAGCCTATATAAATAAAATAAATTTTAAATTCCAGCGTGACAAATATTTTTAGGTGATATAAAAACAATACTCTCTTTCAAGTGTTCGCTTTTATCTTTACATAAAAATTCAACTGACTTTTCACAAAGCAATTGTTAGTGGCTAGGAAGGAGTTCATCTTAACATCTATTTTAATATCGCCGAGGTGAATGTAGAACATCTGGATAATATCAAAGAAATATTCCAAGCGAATTGCAAAGAAAAAGTATATTGTTCACGCCGCTAGTACTCGTACATGTAAGTCGATACTCAAGAAGCGACTGTCATTCTTCTAAGATTTTTTTATTTCTTTGCAAGTTGGGAACCCGAAGCCCGTATGCAAAGTTGAAACGAGTCAAAGATATTACGACGACCGTTTCAGGAAGAGCAGAAAGAATAATTCTATTCATTTATTATTTCTTGTCTCACTAAACTTGGAATGGGTAAAATTAATACGCTTCGGATTTCTTGCCTCTAAGTTTTATATGGACACTATTCATCATCTCTCAAGAAAATATAAAATGTCAGTATAAAGAAATTACAGAAATATGCTAAATAATATTCTTGGTGTCCTTTTACAAGTAATATATAAAACCTTTGCTCGAATTGGACGCCAATTAAAATAGAAATAAACTTTTGACAGTCCATTGCGCTTCAACAATAGGATCGATTAATGTTCTATTCATATGAAGTCGCCTGACTGCAGTGGCGACGTGTCTGGTCGAATTTGATTGATAAAATATTGTAAGGTACTTGGTGCAATTTTTCATTTTGTTAATTGTGAAAAGGCTGTCTATAACAACTATACCTTCGAGACATCTAACACCTCAGTCTCTCCCGTGACCATGGATGCTGTAAAGCATTCGAAACGTCGGGAATCAAAAATCAAAATAAATCCGCGAAATAAACCGAAAAGATAGTTTCATTTTTTAGTTGATTATATATCGATAAAGTTGATTATTGAAAACACGAATAAAACGACATTTTCTAAAAATACCTGGGCCACCGAGCTTTGCTCGTAGTTATTGGTCAAAAGTACAATTTTCTTTAAAAAAAAACCGAAAACTTGAAAAAAATACAAAAAAAAATATTATGACACTTATTCAATCTTGCGCCTTGGCCGCTTGACCATGATGATTATATCCAAGCGTTCGAAATTATCAAACATAATATTTTGCGTGGAATAATGCAAAAGAAAACCGCAAGAAAATTCGAAAACACGCGTTTTCCCAGACATTAGACTAATCTAGATCGATTTATCGCCCCTGAAACCCCTTGTATACTAAATGTCATGAAAATCGTTAGAGTCGTTTCCGAGATTCAGATTATATATATATACAAGAATTGCTCGTTTAAATATATTAGATTTTATTGTATAATCAGGGAAAAGTGGAGAATAGTGTGTGAGTTGGAATACCCTTCGCCTGCCCGCCTGCACGTATACGGTTGGAAAACTTTTTTATTTACTTTAATATTAGGCGCGCCCAAACATACAACTATGAAACACCTGAGAACTGTAAATACCGCAAACTGTAACTCCACATCGGTAGGTATAAGCTGAAACAAAACAATTACTAAACAAATAGACCAAAACAGTCCCCGGTTTCCGCGTCGTGTTCGCATTCGTGTTATTGTGTATGAATCCTAACGTTTCACAAAGCTATCGCGCCGCGTGTCTGAAGAGAACAACAACGCGGGCAAACTTCAAAAGCCTCTTATAGGGACACAAAGACAGACAACGGCGATTATGCTCAAACATTCCATTTGCAGAAACACCATTAGGCATTAAGTTTACTAAATTTGAATACAAATCTCTTTCGAATGCTTTTATTTTGTTTTCACAATTATACATTTTTTTACATAATTCATGTCAATACAATGAATGTACGAGTATATTTTATATGTTTATAATAATTTGATACAATGGTATCACAATATTCTTATATTCTCATTTTTAGTATAATAAGCATTCGATGACTTTTAAAAATAATTACAAAAAATTGACTTACTCTTATTATGCATAGTTCATATTTCAATACTGTTCAAATATCTAAAAAGTAATTTTACACGAATTTGAGCTTTAGCTAAAATAACGAGCGGCTATTGTCCCGCGGAGCTCGCCCACACATTAGCGAGTCCGGAGCGCTATGCGACATTATCGTTATAGTGAGGGAACGTTTTTGTGTTTAGGTTTAGTTTGATGAGTCGGAGCTAATGTGACAGTAGAATGTAAATCGCAGCGCCGAGGCGAGTTGATTGGCCGTGATTTCGTCAGAGCGCGGAGCACAACATCTATGGAGCACAACGACGCAACGACCGGCCCCAGTAGCCGCGCTTTTGTTTCTAATTTAAAAACTTACCTGAGATTTCGTTAGATCTCATACCTGGTGTAGCTGATGTTTTATGCTATTCTATTTTATAAATACAGTAGTTTCTCAAATCAATTGTATTTTTTTATGTATAATATACGATATATTTACTGAATTTAAATTAATTGTAATGATATTTTCATTGAATGGGTTATATAAGTTTTAATATAAACTTGTAAATTAATAAGGAACAATAAAAGTATTTTAAATACTAAAGTATTATAAAATTGTATTAGTATATCATATTATTTACATTGAGTGCATTCTCTATTGCACGCAGTCTGACAGCAATCTGACATGATAGAGTTAAAGTGCGAGCCCGATGCTCTTCGACATGGGTGTAACACGGTCAATTTTCCGTCGACTGCTGACTGTCTTGATTTATGACCAAAAAAATCTTACGAACTATCAACCATCATCAAGACAATAAGTAATAATAAAGGAACAAGGGCTAAAATTGTATTATTAATAATTAGATAACACACAGAGACAATGCTGAAGAACTCATTAGGTTTAATTCTTATATGAAAAATATTAATAATACTTATAATAATATAATACTGTTTTCTTGCCTACGAAGCAGTACCGTCTATTCCTTATTCTGTGAAATGATCTCGTCTGTCCAGGGACGCGGAAAATGCGGGAGTGAATCTTAAAAACCCTTCAAACACCTCGCGGCCGCTCCGACTCAAAGCTTCGTTTTTGTTCGCTCTCTGTAATTACTACCCATTGTTTTTGAGTTACATCTAATTTACATTTACTATTTAACAAATATTAATATTAAGTTAATCATAATTAATATTTGCATAATTATTGAGTATGGTAAATTTCTTTTTTTTTACAAAAATAGAAAGTCTGTAAAAAAAATAACGTAATGTATAGTCTGATTTTTAATTCGACGGAATTCTGACATTTCAGAAGTGTTGTCAACTTTGAAACATTGTCACTGAAAACGGAAAGCATTTTAGCAAAATAAAAAAATAAATCTTTCTTGAAGTTAAGGTTTCAATTAGAAAAACTATAACTTAAAAAATTATTGATAACTAAAATGGTAATTTTTTTTTTATTATCATATTATTGAAGTTACAATAATTATTAAAGAAATTATTTTTCTATCACAGGAATCCCTAACCAATAATCCATAGGTTGCAAGCCTTTTTAGTAAAACCCCTTTGTTTGTAAAATATTTTGTTTTACTCTATTTTATTCATTTCACCATTAAAATTTACATTATAGTTAGCGTGCATTGATTGCACAAAACAAAGACTATTTACAATGTCATTATAGCTTACTTGATCTAATTCTGTTTCATATTTGTTGTTATTTTATATTAAAAAAATAGAAAGCAGAAAAGGTTTATGATATTTGAATTGTCAAAGAATGATAGCTGTCATATTTCCGTGAAATTAAAAATCAGGCTTTAGTCTTATATGACAGATTAATAATAAATATTTCAGATCGTTGTTAAATTCCACTATGTCTGTTTTAAAGGAAAATGTTGTTAAAAGTATTATAAAAATAAGTCTTTAAGGCTAATTAGAAAAGCAAAATCTTGAAACGTTAGCTGAACGTATTTTAGACTTTTTTTTATTTTCATGTTCCGTCCAGATTAGCGAAATATAAAAATCCTCATTGACCTTTAGATAATAATAAGCCGAACATTTCTCATTTCCTGAACAATTTACTATAATTATTATTACCTAATATTAGCATTAAAATGTTCCGAGTTGTGCCTCTTTAATACCAGCGCTACACACAACTTGTCCGCAACAACTTGTCTTATGTAGACTAGTTTAGGGAAAATATGTGTCGTATCACGTAATTCGAATAGTTGTCACCTCAAATTTGTCAGAGGCATGAAAGTGGAGCAAAGCGACACACAGACAGTACAGTACAGACCACAAATTTTCAGCTCTAGAGTCATAAATATTTAAAGCATCCGCAATCGTAGGGCGTGTAGTTGCGACGCGGCTCACGACACTAGCAGCGCGGCGCGGCGGTGCCTCCAGCCTCATACTCATACTTCGTAAGGACGAAATAACAGACACTTGTACCCAGTAATCTCGCCCTCAGAGTTACTAGTCTTTGTGAAACTTACGCGAAATATTTTTAGAGGATGTTCCGTTGGGTGAGTGTTGGTTTTTTTAACATATCGGCCAAGGAAAAGGATTCGAATAAAATAACATTTTTCTGACAATTTTTATTTTTACTCAGATGATTTGATAATTTGATAATTTATAACTAGCGCCATACATAGCTTTACTCACGTAGCTGAAAAACAGCGAATGTGCTAATTAAGTACATAAGCTATCTATTTTATTTGAACTCCTTAAGTCTTTACAGCGTTCGCATTTATTAAAATATTAGTGAGATTTGTGTTAATACTTTTACTGTGTTCTGAAGCAGAGAATATCCTCTTGTTTAGAAACGTCTATTCTGCTAATACAAGCACTCGCCGGCGTTGATCGAACCGAGTAAGTGCATACTCGTAGCTTCGACTAGAATCGATCATGTAAAATATACCGTAGTACACTACATATTCAAATAACTTAATATAAATATGGTATCAAATGTAATATTACATACTCACATGTATCGCAGATAGTTTGACCTTTAAACGGTTGAAGGTTAAACTCTTAATGAAGTAAATTAGTGAAATTCCCCACGAAATGACACGAGACTCACGTGCCGCCGCCGGCTCCTCAGCTAGTGCTGTGTGTTTGACAAAATTACTGACACGAATTAACTTCTTGCGTAAAGTTATCTTTAATTAGATATCTCTAGCTTCATGAATAAATTTTACAACAATGTTTAAACTCACAGAGCGGTTACATGGTTTGCGTTTTATATTCGGAAGTTAAAGAACTTTACAGGATTTAATTATTAATAAGGATTAGTTATTCAATTTCAGTCCTAACTTTCAATAAACCGTCTGTCAAAATTGGCATTCAATCAGATATAATAAATTTAAGTGACAGCTCCGTTTTAACGAGTTCGCTTGAAAAACTAAGTTTTTTTAGTAAGGGTTCAAACTATATTATATATTTTTATATTTACAACTCATGTCTCAGATATTTTCATGTACTATAGACTTTCAATATTATTACCAGATTACGTTAGCGCGTTGTGGAGAAGGAAAAGATTACAACTATATTTTTATATTTGCGTGATCCTACTTTTCGGAAGATATCCGCAAACGAGGTGGACCAGCGCCATCTTATTGAGGGAAGGCTCAAGGTCAAAGATCCAGCAAGGAGAAGCCCAGCAGTGGGATATTGGAAAGCTCTCAATGTAAAACGTAAAACAAAAAAATAATAATGTCGTAATTTTTTATTCGTAAAATCATTTTTATATTACACATTATGATGATGTGTTATTTCATAGGAATGTTCACACGAAATAGCATTTCTCATTAAATTAGTATTCGCTCGAGTTGTTAAAGTTATTACGAAACTTTAATGCTATGATTTTATTTATAATAAAAGTAAATGTAAATTGCACCATTCATATTACACCGTTTGCGAGAAAATTTTCACCGTTCTTTTTATTATAACACTTTAGTTGTAAACACTTTAATATAATGGTACCTGTTAGCAGTTTTAGTTCTTGGTAACCGACAGAAGTGTGCCGGGAAATATGAAATTATTAATCTACCTGTAATGTATGGATGTTTGTTACTCTTTCGCCAGAACAGCTGAACGGATCTGGATGAAATTTGGCACAGAGATAGATTATAGTCTGGAAGAACACATAGTCTTAGACTTTTTGAGGTTCGACTTTTTATCCCGGAAAAATGTACGGGTCCCGTAGGTTAGGTTTGTATTTGTTTTCCTAGAGGCGAACCCGAGCGAAGCGAGGCTGAGCCGCTAGTTCATACTATAGTTTCATACTGTATTCTCTAGTTGAAACTTTAGTATTAGACATTTTTATTCATTGGTTTTTCGTAACTTTTTAATAACTTTTGGTTACGATTATCAATCTAACTAAGACAGTATAGTATTATATGATCTGTGCTAAGACTAAATGTACGTACATATTTGTATGTTAAAAGATCATGTTTATTTGTTTATGATACGGGATGTAATAACGTCAGTTTCTCAACTCTACGGTGCTATTGAGGATTTCTTTACAGAAAAGCCTACACTTGATCCGACCTGGTACTTTAACTCTCCTGGCTTAGGTTCTACAGTTCAACATGGCAGCCTTCGGACCATGGCGGAATTTTATATAGTACAGATAGCACATTTATTTGTGATTTATATAACTTTGAAAATTAAAATATATGTAGTTTCTGTCTTTTTTAACCCAATTAGGAGAGAGTGATGAGTTTAAGCTGTGCATCTGTGTATCTGTCTGTGGCATCGTAGTGTCCAAACGGATGAACCGATTTTAATTTATTTTTATTAAAAGGCGCCTAACCCCTTCGCTATCAACATATTAACTCTATAAATGAATGTTTTTCTTGTTTACTTTATACGAAACGAATATTCGACTATTTTAAATTACCCGATCTATTTAGTGCTGAAATTTTTGATAACTCACATTTAATCTCTACCGTTTTTTCAGATTAGCTTTTAACCATTTAGCGCTACAATTTCGGATTGACCTTTAATCCATATTGCTTTGAGCCGATCAGCTATCGGCAATAAGGCTACGTAATACGTAATGCATTTAATCGCGGCGTCGACGCGTGTGATGTACGACGTGACTCATTAGCATGTCAAAAGCCAACCGCGGCCCTGTGGCCGACAACAGCTCCCTGTAACTTACATCGGAATCCACACCCAGCCAGCTTTGATGAAATTCTCTGGCTTACTTGCTTTACTGGCCAGATTGAATTTTGTTATTTGGGTCGTAGCTATCTAGCACATTTAGCTGTCTTCAATGAATAGGCTTGTTTGTATCTAGATGTTCATTCCATTAAAATTAACTTGACAGTTTTTATAAAGACCTATTTATAATAGCCCCAGAAAAGATAAGAAATTCAGTTCAGTTAGGAATTACATATTTATAGGCCATTACAAGATTTAACAATACAAATTTATTATTTTCTTTCTTTCATTTAAAACAGCACCAGTAGAGAGAATTGTAAAAGTAAACAGAAATGTTACTATCGTAATAAAATCGCTTCCAATACATTTGTATGCTTCGCCAATTGATTTACGTTTGGTGGGAATTAGTCTCCGCAGTGCCCCGCGCCGCACCCGCCACACCCCCGCAGTACCCCGCAGCACCCCGCAGCTCTCCGCAGCACACCGCACTCGCCCCCGTCGCCTTGCTAATGTAATTATGCTAAGAAACAAGATTAAACATTCCAACAGTGAATGCATTGCAATCGTACGTATTCTACATGCGCATAATTATAGGCCAGGAGGCATCTGTTTTCGAGCCTTACGTATAATCACAACCATTGAAGTACAAAAATTGAATATGATGTGGCGTGGCGTATATTTCTAGTATGGTTGATTTTTAGTTTATTTTAACTTAAATTTCACTTTAATATTTTTTAAATAATAAAAGTGATGAAGTATCAATATATTTTGGTGTATTACAAAATTGTGAAACTAAAAAGTTTTATATTATTGAATAACATCTTTCACTATACAAAGTTTGTATATATTTAAAAATTAAGAAAATATTACTTTATTATATTTAGCTAAAAATTTAAACAAAGTAAATTTTGTCGTCATAAAAAATATAAACATGTGAAATCATGTACCCGACGTCCGCCCCCCGCGCTATACGGAAATGCATCCCCAGTGTCAGCGACATTCCGGTAGGTGTCCGGTAAATCAGAGCGACTCCGGCGTCCTCGTTTCCTCGCTGACAGATTGCCAGGTGTAACTTGGTCTAGAATTTGTCAACACCGACTTAGTTCTAACAAACAATGCTTTTGCACAAACGTCACCAAACTCATTTAAGATGCGCTAACTTTTAGCATTGCAAATCGTCTTAATATGAATTTATTACCTTTGTGCATTTTCATGTTTCTAATTGTTTATATATTAGACTAGCGAAGTTACGTTTTGACTTTTAGTATAGATTTCTCAGAGACGATACATTTTCTCGAAGTGAAAAGTATCTTATATGTTGACCCGGATAACCAGCTATCATCATACCAAATTTCATCAAAATCTGTCTATTGTTTTTCTCGTGATGCGTTCTCAGATAGACAGATAGACCAAAATTCTAAAAATTATAGATTCGGCCTCTGTATCGATAATAATTATAACTATTTCAATAAGATTTTGCAAAAACTAATGTACACATTCGACTCAGGATTTTATTATTTGTATAGATAGTTATATCAATAATTTCAGTAAGTTACTTTAACGTTGAATACAAAAATAAATCTAGGTACCTGTGAATAAAATTAATGTGTCTTTTAAAGGCTTTCCCTGACAGTACTGATATATGTTATTTTCCATCAATGTAACAGACGAACGGAGCCGCAGGCAAGCACTAACATATAATACCGTTTTAACTGCAGTGATTCATATTATCTCCACAGTATCCCCTACGAAGCGTGCAGTGGACTGTCATCTCATATTAATGACTATTATTATTATGGATGTTATTTTAGAAAATATAGTTATGTCACCGTCTATATAAATTAAGCCTTATTTTTCTTTTATAACAGAGTTTTGTATTCAATGCTTAGAATATAATATTATATATACACTAATTTTATAGAGAGGTAAAGTTTGTAATTGAATTTTTACATTCAATATAGGAGGTAATTTTCCAAACTACTTATCAAATTGCAAAAATTTATCCAATAATATTTAGAATTTACGTTAAGGGTGTGAACAAGCGGTATATATTATTCCGAAATAAAAGGGCTTGTCGTGAATACTAATTTTGCAACATAAGACGAATAAAGAAAACATGAAACTTCAAGAGTTAAACATAAAATTCTAAGGCTCTTTAGTACATATAGTTACAATGTTGTAATTATTTAAATATTCAAATATCCGATTCAAAATATTTCAATTTCATAAAAGATGAGATGAGATATATTAATCAAAATTTGTTCAAATTAATAATGCTCCGTATGTTTTTTTTTTGAGGGTTTCAATATTTTCGTCTACACTAACGCCCTCGGGCTGAGGGAGATATCTTTTATAAATAATCCAGCGAGGATGGTTTTGGCGAACAAAGTTAGTTTAAAATAATTTAATATTAATAATACCTACTCAAGATGTTTATCTTCAACAAGGTTAATGCTTCGATCCTCCCTCATGGCTCGCTTACAAGTCTTATTAGTTTCGTCTATTTCAGTGACCAATGAAATTGTTAATATACTAATATTAAATGAATTATTATTGAAGCTTTATTATTTTAATACTTCCTTAGACTTACGCGAATATTTGACATTTTAAATAAAATTATCTTTTAGGATTTTTTCACGAATTTATTTTTTATTTCACGTTATTATTTATTTCACTTTAACCACCTTGAAGACATTATATATGCTATTATTGACATCGTCACTTCAGGATAGACTCAAATTCTAGGCCGGGATAAGATACGGCAGTATTTATGATTTATACGTATATGTATTGTATAATCTTTTTATTTTTCCCATAAAGAGAAGAAACTCACTTTCATTAGAGTTATTACGGAGGTCTGCATTTGCCTGAGCATATTTTTTGCATATTCGACCCTTGTAGACTACTGAATAAGAGGCTCGACAGAACCACATCATCCGTGTAACAAGTATTATTCATGACTGCCTCGGTGGTGTAGTGGCTAGCATGTACGGCTGCACACCCGGAGGTCCTGGGTTCGAGTTCCGGGTCGGGCCAAGTTTAGTTATTGAGTCTTTCTGTATAAGTAAGCCTCAGTAACAGCCCGGAGTTGGGAAGTTGGCGGTGTTTTACCCCCGTGCCTCGGAGAGCACGTAAAGCCGTCGGTCCTGCGCCTTAACTCTGACTGGTCGTGTCGAGCAGTCGTCCCACCGGAATATGAGAGTGACAGGAATAGAGAGTG
Organism: Brenthis daphne; assembly: GCA_947093115.1. Lineage (NCBI taxonomy): Eukaryota > Metazoa > Arthropoda > Insecta > Lepidoptera > Nymphalidae > Brenthis > Brenthis daphne. The sequence continues at coordinate 17,836,482 of OX352481.1, forward strand.
CACTTGTGTCTGCGCGTACACTTGTGCACTATAATATCTCCTGCGCAGTTGGCTAGTCTCAATGAGATTGGCCGCCGTGGCCGGAATCGGTCGGGAGAACATCATCATTATTCATGACTACGGCATCTACGCAGCATCCGACGCCGGTTCCGTTTAATTCCTGAATCAAAAGGTTTACATATTATAATACATTAAACAGTCTTGGTGACGTCAGCCTCCTTGCCATATGGGCCACTGAGCTCGTTGCCACCTGACCACGTTTGATTCTCGAATATCGTACAGTATAATGTTATATGGCATGCTGTCAGTCATCGTTTTTGATGAAATATACGTAATATGATGCTTTAATTTCAGACTAAGAAATTATATAGACAGAGTGTCATAGAACTAAATATGAAGCCAAACAATAATGTTTTAAAATAGTATACAAGTGACAATTTGTATACTAGAGTGATAAGTAAATAAATAAAAATAGCTAACGGATTATATTAAAGTACAAAAAACCAATTATAATACTAATACTAAGCTACCTCTCTTTCAAGGCGAAGACAACTAATGCTTAAAAATACAAAAGAATATTGTATTAGTTTCATTATTCATATTTTGTTCCCAAAAATTGTATTTTAACTAAGTAAGTAGTAAAGTGTAAAAAAGTAAGTAGTAAGTAGTAAATTTTTCTTAATTAAATTTAACTAAAAAAAATTTGCCTTATTTACCGTATCTTCTTATCTGTACGGCAAAATCGAGAATAGTAGCATAGATAGCAAAATCACGCTTTGTACTTTTTTGATTTTGACATTTATTTTGGTCGATACTGTCTGTGTAGTTCTTATATAATATTCTTTCTCTTTCATTATTTATTACTCTTAGTCTGAATTTTTAGTATATTAATATTCATACAGACGTATGTAACTTGAAGCACAGGTGAGAAGGCTTGTTTTCAAAACAATCGCTATATTAGATTACATTTGCGTACTATATTTTAGTGATACTATTGTATTCTTAAACTTTTGTGCAATGTACAGCTTGAGTCAGCGTTATCCAAACAAATAAATAATTGTGGGCATTAAATTATTATTTGAAGTTGTAGTTGCAATGGGCATAAGTACGTTTGTTACGTAATGAGTCCCTCGAGAAACAACTCTCAGAGAATATGCTCTTATGCAGGACACTCACACTACGTCTTCATGTGCTCGCTCCAGGATCCAGCTCCTCGCAACTATTATAAACTACACAAATGAATATTTATTACTGCGACTGGACGAGGTTTTACCTTAAATGACATTATTAGGTGACTTGGTAATAATCTGTCTCACGTAAAATAATAACCAAGTTTCAAGTCTGAGTAAAATATTATGTATTTTTGTTGTATTTAAACCTTTTTTAATTCCCACAGCTGGGCACAGCTGGGCCTCCATACGGCCAATACTATCTCGAATCAGGACGTGTTCCCACAATGGCTAAGTGCGGGTTAACGGACTTCACATGTCTTTCGAGAAGTTGCTAGGTTCTTTCAGACATGCTGGTTTTCTCACGATATTTTCCTTCACCGTAAGACAAGTGGTAATTATGTTGGAATTGATTCACCCATTAAAATAACACAGGTGCGAGACGCGGGATTTGAACCCGCTTCACTCGGTTTTCCAGGCGAGGGCGTCACCACTTTCTTTAATACAATGTTATTCACTGTTCCCTATGGAACACTAAATATATATATATACATTTTTCTATATTTTATCTGGTTTTTCTGAACTTATCAGTAACTTTTTCTATTTTTATATTTAAATAATATTTTTATTAGTAGATATTTCAAATACTGCATTTATATATTTTGACTTAAATGTAATAAACATTGTAAAATCTAAAATACCCTTGTATAAACCCTATTAGAAAGCTAAACTTCTTTCATCAGTGAAGCAATTACTTTCAATTATCGTAATTAAAGTAAATGAACGAAGCAATTAAGTTATAATTCCACTTTGTTATTTCATTGCGTTGTTTCATGAAGAATCTAGCCGACTTTACTCGACTGATCCACATATTTGTCAAAACTTATTACCACTAATACAAGCTGTACCTATATTTTTGAATTAGAGTATCTGAAACGTCTGAAATACTTCAGTAATTTATGTATGGACCTTATTTTTGATTAAAAAGTAAAAAAATAAACAACCTAGTTTGCCACATAGTATATGGTCTCAAGGATATACTTATGGAATAGTTTTTTTGACATCGTGTCTACTCTTAGTTTATAGTACGTTAAGAGAAATATTTTTAACATTTTATTTATACGCATAGTTTGAGGTAGCCAAGTGGTAACACAAGTAACGGAAGCGAGCGCTTTGGAAACCTGATTGAAGCGGATTCAGATCTCGAGTCTCGCACCTCTGATATTTTCATGTGCGAATCATTTCCAATATGATTACCACTTGTCTTACGGTGAAGGAAAACATTGTGATGAAACCTGCGTGTCTGACAGAAGCTAGCATGTTTTCGAAAGATATGTGAAGCTGGCCAACCTACACATGCCCAGCGCTGTAGACTTCACTAATCCCCCTCGTACTGGTAGACTTGTCAGACTAATAGCCACAAGGCCAAACCTTTATTATTAAGTTTGCTTAAAATACGCGAAAACTGTTTTTCCTCTGATATTAAATACGTTAGGTTTGAACTACACAAAGATAAAAGTCTAAAACATTTATATGTTTAGATATTAGTATTTGAGCGTCTCATTTGGCGGATTGCTCGTGCCCCGAGGTGCGCAGACCCTCGCCCTTTAGGTAATATCGCGGGCTCAGCCAGATGTGGCGCGTCGCTTTTTGAATACTGATTCAATAACGCAAATGTGTATTTCATTTCAAGACTTTTTTATCAGTTGGATCGACCTAAGTACCGATAGTATTGCAGAATATAGCTTTCTATCGTGTTATCCGTTAACATAAGCTAAAGGTTTAGTAATCGGTACCTATAGTACTTAGTTATAATATTAAATTAGCAATCATTGTGTATTAATTTCATTTATCTCGGAAACGCTGAAATTTTATCTATATACATAGGTATCTTTTCTGAATTCACAAAAATATTTTTTTTAAGTAATTGTTAGAGGGCAGGGTCTCAAACTATTTTCTTACTAAATTTCATCTAAATCGGTTCAGTAGATCCCGAGATTACCCCATACAACGTCACAAACTTACAATCTCACAAACTCACAAATTTTACATCTTTATAATATTAGTGTAGATAGGACTCGTAAATATTATTGTTATTTAATATTTATTAATCTCCAATCAGTTTGTCTTTTATTTCTATCAGTTCCTCACTGAAAGTGATTGATCAGACGTCGTCCGTCGGTAGAATATTATACTAGCGACTCGCCCTCACTTCACTCGGGTTCGTCCCTAGGTTGATTCCTCAAATTTTCATCTCCATTTTCACCCATTTTCGGGAACATCACTACAAGGTTCCGAGCAAAATGAATCGGTTCAATAGTTTCTTTTAAATAAACACCAATCAAGTATATGCTTTTGTAAAACAATATAATATTATCTACAAAAACCTAATACTTTATGAAAATAAAACTATGTTAAACTTTAATTAACTTTTGAACTGTTTAAATATTTTCCTTTTTTTAAGTGTTTACGAATACTTGAGCAAAGTCCGGCGAGTCACTCGTCGTGTATTGAAGAAGTTAGAAAAAAGACAATTCAAGTGCCAACGTAGAATAATCGTTCACGACCAGCGCTCTGGTGTTATTTAAAGTCTATACATATAATAAAATTCTAACTGAGTCGAATCTGTACATTAAATATTTTATGGAAAATCTTATTGAAATAGTCATTATTATCGATACAGAGGCCGATTGTATAGTTTTTAGGATTTTTGGCTATCTGTCTGTGTGGGAACTCATGACGAGAAAACCGTTGGATAGATTTTAAAGAAATTTGGTATGATGATAGCTAGTTATCCGGGTCAACATATAAGATACTTTTTACTGCGGGAAAAAATCTCTTGTTTCAGAAACCTATACTTACCTACCATTAATAATGATGTATAAGTTAATTTACATATATTTAAAAATAAAGTTGAAGTATCTGTCTGTGTAAAGTTGAAGTATATGGCAGTGGTAGCCCAGTGGTAACGCGCTCGCTTGAGAAACCGAGTGAAGCGAGTTCAAATCCCGGGTCTCGCACCTCTGATATTTTCATGTGCGAATCATTTTTAACATGATTACCACTTGCCTTACGATGAAGGAAAACATCGTGAGGAAACCTGCATGTCTGAGAGAACCTAGCAAATTTTCGAAAGACATGTGAAGTCCGCCAACCCGCACTTGGCCAGCGTGGTGGACTATGGCCTGATCCCCTCGTATTGAAAGGAGGCCCGTGCCCAGCAGTGGGACTTTAAAAAAAGGGCTGAATACATACATACATCTGTCTGTGATTTAAAAATTATCTTTCTCAAAATTTTCATACATGTATAAAATTAATTTAAATAGGTCTTTCCTATTCGATAGAGGATTTAAAAAAACAACTTTCATAAGAAAAATATAGCTTAATCGTTTTAATGTAATATTTACTTGTGGGTAGAACAAACCTCTAAACCTGCTAATAAAAGTGCCTTTTTTAAAGTGATATTTAAGTTACATTGCTTTCCACGGTAGATGAGAGTAAAGTCAGTTTTCAGCAGAAGTGGTAGGTATGGTAGTAAGGCCAGAGGCGGTGCGAGGACGGCTCACTAGTATTAAATGTAATATTAAGTTTTCTCACATATTTCATTAAATGATTAACTAACTTTCAGTCCAGTTGTTGAAAATACATCAAGCATATTACTTTTATTACAGCAACATATGCCATATGTTCTAGGTACTTAATATTTTTGATAATCTCAATGCTCTCCTCTTCATCGGTCAGCCGCTCCTCAGACGAACTTAATTTATTTTAGAGGGTGCCGAGTTGTATGCCTATTGGTAGCTTTATGTATATCAGTCATAATGTTTGCTAACAAGGTTTTTGTTTATTGCATAAAAGAAGGTTTTTTTTATAGTATAGTACATATGTATATTCAAAATGCGAATGTAGCTTTCAGTAATCTCGAATTTCATTTCATAATTTAAAAAAAAATCAATATCACTGGTCAAGCGTAACTCTAAATTGCGCTTGTGTAATAATAATTATGGGACTATATATATAATGAATGCAAAAGCTTGTGGTTGCGTGTTGTCATGTTGTAATGGCTGGACAGATTTGGATTAAGATAGATGAGATTGAAGTCAGAGATTATGACCTATATACCTGGAGTAACACATAGCCTATTGTTATTAGACCTAAGGACGCAACCGAGCAAAGCGAGTGTAAGTCACTAGCTAAATATACAATCTGTTTTTAACCGACTTCAATAAAAGGAGGTACAAATTCGACACATATGTATATAATATTGTTGGAACTCATAATACTTTCTTAGATTACGCGAATAATTGACATTTTAAATAAAACTGTCTTTTCGGATTTTTTCGCGGATTTATTTTGATTTTTGGTTTCCGACGTTTCGAATGCTTTACAGCAATCATGGTCAGGGGAGAGACTGCGGTGTTAGATGTCTTAAAATGAAAATTGCACCAATTACCTTACAATATTTTTAACTTTAAACATTTTTTTTAAATTATAAAAATGTTTTTAAATTATAAAATTACGGGTAAGTGTTAACAGGAGTTCGTATTTCTACTGGTCCAAAAATGTGGGGTAAATAGTAGGTAAATTCATAGCAAAATAATTAAGTAGACATTTAATTATTATTAAATAATTATTTTTAATTTTCGAGTACTTACCTTCTATTTTTTACTATCAAATATTATATTGGTTGTAGATTGCCAACGAATACATATTTAAGGGAGATTTTTTTAAAAGTGTCAACACATCAGTCACGCACACATACTTAAAAAAATGGTTACACTTTCTGTCCTAAATGCGTTATCTAGGTTTTTTTACTTGATCTGAGGAACCAGTTTAATTTTTTTAATTACTTTTTTTAATATGAAGTTAGCACAAATATGTGAGGTGTCATAGAAAAAATCTTTATCTAGCTTGCATTTTAGCGCTTATATTAGTTTCCCCATCAATTACGCTTAAAGCAGATTACAAAGTATTTTAAACTTTACAAAACCGAGATAATCTTGTTGGTTATCAATCTTCTAAACGAAAGCGAAACTTATTTTCATGTTTAGTCCTGATTAAGCGCAATCCGTTCTCCATGTTGTTTACTGCACCCCCGTGATTAGTGAAAGTGGCCAGAATTCAATCGTGTCGTAATGAGGAGTGGTCGTAAACAGCGGTGAGATTTACTTCGCGGCCCGCACCCACGTCCTGGCGAGGAGCTACGACCTGCAGACTTATTGCTTGTTTCTGGACCATTTTGCCTTATTACTAACCTTTAGGCTTTCGTACATGACCTGAATATAAGGTAGGGACAGACAATTTTGAATTATATTAATAAAATAGGCAAGAACTTTAGCTAAGTTAACGTCTAATAATATATAAAACTTTAATGTATTAATATTAAAGTTTTATATATTATTAGAAAGAAATAGAAATAATATTATATCTATACATATAATAAAATTCTAGCTCAGCCGAATCTGTACATTAAATATTTTTTGAAAAATCTTATTGAAATAGTCATTATTATCGATACAGAGGCCGAATCTATAGTTTTTAGAATTTTTGTCTGTCTGTCTGTCTGTCTGTTACCGCATCACAAGGAAACTACTGGACAGATTTTTATGAAATTTGGTATGGTGATAGCTGGTTATCAGGGTCAACATATAGGATACTTTTTACCGCAAAAAAATGTCTCAATTCTGAGAAAAAATTCAAAAACTGCAATGTAAGAGTATACTAATATGTAAAACCTAATAATTTGGTTTTTGGTCATCTGAACGCGGGTGAAGCCGCGGGCAGTGCTTGTTTTAATATAAAAACATTAAATAAATATCTTACATAACAAGAATAACATTTAGTGATCAATATACTAATAGGTATGATGATTATAATACAAATTTTAAATATTTATAATAACTTTTTGATGCTTTAACATATCATAGCTATTTTTCCTTTGTTTCCTCTGTTATAAACAAATAACACGATATGATGAGATTTTCGTCTCGATTAATCTCGGTCGTGGGGTAATGAGGGGACCGTAAACAACTCTGAGGGGAGATTTACTCCGCACTTTGTGTATATCAGTGGAACATGCTCTAACAAAAGACTTATGGGTTCGGATATTGGCACCATGTGCACCAATTTGGCTTTATGACTGTCTACTACTTTATGAAGTCGAAGGGTCATTTAAGCACTTTCGATGTTTTCGGACAATGTTAGCTACTCCTGCTCAGTTATGCACATTATTTTATAAAATCTGTAATAAATATCGATATATGTTGCAGATACGTGCTTGGCTTAGATTATTTATATGTAATTAATGTGTATGTATGACATATAAATAATCTAAGGTGTTGGTTCGTTTTCACTCTCCGACGCTTTGGCTTGTCAAGTCGAATTTGATACTCGGCCAGCTTGTAATATTGTTAAAATCTTTCATGGGCTAAGTTGAGTTGCTCAACAAATAGGAAGTAATAAAACTTTTATAATAAATAAATGGAAATTAAAATTTAGGTATTATAAAATAAAAATATTTTTAAAAGCTCACATCAGTTAATTGTTTTAAAACGATCCATTGAGTGAGTCGAGCGTCGGTTTACTTGTATTTGCAGCAATTACACGTTTAGAGCTCTTGTTTACGAGCTCTCTGGCGGTGGGTATAGATTATAGACCTGAAAACCTACATTATTTTAACCATCAAATTCAATAAGGTACGTCTTCCTAACGTGATTCTTATACAAATATCAAGTATCGCCCGGGTTTGATTAAAGCCTTTGTCTTCATCTATTCAATACTCAATGAGGGTAGGTACGCATGAAAGCGAATAATAAAACAATAGCGGATACGTTCTGCCGATAGCTCTCGATACAATGTTTTATACGTGCGCTCGGCCCGAGGGATTTAGATGTTGATGCACTCAAGTGAAGTAGTCGCAGTCTCGCGCCGGGGCGTACTTGATACGAAACTCGGGGTAAGATGGTTCTCCATTTGTTCGAGTGTTTTTAAAATCCAAATATAGGTAAAGCGCCTTTTCGATAAGTGGCTGAAAGTCATGAAATTCAATTAGGAGGAGTGGAGATTCACTCGTTTGTAGGCGAGGGTGTGCGAGGGGTCACGCGGGGTGCGGGGGATAGCAAGGATTTACTTCGCAGCGTGGACACAGCTTTAAGCGAGAATTGTTCTTGTACTATCTTTGCTCTAACTACCTTTATTTACGTCCCGTACTTATTACAGAGATTTTGTGTATTTATTGTATTTCATTATAGAATCACGTTGAAAAGTTTTATTGTATCCTATTATTGTAATATAGTGACTAGAGATATAGTATAAAAATATTTTTCAGTTCGTAGAAAATGCAAATATTACATACTCGTATTGTATTTTTTGTTTTGAAATCCATCACATACTGTCATTTACTTTACATTTACTTTGTCACTGTTACAATTTAAACGCAATTCAATAGTGAAACAAGCGATAACATATGTATGTAAAATAAAACAGTTTAAAACTCAATTTACTTCCAACTCATTCGGTAGTTAACATAAATGCCTCAAGCGCTCGCTAAAACAGCCTAGTTTTCTTTAATATCGATCCAATTCAATGTTTTACATGTATATACAGTGTACACAGTACAGTATATCTCACGGAGGCATGCAGCACGCGGCAGGCTCGAGTCCGGGCGGCACAAACAAAGTGACCGATCGCGTGTGAATCAATCAAACGTCGATGGAGCACCTCGGAGCGCGGCGGACGACCAGCGAGGCCAGCCGGCGGAAAACCACCCTGACTTTACCGTTTTCCTGCAATGTTTCCGACCTAATGTATATTATCCACGTGCTTTACTGTTCAGCTTGAAGCTGATTTTTTGTATATCAATGGCTTTCATCCGGCGTTGATAAATGTCGGCTATTTATAATGGCGGCATGCAACTTGAGGAATGGCCTCGACTGCAACAGTCGATTTAGATGCCTTTTGCAGGTCAAAGTGAAAGAGTTTTAGAGTGAGAGTGCGTTTAATGTTTAATTGATGAGTCTCGCAAAACATCTTTCCGGTTTTTTTCTTTTTCATGATAAATATTATCACAAGTATTTAATATAATAGCACATTTATGGTAAAGTTTGAAGTTCTACTTTATATCTTCTTCTTCCTTCTTTAAGCATAAAGTTAATCCAAATCAAGACGATAGTCTTGGTTTGGATTAACTAAATATAATCTTATTATAAATTTTCCATTTGTATTAGACAGGCTCGATTTGTCAATGGTTTAGGTATTGACAATCATACCTGTCAATAAACGCCTTCAGGGCATTTGCAATGGCATCCATTGGAACATTCCCGAACCCTCCGCGCACCTTTTCTAAAGCTACTTTCAAGTTTATTTAGAAGCTTGTAACTAGATATCAACTTGCTCTATGAAGTTTAATTAGTAATTAAATTTTGACGACAAAATTTGATAGAGACGTTTCTCGCACCACTCCGAGCAGACCGTAAAAAGGCTTAATCTAAAGTTTTAAAATATCATTAAAATAAGATAACTTTAACGCGAGTTTACAAAGCGCTCGTTTGTACAATTTTCGATGAAATAATATTTACATTGGAAATATTTTTGTTATACATACAATTACTGAGGTATTTTAAGCAATTTGATCTCCCTGTGGAAAAATATTATGTGTTTTCCGTTGTATACGGTCGACTCATTAGTTAAATTATGCATTACAACGTACCTACCATATAACTTAAACTAGAAAAATATAAAACTTATGAGAAAGATCGTAAAATACAAACGAAGTATTTCTATAAAATAAATGTACATTTCATTACAAGCTTTTATTTAACTTGCAATATTTTTCTATTATATGTACATTTTAATTAAATGATAAATTCACTGCCCGATGTTTATTTGTTAGTACTGATTCTGGTAGTTCGTGTTTATTTAAATAATAATATATTAACTTACTTAATAATTGGTCGTCGCAGTAATAATAATTTTGAATAATTATTGTGAAGCGCGCGGTAATCCTACGGAGCACGTACAATGTTGGTACCAACAGCTCTCATTATATAATATGAACTCATTATTGTTATTAAATAAATACAAGATGTTTTATTGCCTGGGGAGAATTATTATACTATTCATTTGCATATCTATAAAGTTAATATGTCGTCGAAAATCCTTAAATTTGTCAGATGTAAGGTGATGTGTACGTAATACACATTCTTATACTTTATATTTTTACATTATGTACATACATATAATATGTACCTAAATAATTTAAATTAAAATTTATTTTGGAAGCTAAAAATTATCCTATAATAATGTATGTACCTCTCAACAAAATCTCGCTGCGATAGAAAGGATGTTTTGGCAACGAATACGCCACAAATGCACAAAAATAAATTGATTTTAATTTTAAAGCATATAGAAGTGTCTTATGAATACGAGTATAACTAGCTAGCCGTACGGTGTACCCATGATTTCGTATATACCGATATGGCAAATGATAAGAAAAGATAAAGAATTTTGTTGAAGTTTTGGTTGTTAAGAAAACGTATACAAATTTCAACGTAACGAAAACTTACTATTTCATCTCCTACCTGCCCGTAAACTTCTGGGTCTTTTGGCATACAAATTAGGGTAAATCCGTACGTACCTATTGAGTAATAATTAATTAATCAGATCAATATACATAAAAACCCATTCGTTAGTCTATTCAAATCATTGAATTTTCGTTAGTTTTATCTCTGTCCCACAGGAGCTTTAAAGTTAAATAAATAAATATTATGTTAGGACATTAACACACAGCACCAGCACCATCTAGTTCCATGGTAAGTTACGAGGCCTGTGTTATGGGTACTAGATAGTTGATACACTACATATGCATATATAGGTATAACTTTAAATACATACATATTATAAATATGTACACCCATGACTGGAGTACAAACATTCGTGCTCATCACGCAAATGAATGCCCCCAGCGGGACTCGAACCTGCGACTATTGGCACAGCACGTAGGATATAGATAATATAGATATAGCCAACTATAACCACATGCCGTTATGACTTCTAGGTCGTAAGCATGCGTTTTACAGGTCAGTTTGTTAAAGCTACATTCAACGAAATCTATTAGTAAACAATACTCACAAAAAAATTATATACTCGTAACATGATTTTCTTAACACATTACTGAATTTACGTAAGAGTCTTACCCATTCCAACGGAAACGTTTTGATGATATCTAAGACTTTGCTTTTGTGTAACTTTGTCTAACAGTTTGTGTTAAGAATTTTTAAATATCTTCAAAGAAAGCAATACAAGCGATTGAATCGCTTATTTTCGACTCAATTATGACAAGAAACTACGTACAATAATGGTCACATATAATATTTTAAGCTATTAAGATAACAAAACCCAACGAAAAATACATTTTTTAAGTTTATCATTCCAAAGTATGATTTATAAAGCTCGTTAAATAAATCAGTGCATGCACTTGGCAAATAATCAAGTCGTCAGCTCCAACGGGAACAACTGCCGCCCGCCGCCGCCCGCCCTGCCGACCTCCCGCCCTCCAACTACAGTGCTAGTATGTGTGTATGTATTGTGCGTCCACTTATAGACACTGTGATTGATAATAATTACATTTTTATTTTTTCTTATATTTTCGTCGTTATATTCAGAATATGTTATTGTTATTGTTGTATATTTGTTTTTTATGCTACATTTGCTAAATATATGTAATATATTTGGTTCCCAATACAAATCAATTTTAATCAGCCCGCATGTAGGTGTACTCTTTAAAATTCGGGAACACCTTTCTACCATTGGCATGACAAGCAGTGCTTGCATACCCCTCAATTATATGCAGTCATAATTAATTAATCTATTTCATTACAATAAAAAGTAAATAAAAAGGACTTCTTAAAAAAAACCTCATACATACCATATATCATAGTGCAAATAAATTATAAAACTAAATCGAAAAGTTTTTGAAAAGGAAGATGAACAGAGAGCTTTACTTATTATTTGGAACTCGTTTAAAGAGTTACAACACGAGTATTACGTACATCGTTTATTGATTTTTTTGAAGAAAACCAATACATTCTGGTTTTAACTGAGCTTCACAAATAGAACCCGATTGCTTTTAAAGTAATACAAAGTCGACTCAACCTTTCATATGTACTTGAATTATTTCGTATATCGGAAACGTACAGATGTTTAATTCGGCTTCGCAGAATATGCATACGCTACATAGCTTGCTCTACGGCCCTTCCTTCCTCTCTACAGTCAGTAGAGGCAGGGGATGTTAAAATTAACTAGTGCCTGTTAAGTAGATGTCCTTTGCATTTATAATATTGCGGAAGCTCTTATAATGGACCCTCTCATTTCTAGATATCGTATGAAAATCCATACAGTAGTTTCTGAGATTATCCCGAACTAATACAAACTTATCGCAGGTCTTTAATTTATAATTTGTACTAAACACTCATATTTACTTTTAACCACATTTTATCCGTAATCCCCTCTGCATTTTTACTTTAGAAAGCTTTAACAAATGTTTTTTTTTAGAAATAGTTTTATATAAAAAAATTGTCTGTATAGGTATCTATAAAAGGCTATAATTGCGTACTTTTGTATATTATTATTATTTTTTTTAATGTAAAAAAAAAACAGCTAACATAAGTGTATAAAAACTTAAGACAGATTAAGCATGTTTCAATACAATGATCATAGTATTTGACGTGTGTTGAATATACCCTAATTACTTATACGTTGCCGTATTCGATATTCATGAAGATAAAGAGCGAGATAATTGTATGCTCTCCATAGCAAATACCTACCCAGCGCATTTTAGCGGCGGGCCTCGTTATCACAGGTTTACAATATCGAGAGCCTGACGAAGAAACTAATACCGACTGAATTTTGAAGCACAATATGAATATATTATTTCGATGGAAATCATAAAATTTAGCTTGAATAAAGCCAGCGCGGAAAAAGGTAAGCTTTCAATTAAGACGATAGATATATCTACTTTTATTTGCCTATCCAAGATTTATTTAGACTATTATTAACTACTTGTTTTATTCCGGTAGACCTACGCGTTAATGTACAGAATGTAATGAGATATCATTAATTATTGAATTTCCCTTAAAACTATTGAGCCGTTACAGCATTAAGCAAAACAAACAATATCTGGTAGCTCAAAAACTATTTCATTTATGATATCAGCGTGACATCTACGATAAAATAAATTGTCAATACTTTGGTTTAATCTATCAGATAAAATGTAAATAATTCGTTCAAAAAGAAATCAATAATTCATCAAATTGGCATCTGCCGCATTATATTTTAAATAAATAAATAATCAAATAGTGAAATATAAAAATAAAATTTTATTCAAACTGTTTATTTATTTCGATAGAATTACATTTTCCTAGCGACTCATCCTCGCTTTGCTTCGGGTTCGACCCTAGACAAAAATGAATCCATCCCACTGGATCCGTACATTTTTCCAGGATAAAGAGTAACCTATATGCTATTCTAGACTATAATCTATCTCTGTGCCAAATTTTATCTAGATCCGTTCAGTCGTTCTGGCGTGAAAGAGTAACAAACATCCATCCATCCATCATCACAAAGTTTCATATTTATAATATTGGCTATAGTTAGCTTATAGACGAATTAGCTCTCAACTTACAGATTTAGACGTCACTATAATATGATAATTGTAGATACAAATAACTTCAGGATAGAGCGCGGGTTGACTTCATTTTTATTACTTTGTTTGTCGTTCGTGTCACGGAGTTACCCATTTTGAGTTTAATAAGGCGTCCCGGAGATTATTAAGTTAGACATAAATGAATGCTTTCCGACATTACTAGCTTTAAGTTGGAGTTGAGGCTTTGCTGTTACTTACCTAGATGTAGCTCTTGAGTAGGTCTTATATATTTTGTTATACCTAATATTTGCTTATGTAAATTAGACTAGCGACTCACCAACGCTTCGCTTGGGTTCGCCCCTAAGTTGCTTCCCCATACAAACTTTCATCCCCATTTTCACCCCTTTAAGGGATTACTTCCGGGATAAAAATTATCCTATGTCCTTCCAAGGGTTTTCTTACTAAATTTCATCTAAATGTGTTCAGTACTTTCGGAGCTTATTCGGTAAAAGCAAACAAACAAAACAAAAAATCTTTCCTCTTTATAAAATTAGTAGGAGATGAAATTATTTATTCTATGTTTACTCTTATGGGGACTGATTTTTGAAACTTATTTACATTTATAGTAAAATATAATGATTTAATTCTTCATGATTTAAAAATCACTTCTATGTTAATAGCAGTTGAAATGTGGAATATACGGGCAAGGTCAATCCACATATCGATCATAATATATATTTTTTATTAGATAAGTACTACGTGTTAGTAATAGCTTACTTATAGTTCTGCCAATAACAGTAAAACTGGTATTTGTGACGTACTATCTACTGAAGTAAGTACAAAATATTATATTCCAGATTTGTAAACAAAGAGTAACTTTTGAGTTTCTCGGCGTCTCTACATAGCAGAAAAAAATGATTAAGTTAATTTAAACAAAATATAGGTGTTTTGACAATTGTCACATGAATTTATATAAAATATTTTTGTAACTGACGTCCTTTATGATCAAATAGTGTGTTTATTTAATAACTGGTAAGGTAAATTTATTTATTGGGATGTGTTGATGTTTGAAGATTACCAGCTCGTGTAGTGTAGTGTGTAGTGTAGTGCGCAGTGGGCCGGCGGACGGTTATGGCAGCAAATTAGGTTAGCGAGTGCAAATGTAATATCAGCCAAATATATTCGCTACAGAGGCAAATCGCACCAATTTGGCAGCTCACTGCACTTTTGTCGTATGGCGCGAGTATGCGGCGGTCGCGACCTGTGACGCGCGGCGCGCGACTTAAGGAGGAGAAACGTTGTGGAGACACATATTTTTAAATGATTCATCTGTCGTTTTTAAACAATAGTATTCATCAATTAATTTTTAAAAAATATATAATATTATACTTAATTATTATTTATGGCGAGTATTATAAAAAAGTTTGTATAAATTAAGAAAAAAATGTAAAACATATGTGGGTAGTGAAAAATTAACCATTACTCCTTCAACACACACACACACAGTAAAAATACAGATATTTGTTAAAATATCGTTTAAAGCTTTATTGATTTCAATGTCTTAGTTTCGTTATTAAATATAATGTAATCAAGAATAATTATAATATGAATTATGTATATCGTTCTCTCATGGTTCGAGCCAGCGCCCGTCTTGGATCCACCGAACGCTTCATCTCGGAAGACAGCCGCGTTCACAGACAATTTGCCCTTTACTGAAATTACCCGATACTTTGATTATATTAGCCTCTATTATTTGTTATTATGTATATGATATGTAATAATTTTTACATAAAGTATTTTACTTTTATCGTTACCTTCTCACATAATGTAAATCCTTTTTTAGTGTACCTACCTCTTGTGTAAAGCTTTTATTTCGTAAAACCAATAAACTCTCGCTTTCATAATATTAGTATAAACAGATCAAAATAACAGGTATGAAATTGTACAATATTTAATAGTTATAATATATATTATATATATAATATTAATAGTTATAATTCAGTAATTACCACCATAATTCTAATAATATCTTGCAAACCGTCTCATGTTTAAAAGAGTTAAGCGAATCTAAAATGAAGCTTTTCTCTTAACAGGTGTTTCAACTTCTCAATGGAGCTATACTTAACGTCTGTCGGAATTAAATTAGCCGTCTCACGTCTATATTGGGTCTGTTTTCTTCACTAAATTTAGTAAAGTCGATGCCCGCCGCCGCCATCCTCGCGCTTCTGTACTGACGCGGCACGTTCATTAATACTCGTATGCATCGCAATATTATATTTGGTTTATTTTCAAATTGATGTTCGCTCTATCCCAGTAGTAGTCTGTCTGACTATGTGACTGTCTGTACATATATTGTGCTATAGGGTGAAAATAAGGATTTTAGGCACGTCCCCGTTCCATTGTACATGAAATTCAATATCCGCTATCAATGAAAAGGTTAAAATTGTTTAAGAATAGCTTCATATTGTATTCCAGACTATAATCTATCTCTGTGCTAAGTTTCTTCCAGATCCGTCCAGCCGTTCTGGCGTGATTGTGTAACAAACATGCAAACATCTAAACTTTCACATTTATAATATTAGGTAAGATAAATGAATAACATACTTTAATTACCATGACATAAAAATGACCAACAGCGCAGACATGTGTCTGAAAGTTACCGAAACTTATATTCAATTTTTGTTTGAGAGTTACGAGGACTTATAAATTGTTGCAAACCACGAGACTGCGCGGTTTAGTGAAAGAGCTCTCTGAATCTGAACTGGAGAAAACTAATATTGGCAATGCATGGAAAGTTTGCTGCCACTTTTATTTAATTTACATTTTGGTTGCATTGTTTTAAGCTCATGGTCTTTGTCAGTATTTGGTCTGAGAACTTCAAAGTAAGTTATAAGTTTTTGAAATATACCTACCTATACTATATAGTGATCGCCTCCTGTTTGAAAATCAACTATAATTCATTAACTTTGATCCATATTAAGGTTCTTTTTTCAAAGTTATATAGATAGCCTATAAAATCCTAAAGAATTTTGAAACGGGCCCATAAATTCAGAAATTTGCACGTACAAACAAACTTTTCATCTTTATATTATGTAAGTACTCGTATAATAATGTTGAAGGCTATCTAACATTATGCTACATCTTTTAGCAGTGAAGTAATTATTATATATAAATAAAATATGCGAGCGGATTTGCGGGTAAAACAAAGTTCATTAATTTTGGCTTTCTGTAGTCCTTCCTATATATAAACTTTAACTATGCCAAAGCTCGTACTCCTCAATACATGCAATGTGCTTTAAAAGGGATGCAAAGTTTTCTCTTCACGTATTAATATATGGATACTATTTATCTATCTACGGTATTGATTTTTTTTGTTTGATTTTATAAAATTGTTTTATTCATATACAGTATAGCTTATCATTGGTTAAAAACATAAATAATATAAATGAGAAATTAAAAAAAAACAACTATTCAAGATTACTTGTTGCATATTAAGACCAATTGCGGTGAAGTTATGCTAACATTCAGTCTTAATGTACGCAGCTTACTCAGCAAAGGAGATATATAGAATAAAATAATCTAAACTGTATTGGTGCCGTTCATACAAGATAGTAAATGATAAGGTAATAAAAAAAAATACCTATAGGTACCACAAAAAATGCTTATATTAAAAATTTATTTAAGCTTACTTTATAAATATTTTTAACCGAAATCATTATACGTACGATTTATCTGTTATTGACTCAGTTAAAGGTGTATAAATATTTATGTTACATGTTTATCAAGTTGCCTCCGCACAGAGCGTTGTACTACTTAGTACTTATGTATTTACTATGTAGATAACGTTTGATTAAATGACGATAAAAATATTATATGTTAGATTTACCAATTTTTTTATCTTAGATATATATAATTCAAATATTTGCCAAAAAACATTGGCCCACAGATAAAAGTAGTTACAAAACCTTGTTTACTAAATAACGATTCATCTAAATTTTGTGGAAACGAATAATCTGGTAGAGATTCAGAACAAATGCGCCCGAAGTAACAATAGTTTTACTATTTCCGTGACATATTTTCATGAATTATCCTAACAGCTATCTGTGATCCCCATCTCTTCATACATGTTTAAAGCGGGCGGTCGCTATTCGCGTCACGTCCGCATGAAATACGACCATCTACCACTGTAGTGTTTCCCAAATTTTAAATGCAAAATTGTTAGAAATTACTCTATAATATCGTAAAATTTTAAGTAATTATTTCTTTTATTTCATAAAGGACTATGATTTTAAGGTTTTTTTTGTGTTTATAAAAATTTATAAAACTAGCGACTCACCCTGGATTCACTCGGGTTCGTACCTAGATTGATTTCCCATACAAACTTTCATCCCTAAACTATCTTTATGCCAAATTTCATCTAAATCGGTTTAGTAGATCCAGAGAATACCCCATACAACCTTAGAAATTCACAAACTTTACCTCTTTATAATATTAGTATAGTAGATGCATGAACGAATAATTCGTTCATGAGTAGATGTTAAATATTTAATAACACTCAATGCTGTACAAGTCATGTGTTAAACTTACAATATATATTAATATACTTTGAAGACTGTGGGTGATTAATATTCTGATGAATATACGTTATTTGTAACTGTTTTTTTTAATGTTTTAAGTAGCTATTTAATTTCATCAGAACACAGTATCCGGGTACAGCAGTTTCAATAATATAATATGATCTATAATGTTTTTCATAAATCGTACAAAACAGTAGTACCACAGGGAAATTAGTGT
Organism: Brenthis daphne; assembly: GCA_947093115.1. NCBI lineage: Eukaryota > Metazoa > Arthropoda > Insecta > Lepidoptera > Nymphalidae > Brenthis > Brenthis daphne. Next base: position 17,855,085 of record OX352481.1, read on the forward strand.
GCTTTTCGACATGCCAGGTGAACTTCTTGCGAATAAGCAAGCAAGGTGCAAGGCGCCCGTGGTAGGGGCGACGCTGCGAGGCCCCGAGGCCGACCGATCACGTCCATCCTAACAACTTCGTGCCAAAAATCTCTTACATTAAACAGAAATATGGAACGAGTTTCATGTTTTTCACGAAACATTAAGTATTTCAGTACGCATGCTGTAGTAAGTCTTTCATGTGCGCTCGTGTGTCACTTCGTCACATCATTTGTTATATTTTCCATATATTTTTTAACATGCTTTTATTAATACCAGTAATGTGTAACAAAACACGTAAATAAATGTGGGAAACAATTTTAAAAATACCTAATTGCTTTATCGATTTGAAACCTTGCTAGTAATAATTTATTATCGTCGAGCTTACCACATGATCTGAATATCGAACTGGCGTAATTTTTTATAAATTATAATTTAAATTGTTCATTTATATTATTATGTATTAATAACAATATATGATTATATTATAAGGGTTGTAAAATCGATTAATGATCTCAATAAGGAATATTATAACACAAAAACTTTTATTTAATCAACTATTTATATCTAATTAGTATATAATATATTATTGTTGTTTCGCCATTTTTCTTATTCCAGAGATATTTTCTAAACAATTCTGTCTTAAAGTACATTTGTCTTTAAAAAGATTTAACAATCCAATGTACTTTTTACATTAATTAAAGAGAAAGATTAGGTCTAAATAATTTATAGTTCAAAGCTACAGCGACTGTTAGGCACAGTGATTTAAGGAAGACGTTATTTATTGTTCAAGTAGTCAAATTAACTTTGAGTTAAATTTACTTTTTATAAAAAAGTATTTAATGAGCTGTTATTCAGTTTTGGTTAAAATCGTAGTTAAAAAACTAGGTTTTTAAGAATGCAGGCTAACACAAATACATTTTCAGAAATCGAATCCGCAACGTATAACTCAGTAATTAGAGTATGTACATAAACGACTGTACGTGATGGTCGTTCTGTTTTCTATTCCAAAGATAGTGCTAGTACAAATCTTTAAAGATATGCGACGGCTGGGATAAATATTCAACAAAATTTCTTACCATTTTTCTTCTCTCCTATTATCGCTTACTATTTGCTATATGCATAGATAGATTAAGACTAATCGAGTTAGAATTTCCATGTATTTGCTACAAAATTGTCAATTTAGCTGATTTTCAAATAGCCTTTAGACATTTCATTGGCAAAAGCGTAAACTCAATTAAGTCCACTGCGGACGTTGAATGCGAGTTTCGGGTAAATGTTTCGCAAATAATAAGGAAACATACAGATTAGTTAATGCGCGATAACAGGTCTCGCAGTCGCAGTGCTTATTTGGTTAAGCTCAATGCAGAGTATAGTTTATGACTCTCTCGGTTATGATCGAGCTTACTTACTGTTAGAAACTTAAAGCACCTCATCAAGATTAAGAGCTATAAAGTAGCCAACATGGTTTCTATATTTGATATATTTATTTAAAACATTTTATTACATTTCTCTTTACTAACTACTCTCGTGTTTTTTTTTGGAAATAATCAAATAGTACAAAATTGCGTCGTTTTTCTAAGAAAAAACACATAGATAGATAAACTTAAAAGTAAAACCTTATCCAAATACAAAATGTGATCCATATAGAGCCGTTTCCAAATTACACGAAATAAAAGTATGTACATATATACAAGAATCGCTCAATTAATATTATAAGATTATTATATTAGTTAATCTTGTTTAGTGTTATTTAGTCGATACTGCCTGTTATATCTCGGTCGCGTGTGAAATTCAGTTAGTTGTTTTAGGTGAATGTTATTTAATCTCAATAAATATTTCTTGAGCTAACTAGCTCAAGAAATATTTATTGAGATTAAATCTTACTAAACTTAACTAAGTTAAAAACACTATTTATTATACCACAGATATCTGCGCCTTGCTCTTTTGAAGCTATAAATATTACTATTTATAAATACATGGCTATTAAAATAGTTATAGTAACCTATGCAAGTAGCGTTTCAAAAATTCGAAAGCCACGTATCAAGTAACTTCGGGAAAGCTATAAACCCGCGCCAGAACCAGGAATAAATAAATAAAGTTTAACGTGCAACTAACATGATATAAATGGTACGTCTGTCTGTTTACACGTCCCCTCTAATCCCTGTTATTTATTTAGAAGGGTATTTCGGGCTTCGGAAACGTCCGCGACAGTGCAACAGCATTCATGTCAGCATTCTATGTATGGAAACTATTAAATGCTTGGTACGGATTTATATGATTTATTTTATTTTTGAAGTGGCTTAGATGTAATTAAGACTTATCAACCAATATAATGAATAATTTTATACTGAGAAAATGAAGATGTAGGTGGATATATTTTATCTCAAATCAAAGTATTTGTAAAGGCATATTATAAAAATAAAGTTAGAAAATTTCGAGTCTTGAGCGTTGTAGTACTCGTAAATTTTGTAATGGAAGACGGACTCTATGGAATACACTGAATTAAGATGGAGGTAGAGAGGTTTTATATTATTTACATACTGTACCGTACGTATGTATTGTAAAAGGTATTTTACCTTAAAAAAAGTTATTTAGTTAAGCAGATTAAAAGTTATCCCCTATATATATGTATTCATATAATAACAAGAATATGTAAACTAAAAATATAATATGCTAGTGCATGAGTATGTTGTTTGAATTGTGAATGTTTCTGTAAATATGACATTAATAGAGAGTACCGACTTAATTAAATACACAACTTACTTTCATTTTAATCAGAAATCTGAATATATTACGTAAAGCATAAGTTTATCCTTTGTACTTTCTAAATTTAATATAATAATATAATACAATACAGTATTTTTAAAACAAAATATTAAGTATATTTATGGACGTTTTTATCAACGTCACGAAATGAATATAAAAAATACACTTGTTATTACGTAAAACGCTTATTTAGCTTTATTTTAATTTCTTTTCCCTACTAATGGATAAAGTAAAGGTTTGAATGCGCAATACTGTTAAAGTATTGTATGTCCTACAAAAACAATAGAAACAATGAGTCAACAGTGTGTGGCGCCAGACGCCGCGATCATCAGTATCGCTGACACACGAATAAGTGAGCTATGAATATGTTTGTTTTTACTTAGATAACTACGTATATCGAAATAATTCGAAAATTGTTTATTGATCAATATGTAATATAATAAAATATTCTGTACAAATACTTTGCCCTAAATATGTAGTTAACAGTTACTATATTTTTGACTTTTGTCACAAGATTCATGTAGGCTTTTGTAACTCTGCATTATATTTTCTCTCATTTAATATACTTTTTGTAATTATTTTAGACTAAGGTGTCGTTCTGACAGTCTTGTGAATACCTGCAATATGTATATAGCACGAAGACTTTGTGAATTAATATTTAATTTTATGTAAATGTTGCATATGTACTGTTGTTGTGCCTATTAAAATTTAAAAAGTAAGCATCAGTTCATGTACATTCACTTGAAGTCACATCAGTTTCATAATCATTTTTAGTGTTATTATTATTACCATCCGTACCTATGCCGGTACCTTAGGGATGGATATTTTCTTAAAATATATGGGAGGATAACCCTTGAAGTATAATCTTTTCATTACAAAGATAGTTTTGAAAATTTTTAATTGAATGTGTCTAAATAATATGAAGTTTTTATGTAATGCATACATAAATATATATAAATATAAACACCAGGTGTGACACATAAAAAGTAAGTGTGTGCATATAAATACATACACATTTATTGGTTGACTATTGTAATAATTAAAAAAGTCACATTTATGTTTTTGTTTCCATGTACCTACCTACTTACTGTTAATTTTTATTTTTATTTTATTTTTGCTCACTAATGTAAACTATTTTTATGTAATTACTAGCGTCAATACTAGCGTTACATTTTAACGTGTAGTATAGATTTCTCAGAGATGAGATATTTTCCTGCACTAAAAAGTGTCCTTACTGTTGACTACGATAACCAGCTGTCATTATATCAAATTTCATAAATATCTGTCCAGTGGTTTTCTCTTGATGCGTTTCCAGACAGATAGACAGACAAAAATCTAAAAACTATAGATTCGGCCTCCGTATCGCTAATAATGACTATTTCAATAAGATTTTCATAATTTCATATTTCGGATTTTCATATATAAATTTCATATCATAAACTTAGCGTAAGAATGTATGTACTGTAAATAAATAAATATATCAATAAATAAATACACACTTTTTACCTAATATATCGTATTAATGAATTTCAAACATAATAATATGTGTTCACACATTATTTATTGAAAGCTTGTCAGCAAATACTATAGATATAATTAGAAATAATACAAACAGACCACATAACGATGAGATATTAACTTTGTAAATATATTTCGATATAAAAACATTTAAATGCTGTTTTCAATACATCAACAATAAATCTGGTTTTTATTCATTAATAGGTAAACCCAAACTGAATCAAACTCGTCTTGCCTCGTAGATATTGACTGCGTGTATTCGGCCGCTATCATAAATAGTAACATTAGTATTGGAACTGAGTAAACACTGTTATTCCAAATATACTTTTAAAAATTCAAAGAGAGTTGTCTTGCCCTACTTCCGTCGGTTAGGCAACGTTAATATGAGTTTATGACGAATTCATCTTTGAAGGAAACAATTCTAAAAATAGCGGTCGTTATGTCATCATCCTATTTACGAGTACCTTTACAAGTCCACGGAAGGCCAGTGAAATATCGTGATACACTTTGCAGTATTATTAGTATCACGCAATTTTGTATCGTGATTACTCTCTATAAGATTTCTTCTCTTTTTGCCTAGTCTTCTTGTAATGTTTCCAATTCCTATTTTTAATATTTCTAAACGAAAATTAGAAAAATATTTCAAAATCGTAGCACTTTGTGTAACAGGAGACCGATTGCTAGTATAATGTTTATACATTACATCAAAAGAAATACACACACAATGACATCACATAATGTAAACAAATAAAATTACATAATTGATATAGAAAAATCTCGTTTTACACAATTTCGTGACTTGCTTTCAATTCACTATTTTATTATAATTTCAACTAGCGACTCACCCTCGCTTCGCTCGGGTTCTTCCCTAGCTTGCTTCCCAATACAAAGTTTAAGCCCCATTTCTACACCCTTGAGGGATGATTTCCAGGACAAAGAGTATCCTATGTCCTTCCCATGGTCTCAAACTATGTTCTTACCAAATTTCATCTAAATCGGCTTAGTAGATCCAGAGATTACCGCCCTACAACGTAACAAACCCACAAACTCACAAACTTTACCTATTTATAATATTAGTATAGACTAGCATTGCCCGCGGCTGAGCCCGCGTTCAGATGACCAAAAACCAAATTCTTAGGTTTTACATGTTAGTATACTCTTACATTGCAATTTTTGTATTTTTTCTCAGAAATGAGACATTTCCCCGCAGTAAAAAGTATCCTATATGTTGATTCGGATACCAAATATTATTAAAATCCCTCCAGTGGTTTTCTGTGATACCGTAACAGACAGATAGACAAAAAATCTAAAAACTTTAGATTCGGCCTCTGTATCGATAATAATGTTTATTTCAATAAGATTTTCCAAAAAATGTTTAATGTACAGATTCGGCTTAATTACAATTTTATTATATGGATAGATTATACGAGTATAAACAACATATTGAAGTTACCGTGAATAAAAGTAATCTGGAAAATACTGAAAAGGTACATTGATTTGCTATTTCTAAGATATTCGGGTTGAAAGGTGGAACTCAAGGGTTGTACGTACGTATAATGGAGGGCGACGTATGCGATTGTCGCGGCCTTATGAAAATATTGGCGAAGTTTTGCAATAACGGCTTGTAAGGGACTCCGGGAGCGGACGGGATGAAATACTCTATGAGAGTCGTCGCGAATAATGCCACGAAGTTTTGTTTTTTTTTATTGTATGAATAAAGCATAAAATATACATCTCATTACAGTGAACAAATAACATAACAGTATGATATAGTTATTTAAAATACTTCATTAGATTTCATTGAATACTTTAATTTATGGTTTTAATTAGATTGTTTCACCATAAGTATATTTATTAAAATCGTCCTGGGTATGACGTTAAACTGCCTTGCATTCGACAAGTACAATCGAATGTAGTGTAGCGGTTCTCTCCCGCACCGTACAAAAAGTCTACTGCGGCAAGGAAGACATCCCATAGCAGATATGTGGCGGGTTTGGCGGACTTGGCGCAGCAGCGAGGCAATGGTGGAAGGCCAAGGGCGGCGGTAGAGAGCGTATTTAGTACCGTCGGCTAGACACATCATCCGAACTCTCCTCTGGTCGTAGCGATTTTCCGTTCCACTGGATATAGGGGAGTAAGGACGAGTGTGTGCATCAGTATTTGCGCGAATACTTGTGCACCTTAATATTTCCTGCGCACCGGACTGCTTCTGAATAATGGACTCGGAGATAGAAAAGTCCTATGGCGATGGGTTGAGGTAGAAAGGTCTAGGTTGATGCGAACTAGGCTTTGTCTGATGCCTGCACATAGGCGGCCCCGAGGGTATATGAATATATGCCATGGTCGCTTTCGTTCTGCCTCGGGGTAACAGAATGGATTCGGGCAACACTCAGGGTGACAAAGCAGCCCTATTTAGGGAGGCACTGCTTTCCCTGCTCAGCCAGGGAGGGGGCTAGAAAAGGTGTCCTAAAAAAAATGCTTACCCCAACCTGAAAGATGGTAGTAACCACGGCTGCCTCCTGCATCTATTTTCACGTGGTCGACGCAACAAAGGAGAACTGAAAAATACCACTCAAAAAGACAAAACCACTGCTATGACGTTTGGCGCGTGGAACGTGCGGACGCTTCTAGATAGTGAAGCTAATATATGTCCTGAGCGGAAAACTGCTATAATAGCTCGAGAGTTGGGGTCGTTATAATATAGATGTAGCCGCTCTTAGCGAAACACATCTTCCCGATGAAGGTGAGCTAGTGGGAATGCGGAGGTGGATATACATTCCTTTTGGAAAGGTACCTCTGCTTCTGAGGCACGGCGGTCAGGTGTTGGCTTTGCTATCAAAAACCAGCTTATGAGGCGTCTTCTGGAACATCCTGTGCATATTTCTGATCGCGTAACCACACTGCGCTTACACTTGAACAAAGGCAATTACCTTAACGTCATTAGTGTCTACGCTCCGACGCTGGATAAACATGATGACGTTAAGGATAAGTTTTTATGAGGAATTGACACATTATCTCGAAAGTGGGTACCTCCCGGCGAGCAAATTTTATTACTGGGAGCTTTTAATGCCAGGGTCGGCCGGGACTATGAATGTTGGCCTAAAGTCTTAGGAAGGCACGGAATTGGCAACATAAACAGCAACGGCCGGTTATTGCTTAGTCTATGTGCTCAATTCAATCTTGCTATTACAAACACCATGTTTCGACTACGAGCCAAATACAAGACCACATGGATGCACCCGCGATCAAAACACTGGCATTTAATTGACTACGCAATCGTCCGCCAAAGAGATATTTCACAAGTTCAGATAACCCGCGTAAATGCGCGGAGCACATTGTTGGACTGACCACCGACTAGTCCTTACCAAATTGAATCTCTGTTTACGTCGTCCTCGAGGTCAGGTATAAAAAAGCCGCCATGCATTCACATAAAAAGGCTTCAGAATCTAGAGACAAGACAATTATTTACTGAAACCTTGGCTAGTACGCTTCCATATCTAGAAAAGGAGACAGTAGATGTTGATGCTAAGTGGAGAGTTTTTAGCTTCTCATATTCTAGAAACAGCCAAAAATATTTTGGGCTTTAAATTACAAAACAAAGAGGATTGGTTTGATGAAAATGACGAAATTCTCATGGATGCCTTAAATAACCATCATACCCTTCTTAGACAAAATAGCGGAAAAAAGCGAGGTGTAAGTATTGCAGAGATTAGACAGAGTGACTACAAGTTACGGAAGCTGGCTAGGGAATTAAAAAATCGATGGTGGCAAGAAAAAAGCCGTACAGATGCAGTGGCTTGCTAATAGTAACCAGCTCGGTGAATTTTACAGAGAGGTGCGAAAACTAATTGGCACGAAATCTCCATCTAAGGTACCTTTGAAGTCTATGGACGGAAAAGATCTTTTGAAATCCAAAGAAGCAATATTAAAGCGTTGGGCAGAACACTTTAACACATTGCTGAATGTGGATCGATCTGCTGACCTACATCACATCAAGTCCTTGCCTCAATTGTCAATAGCAAAGGAGCTGGACGAGCCACTGACGCGTCATGAGATTGTCCTTGCCATTAAACAGCAACAAAATAAAGCGCGCTACTGGCATTGATTCTATACCGGGTGAACTCATCAAATATGGTGGCGAGGAGTTGCATTCAGCTATTTGGGAAATTTTTACACTTATGTGGGAATTAGAGCGTGTGCCAATAGATTTTAAAGTCTCTCGCATCAGTACCCTATACAAAAATAAGGGTGACCGCTCCGACTGCAACTCCTACCGCGGTATTTCACTTCTATCAGTCCCTGGAAAAATTTTTGCCCAGAATTCTACTAAATCGCTTAATACCACTTTCTGAAAAGATTTTGCCAGAGACCCAATTGGCTTCCGACCTGGCCGAGGTACCTGTGAGGCAATCTTCTCATTGCGTCAACTGCAGGAGAAAAGTAGAGAACAGGGGCGACAGCTATACCTTTGCTTTATTGATCTTGAGAAGGCTTTCGACAGCGTGCCTCGTGAAGCTCTTTGGATTGTACTAGAAAAACTGGGATGTACAAAAAAGTTTATTAGGCTGTTAAGACTTCTGCACGACGGCATGGAGTGCTGCGTCGCAATCAATGGTGATCAGTCACAATTCTTTCCCGTTACATGTGGAGTGAAGCAAGGATGTGTTCTGGCACCTACACTGTTCGCGTTATATTTTGCTGTTGTTGTGCGTGAGAGCGTGCAGTTATCATCTGAAGGAGTTCGCATCCGCTTTCGCACAGACGGCAATCTTTTTAATCTAGCCAGATTAAAAGCTCGCACTAAAGTATCTCATACACTTGTATCTGAAATCATGTATGCAGATGATTTGTGTTTCGTGGCGGAAACCCCAGACGGTCTACAGCAACTAATTTATGATTTCTATCATACTTGCCTTAAATTCGGGCTAAAGATCAGTGTCAAGAAGACGGAAGTAATGTCCATAGACAGTCACGGTCGTGAGACGTTGACCATTAATCTCGGAGAGGATTTGCTAATGCAGACTGATAAATTCTGCTACCTGGGGAGCACTATAACAACTAAGTGTGACCTTGACGCTGAAATCAGTAGAAGAATCTGTGCTGCTGCAGCAGCATTCGGCAAGCTAGATCCCAAGGTCTTCCGCTCGCACGACCTAAAACTAGCTACAAAAGTCTCTGTGTACATGGCAATAGTACTACCTAACATCTTGTACGCTGCTGAGACGTGGACTGTATACCGTCGGCATATCCGTACACTAGATCAGTTCCACCTTAAGTGCCTACGGAAAATACTTAACATTCGATGGTCTGATCGTGTACGAAACACTGAAGTACTGCGACGAGCCAATGTTCATGGCATTGAAGCCTATCTTATGCGTCGGCAGCTTCAATGGTGCGGTCACGTGTCACGTATGGCAGAGGAGCGACTGGCTAAGCGTATCCTTTATTCCGAGCTGCAAGAGGGTAAGCGAAAGCAGGGTGGTCAGATGCTTCGATATAAAGATGTTCTTAAGCGTCACATGAAAAAGTGTGGCATTGAACATTCAGAATGGGAGAAGCACGCAGCTTTACGTTCGAACTGGAGAGCTCAAGTGAAGAAGAAAACTCTTAATTTTGAGGAGCGACGTCGGTTCGAGCTTGATACCAGACGCGATTATCTGAAAGCCCGACCATCTGTGGCGATCAGATACAATATTCATAATGGTGTGCTCACATGTCCACAGTGTATGCGGACCTTCTCAAAGAAGATTGGCTACAATAGCCATATGAGAGCACATGAGCGACAGATGTCGCTCCAAAGCTGAAGCAGTCGCCAAGATCGAAATCGGTCGGGAGTTCATCAGTTCATCATCATCATCATCATTTATTAAAATGCATATTGTTAAATGAAAAACAAAGAAAAAAGTAAACTATGTAACATACTTGTTGTTTCTCTAATAATGTTAATATTACTCGTAATATAATATTAAACATATAATAAGAAAAATGCTGGCAGATCGTATGTTCGCTAAATGCCGTCTCTTCCGGAAAATTTGCAGACAAGGAAAAATACCGAGGAAAATGTTACGATGTTCTCGTGGATTTAAAAATGTATTATTGTGAGCCCAAATTAAAAATATATTCGTTCTTTGCATTGCATATAATATGATCATTTCGGTTTTCTTGAAAAAATATAGTCTATTATTGTCCAAAATAATAATATAATGCGATAAACTCTAAAAAAATACAACACCTATTTCATTTTGTTTTGTTCATCCTATAACTCTATTTCACGTCTCTTTCAATATGCTGCTACGAGTATATCATGGGAAACAGTAAAATAATTGGAATGAAAACTAGCCTTTGCCACTCTCTACTCCATAATTATTTTCTGCTATGTTCAAAAATCCACGTTACTGACTTTGCTTGAAAGAAGGATAAGCTTATAAGCAAATTTTCTTATATATAATAATATACACATGCATATAATTAGTTCTAAAGATAAGAAACTTGTAAATTACATGTTATCTTCGTCTAAACCGTTTTTAATTATTTTTTATTAGTTGGTTTTGATCGTAGCTACAACAGATGCAGATGTATGCGTAAATGCATTTCCCAACATTAAATAAAAAAATCGGTCAAATGCGAGACGAGTTCGCACACGAAGGGTTCCGCGCCATCGTACATGTACTTTTTATTAATATGACTCTATGTACATATGTAGTATATTAACTTCGATGATCGATTATCGACATTAAAAGAATGTTTCTTGTATTTTTATTATTTGTTGTTATAGCGGCAATATAAATACATACTCTGTGAAAATTTCAACTTTCTACCTATTACGATTTATGAGTTATAATCCTCTGGCAGACGGAAGGACGGACAGTGAGGCTCAGTAATAGGGTTCCAGTGACACCTTTCGAGTACGGGACCCTAAAAAAGGATCAGTCGCAGATTATATACATACGTTTTTAAAGAACAAATTCGACCCTAAAGGTAAAATTATTACCGTTAAGATGATTTTAAAGCTTTTGCTTTTTAGGTAAAGTGTAACTATTATACTCATTTTATACTGATAACGCTATTACTGTTTAGTTTATATCGAGGATAATAAGCGGCAAATTATCTAGGAAATACGCTTCGCTTAAAACTTCTCCGCGCTGAAACGGTGACTCTTCATCTCAAAATGTAAATTTTCTGTTACTTAAAACTTAATTCAAGCTATGTAATATGTACCAAAATTAAAATATACACATTAAATTCACATTATTTCTTTCAGCGAAATAGTTGTGATTATTTTTAAAATATCAACAAGTTATTATTTTGTGTTATTTATATTGGCGCGTCCTTACAAGATTAATTTGAAGTACACACGAACCCCACAACACCTAATGTAGACCCACTATTTATATAAATTATAAAAAGAACAATTTTATTTAATTAAAGTGTTGTTAAATATTCTAATAATCGACCCCGAATCTAAACTATAGCACCATAAGATATTATGTTTTATTCCAAGTTAAAATGAAGTGAAGTGAAAATAAGGTAAGTTTAACTCGTGTTTCTTAAAGAAAGAGCTTTGTAATGAACGCGCCTGGTCTCGGCCGGCGCTGTTGTTCATATTCTTTTGAGAAGCATTTTTCTTCTTGGAAGACAAATTGCTAATAAAGTTACAAGTTAGCTAAACTAATGCAGGTACCTAGCACCTACGAGTACATATCTGTGCTCTATATGTATCACTTGCACACTACAATACATACATTTGTTTCCTAAAACAAATTAACGAAAAACCCAAACTACATATTCAAGTTTTTTAAATTAATTAGCGTTATAATTAAGGTAACTTTATTATTAACTTAATTACTTATTTTCGCGGTACCAACGCGCGACATTAACAGTACTAGGTGCCAAGCAGCCCAGTGATACTAATATACGAAATGAAACTACTGTACCTCAGAGCGAGACAAATTTATTTTACAACAAAGAAGCATTATATACTTCTTCGTAGAACACAACCATAGCGCAATTCAGACTACTAAGAATAAATACAGCGCCATCTATCGAGTGGAAGTGTAAACAATTATTAATAACATTGATTTAAACTTTATTTTCGAACACATTCTGAACAATATTCGTAAAACATAATTTTCACGCTGGATTAAAACTTAGTTTCCAGAGAATGAAGTATACTCGTATCTCAAAAGCTTACATTTGACACAGGTCTCATCACTGTGGAATTGAACTCTAAATAACACATTTTCCGTAGAATATAAGTTTTGGTTTATATATTTTGACTACAAAGCTGGAATCGCCCACGCTGAAACTTTTAAGCTAAATTGGTTTTTGTAATTTTAGTGCTTAAACTAATAATATAATTTAATCTTAATTGAAAAGATTTTTCGCCTTCAGAACACAACAGTATGTAATTATTATGATGCCTGTAGGGCTGAACTATTTTCATTAAAAATATATCAAGATATCGCGTAACATACTCGAGGAAAATTATACACCCGAATTGAAGTCCATCGTAATTGTTTTATTTAGAGAAATTGTTTTAAACCATCTTTCTTATTATAAAGATCTCAAAAATACTACACACCATCATCATCTATAATATTTTATACTAAGTACTCGGAGATACTAGTTATATTTTAAACTTTACATAAGTGCTTAATTTAGATCGCGACCTTTAAAAAGTTTAAAATCTCTCGATGCAAAATCTATTTCAAAGTAAGTTAGACTAACCTACTTGTTCGGGCCAAAGGTTGTTACCGAACACCTAAGCAATAATTTATGCCGGTGTGTTATAAATACATAGAAACACTCCTCAAAAAGTCAGTGCATGTCCGAACAGCAATCAAACCAGCTGCATTCATTATCATTAATTAGCAGGTAATTATCAGTGTATATATTTTATCATAAACTTTACAACGATCTCAAACTGTATTTTTTATAGCAAGCATTTAGTTATAGGTCGCGTCCCATGCACTACTAATATATAGGTATATTTCCATATAAAAAATCTACAGTGATTATTCTTCCGAAAATTCTTTGTTACATTAAAATTTATTCGAAAAAGCTTAGCTATTAATTACTATTACAAATTAAATAACAAAATAATTTCCAGAGTTCGTATGATTAAAAATCTTGGAGTTATGATTGACTCTTAATTACTCATTGATGAGCACGTCCTTTATATAGCTAAATAAGCTTATTGTATGCTGGGTGTTGTGCTGAGTATATCCAAAAAGTTTAAGCATCCGTCAACGCACATAATTTTGTATAACCTATTTATTTGGTCTTTTTAGAATATGCTTTTTCTGTTTGGAATCCTCAGTATAAAAGTCGTATTGGTAGAATCGAACGTATACATGACCGGTTCATTAAGAATCTTACAGCGAACCTTTCCTTTAATAAAGGCCATTTTTCTATACCTACAAGTATGTCAGCTGCTGACCGACGTCCTCAGCGAGATCAAGCTCTTTTATATAAGATCTTGAATAATGGAATTGACTCGCCTTACTTATAATCAAAATTAAAATTTAAATGTCCACGAATTGGTAATACAAGACAAAATGCCACTTTTTATGTTCCCGCAACTAGAACCAAATTTGCCAAAAAAAACATTTATTAATCCAAGTTATGCCCAGTACAATAAACTTTTTATGAATTAAGATATATTTCATCTCTCTCTTAACAAATTTAAATTTAATGTAATGCACAATTTAATTTAATAATACTAGCTGTGATTGATTTTATTATTTATTATTATTAACTAGTTTCATTAATTGTTTACATTATAAGTAATTTATTATTAATTTGATGTTTTCCTTACCGATTCCGGCCACGGCGGCCAATCTCATTGAGACTAGCCAACTGCGCAGGAGATATTATAGTGCACAAGTGTACGCGCAGACACAAGTGCACTCTCTATTCCTGTCACTCTCATACTCCGGTGGGACGACTGCTCGACACGACCAGTAGGAGTTAAGGCGCAGGACCGACGGCTTTACGTGCTCTCCGAGGCACAGGGGTGAAACACCGCCAACTTTCCAACTCCGGGCTATTACTGAGGCTTACTATACAGAAAGACTCGTAACAAAACTTGGCCCGACCCGGGACTTGAACCCAGGACCTACGGGTGTGCAGCCGTCCACGCTAGCCACTACACCACCGAGGCATTATTAATTAATTGATATGATCTCCCTCTGTCTCTTTATTTTTTAATTTGTTAGATTTTTGTTTTATTAAATATTATTAATTCAATTATGTTTTACATCTTCTCTCCTAACTTTGATATATTATGTATTTTTGTAACATTGGAAACTGTTATTGGTTAAGTTTTATTAATGAATTTCTATTCTATATTTTTTGTTAATACCGTTTGTTTCCAAGATAAATAAATAAAGTAAAAAAAATGTTAAGGACCGTGGGAGCAATCCCATGGCTGTTGTGGTCTGCCTCGGCAGGCAGTCGTCGGGGCGTCGCGGTTGAGTGCATAAGCGATCCTGCGACACCCCATTAAGACGGGGGAGGGGTTCCGCTGGGTTTAGTGTGTAGTACTTGGCTTTTTAGCCTAGAAATAATTTTACCAGATGTTTCTAATTTGCTAGTTTTTTTAATACCATTGTGGAGTATATATATCTTTATTTTATATATACGAGGTATAAGATATGGACGAGATAAAAACATTTTAGTGTTTTATTTAAAGAGAGTTCTATCTTATAATATTTTGATTAAGAACAAATATGAGCGCGAGTTGCCTGATGAATATTATGAATGAAACCGGCGAGATTCCTTTTAAATCTTACATAAAGAGGAAAGTAACGGCAGAATGCTGCAAGAGGCCTAGTTTTACCATCGCGGGATAAATGTGAATAAAAGCTTTCGAGCCTTCTCTTTACTGTTATGGCTGGAAGTATGTATAGAAATATATTCTTGAACCTCTTACACTGCATGAAAATTTAAAATATTATATGTTTCTTTAGGTTTTCGAAGAACTTCAGCTTATATTTTTAGTCATTTTTGTGCAAGTTTGTTCTAAATATTTTGAAAGCTGTTCATAAAAAATTGCATGTTTTTATTTACTCAGATAAATATTATACGTTCTATTTCAAGTTTAAAAAGTAGGTTCACATCATTATAAAAATAAAATACGCAGTAAGCGATTGTACATAACACAATAGATACGGAATATAAAAGGTACGACTTGTTCCTACGAGAAAGGAACGTTATCTCCAATGACAGATATTTACTCATTAATATCGACGCGTCGCGGAAACGGCCGTTAGGGACAATAAACACAATCAAATTCCTATTGACAAACGAAGCGACGAGATTCGTCGTAGCTTTGTTTAAAGCCGCTCTGCTTCCTTGGAAACTGTTGAAAATGTCGAATTATATGCTTTTACCAGGATAAGCAATAAACGATCAATATAATATTATATTAATACAATAATATTATTATGGTGTTTGTTGTTTAAGTAAATTTACTTTTAGTAATGTTATAGAACTAACGTTTTCAGTTGTAGTCTAGTTAGACTGTGGGAACCCAGTGATAATGTGCTCGTTGGGAAATTAAGTTAAGCGGATTCAAATCTTGCAACTCTGATAATACGAGTATACACATTTGCTAATCATATTCAACAAGATTACCGCTGCTTTGTGATGAAGGAAAATATCATAAAATAATGCATGTCTGAATGAACAGTTAGTCTTCAAAAGATATGTAAAGTCCGCAAACCTACCGTACCGGCTACCGTGAGTCGTGACGGATCATGGCCTGATCCCGATCACAATCCTAAATGAGAACGAAAGAGGTTCGTCTCTAATAGTGAGTATTTAAAAATGTGAATAGGATAAAACTAAAGAAATTTATGATTCTATGAGTATGTATGTATGTGTAAAATCGCGTATCAAAGAATGCTTGGACAAATTTGAGTGAATTGGATTCACTCAATGGAAAATAAATTAAACTGACCATTCAAAAGTACTTATACAAGTTTAATTTAGGATAGTTTATTTTGATTTAATTTTATGATAAAATAGATAATTATCTCCACTCTATTACTCCTACGGGTTACGAGTTATTCAAACATAACATTGCCTGTTTATATTGCCCTACGCTCCATTTTCTACACGTTTTGCTCAATAAACGCTCCTATATGAAAAAGACTAGCAAAAAATTATAAAAATCGTATTAATATTATAAATGTGAAAGTTTGTAAGTATGGATGTTTGTTATTCTTTCAAGCCAGAACGGCTGAACGGATCTGGAATAAATTTGGCACAGGAATAGATTATAAGTCTGGAACAACACATAGGCCACTTTTTATCCCGAAATTTTTTTGTCTTATTATATATAATGTTACTGAGATCTTAAGAAGATGAAGATGTAGATCTGGATAATCATGAACGAATTGTGGTTAATTCGTTCATGTGGATAATTAAAAATATACGATTTAGTAAATATTAAGTTTTAGCAACACTTGTGTACCCTGCGGCTAGCAATCGATGTGTCGAGTTTATGATATTTTCTAATTTTTATCCATTAATTACGTATCTATAAGTATGTATGTGTAGGAAAAAACATATTTTTCTATTAGTGAAGGCGTATTGGATAAGAAACGAGGCAGTTATTTGTATCAGTCACTAATCACTATAAACTCACATGTCAACACGATATGACCGGTATACGCTTGGAATATTCCATATTTTCGAGCAATAAATTAAGCGGTGTTACTTGTATATTATTTTATAAATAAAATTACTAGCATTGCCCGCGGCTCCGCCCGCGTTCGGATGACCAAAAACCAAATTCTTAGGTTTTACATGTTCTCTCTCACTCTTACATACACTATTACATTGCAGTTTTTGTATTTTTCTCAGAAATAAGACATTTTCCCGCGGTAAAAAGTATCCTATATGTTGACCCGGATAACCAGCTATCACCATACTAAATTTCATCAAAATCCCTCCAGTGGTTTTCTGTGATGCGGTAATAGACAGACAGACAAAAATTCTAAAAAATAAAAACCGACTTCAAACAAAAGCACTAAAAAGTAAAAAATAACTGATTGGTAGTTTTCATTTACTATACATACCTAATCAAATATTTTCGAAGTCGGTGTGCTTTGCTTTGTATGGGCTGGCACCGATTTCGAAAATATTTGACTAGGTATGTATTTAATAGGTAGACTTTAATTACTTAGCCAAAGTGTTCCACCTATCCACCTTCTGGCCTTACCATCAGATCAGGTCAACAATACCGAACCACTGTACTATCAACGGAAATAGAAACACTTGCAAAGTTTCAAGTCAATATGACAATTAGAAGTAGGTTAAATTCATTATTAGCTATTTTTCCACCCTTAGGGGTGGAATTTTTTTTTGAAATTTAAATGGGACCAATGTGGAAGTATACCCTTTCAAACAAAACAAAAATTGTCCAAATCGGTTAATAAATGACGAAGTTCTGAGGTAACAAACGTAAAAAAAAAATACAGTCGAATTGAGAACCTCCTCCTTTTTGAAGTCGGTTGAAAACTATAGATTCGGCCTCTGTATCGATAATAATGTATATTTCAATAAGATTTTCCAAAAAATATTTAATGTACAGATTCAAAATTGACCTAGATATAATTATAGCAGTATTTAGCGTAAATAAAGCATTTATAAAGAGATTTTTATATTTTATAAAAAATATAATTCTCTAGGAAAATGTACTTTATTAGTACATTATGTAGGTAAGTATTTTTTTGGTAAAATAACGATTCCTTAAAGTATTTCTTAAAACTTCAAAATAATTGTGACTGTAATTTACACGATACAAAGCTATAACAACTAAAACAACTGTTTCCCTCCTGTCATCGGGGGCTTATCGTGAAATAGTAATTCAGAAGTCAGTGGAAAAGAAAATTTCAAGCGATAAAAATGAAATATTTTAGAGAATAAGACCGGGGTTAGGTAACACTAGAAATTACTATATCAAAATGTTTGGTGATAAAACAGAAAGGCAATAGTTTGATTAACAAATGCAAAGAGTGTTGTATCAGAGCGTGTGTGTCCGTCACCGAGTGCCGGCGGAGTGGTGCGGCGGCTACAGAACACACTACATGCCTCTGTAAATATTTTGTCCCACGATTATTAACTGAACAGCTTTGAAAATGGAAAAATAGATGCGATTTCGGCTCAAAGGAAAATGTACACAAGGTTTTTCAACGATATTCCGCGATACGTTACGTGGATTTATATTGTTTTCGTTTTTTTAAGGGTCGGAGGTAACAGATAAGGTTGACGTATATTTTATGATGTGTGAATATTTTCAGTTTAAGTATAATTTTGATGGTAGTTTTACATCGAAATATTATGATTGCAAATTTTTTGTGTGTTTGAGTGTTCGTTTATGTTTGTTTGTTTTGTTATTATACCAATTTGACATGACGACCAATTTGGATATTTAGTATACAAATATAGTCCATCTATCACTCGAGCAAAGTGAGGGTAAGTATGAATAAAAATAGTACGATTGAGTAACAAAATAACTAATCGTTTACTTATTTCGGTATAATATTCATTTTATTTTTCAATAGTATACCTAACGTTATGAGTGGAGAGGGCGTAGCGTCAAACGCTACGGCTTCGTCGTTAGTCTCGTTTAACTGTCATTATTCTCGTAGATTGTATGTAGATCGTTTAATTTTACTGGTAATTAACTCAGATTTTTATTTATTATTTAATAATTCAGTGATCGTTTTATGACTAGTACTGTTTTAATTTCGTTATCTATAATAATAAATCCATGGGTATTCTTTTTAAGTTTCCTATATCTTCTATAAAATAAGAAAAGAAAAGGGCATATGAGCATAAGTTAGGATCGTGTACGAGCGTCAAAAGATTTTCCTGACGATAATCGAACACATGACTACATAAAATAAACATAGCTATATATTTATGTATAATATTAAAGTTTTTTATAATATTACTAACTTAAAATCAAAGCTACATTAGCAAATATTCGTTCAAGTTACGACATAATGAATAAATGAATATGTATATTCCATTTCTCCTCATCAACAACAATATTAATGATAATAACGTTAAATAAACTATAAATGTCACCGGCTTTATCGGAACTTGCCGCGTGTCGTAACTTGTAGCCAACAAGAACCTCCCGGTACACATTCGGCCTTGGCTGAATAATTTAATACCGCATGCAGATAGCGAAAACCAACAAAAGCAATCCCAAAAACAAAGTGGAAAAAAAGCTTAAGCTATCAGTTCATGCCAACAGGCCCACATTCAGGTCCATTCAGAGCGCTGCGATGTCGCTACATTGCACAATGCAAATATGACTCCTATTTCGTATATTTTTAATAGTTTCCCGCAGTTCGGCCCAGTAAAGTATTTTATGTGACACTAGCTGTGTCTCGTGACATTGATTGCTACATATAGATTATACCAAACCAAATTTTCATTTTGATCGTTTCGATTCAGTTCAACTTTAAACTAGCGGTTTTAATATTTGAGTAGTCAAATATTATTGATTAGTCAACGGAAGTCACTATATTCACTTAAGTATAGAATGTACTTATCTCATGTAAGCGAATAATGCTCTGACATGATTTTAAAAATAGCATATTTTAATTTATTAAAAGAAAGTTATTTGACTTCCTTAGTCATTGCATTTTACCAAGATTTTATAATAGTTATCTATTGGAAATGAGCAATGAAGCATCTTGTGAAGTAATGAGTTGACTTTGCTTGTTGAGCTCCGGAGAAGTGATATTGTAAAATATGCTAAGGACAAATTATAAGTTAAAAATGCTAAGATATTAACAATATTGTAAATAAATTAGCAATTAATTAAGTCAAAAGAATAGTAACTAAATTAAAAACAAAGTTCGTATGAGAAGTGATTTAACTTTGAACCGATACTTTTGCTTTATAATCTATATATTATTTGTAGTAGGTACAGTATTATCTGGTCTGTGTCATTAGTAAGGTTATCATCACAAGTTTAAAATGTTTTATTTAAAACAAAACAATTTTACTACAACTGAGGCCTATAAAATCCAGTTTAATGCGAAGGCGTGCGGAGTGTCATAGATTAATGATAAGAGCTCAGTCTAAGGCTCGGGCTGGAGACTCGAAGTTTACAGATTTGAGCCTCTACGTCTTGAGTTATTGTTATAATCTCATAAGCTTTAAGCTCAGGTCTAATTTGCTTTAACTAAACCAGGATATACATAATGCATTATATTTAAAAATAACTATAGAAAAAGGTATAATTTTATTTGGTTAGAGTATTAGAAAAATAAGTTTGTACAAACAGAAGTGCGGTTTTATCGTATTATATATTGTCTATCGCACGACAATGTGCGCGCAGTATTGGAGTGTAAATCCGATCGCAAAAACTCCGCCATTTGGGGTTGTTTCAATTGACTGTCTCGTTGAATATATTTTATGAATAGTAAAAACTACAGTACTTTGATAATTTAATTAATATATAATATGTAAATTGTTTTCTAAAGATAAACAATTTAGTCGGTTTTAGAATTTTCATTCGTAATAATGTTTGTTACGTAAACTTTGAACTTTAGAGAAGCTAAAAATTAAAGATCTCTATTTGTGAATGTGGTTTAGGTAAAGGTTCGCCCGATCATTCACTGTTTCATTTCCAAAAGCTCTCATTATATAATCCCTCCTCACATTCACCGTCCAGTAAACATAAAATGTTGATTAACCCTCGTCTTTGGCTCATTTGTTAATAATTATAATTAAATCTAAAAAAAATATAGCGTTCACTTCATGTTGTTGTTTGTTGTTGTATACTTAATCTATTGTATAATTTTTCGTTCTCTATTATTTTATCTGTGTAGATATTCCTGTGGACCGACTTTTCATGCATATAATTTTTATTATATTAAATTTTTAATTTCATTTGAGTACAATCTCGTTTAAGGCTTTTTTATAATACCTGGTATTAGAATATTTTACGCCTGTTAACGCCATTATAGGGGAATAACAATGAAAAAGCTTTGTAGGTATGTAGGGCGATAGTAAATAGAACTTTTATCAATATAACATCTTGGGTTCATAAAATATATTAAGTGTTGGAAAAGCTAATTGGAGAGACGCACTTAAAGCTTTTGATGCGACTGTCGTGCCTTTCCTTATTGAATTTTCATTCAAATGGAAAAGGACTCTCAGAATAATATTTTGTTTGCACCAATCATCATTGAGTAATGTATATACAAGTAAGTATGTTTATTCGAAGCAATTGATTTTTGTATTTTTAATTTCGAGAAACGTTACGACGTTTACGAGTAATATTTTTTGTAAATATTGTGGTATTTGAAGAGTAAAATGATAAAAATATAATGGTATAATAAAAAGATATACTATTTGTATGAAAATAATTGGAAAAAAAAATCATTTTCTACAATATATATTTCGTATAACTTTTTTGCAATCAGATATTAATTTAAGCGTTGTTTGCAGTGGTTGTAAAATAAATATTTATCATCTGGAACGTTTTATACCTACTATCTATTAGTAGCCGCCGAAATGTTAGTTTTAATTTATGTTTTCATTTGTCTAGACTCTACGTTAATTAATATTGAAATTCTAACTTTAACAAAAATTGCTTGTAAAAATAACGAACGAATTGAGATTATGTACTTGTTTTATATTTTTAAATCTTATAATAATTAAATATGATTAACGAGGGAACCACGCTGGCTTAATGCTTAATAGCTTTTCCAGTTAAGAATATATTCAGCCCCTTTTTACGGCCTACTGTTGGGCACGGTCCTCCACGCCATCCGTCGGGGCGTCGTACTTGAATGCGTAAGCGATCCTGCGATGCTCCATTAAGACGGGGGAAGGTTTTGTTACGGTCCTCCACGCCATATCAGGCCATAGTCCACCACGCTTGCCAAACACGGGTTGTCAGACTTGTCTTTTGAAAGCTTGTTAGGTTCTCCCAGAAATACAGGTTTCTTCATGATATTGTCCTTCATAGTAAGGCAAGTGGTAATCATGTTAGAACTTATTCGCACATGAAAATATAAGAGGTGCGAGACAAAAGATTTGAGTCCGCGTCACTCGGTCTCCCAAGCAAGCTCGTTACCACTGAGCTACCACTGCCTGTTAAGAATAAGTGAAATAAATATCATACGATAATTAATGTATTTTTTTTTACTTTTTTTGCTTTTAAATTAGAAGTCTAACCTATATATGTATACATATTTCATTCTGATGTAGAATTACTATTACTTGGTAATTAATAAGATCGATTCACACCTCAGGTATAGTTTTCATTTATTTATGAACTAAAGTACTTTTAATAATCCTAGTTTTAGAAATTGTTCCGATGAAGAAAGAGAATTAAAAAATACACTGAAAAGTTCTTTTTTTTCTTTCTGAATTTATTCCAGGCGTTATGTGTGATGTATGTATGAGTTAATTTATTTCGATTACCATAACTTTAAATAATTCGCCCTTTAAATTGTATTAAATTAATTAAAATATTTGACGACACGTTTGTCTGAGTTTGTAGTAACAAAACTTACTGTTACACTGGTCGCGGGCTCGAGTCTCGCTGGGGGCATTCATTTTTGTGATGAGCAAGAATGTTTGTACTCCAGTCATGGGTGTTTATATTTATAATATGTATGTATTTAAATGTTACACACACACATATATATATATATATATGTTTGTTTGTGGTGTGTCAACTATCTGGTATAACACAAACCTCAGAGCTTACAATGGAACTAGATTGTGCTGTGTGTTAATGTCCCAACATATTTATTTATTATTAAATTAAGCGCGACAACAGTAAGGTGAGTCAGTGAGTCCATTCAGCCCTCTTATTCACGCCGCGGGACCGCCTTTAGTGGCTTTATTAACCATTGCCTATTGTTTTAACCTGCGAGGGAAAACATTAGCGCGTTTTATAAACTTTCATATGTATAATGTTTTGTTTCCTTACATTGCGTAATGAAAAGAAAAGTATGAATGAGCACGCTTATCGATATACATATAATAGGTAATTTAAGCCCCGGCGCGGGACAACAATGCCGCGCCTAACCCTGCCTTGTTTTTCATATGTCAAATTAGTAGCTTTTATACTTTAGAAATGAATGTACGGTAATGCTTTGTGGGATGTTATGTAAATAAACATTATATAGAGAGTATAATGTTATGTTTGTTTAAGGTACAAATAATAATATTCTATAACTAGCAACTAAACCTCGCTTCGCTCGGGTTCGCCCCTGGGTTGATTCTCCATACAAACTTTCATCCTCATTTTCACTCCCCTAAGGGATGATTTCCAGGATAAAAAGTATCCTTTGTCTTCCCCGGGTCTCAACCTATATTATTACCAAATTTCATCTAAATCGGTTCAGTAGATCCAGAGATTACCCCATACAACGTCACAAACTCACAATCTCACAAACTTTACCTCATTATACTATTAGTATAGATAATATTGTACATGTGAAAGTAATTCTTTTATCTTTTAGTTTTCACGACTAAACGGGTGTATCGATTTTAAATAAAATTTAGTTTGGGGATAACTTGTTTGAAATAGATTAATATTATAATGTATACTTAAATATTTTTCCTTTAAAAGTTTATTATTTTAGAGGGTGAAATAGTGATAAGACTATCATGGAAAATTCATATTATTATTTAAAAAGCTCTTCCGCTAATTGTAACACTAAAACACGTATTTATTTAACAATGGCAATCCCAAAGTTAAAAATAATGGGCGCAATTTGTTCGGCAATAATATTAACTACGAACAGATTGGACGCTATGAATAGATTTTTTAATAATATGCTTAAATATTGTTGTGAAGAAAGTATTTTTGTAATATTATTGCAAATAATTTTTTATTTAACATTTCAATTTGAGTGACAAAAGATTGAGGTTACTAGGGGACTGCTGACCTTCATACAAAGTATCTGCAAACCTAAAATATTGCTTTTTGTGGTATTGTTGAGGGCACATTCCTCATAAGTTAGTTTCAATAAAATATTTCTCAATTTTTCCAAAAGAAAATTTGATGTAAATGTGTAAATTTTAATTTGGTTTAAAGTTAAAATTAGCATGGAGCCGATACAATATACATACAATAATGAAAAAATGTCTCACTTCTGTATTGAACTCATCAAAATAAAACTTAAATTAATATATAATATACATAGAAGATCATTGAAAATTTAGGATTGTTCATATTATTATAAGTATTTTATGAACTTTATATTTTAATGTCATTTAACATAGAAATATTATAAAATTGATTTGTCTGGTATCTCAGAATGTGCAGAGCTCTTCCAGTTGACCTAGAAAGTGGCAACATTCGTTAGTCTCTTTTTGTACGGCATCATTTCCCATCATGACATTTCTATAGACGTTTCATTGTAAATAGAATACGAGGCAGTTTAAAATGAGATATAAATAATACTAAACTTACTTTTAAATAATTTTTGAAAGAAAACTCAAAACTAAAAAATAAATACAGTTATAATTATCTGTGTAATTATAATTTGCATAATGAATTAACTTATCATGTAAGATATTATGAAAAACAAATTTTACTTACAATTTTTTACAGATATAAAACGAGATTCATTTAATGGAAATTTTACCTTATAATTTTATAAGGTTAAAATGGAGAATTATGGGTCAACAAAATAAATATATTGGGTATATACTTATATATAGCGTGTGAAATAAGGTATTTTTTTTTGTATTATTAAAACAAATACACATTTTAAAAATGTAAAATGTATACGATATAGAAAATGTATAGTTTGTTATTATTAAAAATCTAATGAACTTCCTTGAATTATAATTTACGCCGCACTAAGGGTTTATTTTGTTTTTAAAGATCATGTTGGATTTTTTTCTACGGACGAAACAACAAGTAATCGTGTTTCTAAATTGTACGATTTATAGAATAAATCCTTAAATATCCTACATATTAATTACATAATTAAAGTTTTAATAATAACAATACAGCAAGGGATCAAACGAACGCAATTATAACGTAATTACCTTGGTGCGCCCTTAAGTCAATAATGTCTGGAAGCACGAGTCGGATTCGAAAAAATCTTTTCCATTTTATAGCCTATCTTTTAAACACGACCTTTTTATTCGAAACAATTTGACATAAACATATTTTTAAGATTGTAGAATTAACTCGCGGGAAACGCCAAAGGAAAGACTTAGTTTTCTATAATACTGATATCGGACACGAGACTTACTAATCTACTTTTTCTATCGGGTTTATAATAATTAGGTCAGAACTGCCTCCCTCGATGACTCTCGCGTTCTAATTCTTTAATTTTTCTTTCAATATTTCTCTTATAAGCTTTCTTTAGAAAAAAATTTCATCATATCGTCAATATGTTCATATTTCATAGATTAAAATGTCAGGTTCTTAGAAACATGCGATACGTTTGGATAGAATAAGTTAAATTAAGAATTTCAAGGACGGTGGAAAAAATGAATAAGTTTTGGAGCTTAAAACATATCAACTCTTTGATTCTTATGAAGTATAAATTATTCATAAAATATCATAAAAACCACTCCTTATATTTTTCTTATAAAAATGTCATTTAAATTTCTTGAAATACTTTATAGAAGCTTTAAAAACGCAAAATCTATCGTAGAATGCACAGCGATATATCAGAAGTGCAAAACTCAAAGTGAAACAAAAGAGGGAGGTGAGCCGCATGACACTATAGCTTTTAAATTCAATCCACTACAATGCGCCATGAACAACTTTCCGCATACACCGCATCGACTCTACATTTCCCTCTACTTTGACACTTATTGTTATGGCTTTAAAACCCATATCTGCATTCCCATGGGTATTGAAGGAGAGTACGTTCATTTTCCGTTCCGGCCACTTCCTGAGCGCCGATGAAACTCGATCAAGCCGTGGGCGAGATAGCAATAGAGGGGCCAGGTGTGCCGCCTCGTGCGGAACTTCCTATTCGCAAATCATTCCAACTGGGTCTCGATTTAAAGCTATTCTTTTAGGAAACAAATGGAAAATTGCACCTATTTTGATTTATCGCTTACATTCCTCTTGTTCTAAAGCAGAATAGTAAAGCTATTTATACCGCTCAAACTATTTATAACATAATATTTTGTTTTAAAATATTAATAAATAATATATTATGTACTTAATAAAAGTTAAATATATCATGGTCTAAACCTAATATTTAATAAAATCCATTATTTTCCAGTGCGATGGTCACCTTCTGGAGTAAAGGGAGCGCACACATCACGTTGCGGATTACCTTTGTGTACCACCGGCAGGACTGCCGCGAGCTCGGCGCAGGGAAATTACAGGCATATCGCGTGACTGTTCATTTCATTGGAAACAAAGGTAAAACTTCTTCATTCATGTTTTATATAAGATATTATATAATTAAATGAAGCTATTAGGCATAATATAGACTAATATTTTTATTTTTCATAGAAAATTTGGTTTAATAATTCTAAATGATGTTGTCTCTGTCTGTTGTCTAAACTGTACCATCAAACTACTATATAGTCCAGTCAAATAAGGTCTGAAATCAAAATGTTGGCACTCAACTTTGCATTTTTGATATAATGTACTTTTAATGATACAATGTTTTTGTATGTGTAAAGGTATTAGTGCCGGCAACCCCCGGCAAGGCTTCAAAAAAAATATTCAAAAGCATTTTTTCGCAATTACTCGAAAACTGTAAAATTTAGACAAAAAAGTTTTTATAAAAATATGTAGAGCTTAAAATTTTACATCAAAAAAGTTTGAAGACTTTTTTCCTCCGGTCAAAATTAACCGAGTTATATATATTGCATGCAGTTTTTGTATTTTTTTTTCAAAAATGAGACATTTTCCCAAGATAAAAAGTATTCTATATGTTGACCCGGATAACCAGCTATCATCATAACAAATTTTATCAAAATCCCTTCGGGGGTTTTTCTGTGATGCGATAATGAACAGACTGACAGATAAAAATTCTAAAAACTATAGATTCAGCCTCTGTATCGATAATAATATCTATTTCAAATAGATTTTCCAAAAAATATGTAATGTACAGATTCGGCTTAGTTACAATTTTATTATATGTATAGATTATATGTACAAATATGTTATACGAAAATGGTATTAGATCTTACATAATGATCGCATGCGATGTAACAACAGGGTCCCTCACTCCTCCGTGTACGAGCGTCTCTCGCAACTGAATGAGGCTCGACTCTGTATTGGTTTACGAGGAAATGGAGTTTGCAGACCGAGTCTTAAAGCTTGCGTCCACTTAAAGTTGTATGTACATATGTATGTATATAGTCGTAGCGAATATTTCATTTATTATTTTAATGGACAATGATTTTTGATTTAATTTGTAATATATACTATAATCAAATATTAGACGTCGATTTTTAAATATATCTAATATTTAGTTCTGTAGTTTCATATTGATACAATATGAAACAAATAATATGACTTTAGTAGACTAGCGACTCACCTCGCTCCGCTTGGATTCGTCCCTAAGTACGTTTTAACGATTAGTATAGATTTCTCAGAGATGAGATATTTTCCCGCAGTAATAAGTATCCTATATGTTAACCCGGATAACCACCTATCATCATACCAATTTTTCATCTCGTGATGCGTTCCCAGACAGACAGACAGCCAGACAAAAATTCTAAAAACTATAGATTCGGTCTCTGTATCAATAATAATTTTAAAGATTTTTCTAAAAATATACAATTTACAGATTCGACTCCGAATTTTATTATTTGTATACATGACATTTGGTTGACAATACAATAATTTGTTATCAGCAAATTAATCTGATGAGAAGGTGGCAAGAGGAACTCTTCGTTATCGGAGTGTTACGGCTTCGAACGCGTTGTATGCGAGTCCTATACTTTTAAATATAATGTTTTTAAATTAATTTTTAAATGCACTTGACATTGGCTTTAATACGCACAAAAAAAAACTTAATTTGTGTAGTTAATTGAAAATAGTAAAGTGCAAAATTCACACAGTAATCCACTGTCGCTTTGGATGTAGCAAAATTTGAAAATATTATAACTCCTTTAAAATAAAATTCTACACTTATTGAATTGAAAAAAAATAATTATGGTGTAAATTTCCGAATATTATGCCAAAAGTGAAGCTGCATTCGAACGTGGCGGCTATATCTGGCTATTTTCAGTGAATGATCAGATTTGCTTCAATATTGTTGCGCATCGCATTGTTGTATTGAAAGTGACTGGACAGTCAGATTATAGTGCTGACAATTATTTAAGTCGTTTTGAAAGGAAGTATATGTTACTTATTTTGTCTAAAGAATTCACTTATAAAAAACAATAAAATCAAAAGTTGCGTGTCGTCAGACAAAGAAAAACTTATGCTACTCAATTATGTATAATATTCCTTCAAGTCTCAAACATATTTGTTGAGGTTCTACCAAGTTTATACAAAATATATAGCGTTTTAACAACTTTGTGTACCAAGTTCGTATTTAAAAGAACAAATGTATTCGAGATATCACAATGGGAAAGATGAATTTATATATTTATTACGAACTTTATATTTTGTGTATTTTTATTTTCATGTATTTTTTTGGTTTATTTAATTATTTCACTTCGTTTGATCATAATTGATAAAGTATACTAAAAAGATATACATGTAATTGCTTCAATGTTCTAGTGATATAGTGGGTTCTGGGTTCGATTCCAAGTTATATTGGTTTTACTGTCAAGAAATTACAGTAAACCTTACATAGTTAGAGAGAGTCTTAGTAGGAGTTAAAATACAAAATATTTATTACAAAACTCTTCATCCGACTAAGTACATAATTAATATTCAACAAAGCTAATTAATCATGTTTAAATATTTTGTTCGGACGTCTGTCTGACTTGTTGTTAAGATATTAATTAGCGAACTTTCTCATACTCCAAAGTTTTCTTAAAGTTAGACTGTTTTAAACTATTTCTCTTTAAAGTTTTAAACAAGAAAAGCCAAAATATTTTTATCTGATTGACGAAGAATAACTGTTGAGTGTAAATATAGAAATTAGTTTTATTTCTTGATTTTTAAAATTATCTTATTAATATTATAAATGTGAAAGTTTAGACGAATGTTTGCATGTTTGTTACCGAATCACGCCAGAACAGCTTAACGGATCTGGATGAAATTTGAAAAAAACATAGATTATTTATTGTCTGGAATAGTACATAGACTATTTTTTATCTCGAAAAATATACGGTTCCCGTGGGATAGATTAGTTTTCGTTTTTCTAGAGGCGAACCCGATCAAATCAATGGCGAGAAGCTAGTTTACAATATAAGAATAGATTCGTCAATACCTCTTTTGTCTTATAAAACCATGTATGTAGAACTTTGAAAAAAAACTGAAATTGTACATGTACAGACTGTTACTATCCACAACCTAAAGGATAGATAAGTAAGTAGATTCACCAAATACGAATATGAAGTTTAAAGTACCAACATAAATATTTGTGAAATTTTTAACGTTAAAAACGAGAGAGTAACAATGTTAATAAATCATTAGTCCTCGATCAAATAAACGAGGGGCATTCATCCTCCCCAATGACATCGCACTCGCATTATCAACTTTTTAAACCTCCCGCGGCACCGCCGGGACTGTGCCGGCTCACGGCGGGACTGATCGCGCTCTTCATTAAGCTGAAAGAGTCAATTCGATCCGCTTTTAAATATACTTGAAAGGTTATTTTGTATGTATGAAAAAGTTATACAGGTTGATTATACAGGCTGTTTGTGAAGTGGAGTGAAAGCTTGCAACTGTATTATAGGTAATGGATTTTAGATTATCCAAAAGAAAAACCATTAAAGTATTGACGTATTAGTATTTGTTATTTGTCTGTCTGTTCGTTTTTTTAAGATTTATCAGTTCAATACTATTTAAAATCAAATAGTTATCTTTGCATTTTCTAAGAATAATTAATTACAATACAGCTAGCTTGTTCCTGCAGTTTTATTCAATATTATTTTTTTTTTGTTTTGCGACCACGAAGTACACCCCTTTTTATATGCGACCATACATCTATTGGAAGTTTACTCAGTTTCATGTGTTGGTCACACATTTAAGTATATATTTTTTTAATTTAATCTGAAATAGTAGGTATTTTAAATGCATTCAATCTATATAAATAAAAATGAATCACCGAAATGTATGTACGCGCATAACTTCGGATCAAGCGCACCAAATTGGATAATTCTTTTTTTTTTGTTTTTGTTATTGTCAGGAAGTTTTGTATAGAAGAAAATTAAAAGATTTTTTTTTATAATATAAGTTTTTTTATCCCAGAAATCGTCCCTTAAGGGGGTGAGGATGGAGATGAAAGTTTGTATGGGGAAGCAAGCTAGCAAGCAATTGATAAAACTTCTTTTTTTTTAAGTTTTCTGCACGTGATTATGTTACATTATTTTTATAACACATTTAAAAGGTATCCTGATATATGCATGAAAAAATAGACGTAGAAGTATATTTTATAATAATGAAAATTACTAATAATCAAACACAACGTTGTACTCCTCAACCTGTATAGTAAGGACCCAGGCACGTACGTAGTACAAACAACATACTAGCTCACGTCAGCTCTTAAACTAGTGGTCTAGTTAAAATGTAACAGCGTGTAAGGCTAACAGCAAAATTATTTAACAACATGGAAGCAATATCAGTACATCTCGGGTCGATCGGTGAGTTAGCCGCTTAATCTGTTCACTTTGAGCCGGGCTGGATAATTGCCAACTTCGGCACCGTATTGCAACGTATGCTTCTTTATACGAAATGTTATTTTGTACATCTGGAATACTAAAATTTTCTTATGAATAGCGTAATTATAGATATCGTATTACATATATTGTGTATAATAAATTATTTGGGATCAAAGTTGTAGAAACATTAATTAATATTGTTTGAAAAGTTTATGTTTAGGAGATGTTTGGGATATAATGAAGATAATATGACATGTAGGAATGGGCAGGTTCGTGTTTTAATTTTTCTACCTGTTTAATAGCATGTGTGTGAAAAAAAATAGTACACGGATTCCATTGTAGCATGCAACGAGTGAGAAGTTCTTAGCAATATATACAATGTTTTGAGTAAAATTTTGAATATTGATAACATTGCTTTTGTTTAACGTTGGGAAATATAAGGCTAATTTATGAACTGTGTAGGTAACATAAGCTGTGTTATACGTATATCACCATATTATTGTGGTAGGTGACTTTAGTCATACTATCGACAGTATTGCTCGCTACTTGCAAAATGAGACTCCGTAGCAGGCGTCGATGCGTAAAGATGCGTAAAAATGACAACAAAACTATCTGATAAATATAATGTAGCAAACCCTATTGAATTTATAATCACACTAATTTATAAAGACTATATCTGATTTATGTTGAATTGACAGAAAATAAATGAATACGCGCATTAGGTACATCATACGACCTATTAATCGAACTACTATTTGTAAATGCAAAAGTTAGTGTATGTACGTGAGTGTGTGTTTGTTACTTTTTCACACTGAAATGGCTAGACGTATTTGGATAAAACTTAGATAGACTATAAGCTGGAGTAACACATAGGCTACTATCAGGCGCTTAGGGACGGACCGGGACGGGGTACACCGTTAATAATTATTATAAATGCAAAACTTTGTGAGGATGGATGTTTTTTACTCTCACGCAAACATCATAGAACATTTTTGATGAAACTTTATAGTAATGTAGTTTAAATATCAAAGAAATAACATAGGCTATGATTTACAAAGGTATCGTATCACATTAATTGAAATACGCAGGCGGAACCGCGGGATAACGCTGGTTTGTTAAAACTATTTAATTCCATTTTACAAGGAATAGAACTGAATCATTGGAGTTATATACAATATTCGGTAATGTGAATAACTTGCTGAATCAACATTAAGATTCGTCTAGACATCTTACTAGTTTATATCGATCTCAGTATTCTTCTAAGTAATATCTGTAAAGATATAAAATAACTTCTACGTAAAAAATTAAGTTTATTAAATTATATATGTTTTATTCATAAGATTTTCTCTTTCCTACGTATTTCTATACTCTACAGTCTACACTATAAATTATAATATTGCAATGGTACTAAGATACTTTCCATCGATTGTATTGTAATATAGAATGCTTAAATTGTAATATCGCAAATAACAACAAGTTTGTAAGAAAATAAGTAAATCAAGTATATAACGCTGCTATATAAAATATAAATAAATTGAGTTCAATTCATTGCATGAACGCAGCCGGTACCAATTGTAAGACGCGACCGGACTCGGTGACAATCCTACATAGCTCTTGAATTAGAAATACCCTTTAGTTGACAGTTGTAGGTTCTGTAACAAGAAAATGTATAGTGTTTATTATGACGTTGAGTCGGAATTTCCGGTCTCTACTGAACGCAGAATGAATATAGTACGAGCTATATAGGGTTTTGGCGCTATACATTAGTTAAATCCATTCAAAAAGTAGTTTTACATAAAATCAAATATGAATTCAAGATTTCTGAAGCATTAGTATTATTCATAGGTCTAACGAAATACAACCTTTTCTCAGCAGATAAAATTTAAGTATGAAATAATTTCTTTCGAAGCATAAATGAATAACGAGCAAAGAAAGCAGTGGAACTTGAAAATGAAATGGACGTTGAAAGAAGTCCTCGATTTAAATAAAAGTCGACAATTAGCGATAATTTAATAAATCCAAAGAGACTGTCCTTAAAGCTACGAACTTTTATTATAATAGACGCATTATTCTATAGAGTGGCTTAAAATATAGTATGCCTAGCATTACAAAAATCTATTTCTACAAGTAAATTTTCAGAATTCGGAGATGTTTAATAATTTAATAAAGTATAAATTTTGCTATTTATAGTGAGAAAATGATATAGATAAATAGATAATTTTCTTTGACAATTATTGTTTTATTTAACACGAAATTAAATTAAAAATTAATAAAAACAGCAACGCAGTAAACCCAGTTGGTTAACTTATTCATTAAGGCCATTGCAGATTCCAGGTGACCCTGCAGCATCAGGCCAAGGTTTTCATATCATTGCAATGTCAAGTTTCGAATGAATTAGATGCTCGTATGTGGAAGTTGCTCATGTTTAGTATAGTATAAAGTGATCTGTGCTCATATCCTTTTACCGTCTAGAAAAGAGCTGATAGCTTGCAAACGACTGAACAGTTTTTCTTGATTTATACCTAAGAATATTATCGATCAAGTCACCTTTTAAACAAGAAAATAATAACTAAATTAAAATCGGTTCATCTGTTTGGACACTACGGTGCCACATACAGACACACAGATACACACGTTAAACTTATAACACCCCTATTTTTGCGTCTGGGCTTAACTAACATCATAAAGCGAATAGCAAGTAAACGCATTTTAATTTTGTCCTATATTTTTGTCTTCAGACTTTTTTGTAAAAATGTTAGCTCGCACCGACCTAGTCACAGGCATTAGTATTCATTTCAAAAAGTATTACAATTAAATTAATTCAATCCCCGTTTACAAAAACAACAACAGCTCAGTATTAAGGGTCACAACAGGTGCCGGGCCGAGGTCAGCTTTTCCATGATTTATGCGTCCCTCGAGATAAATAATAATGATCACTTACATACGCTCCTTTGGGATGGGATAAATACGTTGGCAGTTTTATATTCCAAAAAAAGAGAGTTGTCAAATTTGTAAGTTAATTTTGAAATATATTGTATGATTCGAAATTTCAAGAAAAGAATATAGCAAAAAATATGTACATATTATATATGTACTTCTCTTCTACTTATCTTCATGGTTTAGCTGAGAGGCTTTTTTGCATCCCTTTGCTTTAATTACGGGAGAACGTGTGGTGTTCTTTTAGAATTTTATACTGAATTCGTTCAGTATTGAACAGTTATTCAAAGCTCAATAATCAGCAATATAATTCAGCTAACGCACTCGCAGTGAAGAGCGTATGTTTAATAAGACGATAAGTTTTCCTTGTTAAAATACGACTAATAATAATTTTCCTTATTTTTTACATAGTGAATTTATTCTGACTTTGCAAAATTAACGTGACGTGTAATCTTATTTTTTTCAATAAATCTAAAAGTTTTTAATTAATAGTGGACTTTAAAACTCTTCCATGAACTTTGGGATGGCGTCACAATTGAGCCTAATTTTCTTTTAAAAACTTTCAAAAATTCAGACTTTATCTCTACCACGTTGCCAAAACATTATTATATTTAGTATAAAATATGGGAAATGCATATCAAAAAGGCATCGAAGCTCTGCGAGTGCGACTCTCATCATAACATAATAACGTTGATTTATCTGAAAGCTGAATTATTGGACTTCTATGAAATAAATGTTTATTAATTAGGCATGTTTATGTACATGCGTCCTGTCTGTGTATTTTAGTAATTAACTAGCACACAATTTAATGATTTCCTTAGTATCACCACAGATCATATAATACTATACTAGGTATCACTATCAATACATACAATATGATAGTGAAAAATAAGTTAGAATAAGTTTTCTAAGGGAAAATATAATTGTAAAAATTGCCATGAAATCAGAAAATGGTGGAAAAATTTAACGTGCTTTTTCGTATTGTATGAACCCGAAGATTACAAGCACCAATCACATAAGCTCAATTGTGGAGGTTGAATCAGCTCAATAAATATTTAAACAACATCATATTTTCACCAGAAGTTTTCACTGCTGGGATTCTAAATATAAAAAGTACAAGCTCGAATAATTATTATCAATAACAATTTGTTTCATGAAAAAAAAACTTTTCAATGCGGTTCTTCAAATTCAAATGAAGACATATAGAAAGATATGCTATAAAAATATAAAGTAGATTATAAAAGTATATTTCAGAAAATACGAAGATTGAAAAATAAAGTAGAACATACACGGAGTTACAGAACACAGCCACAGCCATTCAGTTGTCAGCACATTTGTCTGACCGATGGGATCTCTAAAGTTTCAAGTTAAAAAAAAAATCTTTATTGGACACGTTTTAAAGATTACAATTTACAAAATTATGTTCGATAATAAATTTATTCGGTAATAAATATCATAAAAATAAAAGATAAGGATACCTTACTGTTCGCTATCAGACTCTATCTTCTGTAGAGTATGAGGTCAGTTGGTGTAAAGTTACTCTCAGTGACATCTGAACTAAAAGAGATATCGCTCATGTAAACAGGTTTACAGCTCGCGTTTCAAATATGTTAATTAAAGTTAATAACCCGTTATTGATCCCGTTTCTGGCGCAACATAAAGCCTCTTAAATAAGGCTTTGCAGATAAAATTCGGTATATCTGATGACCGCTTTTACGTGAAATAATGTTATTGGGGAACATAAACGTACATTTTTCTGATCCAACAAATTTAATTCGTTGAATATTTGTAGGTATTTAGACTTTTTTCATAGAATATATCCAATATTCTATGAAAAAAGTCTTTTTTTTCGACTTCTTAGGAATAATTATAAAAAGCTTGAGTAAAATACTCGGAGGTGGTATAAAACATAATTTACTCTCAAGATTCGATATCGTACAGTCATGGATGAGATATTGAGATAAAACCCAGCATCGTAAGTTGAAGAACATTATCGCAAGTTGATGGATGGATAGTTTTCAAGGCTGTGCGATGTTTAAATATTACGGAAGGTACTAAGTATAATAGTACGCAGGACTTTTTCAAGGGTAGCCCAAAGAAAAAATATGGTATTTCTATGATTAATAAATAAATAAATATGTTGGTACATTACCACACAGCACCATCTAGTTCCATGGTAAGCTACGAGGCCTGTGTTATGGATACCAGATAGTTGACACACATATATAACTTTAAATACATACACATTATAAATACAAATACGCATGACTAGAGTACAAACATTCGTGCTCATTACACAAATTAATGCCCCCGGCGGGACTCAAACCCGCGACCGCTGGCACAGCAAGTAGTTACTACAAACTGAGCCAAATGTGTCGTCAAATTAATAATTAAATATTCGTCTGTTTGTACACACGTGACTGTAGTTTCCTTATAAATTTATTATTAAGAAAGCTAAACAAAATTTAGAATTCCAAACATATAATTGCGAGATAAAAATTCAGTGCCTGTAAATAGGTGAAGGTTTACTCTCTAATATATTTTTACGGTATGGAAATGTATTAATCCATTTGAATATTATTTAGAGTAAGTACTATTACGATTTAATTTAATATCAAATTAATTTAGATAAATGTACAATAGGGGCTTTAAATATGAGATGGAAGGGAAAATGAAGTTTTTTTTTTTTTTTTTTTTTATATGTCTACGACGTAAAATTAGTTTTGTAATCTTTGCTAAGAGATCTAATAATTGACTAACTTTTTTAGTGACCTTAATGAAACTCCGGTTTTTACTTTATATTAAATAGGACTGAGCGAAAATCGAGGATTGCAGAGTTGCAATCTTTTTGCTTTATTACATGTCTGTGATGAATACTGATTAAAACCGCCAACTGAGTCATGAAACGAAAAATTTAAATCACATTTATATTAAAATGTAATTGAAGCTTGTAGAGAAATACGAGTATATTTATACATGACCAGTGACCACTATGATAAAAAAATTTCCGCTCAAAGCTACTGACTACGACGTTACACAACGTGTTATTGCACTAACGATTTACCTCATTTTCACCCATGTATCTATGATGTGTTTTATTTTTATTATTATGTTGTAGGCCTATAATATTAAGTTTCAAATAATTTCTTTTTAAAAATTGTTTAATTTTATAAATTTTCTACGCTTTTTAAAATCAATTTTGAAGTGGCGTTAAAGGTTATGAGCAATCAAAAATTCAAATCGAAAGAATACTATATCAAAAACGTATCTTGTAATCTTTATGTGCAAATCCCGTTGTCAAAACAATTACTTCTAACCAAAACATTGAAGGGAATCATCGTGTGGAAACTACATATCCGTTAGAACCTTTTAAATTCCAGGATAACGGATTTACTGAAAAAGTAGAGAACAAAATAATAAATCTCTAATTTACCTTCGCTGTAATAATTTCATGAGAAATTCAATTCATATTTTGCTTTTCCTGCTTTCGATCTCTAGGATGAAATTATACGAAATACATAATGACTGAAGGATTGTCATGGCTTTTTATTTCTAAATGTTAAGGTCATATACATAAGTACGGTCTGACCCGGAACTCTTTAGTTTTCGCGCTATATAGCCTTGATACGGATACTATTATTGTACAAAACTGTAACAAGCCACCAAGATACGGAAGTATGTATAATTTATGTAAAAAATATATACCTATTTAAATTAACAAAAAATATTTTTTAAAGAGTATTTTTTAATTTTATTATAAGCATTCATATGTATATGATTATATAAGAATAATATTTATCTAAAAAATATATTATACTAGCGACTTACCCTCGCATTGCTTGGATATATCCCAGGTCATATTATATTAGTGTATCAAATATTATCCAAATTCGTTCCAGTGCAGCGTGAAGGAATAACAAACGGCACAAGTTTAGTATATGGGACGCGGCACCTGGAAGAATGGGTGGTATTTTTGGATATGGGAGCTGGATTTTTGGATATGGAGCTCAAATATATAAAAAATATTTTGAGGAAACGAAGGAGTCAAAAGTTATAGAGACTTAAATTTAGAATATTTCCATACATTTCTATACCTAAATAAGTAATTACAAAAGATAAACATACCTTTAACGAATAGGAAACATCCTTTTTCGTGTAAAATCCATATTTTCATAACAATTAAGGCTTTATAGTATTAATATATCGATAATTCCACTAAAAACAATAAACAAAATAATCTTAAACTGTGTACCCCAAAACAAAACTGTCAATTTCTGTTATATATATTCAGGACACATATCAGATTATCGCTAATTATTAATTAAGAGTTATGCATATTAAAAGTGAAAATTGTTATCAGATTACTAAAATAAAATCAGATTAATATTAAAATAGAAATATGTTATTTTCAATTCATGCATGTATTTACGAGTTTTTATTTGATTTATGTAAAATAATGAGTAATATAATTAATTTATATTTAGCAAAAAGTTTTAAACCATTATTAGATTTCATTATCTGTAAATACTTTTCAGTATTTTTGGTGGGTGGTCACAAAATACCGCGAAGTACAATACTATATGTGAATACGATCTGTACTCATTAAACACGTTTAGGTTTTTATATTTTGTGCTCATTCTCATATTATTTTGCAGTAGTTATTAGTTTTTGTTAATTTTCATATACGTTCTAGTTTTTTGTTTTAATAGTATTGCTATAGTTTATGTGTTCTTAGTGTTTTAAGTGTACTCATGCAATTTATAAACGTAACTAAACCATTTTTTTAATCTAAGTGTATTATTTATTTTCGATTAAGTGATAGTTCGACTTGGATAACGTAGGTTGAGAAGGCTCTCAGGGCAGTTGCTGGACTGCTACTGGGCGCGTCCCCCGGGTGGCGGATAGGGGAATGCCACCACATTGGTGGTACCGGTCTTGACCGGCGCGGACCAAAACCAGCAGGCATGGGCGTGCCTTTAGGGGTTTGTTAACCCCACGGCCTAAGGGAGCACACCCTGACAGAAAAGCGCGAGGTGGGGCGGGTCCGGCGGGTGCTTAATTGCGCAGCCGGACATGCACCAGGGTGCACCCCCCCCTCAACTCGTAATCCCGGTTCCTGGTGTCGTTGATCACGTCTAGCGGCCGGGACTGGGAACGAGGGCCTTGGCTTAACCGCCCGGGCTGCGAGGAAGAAAACCTCTCTAAAAAATTACCCCAATCCCAAGCGGAGAAGCAGCGCGAGGGGATGCGTGGCCGATGGGAAGATCGGTCCCTACTGCTTCCCCCGCCAGAGTACCGGCCGACACTCTGGGCGGGTTATCGAAGGCTTATCCGGGTGCAGGGGGCACCACACGGATGGACGGAGTATTTCCCCCATACTCGTGGGATCTAATTATGGAATCTTCAAATAAAACAAAAAACCAAAACTTTGATGTGGAGCCTGTGACGGGCGGTGTGACGTATAGGCCAGTGTCTGGCGTGGTTGATTTGGCTTCGGAGGGAAGCGATTCGGATGGGTGTTTTACGGACGCTTCGGTGGGGCGTAAGAGGCCCCAGAAGACTATGGCGATCTCGTCCAGTTCAGAAACTGAGACCGAAAGGACGGTCAGCGCCAGAAAGGCGAAGGCACGCAAAGAAGGGGGTAAACCAGGTACAGGAGGTACTGGTATAGCTCGTGCACGACGTGAGCTCAAGAGCATGGAGGAAGAAGCGAGAGAAGCGGAATTTGAGAGGTGCTTAAACCAGCGTGCTTTTGTTAAGGCGGGCACAAGCGCATCCAAGGTCCGTAAGGCTGGCACATCTGTGCCAACGGACTCTGAGGCGTCGGCGTCTGAAGCCCCGGCCCAGAAAGACCCGGCTGAGCTAACGGCCGATGAACTGAAGGTGCTCGCTGGTCAGAGTGTGGCGGCAGTTTTGGAGGTGGCCCGGAAATCGGGCAATTTAAAGGGCACAATGGTCAAGATGCTCAAGGAGTCAGCCGCCACGCTGCAAAAGGTGGTGGAAGCCCTAGCGGGGCGCACGGTGGCGGAGGAGGTCCACCACCTCCAGAAGGACAACGCTCGCCTTCGTTGTGAGACGGAGGCTTTGAAGGCGGAGTTGAAGGCGCACCGCAGGGAGTTCTGTGAACTCAGGAAGGAGTTGTCGGCATCAAAGGCTGGTCCTTCCGATACCTTTGCAGGAGACTGGTTGGAGGAGTTCAAGGCGTCGATAGTCGCCTCAGTGGGGACGCTTATTGACGCCCGTTTTGCCGGGATCGAGGAGCGTCTTCTCCCGGCGAAGACAATGCGTCCCCCACTGGCGGCGGACAGGCGTCGTGAAGCGGCTGCGCCAGTGGCTGCCCCGAGCCCTGCCCCGAGATCTTCCCCTGTGAGGCAAGTGCCTGCGCCGGCTGCGGCTATGGAAGTTGGGAGTTCTGCAGCCCAAGGAAGCAAAGGGAAGGGGAAAGGGAAGGGGAAAGGGAAGGGCAAGGGGAAGACGGCGGCTCCTGCGCGCGCCCACCTACGCCTGCTCCCGTAGCTGCTGCCCCAGCTCCTCCACCACCGGTGGCCGGGCCGAGTCGCTCCGCTAACCCGGAAGGAGATACCTGGGCCACGGTGGTAAGAAAGGGCGGGGCGAAGAAAAAGAAGACGGCATCTCCCGCTTCAGCCTCCGCACCCGCTGCAACGAAGGCTCAGAAGGCTCCGCGGAAACCCAAGGTTCCCGCTCAGCCGCGTACGGCCGCGGTGATAATAACGGTCCTGCAAGAGGCCGCCGCGAAGGGCGTCACTTATGCTAGGGTCCTGGAAAGGGCCCAGCAGAGCGTGGACCTACGGGAGCTAGGAATCACGGGGGGTCTGTCAGTGAGGGTGGCGGCGACAGGGGCTCGGCTCCTGGAGCTCCCTGCATCTGTAGAGCCGGAGGTGGCAGATAGGCTGGCGGCCAAACTCCGCCAGGTCCTGGACGGGTTAGCGACCGTTGCGCGCCCCGCAAAGATGGCCGATCTCCGGGTGGACGGCCTGGATGATTCGGCCTCCAAGGAGAAGGTGGCGGAGGCGGTCGCAAGGGTGGCCAACTACTCCGTGGACTCCATCAAAGTTGGAGAAATCCGCACGGGGCGAGGTGGAGTAGGCTCGGTTGTGGTCAGATGCCCGGCCACGGCGGCCAAGGTGGTGGTCGACTCCGGCAGGCTTCTTGTTGGCTGGAGCTCGGCCAAAGTACAAGTCCTGGAGCAGCGCCCATTGCGCTGCTTCAGGTGCATGGGCATCGGCCACACATGGCCGGTGTGCCCGTCAGGGACGGAGAGGGGTCGCCTCTGCTACCGTTGTGGTGGCGAGGGGCACCAGTCCGCGGAGTGCAGCGCAAAGACTGTGCGCTGCGCTGTGTGCGCGGATGCGGGGCGCCCCTCGGGGCACATAATGGGCGGGGGCGATTGCCACCCGCCCGTTACGAAGGGGAAGACGGCCCAACGGACCAGGGCCGCCCCCAGTGTGAGTAGCCGCCAGGCTGGGGAGGAAGCGCA
This sequence comes from Brenthis daphne, assembly GCA_947093115.1. Classification (NCBI taxonomy): domain Eukaryota; kingdom Metazoa; phylum Arthropoda; class Insecta; order Lepidoptera; family Nymphalidae; genus Brenthis; species Brenthis daphne. The sequence continues at coordinate 17,896,594 of OX352481.1, forward strand.
CATGTCCTCATAATGGTTGGACATAAGCGCTTCCTCCAAGGGAATTTAAACCACTCGGCCGGAGCGCAGGACCTCTTGCTGCAGTCCGTGGCCGAGTGGGAGATAGACCTGGCGGTGGCCTGCGAGCCCTATTTTGTCCCTCACCAACCGAACTGGGTGGGGGACCTAGAGGGCTCCGTGGCCATAGTGTCTGGGAGCAGCACCGGCCCCCGTCTCTCGGCAATTGAGAGGGGCCAGGGACTCGTCGTGGCAGGGTGGGGAGAGTACGCCATCGTTGCGGTGTACTTCTCCCCCAACCGCAGTCTGGCGGAGTTCGAGGTTTTCCTTGACTCCGTCCGCGCTGCGGTCTGCAGGCGGTCGCCGAGGCCCACAATCGTCCTCGGCGACTTCAATGCCAAGTCCTTGGCCTGGGGGAATCCCACGTCGGACGCTCGAGGGCGGGCGGTTCAGACGTGGGCCCTACTCTCCGGTCTGTCCCTACTCAATGTGGGGACGGCGTTCACGTGCGTGCGGCAGCAGGGGGGGTCCGTGGTGGACCTAACGTTCGCCACCCCCGCCGTCGCACGCAACGTGATCAACTGGAGGGTAGAGGAGGAGGTGGAGACTCTATCGGATCATAACTATATCCGGTTTGAGATCTCCACCCGTCCGGTGCCGGTGGACCGCCCAAGGGGGCCCTCTCGAGCGTTCCCGAGATGGGCCCTGGGCCGGCTTGACACAGAGCTGGCCAGGGAGGGCGGCCATCGTGGAAGTCTGGAGCTCCCAGGGGAGTGTGGTGGGCGCCAGCTCTGACGTGGAGGAGCTGGCTGGCCGCATCCGCGACGCCCTTACGAGGGTGTGCGATGCGGCCATGCCGCGTGTCAGGCGGTGGGACCGGCGTCCGTCGGAGTGTCTATTGGTGGTCGCCCGAGATCGCACAACTTCGGGCGACCTGCAATAGACACAGGAGGGCCTATGTGAGGTGTCGCAGGAGAAACGGCTTGGCCCCGGACTTGGAGAGCGAGCTGCGAGCGGCCTATCGGTCCACAAAAAAGGCCCTGCAGCTCGCGATCAGCCAAGCCAAGGCGGCGGCCCGCCAGGAATTGCTGGCGGGCCTGGATCGGGATCCGTGGGGGCGCCCGTACATCAGCGCGCGGAACAAGCTCCGCGCGCATGGCGCCCCGGTCACGGAGACCACGCCGCCCGACGTCCTCCTGCGACTGGTGGGAGGCCTGTTCCCGGAGTCCTCCGGGCACGTCCCCCCGGTGATGTGTCCTCCCTCACGCCATGAGGGAGTCGACGAATTCCCCCCTATCACCGAGGGGGAGATGGAACTGGCCCGCGACAAACTGCGGGCAAAAAGGACAGCTCCGGGACCGGATGGTATTCCGGGGCGAGTTCTGTGCATCGCCCTGGAATACCTGGGAGGGGATCTTCGGGACCTCTTCAACGCCTGTCTTCGCGTTGGGCAGTTCCCGAAGATCTGGAAGGAGGGTTTGTTGTGCCTGTTGCCCAAGGAGGGTCGTCCTCTGGACTCCCCTTCGGCATACAGGCCGATCGTGATGCTGAGTGAGATGGGCAAGCTCTTCGAGAGAATTCTCGTTGCCCGTCTTACTCAGCATCTCGAGGAGGTGGGGCCGGGCCTTTCAGAGGCTCAGTTCGGGTTCAGGGCGGGTCGGTCGACCGTGGACGCCCTGAACGCCCCTGAAGGTTCGGTCCTTGGCCGCGGTGGAGGAGGGAGACGTGCTTTTAGCTGTCTCATTGGACGTGGCCAACGCCTTCAACACCCTGCCGTTAGAGACGCTACGAGAGGCACTTCGGTACCATGAGGTGCCTCTCTATCTCCGGCGGGTGTTGGACGCGTACCTCCGCGACAGACAGGTCGTGTGGACGGGGGCAGATGGGGTGGTCGGTCGGCGACGTGTCGACTGCGGGGTTCCACAAGGGGCCGTTTTGGGCCCGGTACTGTGGAACCTCGGGTATGACTGGCTCCTGCGTTGTCCGCTTCTCCCCGGGCTCGGTGTCATCGCTTATGCTGATGACACCCTCGTCACAGCCCGGGGTCGTTCCTATGAAGAAGCGGCACGCTTGGCCACAGTCGGCACCAACTTGGTCGTCGACCGTATAGGGATGCTGGGCCTGAGGGTCTCCGTCTCCAAAACGGAGGCCCTCCTCTTCCATGGCCCACGCAAGGGTGCCCCCCGCAACGCCTGTCTGCGGGTCCAGGGTAGGATGGTGGAGGTGCGGGCCCATATGAAATATTTGGGCCTGACCCTGGACGGACGCTGGACGTTCCGTGTCCATTTTGCCCAGCTCACCCCGAAACTGATCGGCGCCGCCTCGGCCCTCGGCAGACTCCTGCCGAACGTCGGGGGCCCTGGATCTCACTGCCGGCGGCTCTATGCCGGCATCGTGAGGTCCATGGCACTGTACGGTGCCCCCGTTTGGATGGACGCCCTCTCCGCACCGAACAGGGCCCAACTGCGCAAAGCGCAACGGGTTCTGGCGGTGAGGGCCATACGGGGATACCGTACGGTGTCCTTCACGGCGGCGACACTTCTGGCGGGCGATCCGCCCTGGGAACTCCTGGCGGAGGTGCTCGCCGAAGTCTATCGGTTTCGGGCGAGTGAGCGGGCTCAAGGGGAACGTCCAGCGCGGGAGGGAGTCGCTCGGATCAGGCGCCTAGCTGACGAGGCACTGATTCGGCGCTGGTGGGAAGACCTGGGGACTCCAGCGGCTGGCCTGGCGACGGTGGGGGCGGTTCGTCCGTTCCTGTCTCGCTGGGTCAGGCGGCCACACGGCGTCCTGACGTTCAGGTTGACGCAGATGCTTACCGGGCACGGGTGCTTTGGTAAGTATCTGTGTCAAGTTGCGTGTCGGGAACCGTTGCCCGCATGCCACGAGTGTGGTGCGTCCGAGGACACCTCGCACCACACCCTCGCGGTATGCGCCGCTTGGACTCCCCAGCGCCATGCCCTGATGGCGGTAGTGGGTGGAGACCTCTCGTTGCGAAGCGTGGTGGGGGCCATGCTACGCGATGAGAGGTCCTGGTCGGCGATGGTCTCCTTCAGTGAGGCCGTCATCTCACTGAAGGAGACGGCGGAGAGGGAACGCGAGGCTAACGCCTTAGCAGACCCTCTTCGTCGCCGTCGGCTAGGGGAGAAGAGGCGCCGGTACGCGCATCTTCTCCCGCCACCCTAGAGGAGCTACTGCGGGGGGGTCTCTCGTTGACTCCCCTGCACGTCATCGGGGCGGTCGGGATGCCCTGCGAACCGAGGGCATCCTGATTTAGGCGAGGCAGGCCCGCGGGGTACGGGCCGTCCGCAGGGGTGTTGCAGTGAATGCGCAAGCGATCCTGCACACCCCATTGCACTGCGGCGACGGGTTCCGCTGTGGGTTTTAGTGAGTAGGAGTCTCACAGTACCCTGCCCATTGACGGCCGGCAGGGTCCCCATGATGGGTTTCCCCAGCGTCAACAAAAAAAAAAAAAAAAAAAAAAAAAAGGTTGAGAAGGCTAAGGCGGGAGCGAAGCGTAGCGTAGCTTCCGCCTTAGCCATCTCGTTAGTTATTTTTTTTTATTTCAAACCCAGAACCTCAACTGTCATTAGTGCTTTATGTTAATTTAAATTTCCGTGATAGATGTGACTTATTATTTAAAGATCATTTTGGCACTTGGAAGTGACATTTTGACATTTTCAAATGTCAAAATGGCAGTTATGTCATAACAATGTATGGAAATGTTGTAACCTTAAGTCTCAATAGCTTTTGACTCTTTCATTTCCTCAAAATAAAATTTATATATTTGAACTCCCTATCGTCTTCCCTATCCAAAAATATAACCCACTCCTCCAGGAGCCACATCCTATATACTAAACTGCAGCATAACAAACATACAATCACATATAGAAACTTGCGTATATTTTAGTCACATATTAAAAAAACAATTGTCAATTAAAATTCTAATATTATACAACATATTATTTGAACTAAATGTAAAGTAGAATTTTAGATTCGACTCATTTCTCTGAAAACCATAATAAAATATTTAATTATTAGCCTTTTCCTGCGGGGTCTCCCGACGGTCATTGCTGTGTATTATTAAAATCGCCGCTGAAGTATCATAGACCTCGCTTCAGAACGGCAAAAGTTAACTAACATCATGTCGTATGCATATCTCTTTGTTATTTGGACTCACTGTGATACCTGTAGATGATTTTATTATAATATATATATTACTAGCAGAACCCGCGGCTCCTCCCTCGTTAAAACTACAAAAAAACCTAAAATGGTAAGTTTCATACAAACTTTCATCCGCTATTTTACCCCCTTATGGGATGATATTCGAAAAATGCTAAAACGCGTATTTTATTAATTGTTTTGAAGAGTATTAATACCAAGTTTTAAGTAATTCTGATTAAAAATATTTTTTTGGATTGTTAGATAACGTGTTTTCCCGTGGGAAAGAGATAATCTCCCGCGGTAAAAAGTAACCTATGTCACTCTCCCGCCGTCCAATTATCTCCACACAAAAAAACACGCCAATCCGTCAAGCCGTTTCAACGTGAAAGAAAGACAAACAAAGAAACAAACAAACACACTTTCACATTTATAATATTAGTTTGGATTTACCTATAGTAAAAATTAAGGACTAAAGTTGTATGTTGAAATTTTTTTTTGGGCTAATAATTGTATTTAGTATATAGTACGTATGCCAACACTTATACTTATAAGAACTTCGAACACATACTGAAAAAATACTTTATTTTAATATTTTTTTCTGTCTATTTAAACTGTGCACTTGAGATTATCTATATATGTATATTTTAAATATATTTTAATCAAAGTGGATATAAGCCATTATTTTTGTAAACTAAACAAAAATACATTTTTGAGAGAAGTTGTAGGCAGAAACTGGTAATTAAAAGGCGTAGCATGTACATTTGATGTATGTACATAACACTTACAAATTACAATTTATGTATGTCTCTATCGAATTGTAAAGCAGTGTTGCTTTGAAAATTTACCCATTGCAAGCCTCTCAAAAGCTATAGAAAATGAATAACAGGGTGCTATGTCGTTACGACGATCGTAGTAGCGGCGGGAGAGCGTGATAAGTGAGGGATGAAACACGAAAGAGTGATAAAATATCGAAGAATATTAGGAAAAATGTTATGAAAAATGAAAATGCTAAGAACTACCGTTACAATTTATTAAAAATATAATAAACAAACTTCCATAAAGAAATAAATATTCATGAATTGGCCTCTTGTAATTCATTTACTAAAATTAATGCTATTAGCAATAATTTAAAGCGACAAGACAAGGTTGTTAAAATATGAAATGTTATATTTCACATATAAAATACCTCCGCGATTGACAAACAATTTTTCTTAGAGATAAAGAAGTTAAAAGCGTTATTCTTTAAGAACCATAAATAGCACAGTGTAAAGATTTTCGTCGAATTAACTTGAAACTACACTTTAACGCAATTTATGGAACACATATTTCAGTATTATTCTAAACTTTACTTCTTAAAAGACTTTTTGTCTCCTTATAAAAAAGCTCCTTTATTACAGCATAAGACTTCGCTGGCTTACGGAAAGCTCCACGTAATTGTGTTGGTGCTTGCAGCGGAGGAAATCGTGAGAAAATCGAGTAAGGATCCGATAAAAAGAAACCAAGAACCTAAAGTGTACCGCGTCTATTGAAAACCTTTACCTGGAAGTTAAGTTAGTGTTAAACACTAGCGCATGTGACAAAAGGAGGTATCGATGGAAAATGGGAACACTTTGGCTATGAAGCCATAGTTATTTCAATTATTTTAGAATTTAAAAATATTGTATATAGCAAATTCTCCTCATTTTTGCACTTTTACTTCAGTTCAGGTTTGATTTTGAGGGGAATAGAATATAAGCCGTAAAATTATATCAGGGAATATTAGTATTAAGCAAGTTGAATCTTTTAAACCATTTCTCACATAAACTTATTAACGAAGCATGAATTTATAAGTTTCTGTCAATAAAGGATGTCTTTTTAAGCGTTTTTGTAGAAATAAATAACAAAACGAAACTTTCGGCAAATTATGTTTTTCTGGTATAAAATCCGACATTTCCAATACAAAACGAACTTTGACGTATATTTAGACCAATCGGCATTAATTACGCTTTGTTCACAAAACTTCTAAAAATAAACCTTATCAAGTTCGAAAAAAAAACCAAATAAGATTTTGATGTATATTCAATAGTATACGATATTGAATATATTACTCATAAACTTAAGATGGCTTCTGACTATATTTACTTGCTAGAATATCGAAACTATTATATTAAAAGAGGAAAAATGTATATATTACATTAAATACACAAGGCTTTTTCCTCTGTTTTGTACATAGTAAATAGATGTAACACACGGGTCCTCAAAAAATTATTTCTAAGTAATACTTAGTGCGGGTGATTTTGCTTTCATAATATGGTAGGAAGCCGTTTAGACTGTCGTTACCTTTTTGATATTAGAATTTTAACCAAAATATAATAATAATTTAAAGTTTCCGAAACGAAAACTATAAAAAATAACATTTTTATGGAATAGTAAAATGTTTAACATAAAAATCTTAACTTACGGTCGCGAGTCGTCGAAGTTCGCTTCATAAAGTGTCTGTACTGGTACTCCGCGCCACCTGCGCGCTTAATGAACTTTGTTAAACTATCTCATTGAATTTTACTACTTATATATTATGCTCCGTGACGTTGTTTGCTCTCTTTCAATAATTTTTAATTATAAGATACTAACGACTCACCCTCGCTTCGCTCGGGTTCATCCCTAGGATGATTCCCCATACAAACTTTCATCCCCATTTCATCCTCTAAAGGGATGATTTCCGGGATAAAAAGTGTTTTATGTCCTTTCCAGTCTCAAACTATTTCCTTACCAAATTTCATTTAAATCGGTTCCGTAAATCCAGAGATTACAGCGTCACAAACTCACAAACTTTACCTCTGTATAATATTATATCATTAGTATTACTATTAGTATTAGTATAGATTACACCTTGTAAAGCTAAAATATTAAAAAATGTCAAACGCGCGTTGTAAGCACGTGTAAGAAGGTTTTTTTTCGATTTGTGGTATTTTATTTTGTTATTTAAATTTAAATGTGCAACGTATTGAAAATATTTTTTTTAGTTTCTTTATTTAATTAAAGCAAAAATGCTTATGTTAATAATTAATTATTATTACATCCTTTTACTGGGTGGATATGAATGGAAAACATACCGGGTGTTTATTTGTATCGGAAATAATTGCTAATTTGAGAGAAAAAATAAGGAAAGTTGCCTTTTTATAAACTAGCACTCTCATTATATATTCGCTGTTCTAAGTCAAATGCTATAAACTCATAAATAATAACGGAATTGGTAAGGAAGTTATGTAGAAAGCTAATAAGATAAATTAAACTAAAACACACATAAGGCACGCATTTTTAAAACAGTAGAATTAACAAGATTATTTATGTATTTCAAAAGAATCTGATCTGACAATTCTCATATTTTATTTAAAACTATTTTTTTCTGATTTTTTTCACGTATTTACTATGTTTTATGTCAAAACTAGCGTCTCACTCTCGCTAAGCTTGAGTATTCCTCTAGAAAAACGGAAACAAATCTATCCTACGGGAACCGTACATTTTTCCAGGACGAAAAATATCTTAAATGTTGACCGGGGATATAAGGTACTACCATACAAAATATTATTCAAATCGGTCTAACAGTTTCGGAGATTATCCCGTACAAATAGACAAACAAACAAACAAAAAATAAATAAAAAATAAACTAGATTTTTTCTATTTCTCTTCTTACATCCCCTTGACCCGGTTTTTAGCAAATTTTTTTCTATGTACAGACTTTATTATATGTATAGATAATTTTAGAATACAAATAAATCTCTCAAATGGCTGAAGCTATTCTATTTTCAAGTAATCAGTAGACGCACTAACATAAAATATCAAATAACATGCGCATCGAATATTGCACCTCCTATTCTTATGTCAGTTAACAAGTCATAATGGATTTACATGAATAATAAAGTATGAGGCTATCAATTCCAATAGAATAATGATAGAAAAAGGTAATGTGTGTCAATAAATTCTGATCTTCCATAAATATTCACAAAGGTAAGCTACGGGAAAACTTTTCTATATAGCGAAAGTAGTAAAATAAATAATTTTACGTCTAGTTTTCTATTAGAACTACGTATTCAATTAACATATTACGTAATTTACGTAAGCCTTTTTTTAACGTTGCTTAATGCATTTACGCATACCACCTGTATACATACAGGTGGTTATGTGGGACTCAGCGGCTAGAAAAGCCAGTACTACCGACTAAAACCCAACAGAAGTTGCAGAATCGCTTACTTAGTCAACCACGACACCCCAACGGCAGGCCTGCCAAAGCAGACCACACAACCATAGCGTTGCTTCAACGGTCCACTCTGCCGTTAGAGAAGTACCAGGAGCAACACGCATGGTACATCGCTCAACGTAGTGGGCCAACTTCCACTGCGTTTCTTGGCTTCAAAAAAAAGATTGGTTAATTGTGGAGGTAGGAGGAGTAAGTAAGTAAGCCCGCTAAGAGAGTTTAATCTTAAAATATTAAATATTAGAACTTCACCTGTATGTACTTAAAAATTTTGTACTTAAAATTATTTGCATCTCAATATTTGCTGCGATATAATAAAGAAGTTATTATTTTATCATTATTGACTTCAAAGCCTCTTTGTTCGCAGAACAATGTTTTTCTAAAGTACAAGCTTTATTATTCATTGGATTAAATAAAGAATATTTTATATTTTGTATTGAAATTTCCATTTTATATTCAATACTTTTTGTTTCCTCTTTTAATTGATACAAAATGTTAAGTAATGTCGTGTTTATTTTTGATAAAAGTAGTTTTAACAATGTAGGTCGACCCTTATTGTTTTTTTAGCTCTTATTTAAACTTATTCGTGCTATTAAAATAAAACTCACTTAGTCTATGGTAACAATATACGTTATACAAAATTTAACATATCATTTAATAAAGAACGTTAGAACGCTCTCGTCTCGTATTGCGTCTTCTTAGTGAATATAAAGGAATACGTGGCGAGCTCGAGCGCGACGCTGCCCGGCGCCGCGCGGCGATCCGCACAAATTGAATAACCAAACTTTGATTTCAATTTTGTACTTATATTAAATACATTTTAAACTATATTATTTTTACTTGTATTTCATACATTTTTTATTGATATTTTATATTATTATGTCTTGTATTTTGTTTCGAAATTATGACTCCTCTAAACGCGTGTTCTAAGTTTAATTGTCAATTTATTTAATATAGTATTAATTTAAAATAAACAACAGTGTAAACATATTGGACTCATCTCCCTGAATTTTTCTTGTCACCCATTGTACTAATCCATACTAATATTATAAATGTTTGTTTGTTAGTTTGTTTGTCCTTCTTTCACGTCGAAACGGAGTAACGGATAGGCGTGATTTTTTGTGTGGAGATAGTTGGAGGGCTGGAGAATGACACTACTTTACTGCTACTTTTTACCGCGGGAGATTATCTAATTGCCACGGGAAAACACGTTATACTCGTAATATGAACCAAAAAAATATTTTAAATAAAACTATCTTTTCGGATTTTGTCGCGGATTTATTTGGATTTTTGTTTCCCGACGTTTCGAATGCTTTACAGCATCCATGGTCACGGGAGAGACTGAGGTGTTACATGTCTTGAATGTATAGTTGTTACAGACAGCCTACCCACAATTAACAAAATGAAAATTGCACTAATTACATTACAATATTTTTTAAATTTAAACATTTTTATAATTTTAATTATAATTGAATATGGAAAATTATTTGTGATCAGAATTACTTGAAATTTGGTATTAATACTCTTCAAAAATTAAATTAAATAAATACGTGTTTCAGAATTTTTCTAAATTCATCCCATAAGGGGGTAAAATACGGGATGAAAGTTCGTATGAAACTATCTTTTTAGAGAGTTTTGTGTAGATTTAGCGCGAGCGAACCCGCAGGTTTTGCTAGTATTATATATGCGAAAGTTTTATATGTATGTATTTAGGTATGTTTGTTACTTCTTCACGCTGAACACGGATTCGAATAGTACACAGATAGACTATGATCTGGACCAGCACATAGGGTACTGTTGGGCGATAAGTTTCTAGTACGAGTATAAATAAACACAAAGAGACGGTACTTCTACTAAATCCCGTTTCTTCTCCACTGCTATATACTCGTATATATATGTATTACTAATGACACCCTCGTTCCCTGTTCAGGTTCGTTCCTACGTTTTAAGCTTAGATATTTATCAGAGATGAGATATTTTTCTGCAGTAAAAAGTATACTAAATGTTGACCCAGAAAACCAGCTATCATCATACCAAATTTCATCAAAATCTGTCTAGTGGTTTTCAAAATTTTCTTGACCATATACTATATAATACCTTAATATATACGATACATACAAAATATAGTGAAAATAATAAATATCAATCGATGACGAGCATCGAGGCATCAATCAATTACATCCCCTGTCGGATCGAGATCGACAGATCAACGCCTTTCCATTACTGCGATATTCATTATTGGAGCAACGACCATAATGACTGAGTCCTTCACAACGATAATATTCTATGAAAGAAAATTACTGAAGAAAATATTTTACGGACATTTAGTTTAGTACTCGGCTGGCTTTTGAAAGCAACGTTATAATAATATACAAAGTACTTATAAATTCATTGAATTAATGCCATCATCGAATCCCGTAACATTGAGTTTGTTGAATTATTTATTTATTTATAAAGATTACCAACAGAAATGACAGTAATACAAATATAATTTACATAATACATTAAACACAGTATAATTGTATTTCTTTTTAGAGGTAATGACAACATGCGTAGAAACAAAAGAAAACAATCAGTTTAATAAATGAAAGGATAATAAGAAATTAAAAGCTAAATACATTATTGGATAAATTTATATAATTAATAATTTATTGAAAAGATATATAATTATTTAACAGTATTATAAGTAGTTCTATTATTATATAATATTAATTACATTAAATACAACAAAACAAATTCAATCTAATACAAATTAGGTAATTAATATATTATATGTGTGTTTGTATGTTTGTTACTCCTTCACGCTGAAACTGCTACTATTTTATGAACCCGTAGGATACTCGTCGTCTCAATGCTTATTTATCCAAAAGACTAATTTAATGAAAGAGGTTTTAAATGTCCATTCTATTGGTATACAATGTACATTTTACATTTAAAAAGTAAAAAAGATGTATTTTATCTATATATATAATGAGTCTTCAAATTTAAGCTCTGGTTTTAAAATAGAGGAAGGAAAATCTCCTGTGAAGCACAACAAGTATTTGGTGGTAGTTTGAACAACTAGGGTCTAGGAAAATCCAATGTTCTAACACCCATTCGAGGTTCGAGGTCAGATAATGAGATCGAATAACTTAGATACATTTTGAAATCTATACATATAATAAAACTCTGAGTTGAATCTGTACATTAAATATTTTTTTGGAAAATCTATTGAAATAATAATTATTATCGATACAGAGGTCGAATCTATAGTTTTTAGAAGTTTTGTCTGTCGGTATGTCTGTCTGTCTGGGAACGCATAACGAGAAAACAACTAGATAGATTTTGATGAAATTTGGTATGATGATAGCTGACTATCCGAGTCAACATATCGAATACTTTTTACTTGGGGAAAATATCTCATCTCTCAGGAATCTATACTAAAGAATATATTTAAAAAAATATCTTAAGTTATTCATTTTCTTTTCGTTTTTAATTAAAATAAAAATCACCGACTAGATAGTTTATAAAGTTTCCTAAGTCTTGTTATTAAATGCTGGCTGATATCGAAACGTGCAAAAAAAAAATCGTTGTTATAAAATTATAAAGATTGAACATTATATTATTATCTCCCTGTACAGATGCTCGGTGCTGACTGCTGATTGTTCTAAATATTTTATATAAAATCGTTCAACTAATCGTCGATTAATAATCGATTAAATTTAAAGATACGTTTAAAAACAGGAGCATAACTTGTATGTAGTATTTTGTAAATATTATGTTTTAAAGTAATAAAATATAAGCATTGCTGGTATTTGCTTATCGCGTAGCGTCGCATCGGGTCGAGCTCAGGTACGTTTCTAGTTCAGCAGAACCGGATATAACGGTTGGTTCTAAACAAACACTTTGCTCTATATTCAGATTTTCTACTTCATTGAACAGCCGCTTATTACTAGCTATTTTTCCTGCGATTTTATCAAAGGATCTCTCAATATTATTAATTTTTATAAATTGCCTTATGGCAAGTAAGACCTTACAAGTAAAACCGTTTTAATATATACTATAATACATTTTAGTCACTTTACTCATTAATTAAATTCGCCAATTCCTTATTTTATATAATATTGTTATTTCTAGTGTTTCCTGTATTTATTTATGCCTGCAATCTATTAATTAAATAAACACGAAATGAACAATTGTAAAGCTAACAATAAATTCGAGGCGTGAACTCGCGCGTGTAAGGCATTGGTAGCCCAGTGGTAAAGTGGTCGCTTGGAAAACCAAGTGAAATCAGTTCAAACACTGAGTTATATCTCTAACATTTAAATGTGTAAATCTTTTTTACCACGATACCTTACCCACTTGTCTTACGGTGAAGTAAAATATAATAAAGTTTTCAGAACACATGTGAAGTTTGCCAACAGGCATTTGGCCAGCGCATTGGACTATGGCTTGAGCCCTCTTGTATTGAATTGAGACCCTTGCCCAGTAGTGGGACGTTAAATATGGGTGATTACGACCCGCGCGCGCGATATGTACAACATTATTCTTAACTGTGATGTGAACCGTGCAAATGAATATCAAAATTATTTCTATTCTTTTCCCAGCCCTAACGATAATAAACATTTTTCTTCTTATCTTATAGTTTAACAAGAAAAGAAAATGGAGTCAGAAATATTAATTTATATATCTTAACATTTTTACTCAGACACAAATCGTTATAGCTATAATTGAGACTCGAACTTTGCTAAGGATAAATAATTGTGATGATTGCTGCTTGTGTTAAGACAGAGTATGAGTTTAAAATCGCATCAATCTCACAGTGACTCAATATTATCGACAAGTGAGGGGGAAATCTGAAAAAGTTTTATTAAAATATACTATACTTTATTACCTTATTTCACCTTGTTCATATAAATCTTAAAACCGTATTAAATCAGCAATTAATAAGTTAAAATATTTATTTATATTCTGATTCTAAAATTGTGTATGTTGTTTTGTATGTCAGACGCAACCGTGTCTTCACCACCCAGCGACATAAAAAATAGCCACTACAGGACGTAACATAGCAAATAAAGGACGCGTAGTGAACAAGTGTAGCTTGATACAACCTGGACGTATCGCGAGTCACGAATAAGAAAAATACAAGCAAAATAATTAATTATCCACACAGCAATCTGAAAGATACTCGTACTATTGAACAATAGTGACGGGGAGAAACGTCGAATTCTCGAGGGTCCGTTGAGGAAGCACTTCACGTTATTAAAGAAATATGTACACGAAGCACGATAACAATTCCAATATTATTAGTATTTAATACGCATTTATTTTACTCTCATCCCAAGATAATGAGAAATTTAGATTTATAGATCTAAAGAATAATTAATACTAGGGACTCACCCTCGCATTATTTCCAACCCTCGGGTTTGTTCCTAGGTACGTTTTGACGCTTAGTTTGGAATAGATAGACTATATACATAGATATGATGAGTTTTATATCTCTTACTTCAGAAATTATTGATTCCCAATTTTGTATTTAGGAATTCCACCCCCCCTTTTCACCCCCTTAAAGGATGATTTTCGGGATAAAAACTATCCTATATCAGGGTCCCAAATTTAGTAAGCGTTTAGTAAGCGTGAAAAGGTAGTAGACAGACAGATAGACAGACAGAGTTACTTTTGCATTTATATTTAATGTACAGATTCGACTTAGAATTATTATATGTTTAGATAGTATGGGAATAATAGATCGTGACTTGTTAAGCTCAGTGGGCACTCCGTTACTCCGGTGACTGGGTAGATAGCAGTGAACAATGAAAGCTCGTCGAGAGCTTCTCTCGGGGCCTCCGACTCGGCACTTGGTGTTATTCAACGCATATACGCATAACTATTATAATATTACTAGCGGCTCAATTAGTGACTTTCCTTTGTTCGTCACAGGGTGTCTAACAGTAGCCTATTTGTTACTCCAGCTTAAGTTTATGAGTACTAAATTTCAAAATTTGTACAGCCGTTTTATGGACCGTTTTAACAACAAACATACATACACATAAGAATTTTCGCATACATAATAGTAATCAAATTGAATGTTGGTGGAGGAAGAAAGACAACACAAACATTTTTATTTATTTACTGTTGTAAAGTATCAACGTGATTATTAATTCATTTTTGTTGTTCACATTTATACAAATTGTTTAATAATAGAGACTGTAGCTAAGAAATTATACCGCTGCTAAACTAAACTTGACGAAATAAAAAGAATCGTATGTGAAACGAATGAGATGTCAATATCCTATAAAATCTTACGTTTCAAGGAAGTTCCTTTATAACAATAATTGGACTTAATATGTTATTTCCAGATACGTAGAATGGAGTAGTCATGAGCCAGAAGAAGGCTCGTACATTTTTGAAGGAGACAATGATATTAGCCGATTTATTCAAATAGCCGCAGAAGCTTTTAAGACCAGGGCCATATATATGTGCTGAAAGGGACTTGGTAACTATACTAAAAAGATTTTATCTGATATCTATTTAAATGGTCAGCTATATATTGAAATTTTGGTTAGTTTTCAACCGACTTCAAAAAGGAGGAGGTTCTCAATTCGACTGTATGTTTTTTTTATTTATTATTTATCTGTGTGCTTCATCTAAAACATGAAAAATGACCTTATTCGAAATTACTCGAATATACAACACATAAATTATGTATTTGACGTATCTAGTTTGTTATTTAATTAAATAAAAAGGCAAGTTGATTAAACTGTTACAAGTGATATTTACAACTGTTCATATATAAAAAAAATAAAAAAAGCTAAGCATTACAAATTTTTAATGTCCATTTTTGGAAGTAAGGGTTTATTGATTTATTCATTGAACACCGCCCCATGAAACGTAATATTCTTACCATAAGAATTAATGTACCAAGAAATCAAAGTAAAGAGAACTTGTAAGAATTCCGGATAAAGTAAATTCGATACAGACTTCATCAGAATATAATCCACATACAAAAAAGATATTAAATATGATATTCTAAATGTAATTTACCGCTGATAATTCTTTTTCGAGATTTTATGGATAATAAAGACGTTTGCTTAAGCTGGGATATATTCTCATTTTTCATTTATGTATTTATAGCCTTAGGCTGATGTAGTCAAATTAAAAAAAAACAGGCAAAAGCTACTCATTATAATAATGAAGTAAATAATAAAGTATTAGTATAAAATTGCATCTATTAATAGACAGAATCCGCGGCTTCACTCACGCTAAAACTACAAAAAAAACTTTGGCTTTATGGTATTCGTAATAATGTACGGAAGCCCAATTCGTTGACATTTATGATTACTGCTTTGCTCCCTTGGGTAGTAGCATGATGATAAATATATATTATATAGCCTTTAGCCTTCCTCAATAAACGGGCTATCAAAAGCAAAAATATTTTTTCAAATTGGATTAGTAGTTCCTGAGATTAGTGCGTTCAAGCAAACAAACAAACTCTGCCTCTTTATAATATTAGTATAGATAAATAATAAATTAAATACTAAGTATATTCCTTTCAATTTGACGACATGTTTGGCTCAGTTTGTAGTGACCCTACTTGCTGTGCCAGCGCTGTGGTCGCGAGTTCGAGTCCCGCTGGGGTCATCATTCATTTGTGTGATGAGCACGAATGTTTGTACTCCAGTCATTGGTATTTGTATTTATAATATGTATGTATTTAAAGTTATATATGTGTAGTGTATCAACTATCTGGTATCCATAACACAGGCCTCGTAGCTTACCATGACACTACATGGTGACGTGTGTTAATGTCCTAACATATTTTTTTATTTATTCCTTGTTTTCAGTTCGTTAGGTCGTATTTAAATTAATTTTAATTGGGACAATATTATAGTGATTATTTATTATCTACAGAAAAATCAGTAATAAAATTTGACCTTATTTAAGACTCAAACCCAGGACCTCCAGATCTGCAGACGTACATGCTAGCCACCGAGGCAGGCTGATGTAGACAATAGTCTAAAAGTAAATGATTATGACATACGGTCGGACAGACGGATAAACAAAAACAAAATAACGGTGTTTTCCATTTGTCTATGGAATTAATTATTCCTAAAAATAGTCGGCGGCACTCTATACATGTAACTGAGCAAACACGGATCCGTCCTTTGTACAACAACACTTAGCGGGTCACCCTTAGTATATTCGAAAGTTTATTTATTTGGGACATATTGTTTTAGAGAGAAATATTTGCAGATAAAATATTAATATTGAAAGGAAACGAAAAGTGTTTTTATATATTTTTACATAACTTTACATATCTATACATATAATAAAATTGTAACTAATCCGAATCTGTACATTAAATATTTTTTGGAAAATCTTATTAAAATAGACATTATTATCGATACAGAGGCCGAATCTATAGTTTTTAGAATTTTTGTCTGTCTGTCTGTCAGACGAACGTCGAAAAGAAGAACGCATCACAATAAAACTACTGGACGGATTTTGATGAAATTTGGTATGATGATCCGGATAACCGGCGGAAAAAAATCTAAAAGCCGGCCGAAAAAGATTCGGCCTATGTATCGATAATAATAAGTATTTCATAAGATTTATTTAAGATTATTATTGGACTCAGAATTTTATTATATGTATCCGAAAACATGTTCCAAGATTTCATTACTTACTTAGTTACAAACTAATAAAAGTAAAACTAATGAAAGCGTGTTAGAAATCAATGCTGTTATCTTAAGAGTGTCATTTGTGGCATTTTCTGGTATCCTATTGACCATCTTTATTTCATTTTGCAGGAATCGTCGTGGTATCGAATCTTCCGCCCCATTATCTAATTTTGTTCAACAAAGAACGTCGCTGGAGTTCCGTGAGGCAACTGCTGATAAGGCACTGCACAATATCATAAACCAAATTGTCTGTTACGAGAAATTTTACTGCAAATAAATTGGCTACGAATATCATTACAATTCCATTGATATATTTAAATATTTATAGAATACGTTTCTTATATAAAAAAGTAAAGTATAGTTCGCGATTTTTGTAGATATTGATTGTATACTACTACATAATATACACAAGGAATAAAATAATGATGTTTGCGTTTTTTAATATATTATTAACTTTTTGTGTAAAATGTCTTGGGTTGATCAATCGGTTTAAATCATACATTGTAGCTCCCAAATTGACATCAATCTCTGTGCGGCCTAAACAAATGTTCTGAGTTGTAGTAAATAACAATTGAATTTGGGAATCCCTTACCGTAACACAATGTGTTATTTATGGCCTCGTTAGTTTAATAGGTGTACATTTACATAACATGAAATCCTGGGTTTGAGTTCGGATCAGGCAAAAAGTTGTTGGTCTTCTCTATCTAGTAGAGGGAGATGAGAGAGATAGAATTGAGAAGTTGTAAAACATGTAAGCTGCCAGTCCTTTTCGATCTTTTTATTTATACAGCAGTATATAAAGATAGGATCTACAAATCTAGCGTCGAATTAGTAATGATTTAAAAATCATTATAATTGGCTTCTTAATATTATACAGATTAGAAAGAGAAGATCTGTTTCTAATAAGCAAAATACAGTTTACTTTCACCAAGTTACATAAATATGTAAATCCATATAGAAAATCAGCATTTATTATATGTAAATGGGTCGGTTCTTACTCGGTTCGGCTGGAATGTAAACATATTCACAGAAAATGGTAAAATTTTCATTGTATTTCTGCAATCAAATCAAATCCTGCGAAATGTCCAGGTCAATGCTCATTGTTATTCACCTAGCGAGGCGCTTATTGGAACGAATATTGGTGGAGTGCTTAGATTTCTAATTTCAAATAGGGAATGAGTACTATGAGTGGGTGTTCTACGCCGGCACCATCGGGCTGCACTACGAGGATCGAGGAATGCTTTCGATGATACTTTTAAATATTAAGCTTAAATATTATGTATTAAATGCTACGCCATGTGTTTTTGTTGCATTTTTTATTTCTCTAACTTTTCTGTAATTGAACTTTTATTTACCAACTATTAAGTATAATATTTTATTTATAATTAATACTTAATTATATATTACTCGTAACTGAACAACAACAACAAGAAATGAAAAAATAAGATAAAGCTTTATAAATATTTTTGTGATTGTTTCTAATTGCGAAAACATAACATATAAAATATAAGTAAAAACATATTTATAAGAAGTAAATTACGTGAAGAAATAACAAAACACACTACAGACATATACTCAAGAATTCCATTTATTAGGTATAATAATAATATGTATTAGTGGGAATTTAAGTACTTGGCCTTCTGTCCTCTCATACATTAAGATATAGTTAAAAATAACTCTTTCGATTACCGTGAGTAGTCCTGTTTGGATATAAGTTTAGCTAACGAGAAAGACACTCACTCCCTATCCTGGACTGCCGGCTGGACATCCCTATCCTGACCTTAGTATACCTACCATGAAAATACAAAATAAAACCATCAAATTAACCCTAATTAAATATTGTCAAAATGAACAATATATCTATTTGGTTAAGCGTGTGATAATTTAATCCGGAATTTAACATCCGTCATATTGATGATTAAAGCAGTTTCGTATTTGCGGCACCGGTATTTGCTTTCCGATCGCACTGTTTGAACACAAACAGACACTGTTCAGAGATTCAGGTTAATATAAACTAATTACTAGCTACGACTATGTTTTATAAATAGAAGTTATATAATATTAATATAGTAAATACGAAAGTATCATTGTTGATTTGTTCAGGTACGTTTTAATTTTCTTGAACGGGACCTTAATTCTTTTTCTAAAATAAAAATAGCCTATGTTACTCCCTATAACATCAGCTATCTTCCAGTGAAAGTCCCGTCAAAATCAGTCCAGCTGTTTCAGAGATTATCCGGAACAAACAGACGGACAGACAGACAAACTTTTTAAAAATTGTGTTTTTCTTATAAGTACCGTATATAATGTCATATGCATTTACTAAAACGCTGTTATTTTGACATTACAAAGAGACACTTGAAATACGTAGTCCTTTTTTACATTTCAATTTTTGTCTTTCTATATATAGGAACATACAGTGTTCCTACTCGCCAATCCCCAAAACAACTTTACAATTACTTTTCTTTCAAAAGAATTAACAGATACGCTAGCAGATATAGACTGACAAAGGTTAATATTAATTTAGGCAACTCTAAAAGGTACCCACAGGAAGTCTGTCAGTTTTTTTTATGAAATACTAGTTATGCTGTGGCTCTACGTGTGGTATAAAAATAAGTCTATGTGTACATTATAAACTATACCTAATTGAATTTCACTAAAATTAGTTTAGCTATGATATATTAAACAAACTTTTAATCTATAGAAGTGGTATAATTTGAAGCAAAAACAGTTCGTAAGTTGAAAATAAAAAGCTTAAAAAAATATCTCTCAAACAAAATCATATTATCAATAAGCGAATGTCAAAATCAAATAGCAGTTGTTTCGTACTAGCGATGTGGTTGGTACTAACAAGTATGATCTATCGTAAAATAAGTATCTATTCACTAGAGTATCTGCGTCAGTTGTACATAAAATATCTGTCAAGCATGAATTGAATTTACTAACGAAATATAACGAGAATTTATATATTTTAAAATTTCATAAAAATATTTAAGCAATACCTGTCTGTGTTTGTATCTAAAATAGGCTGTAGCTTTGTGATACGGAGACGCAGACGTATTGATATATTATTATAAATATTGTATAAAAAATAACAGACAATATATTTTAGTCTGTATTTTTTAATTCTGTTTTTTTAATAAAAATTTCAAATCATAGACAATATGCGTGTGTTCCGCTAATTATTTAAAATACGTGGTATGAGTGATTAATGTTTTGAAATGGGAAAGAAGATGACTATTTATGAAAATCTAATTAGTATTTCAAAAACGTGTGATGCTGCCAACCCGTACTTCACCAACTTGATGAACTATGGTCTGATCTCTTTCACATTGAAGGAAAGCGTGCCGTAAGACGTTAAAATGGTTAATTAAATTTACATCATTAAGCTATATTAATAAGTTAAACTATTGGAGTTTTTATTTTACCAGTCAATCTTATTAAATAATGTTATCGGGGCAGCAAAGTCGGGGCAGAGGCTTGTACAGCTTTAGTGTTCGGCTAAAACAGAAAAATGATTTGATCCGAATCGCTGAATCGCGTGCATCGTTGAACATAGTTTCGGGTTTTATATTGTATTCTAATACCATTGAAATGCTCGGTTTGTTTTATTCGAACAATTTAGAGTAGCAATTGTATTTTTAAAACACGACCGGAAACATTTGACGGGTAAACGCTCCATAGGTTTTATGCAGCTTCTAGATGTATTTTTGGCTCAGTACTGTGAAAGCTGGCGTCGAAGTGGATTATGTGAGCAGAGCGCCTGAGACAGAAATGAAATGGATAGCAAATGTGCGGTAAAACTTCATTTTTATACCATTTATATCATGTCAGCTTCCCGTCGGAGAGAATCTCCGATAGCAGCTGCTACGAAACAACTAGAATCTGATTTTGACATTCGCTATTTGATGAGTGAGTGATGTTACTCCGAGAGATCTATTTAAGTTAGCTTTATATTTTCAACTAGCTACCAAAGTTCATGATTCACATCAATATAGTAAATGTGAAAGCTTGTGAGCGAGTGTATATTTTGTTCCTACTTTATCCTATAAGAAGCTTCTGGCTGCAGACCTACATATATCCCATGTTTGAGAACCATTCGATATACCGGAATGAAACTAAAGATAAATCAACAAACAAACCAACATCTTTTCAAATTAATTATAATATTATAGAAGAAGGGGGCCATTCCCAACACAAGTATCCTCGGATTACTTACTGGAAAGACTCGAACACAAAATGTAAAGATGATTAAGAAATAAAAACTATTTTTATTATTTATTTTTTTATTAGTCAAGCTATAACATATAATAAAATATAATAAATAAAAAGTATTTCTGCTAGAATAAGACTTATTTAAAATTATATAGCACTAGCGACACACTCTCGCTTCGCTCGGGTTCTTTCCTATGTTGCTTCCCCATACAAACTTTAACCTCCATTTTCACTCCTTTAAGGAATAATTTTTGGGATAAAAACTATCCTATGTCCTTCCCAAGGTTTCAAACTATCTTCTTACCAAATTTCATCTATCTCGGTTCAGTAGTTTCGGAGCCTATTCGATACAAACAAAAACAAAAAAAACACTTTTTCCTCTTTATAATATTAGAATAGATTACATATTACATAGGATTGAAGAAAAAAACGTTTACTTGCGTTTCCTGTCATAAACTAATCTACTTTATATGGGTACTCGCTACGCCCTTATTACGCCCAGGCATAACAATTCGGTTACACATATTGTGATTGTATTTTTTTCTAAAACCTCATTTTTGCTATAATAAAGAGCTTGTAGCACTGAGGATAATAAAGGTTTCTATTAATCTATACTAATATTACAAAGAGGAAAGATTTTTTTGTTTGTTTGTAACGATACGCTCCGAAACTACTGAGCCGATTTAGATAAAATTTTATAAGAAGACAGTTTGAGACCCTGGGAAGGACATAGAATAGTTTTATCCCGGAAGTCATCCCATAAGGGGTTGAAGATGGGAATGAAAGTTTGTATGGGGAAGCAATCTAGTGACGAACCCGAGCAAAACGAGGCTGAGTCGCTAGTGAAAGATATTTTTAAAAGAATTACATCATTAATTTCCATTTTGAAAAAAATATATAATCGAACATAATTTCTCGTGGTTACTTATTTTCACAACATTTAACCATAATTATTTTCAATTGACTATATTTAATTACACTAATTTAAAGTGCAAAAAACAATGTCCCGTTAAATGAATACAATAGCAGAAACTACAATGCGAATGAAACATCGCCATTGTGTCTCAAACAGGGGCCTCTCAAAGACGTTGAAGACGAAAGCGACTTCACCAAAGGGTTCTTATGAAAGGACACTTTCTTATTAAAAAAAAATAACTCAGTTACATTTCCTCGAATGGACATAAAAGATCTGTAAAGATATATATTTCCTTTGTAAATGTGATTTTAATGAAGTTATTTTCATTTTCAATAGCTTTTTTTAAATAATTTAATATGCAGTTTATTTTTACGCAAGATGAAGAAAAAGCTGTTTTGATGCAATTTATTATATTTAGTATTTCCTAGACGATACTTTAGAAGCGTAGTTTATTATCTCAGGATAATAAGTGGAAGTACAAAGTTGAATAAAAAATTATGAAAAGCAAAAATGGTGTTTATAATTTAGTATTTTTTTTATGTTAAGCCAAATATGTATGTATGTCATCAATAAAAAATTAGCTGATTCAATATTTTTTTAAATTCTAAACTGACTAGTTTAGACTAATTTCAGGGAAGAAAGAAGAGTTTGAAAGAGATGAAATGCTCGATTTAAATAAATCGAAAAAAGGGTTTTGAAACTTCATATTCCTGCTCTTATATACATACATATATCATGTACTTCCTCTTCAGCACTATTAATGAAGCAAATCTTCGAGGGTGTGGGGCCACGATTGTCTAGATGAAAAACAAATGAAAACCTGTGTAAGGAAATTTACATTAAGTCGACATTCTTTATAAAGTGAAGACGAGACGGCAACAGTCATTAATTATACGTAAATAGAGTATTCAGTCTGATTTACGTTTAAAAGGTGTGAAGCCGCAGCAGATACAACAATGTGTGTAGAGAGAGTCATGGCGCTAATGTGCTAACTAACGATTTATTTATTTATACTTAATGTTATATTTTGCAATTTCACATTTAGGCCTGAAGCTTAGATGAAGATGAATGAAAATGTTTCCAAATAACACGTAGGAATATAAAATATTGTATTCATAAATAATATCCGTCACATCCAACGAGAGCGGAACTCCAAGAAAATAAACCTGTCCGTCTGTCAACGAAGACATTTCTCAGTGTCTTTATTATATTCATAACTAAAAATAGTCCTTTATTAATTTCAAATACGTTGTGTATTTATATTACTAAGTTTTAATGTTTGTTATTCCAAAGTAATTAATACTGAATGACAATTAAAAATAAAGATTTCAAATTTTCAGGCTTCGAACAATGAATCATTCATCACTGCATCCTCTTCTTAGAAAATTAATATCGATTTATTGACTATTAGTTTTTGCCCGCAGCTTCGCTCGCGTGGCAAATGTGACGGGGATCAAATGAAGTCTATGCTCTTCCCCAGAATGTAATTTATGGCCTTTCCAAATTTTATCGAAATCGGTTGAACGGTTTAAGCGTCTAAAGGTAACAGAGGTAATTAATATATGTATGTCGAAAGTGATACGATGCCCTTACTTGTGTGAATAAAAAGGAAATTAACAAACCAGTAAAATTTCTCCGTTCTTAGAGAAAGATAAATTACTTGTAATTTATACAAGGCCATTTTTGTTCATTGTTATCTATTCTTTAAAAAAGGTATCATCAAAACCGGTTCACAATTAGCGACGATATCACGAAAAAGGAATTGAGTATCCGCTATATCTCAAAGTTGATCAAAAAGTTAGAAGTTACTAGTTTTATGTTTAAAGTTGGCTCCTATGAAGCTGCGAGTGTTTCCGAGACGCCTTGAGTACATCGATGTCAGATAGCTTCAAGAATATTGGTGTAACTCATAAATTGTGAGTATATTAGCACGCAATATTTTCTCGCATTTCACGGCGATCGTGACGGCGTATTGTAGCACTTTGTTTACTTTGTACAGTGATCGATGGGTTTTCTTATTGAACTTCAAGTTGAAATTATACATTTTTGGTGGTATCATTTATACATCGTGGTTCACACTGAAAAGAAAAACGGCTCTTTTATGCCTTGAATTAAAATTGCATAGTAATTTCAGTTATAATATTTATTATAATAATGTGTTCATTAGTTTTAGATTGAAATAAAAAACACAAAAAGCTATAAGAACGTATTAAATTATGGGCAAAGTGTAAAACTCAGCTAATCTTTAATCTAATTAATAATTTAACAAGATCGACGACGCGGTTTAGAAGAGCATACACTGGCTTAGTAATAAAAGTTATTGTAAGTAATATTATAATTGAGATGTATGTTTGTTCAATAAAACCACTATCCCTGATGTACTTGAAGTACTCAGACTCAGATGAGGTGCATATTATACAAAATTAGAAGAAAAATAACCGAAAAAAAGCCGTATGAATTCTAAAGTTCATAAACGAAGAATAAAAATAATATTACATTGACATAATAATATTTTCATTCTGATATTAACAGGTTCGTTTAGCTCCAGCTATTGTTAAAGACGTTCCGTCTTTGATATTTAGTCAGTATTATAACTTATACGAATACAAAAAAATATTAATAAGTCAAAAATTGACTTATATCAGTAAATACTCTTTATCTCGGTATTAAGTGGGCCTTATGGAACTTTAGTTCTACTATTATATATGAGAAAGTTTGTATGCATGTTTATAGGTACGTTGAAACGGCTGGACTGATTTGGATGGAAATTAAGCCACAGATAGTCCTGAAGCAAAACAGACTGCTGTTAGAGTAATTGAAGGCAAAAGGTGGCGCTGAATATATAATATTTTAAACTGCC
The DNA here is from genome assembly GCA_947093115.1 of Brenthis daphne. Taxonomy (NCBI): domain Eukaryota; kingdom Metazoa; phylum Arthropoda; class Insecta; order Lepidoptera; family Nymphalidae; genus Brenthis; species Brenthis daphne. The sequence continues at coordinate 17,921,637 of OX352481.1, forward strand.
TCGGTGGTGTAGTGGCTATCATGTACGGCTGCACATTAGGAGGTCCTGGGTTCGAGTCCCGGGTCGGGCCAAGTTTAGTTATTGAGTCTTTCTGTATAGTAAGTCTCAGTAACCGCCCGGAGTTGGGAAGTTGGCGGTGTTTCACCCCCGTGCCTCGGAGAGCACGTAAAGCCGTCGGTCATGCGCCTTAACTCTCACCGGTCGTGTCGAGTGGTCGTCCCACCGGAGTATGAGAGTGATAGGAATAGAGAGTGCACTTGTGCACCATAATATCTCCTGCGCAGTTGGCTAGTCTCAATAAGATTGGCCGCCGTAGCCGGAATCGGCTAGGAGAACATCATCATTTTAAATACAAAAACTACGCACCTAAGGACGCACCTGAGCGAAACGAGAGAAAGTCGCTAGTATTATATAACACTTCACGTTCATATTTGAAATTTCATTACATTTTTGTAGCGGAACGCCATAAATAGATACTTCAGTAAGCAAATATTCGTCCCAATTTGATGCTCCCTTCACCTGACGCGTCGGAACTAGCCGAAGTCATAAAATAAACTTATAATAAAACGATACAGAGGGTCGTATTTCTTATTTTACGGCGACATAAAGTGAATAGGATATGTTTGTAGATAGTTGATGTAACTGCAAATACTTTTACTACTTTGACATTTTAAATTGGTTATTAAGTTCCCCTTCTGTTTTTGTGTCTAGACTTCTTCAAACTAAAAACCATTTTATGACATTCATTTATTTGATTGATTCAAATTCACTAATACTTGTGTACAGATATTTACAATGTCAGATAGTGAAATGTTTTATCAATATAACTAGCGACTCACCCTCGCCTCGCTCGGGTTCGTCCCTACTTACGTTTTAACGCTTAGTATAGATTTCTCAGGGATGTCATATGTTCCCACAATAAAAAGTATCCCATATTATACCCGGATAACCAGTTATCGTCATACCATATTTCATCAAAATCCCTCCCTACCGCATCACGGAAAAACCACCATAGGTATAGTATATCATCTTTTGTAGTGTAGTCTACTTGATAGTTCAAGAAGTAATCTCTACAAACCTACACAATTTGTTTAGAAGAGTTTAAAATTTCCAATAAAAACGTTTTAATATTTCTAAATAAAATTTGAATATAATTACGAGACGACGATAAACGATTGATCAATCGTCGTTTAACTTTAAAAAAATCTACTTAAAAGATAATAACAGTTTTATAATTTTAAATTCTGCAGATTATATTGCTTATGAACAGGTGCATTTTAGTATTCAAGGAACCAACGAATTCAAGAATATATCTCATAAATGGATACCTATTGCATCGCTACGTCGGTCGTAGCTTGCCTTCCTGCGACCATATATTTAGAAAATATGCATATTGCATAATATATTTGTTCAGATATTTGATTTAGAAACCAGTGCAATTTTCATTGTAACATTTTATGATACTTTGGTAAAATTTAAAAAACATTTATTATTATCTTTTTTCGCTTTTTATTAGCTTGATTCTCCATACAAACTTTCATCCCCATTTTCACCCCTTTATTTCCAGAATAAAAAGTGTCCTATGTCCTTTCCAAGCTCTTAAACTATATTCTTACCAAATTTCACCTAAATCGGTTCAGTAGATCCAGAGATTACCCTCTACAACGTCACAAACTCACAATCTCACAAATTCACTTAACAACTTTACTTCTTTATAATATAAGTATTGATAAGTATAATTAAAACTTAATGTGTTTGTTTGTGCGCCCTCCTGCGACGTAGCAGCAGAGACATAAATGGCTTTATGCAATGTCAGATGAAATACTGAAGAGTGATTTTGTATTCCAGTATATTACTTGATTTGTTTTAGTTAGATTAGATGAGTACGCTTATGAGTGAATTTTTGTAGAGGACAGGATGAGGTCTGCAACATCAGCATCTGTCCAGGATGTCGTGGTTGAGTGCTTTAGTGACCCTACAATTCTCTATTAAGACGGGGAATCCGTTGGGGCTTAGTGTGTAGTATGGCTTTTTTGGCCGGTCAGTCCCGCATGCCCACTTATTGTACAGGTGGTATGCGTAAATTAAAAAAGGTACAGTTATAAGTATATGTAGGTGAAGCCGGAGCGACGCACAGTGGATTTAAAGTATAAAAACTATGAATAAAATCCATCAATTATTTCATTGAACATATTAATTTTTACCACATTAAATTTATATTTACAAGTCCATTAGGCAGTGTGTGCGAACATTCAGTGTAATTCGTTGGACTCATTGGTATATTTGCGGTCGAAGCCATTGAAATGATTTACCACATTGCAGATAACCTGTTTAAAATTAATGTATATGTGTCTGACAGACGATTGTAGTTCCATTAAATAACAGGCTTTTATTGTGAAAGTGGAAATCAATCAAATGTAAAATTCAACATTTAAATACACAATTGAGGAGACAATGTTTAAGGAATCTTAGGGTATCGTAGCCATATGGCTAAAACAAAACTAAAACTTTATAATTTCTTCCTGTCCGTCTATCCCTCTGTCTTTTTGTCCATTTGTCCGTATGTTACAGCCACTTTACTCGAAGACTATTTGAGCTACATTACTGAACTTTGGTAGGTAGGTGTCTCATGTGATGTGTGTATATAATTCTTTAGCCAAATTATAAAAAATAGATGCGGTAGTCTATACAAGTAACTGAAGGGCGAATTTTTTTTAACTAACATAATCGTGTGGGTTTACTCTGAATAGCTCTTTGAAATTAACATAGGTTTTTCTAAAATCGTTCTAACTTTTGAATATGGAGTGGAAAATTCTGAAAATAGTATATTTATATACATATCTCTATTTATTCTGAATATAGTAGCCTATATGTTATTCTAGACTTTAATCTATCTCTGTGCCAAATTTTATCCAGATCCGTCCAGTCATTCTGGCGTGAAAAAGTAACAAACATCAAAACTCACAAACTTAAACATTTGTAATATTAGTATAAATGAAATCTTATTAAAACGTAGGTATTTTCAATAAGCATGAGCCGTCAGCTTCGCTTCAATAAACAGTTCATTCATTCTTCAAAAACATTTAAAATATGTTCTCATGGACCCTGAATGTGCTCTAATATTTCAAGAAATTCACATCAGTGAATCTTCAGTGAAGCAAAAGTTACTTAATACTTTCTTAGATTTACGCGAATATTTGACATTTTAAATAAAACTATCTTTTCGGATTATTTCGCGAACAGACAGTGTACTTGTTGTGTGTTACTGTCTGTAACAAGTACGAGTATATGCGTTTGAGATGTCTATAATCTTAGTCTCTCCCGTGACCATGATTGCTGTAAAGCATTTGAAACGCCGGGAACCAAAAATCAAAATAAATCCGCGAAATAATCCGAAATGATAGTTTTATTCAAAAGTTACTTTTCATCATTTAAATAGTATTGCAAACAGAGAGTACCTACTAGTATTAAATTTTTAACAAAAGCGAGCGTGACATATTATATTTAGTACTTATATGTACATGAGATTTAAGACAACAACATAAGACTAAACAAATTACACGTTAAAATCTTATAATATAAGATTTTAACGTGTGTTCGCTATAAACGAAATGAATTAATATAAATTCATTTCGTTTATAGCGAGAACTTTAACGATTTGAATCAAATTAAGTATGTTTATAAATTTTGTACAATATGTATATTTTTAGATAAGCTTTAGATTTTTAAGTTTATCTATACCTTATTGAAAAAATAGCCAAGCGGACTTCACATATCTTTCGAAAACTTGCTAGGTTCTCTCAGACATGCAGATTTCCTCACGAAGTTTTCCTTCACCGTAAGACAAGTGGTATTCATGTTGGAAATAATTCGGGATTTGAACGTGCCTGACTCGGATTCCCAAGCGAGTGCATTACCATTGGGTTACCACTGCCTTTCAAGATATAATTAAGTTTATAATATTTTTGTATATAACTGTATTTTATTTATGCATTTCTACTTTCAAATTAACAAATAATATGAATACTATGTAAGTAAGAAGAAAAGGTAAATGATACTTGAACGAGCCACTGAAATGTACATATAATTTATTTCCACGCTGTTTGAGGGAGCTTCATAGCTCGAAGCGAGCTTTTGACATATTATGTACGACTTTACGATGTCTCTGAGAACTTATTTTCATACTTCATTTAAGTTAAGAGTTAAATCTGCGTTTTATGAATAGACTTTAGTTTAGTAACATATTAATATAGAAAATTAGACTTATTCAAGTTTATTCAAAGTACGTCACATATAGCAGTGACTTTAACATCCATACATTTATGATTACGTTTTAGTTGTTATTTTGTTAAGTCAATAATAATTTTATAGTAATTTATTTGACATAAAAGCTCATAGAATTTATGTTCTATTTGAATCGAGCTTTACCACTTCTGTACGTCACAAGAGATAAAATTATTATGACGCTTTCTGTGACTATTCTTACGTATTATAGACATTTTATATTTTAATTTCAGTCAAGATATTGAGATTTTAGCCTTCGTTATTTCTTTTTCGCCATTGTTATCTTATAGTATTTAAAGACTCGACGCTAAGACGCTACGTGGAACATTGTTGAAGCCAAACTGGGGCGTTTGTATAGTCATAAGAAAAAATAATGTAATTATTTATTTAAACATTTTATTGCACACAAAAATAAAAGTATACATACAAAAAAAATACATTTAAAAAAATATGCAAAGGCGGCCTTATCACTAAAAGTGATCTCTTACAGGCAACCGCTAGAAGTAGGATACAAAAGTTAACAGAAAGCGGAAAGGTGCTTAATGTGTACTTAATAAACGTATTACATATAAACATACATAAAAAATACATATATAAAATACTATTTATACAATAAATATTTATTGTTTAAATACTTAAACATAAATACACATAATAGTCTAATAAAATAATAATAAACATACATAATATACACAATAATATAATACATGCAACTATAATGACAGCTTAGTTGTAAAGCGACAAATAGTGTGTTTTGAGACGCTTTTTAAAAATGCTTACTGACTTGGACTGTCTTATTTCATTTGGAAGCTCGTTCCAGAGCTTTACCGTCTTAATAGTGAAAGATTCACTATAGGATTTGGATTTAAATATTGCCCTTTTCCATATTATGTATAAATTTTAAAGTAGGACTAAATTCTATAACGAAATTAAACATTTCATTGCATTAAAAACAGTATAATGCTAACGCTAAAATTTAATATTTTATTACTAAAAATATTTTAGAGAAAATCTAATACACAATGGCATGTAGAGTGGATCCATTAGGAATGAATAAGTAAAGTGTGCACTTGACCCGCGGCGTGACATCGACGCGCTCACGAGACAGGTCTCACGATACTTGCAAATGTTACAATATACTCTACCGTCTACCTTCGATCTAAATGTAGAGTATTTTCTTGGTTTTTACGATTGTTTGCAAGAGCAGTATTGGAAGAACACTTATTGTTTCTGTCACTTTCAGTGTACTTTTACTTTTTTTATGCTATTTTCTTCTATTATATTAGTAGGTATAGATAGGTAAGTATACGATTGTAGAGTCACGATGCCCTGAGAATCTTAATATAAAATCTTTTATCATATTTTTACTAAATGCGTCCAATATTTTTCCACTAACTGCAGATTTTGCCAGACTTTCAAAGATTATTTATAGTGACACGTGGTATAGCGGCATGACATATTTCTCTATGACATAGGTCATAAAGTCGAGTTACAGTCGCAAATATTTATTATGGTAACTCGCACACACATTTGTCGTCATTCGTGTGAACGTGTGTGCATCTGTGTAGCGACACACCCGAGCAAAGCGACGGTAAGTCACTAGTATATATATGTCGTATGATATAAATATTTTTTTCTATTTGGTTTTTGTGTTAGTGGTAAATTAAAAGAACTCTCTCTCTAGAGAAATAAGTAGTAATAAAAGAAACTAAGATTCTAATTTTTTTCGCTATAAATAAATAAAAAATTAACAAATAATATATTTTTTATTAAAATATTTAATATATGAAGATATAATACTACCAAGTAGTTCATCAAGTAACTGGTGGTCTGTATTGTACTGGTATAGTCGTGCAGAGCGGGAGTATACAATGGAACGGAGTCGAGCGCTCTCGTGAGATCGGAACGACTTGGTCTATTTACAAATATAAATGCTAAATCCTGTACAGTATCAGCGTTTTCTTCATTTTTCCGATTGTTAAGAAATTTATCGTATTCTATTGGGAAATCTGAATGAAAACTGCATATAGAGTGTAGCGACAACTGGCAAAAAATTATATAATATTGTATACAATCTTAAGGGAATGTATTTTGTCATACTTGAAATTATGACAACTACTTTTAATAATAAATAATAAACTAAATTAAACAGAATAATTGTCATTTTCTCTATTTTGAAAGACACGACCAATCCGTAACTTTTTTGTTTAGTCTTTGAACGTTTACGTCGGCATCATTTATACCAAATAGACTCAATCGAGTTAATGTCAGCTTAAAAGCAAAATTTATGTTAAAACACCGGTTCTGTGGTCCCATCCACGACGCAATATTGGTTCACCGCAGCTCGTAAATGCGTCATTAGTTTCAAATTTTACTGAGAGCGAATTCATAAGTATTGATTAGTGCAGCGGTTCCCAAATGGTCATCCGCGGAACCCTAGGGTTCCGTGAAAGGGTCACAGCGGTGCCGAGTTTCGTGCAAGAGTTAAGTAAAACGTTCTCAGACATGAAGTCTAATTTAAGTGGTATTATAAATAAATATGTGAAAAAAATTCAACCATCACAATATTAAAAGCTAGATTATATTTTTGGTATAATAAATTTTATGAAAACTATTAATATTTCTCATTTATGATTAATGTTAATTCAAGTCAAAAAAGAAAGTATTCTAACTGCAACACAATCAGTTTAGTTATTATCAAAACGGATATAATATAAGAAAAGTAGTATATAAGAAAGACAAACTTAACGATAAATAATATATTTATTTTCTAATGCTTATATGATTTTTTTCATATGTATTTCGAATGTCATTTAAGAGAGATGTATCCATTATAGATTTCCATTCATCAACGCGAGCGTAGTATATTTTATACAGTTATTTCTATATGTAACACTGGATTGCGGGACAAAAAGATTCATCTGAAAATTATGATCAATTAGGGTTCCGTAACAAAAAAAAATTGGGAACCGCTGGATTAATGACAGAGATCACCCGCTCGCATACATTACATTTAGTGCAGATACACAGTTAGTTGCGTAGTTAACTAGACTTTACGCTTCGACACGCTATATTCGTCCTTGTTGTATGTGCTTGATCAGCGCGTAAAGCACTTCTATATGAGCATTTTCATTGAAATTTATATAAATATGATAGCATGATAGCTATTCTATAAACAAACTGAACAGTTTTGTCTACCTAATCATATATCCATGTACTCGTATGTACATTCAAACATGATATGCATAGAAGAAATGTAGCAGTATAACCACAGCAATCAAACTTAACAACTTAAAAGCTAACGTATACTTACCTAAATAAATCGAATGTGTACTTATAAAATACTAAAATATAAAATGTACTATTGAATTTAGGTGTTTTAAGAGAATTTTCATGTATTTTAATTCAATAGTGAATTTAATAAAATTAAAAAATCGTTTTATAAATAAAAGTTACGAGTTTCTAGATATATTAAGTATGAAAAATTCCATTTCAATATTATGCCCATATTTAGCGAACATATTTAAGTCGACAGTTTTATTTTCAGTGTATTATTCATGGTTAAATTATTTGTAGCTGAAACATATTCATGTTGTGCTAACGGTTGTTCAAATAGGTCACGGGAAAAATGAAATTTGGGGAACACGCCACGTGCAATGTATTTTGTATAGTATTAAATATTTTTTGTCTAAATGAATATAACATGGTTCCTAGTGAAATGTACGACTTACTTTTTCAATCTTTTCTTGATCAATTTAATTCTATATTTACTTCCAAACCAGTTAAGGGAAATATTACATCAGTTTTCAACGTTGAGAAATATTGTATAGATTATATGAGGAAAAACAATTTAACACAAGTGTAGAATTCAGCGCATCTTAAACTGTATTCTAAGAATTTTATTGAAATATTTTATTTACAAAGATTGTAATATGGCTAAATCTTACTATATAAGTTCTATAATAAAAAATATTCAAAATAAAATAAAGACAACTTGGCAAATTATTGATGAAGAAACTGGTCGCTCAAAAAAGAACAGTTAGGATTTTGGGCTCAAAAATGGTAACAATATTATAAATACAGATTTTGATGTAGCTACCGCAGTCAAGACCATTTTTAATGATATAACTAACTCCACAACTAAGAAGAATTCTTCATTGTCATCCGCATATGAATTGTTGCAAAAAAATATTTACCAGAAATGTAAGGTTGATTTTATATTTGAGCATGTTAGTTCCGTGGATATTATCAACATTTAAGCTGATTAATGTTAAAAAAACTGACTTTTGGGGAATTTCTATTCATGTTACTAAGTCCTTAAAAGAAATAGTTGCCCCTGACTTAGCTGTAATTTTCAATAATTGTGTTGATTGTGGTATCTTTCCAAATTTAATGATATACAGTAAGATAATCCCTTTATTTAAATCAGGAAGTAGTTCTGACCCCACTAACTTTATTGTATTTTTATTTGTATTAATATTTAATTATTAGTTTTATAGCTTATCACTAGGGTAGAAAGAAGTAAGACGTCACGATTTCTATAAACTTCTATACTGTACTTCTATAAACACTGTTAATCGTTGTCTCTTATCACCCAATTACCGTTTAAGTGCGTCGTCAACTTCCAGCACAAAGCTTCGAGCGAGGACTTGATTGAGTTGTGAGCTTAGTTTATATCTAGTTAGTATTTACTTCAAACTGAATGTCCCAATCCGAATGCAACTCGCTAACTTGTTAGTTCTGACCACGCAACTTAAAATTCAATCGAGTTAGAACTCGAAATGTTAACTAAACTGAGCGGGTTTATGTTTCAAATGTTATGAAAATATTGACAGTTATCCCAAAGCTCAAAGGAGGGATATGTGTTTAACCTGTATGTATGTATGTCCGACCTTATGTTCCCTCATAATTACTAAAAAATGGCTTAATTGAATTTGTTCTGAGTTTTAGACTGATTTTATTTTGAGTTGATTTGAGTATAATTATACCTATATACTCGTCGTGGTGGGCGAGCTTAGTAGCGTCCGACCATACAGCCAGGCGCGAAGCCAAGAAACGCCCTGCGAGGTGCCCACTTCGGTGGGTGGTGTGCCGTGCGGGTTGCTTCTGGTACTTCTCTGATAACCAAATGGACTGTTGGAGTAATCCCGTGGTATTTGTGGTCTATTTCGGCAGACCTGCCGTCCAGGGGCCGTAATTAAGTACGTAAGCGATCCTGGGACGCCTTATTAAGACGGGGGAGGTGCCGTTGAGTTTTAGTGGGTAGTACTGGTTTTGTTGATGAGTCCCATCTGTATGTATGCAGGTGGTATGCCTCAATGCATTTCCCAACGTAAAAAAATGTCGGTATTATAATACTACGGATTGACGATAATTTTCGTTTTCTTTTTGTGCTCATTTAACAAAGTTTAAGTTCTTAACAAGTTCATTTAAACTTAAAAGGTTTAAACTTTTTGATTTAAGTCATTGTTTTTTCTGTGTTCGTCCTCTCTGTTGTAGATAGTGAAACTATTTTGCAAAGGACACAAGAATCTTAGCTCGAGTATCCATTTCTGGAACAAACTTTGGCAAGAAATGCGACGACATTGTTCGTGGAAGTTTAGAGCAAACTGACGGGTGAAGGATTTAAATTATATCATCCAACAATTTTGTGATTTTAAAGAGGTTTAACAGAATTTTACTTTAATCGAACTCCTTGCGCCTTCGCTTGAAGACCTCCCAGGAGTATTACCATAACATAGTTGTTGCAGATTCAATGTAGAATATTATGAAAATAATAATACTTGATATCCATACTAATATTATAAAGTTGAAATCGTATTTATTTGTTTCTTTATCTATCTATTTCATACAAACCGTTAAAACGAACCTAGAGATAAACCCGAGCGAAACGAAAGTGAGCCGCTAGTATACATATAATAATATTAAAAATGATTAAATTACATGAATTGTCTGATTATAACACTATTTTAAAAAGGCATATTATGCGCGTCACTTTTTAGCCATATATTTCTTTTTATTCGTGTTAAAAGTTTAGAGGAACATCTTATAGCTTCTCAGACTTGATGTAATACCATTAGCCACCGTATCGTGTAGCAACTTTGCGCAAACTTTGCTGTTAATGGAGCTTAGGTTTTCCATGAGGAGTTTATTATCGGCCTCCTTTATACGCAAAATTACTTCCGATCCCTCCTATTCAATATGTGGCGAAATATGAAGGCTCAAGGCACGTAATGTTTATATACTTGTATCATTCTTTTTTTACAAAAAAGAAAATTACAAATATACTTAATTATATATACAAAACATATGTACACTTAGTTATTACTGTACAAGTCATGTCCGCGTGGAATAGTGGCAAGAATGCTAGCCACATTCCCCCGTTGAATGGCAATGCCGATTCTTTGGGTGAAAAATGCGCCAGCCCTCCTGTCACCAGTAGAGGTGATAAGAGGGGTGTTATGTCTTTTAAGAAGAGCTTAGCACTTTGACTCCATGGGCCAAGGGTTTCTTTTTGATTAAAAGGCGATATAATTTGGTTTTTACTTAAGAAACATAAATTATTGAGTAGTACTTAATAGAAGATGAAAGGAGTACTTAATGACTACTTACAAATATACTCACAATAAAAATAAGTTAACATAAATTATGCCAGAGAGAAATATTTCTAAAGAAAAGTAATATTTTATTTTTTCTCCAAGAAACATTGAATCTAATTTTTGGGTCTAATTTGCGTGAACGATTTCTAAAGCACTAGTAATGTCGTTCAAGCAAATACTATAATATAAAAGACAGTCTTTACCTAAATATTATCCCAATTATATAAAACGTGTATTTTGGTACATAAAATATCAACCCAATTAAGACCTAAGTTCAAAAACCTTCACAAAGTAGACTTAATAATTTTAAATAATTAACTCTTATAAAAAACTTGGTAAGAAAACTGTATTGTATGAATGTGTACGAGGCTGTATAATAATTTACCTTTGACATTAAAGCTACTAAATCTTTCCCGTTATTTAAAAAAAGTAACACATTACTTCCCTAGCTACTTGTCAGAATCTAAATATTAATCAGACAAAATATATCCAAAAAAATGTGCCACCATAGCCTTTTAAACAAATAAATATTAAAATTAACAATTTACCGAAATTCATGATATTAAAAATAAAAAAATAAGGAAAAGAAAGTTAAATTTTTACACGTATAAATTAAATTATCTATACAGATAAAAAAAATTGAAGTGTTTGTTTGTAATGTCAAAATAACAGCTTTTTACTAAATGCACATGAAATAATATACGGTATCTAAAAGAAAAACAGTTATTAAATTTTTGTCTGTCTGTCTATCTGTCCGTCTGTTTGTTTTGGCTAATCTCCGAAATGGCTGGGCCAACTTTGACAAGACTTTCACTGGTGGGTAGTCGATGTTATAAGGAGTAACTTAGGCTATTTTTATTTCAGTAAAAGAATTACGGTTCCGCTCAAAAAAATTATTCGCTAGTAAGTAATAACTTAAGTGAATGTAGTGGAGTTAATTGTTTCGTTTTATGTTGTACTGCAAAAACTTTTGTAAGTAACTTTTGTATATTGTGTTGTTTTGTTGCTGTAGTTACTCAATTATAGAGGCTTTAAGTTTACTTCGACAATGTACGATTTTTTTAATGTATTTTCAACCGACTTCAAAAAGGAGGAGGTTCTCAATTCGACTGTATGTTTTTTTTTTTATGTTTGTTACCTCAGAACTCCGTCATTTATCAACCGATTTGGAAATTTTTTGTTTTGTTTGAAAGGGTATACTTCCAGATTGGTCCCATTTAAATTTCAAAAAAAAAATACCACCCCTAAGGGTGGAAAAACAACTAATCATGAATTTAACCTACTTCTAATTGTCATATTGACTTGAAACTTTGCAAGTATTTCTATTTCCGTTGATAGTACAGTGGTTCGGTGTTGTTGACCTGATCTGATGGTAAGGCCAGAAGGTGGATAGGTGGAACTCTTCAACGGCTAATAGTAGATACTTTGAGTTTGGGCTTGTTCTGTTTGATTTGACAAGCCTAATACGTTAGAATTCTTACTTTGCTACTACTGTCTACACTAAAAAGGGAAAAATAAAAACTTTTTAACAAAAAAATAAAAACCGACTTCAAACAAAAGCACTAAAAAGTAAAAAATAACTGATTGGTAGTTTTCATTTACTATACATACCTAATCAAATATTTTCGAAGTCGGTGTGCTTTGGCTAAGTAATTAAAGCCTACCTATTAAATACATACCTAATCAAACATTTTCGAAATCGGTGCCAGCCCATACAAAGCAAAGCACACCGACTTCGAAAATATTTGATTAGGTATGTATAGTAAATGGAAACTACCAATCAGTTATTTTTTACTTTTTAGTGCTTTTGTTTGAAGTCGGTTTTTATTTTTTTGTTAAAAAGTTTTTTATCCCTAGACTTTATAATATGTTTACTTAATAAAATTCTTACAATGACTTCCTATACGACAACTCCGTGGCGCAGAATTATTACCCAAGATATGTATATAATGTGAAAAAATTAAGAAGAGTAACTGTTATCAATTTAACTATCCCAGATAGAGCTCACCCAGCGTTATCACTCGAACATTATCATTTATTACGAGTATACAGCTAAATATTGTATCCATATTTTATAAGGGTAAACGTGCTACGCATATACAAAAAAAATATGTAATAAATAATAAAAATAAAAAAATATATAAGAAAATAAATAAAACCAACTTTGTAACGAGATTATACGTAAAAAGAACGCAATATCTATACTATAATAAAATAGTAGAGGTCGAATGTCTGTACATAGCAAAAAAATGCTAAAAACCGAGTGAGGGGGATGTAAGAAGACAAATAGAACGAATCCAGATTTTATTCAATTTTTTTGTTTCTCTGTCTATTTGTCTGTTTTCTGTTAGTACGGGCTAATCTCCGAATCTATTGGACCGATTTAAATGAAATATTGCATGGTGGTACCTTATATCCCCGGGCAACATCTTAGATACTTTTCATCCCGGAAAATTAAAGAATTCCTACTCCAATAACTAATGCACTTAATTTAGTAAAATCTAACATTCTTATACCTTATATTGCCGGTCAAACAACAGGTTACTTTTCATCCCGGAAAAATGAATGGTTCCCGTGGGAACTAATGGTTTTCTATTAGTGTTTTTCTAGAGGCGAACCCGAGCGAAGCGAGGGTGAGCCGCTAGTTAAATATAAAATCGATTAAAATTAGATAATGTGACTTTTATTAAATGGTAAAAAGCTATAAAAGAATATGTTGCTTAAATTACTTTTTAAGTGATCACTAGTTTTTTAATAAAAAAAGCCTCGACGATTCAAAAGTCTTGTACTTTAAAAAAACTAAAAGTCTATTTTCCTAAATTATATTTTGAGTTTGAGTTTGAAGCTATTCAATTATATAACGAATCTTCATTCAGTTTTCAATCAAAGAGGAATTCCTCCAAAGACAAAGCGTTAAGTCATCGAGAAGCCACAGCTTGATAAACGACCCTCCCGCAGGTGACTCGGCCATCGAGACGACGGACTAATTGCCTGTAATCGACTCGGCTCTATTAGCCCGAGTGTCGCCGCTTGAATAGTTCCAACTAAACCCGATGAGGTGAAACTAATCCCTTTCATATAAAATGTGCATTTTAAGTATTTATTATTTAAAAGAAGATGTTTAAATGACGGAATACTTTCTTAGATTCACGTAAAAAAAATTTTGAATTTTTTCGCGCCTTTTAGTCTCAAACGGTAAAAACTTAAGTCTTATAATCTTGTTTGAAATATCATATATAAACATAAGCATTAAAAAAATCAAAAATAAAGAAATAATATAATTTTCTCTCTTGTTTGTCATAGCTGGTGTTTGGTACATTGTAAAAAATGGATGAAATACCACAATACTGCCTATTCAAATATTTATTACATAGTTGTAGGTACACAAGTTTTGTATGATAGTTTTGAATTTGTTACAAAACAAAACGTAAGAAAATAAAATACATATATACCTATACTTTCTGGAGTAACTCCATACCCTTCTATTTTTATCATAATATTATCATTCGTGTCTGTCGGTACGCCGCAATTATTTAAATACTATACTATTTTGCTCGTTTGCATTTTAACAAAGACCTAATTGTAAAACTTTTTATACCATAAAATAAATCATTAAAGTTATATGTAGTTAGCGAACATGCTACCGTTTCCATGGATTGTATTTCATTTACCTTGTAAATGTTAAATTATGCAAAACCTGGAAATTATTTATGTTTAAATATAAGGGGTAAATGTGAATCGTTTGGTAACTTCTAACACGAGCAACTAAGAGGGCTACAAAGTTAATAGCTAATGTAGCAATTTCATGCAGCTCTCTCGCGCTGTCCGACCGGTGTCGGCGGAACAGATGGCTCACACACGGACGGACCGTAATAGTTTGTACTTTAACTCACTCAATATTATGGAAATGTGGCTCTATTGAAACTTAATATCTTGCTTAGTATGTCATATTACTTTGTTATCTATCTATACATCATACACACATACATATTTATCATTATGTATGATTGCAGATCGCTAGGTTCTATATTTGATTCTCGGGGTCGGGTTATATATACAGACATTGGGTTTTTGACCAACAAATTTTCCCAAGAAGCCAGAACTTGGGATGTAGGCGGTGCTACACTACCTCACCTCGTGCCTCGTACACCGCGTCGTGTCAAGTTATTGTCCAATTGAACTTTGAGACTAAAAGGAGTAGAAAAAACACTTTCAATATAAAGTTTTATTATATTAGAATATACAAATATACAGTCATCCAAAACCCTCGATGTGCGACTCTCATTCGCACCGAAGATATCTTTTCTTTAGTTTGTGTTACAGTTTTTTTTATGTCTAAAAGTATATTGTAATATTTGAGAAAATATCAAATAAAATATTCCTATACCATTTAGATAATAGAACAATGTGACGGGTGATGAGGTAATGTTGGCGGACGCCGGGATGCAGGTGTGTTGTGTACGACGAATCGTACCTCGACGATTGATAGGAGCGCTCTATATGATATATTTTAGCACACCGATGCGTGCTTTATGACTGCCATATTTTTAAGCGTTGTTTTGATACTAGCGTTATCAAAGCTTTCTAGTTCACTGAAAATATAGCTTATGTGAAATGTAGTAATACAAAAATCGTTGTAAAACCTACTAAAAAGTGATTGGAATACTCTCTGATCTCACAGCGGATAGTCTATACGCCTACAGATTATGAAACGCTGTGTTTGAGGTCATATAGTCATTCTCAGCAGACCTGCAAACCATCTTATCAGACTTTGATCGCTTTCTGGTCACGTCAGATCGTCATAACATGAAACTTTTGGACTAAAGGAATAGAGAGAAAGAGAGGGCACTAATTTTCGCACACACAGCTAGATTAATACCTTTATGTAAATTGTCTCAGTGAGATTGGCCGCCATGACCGAAATTAATTGAGTATATTATAATTGTGATACCATGGCGACGGTTGTGATGAAATTTGACATGTACCTCACTGGCGTTTGAGTTGTGGAATATTCAATCTTTGCTCAATCAAATATTAAATAACTTACAACTATACTCGTAATAGCTTTACGATCGACATATATCTCAACTTAATTTACGTTTGCATGTAAGTGACATGTGTCTTTTTTATGGAAATAAATATCTTTGTATCGAAATGTTTGCTGCAGATAAATGTTTATCGATAATACAAATATTTTTCACTCGAGATGAACATAAAATATAAACAATATTTGGTACACATTTTTAGTATAAAATATGTGCAAGAATGCGGTGAGATGTAGACTTAAAAACTTTAAATATTGGAATATTCGTGTTGTAAAAAGTTATTAAGGAAGATGAATTACACAAACAAAAAAAGTGAAGTTTGTTCAAAGTGGGTATATATAAATTAAATATTTAGTACATTTTATCTTTTACTTTTTTTTCTGTTCGGTAAAACGTATGCATCAAGATCTACTCGTACTTGAATTTACAATTAGCAAGAATCGAAGACCCTACCAAAGATTGTTACTCGTTTACTGTTTAGTTTTCATACGAAAGTTTTATTCTTAGTAAGATAAATTCAAAGTCAAATAGATTTAAATACGCCGTAACAGTATCGTATAAAATACGAGAGAAAATTCAAAATAATAAACGGTATAAAGATAAGCGTGTCGTCTGCATTCACTGCATTTGACTTGACGACGCTCGCTCAAGCTTTCAATTCCGTATACATCTGGGATGAGGGAATTATTCACCATATTTTATTCGCGAGTATTTTATATATTAAAGTAAAGAGTCTATTTATGCGTGCTTTATTCAAATACAACAGTATGAGGCATTTGATATACATATTATACTTATTTTTAACGACTCTTAACTTTTTTGAAGTGTTCATACTGATTAGGCTCAAAAGAACTAAACCTTTTGAGTTAGTGTAGTGTTAAAAAAATAGTGTAATGTAGTGAAAGTTATAATATTATAGTGCTACCAATATAGAACACAATAACAAAGTGCCTTCGCCTTAACTAGAGACTTTAAGAAAAGTGCCAATGGACACATTCTTAGATATATTATTTTATAAAACTAAGTTAAAGTTAAATTACTCATTAGCCTTGTTGGCTAGATCGTAATAATATTAGGTTACTAGGTTATTAGGTTACAATATTTTAGTACTGTTACCTAGAAAAAAAAACTGATTAGTCATCATTCGTCAGTATAATTTCTTAAGATATATCAATTAAGAGGTTTTGCTTGAGTATGAAGTATAATGTAATTAAAATAACATTATTGTACTGTAACCGATCACTTGGGTAGAATGAATGCGATCTCATGTTTCCAGGATTTCGTCAATTTATATACCAAGATTTATACAAATCTGTACATTTATATTCGATATATACTGTTAAAGCCAGAAATAATTGATGTAACACAACACAAACAAAATGCAAAATGCAAATTTCTAGTTCTCAAATTTATTTGTAAAAAAATTTGTTAGTAATTATTTATATAGGCGAAATGAATGGACCTACAACATTAATTTAAAAAAATCTTCAGAATTCTTAAAAATCTAAAAGATTTTTCTACTAAAATAGTAGGTACTAGCAGTTTTAAGTTGATTAAATATTTTTCTAATAAAAATATCAAATTATCTACTTTCTATTAAATACTCAAAGTGTATGAAATCATATCTTAACAGCTGCAGAGTCGTCAACATAACTCCTCT
This sequence comes from Brenthis daphne, assembly GCA_947093115.1. Taxonomy (NCBI): domain Eukaryota; kingdom Metazoa; phylum Arthropoda; class Insecta; order Lepidoptera; family Nymphalidae; genus Brenthis; species Brenthis daphne. The sequence continues at coordinate 17,939,225 of OX352481.1, forward strand.
AAATCCGGGTAATATTTAAACCATTCTATATTCAGACCAAAAAAATGCTTAATGAATATTTATTGTGGCCATTAATATTTAATCCCGGCGTGTTTACAAACCACGGACTTACGTGCTCGCGCAATACGTCACGCTGTATCACGCCAGCCGATACCAGGCAAGACCTTCTGATTGGCGGCGAGCCAGCTGCACTACACTGCGGGCTACAATTGAAATATTGGTATACTGTTTCATTTATTCATAATTAAATATTATAAAAAACTTTTTGTATTTCCATCTAATAGGTATATTATCTCCTTATTATCTTGCACTTTTGTGCTTTGCTAAAGGACACTCCCTTAGGTTGATTGAAGGAAATATCTTTTAGAGATTCACCCTCTAGATTTCTTCCAATACAAAAACTATGTATTTTTATATGAAATAAAGAATATATAACAAGTTTGATATAATTTGCATTTTGTAAGATATTTATTATATTAACTCCTATTATACAAATAAAACTTTACTAATACTACAATTAGGTTTAAGGAAAGCAAAACTTACCCTGTGCGAGAACGAACCCGTGCTAACCATGGCTGGGAGAAAACACCGTTAAACTGTAACATGAAACTTTGTGTAGTGTTAGTGTATAGCATTAATGGTTAATACTGAAAAAACTAAAAAGTGTTTTTTCTTAATTAAATACAATATACTATAATATATATTTTTAATCTTATTGTAGAAATACGTTGTCCACAATTATGACATAATACAATATTACTGCGACATCGATTCTTCCTTCTTTACGCTGAAAACTTTATAATCGAGACACAACGAAATATAATATTTGCATAAATACACTTGGATAAGTTCGCAAATAAATATATTAAAACTTCTTTTGTGCTACTTCAATACTAATTGTAATATAATCACCGTCAGTTCACAAATATATTTTTAATTTCTAAGCTTCATGTAATATACATATTATATTGAAACTTTCTGACATCACGTACTAAGCTCTTTCAGAGGCGAAGGCCGTCCCTTCATTAGGCTTCAATCGACTCGCTGACTTTTTAATTCCAGGCTAACGAAATGAACCGTCCCGAACTGTCGTAGCTTACATTACGGTAAATGGCGAACTGATGAGCTTTTACATGTGATTACTCTTTGATGGAAAGTGCTTATTTTGCTTGTTAGTAATATGAAACCGCTTGCAAAGTATTTTGGATTAAAGCTCGAAATAAGTTTAACGAGCTTTCAAAATTTAAATATTACAAAAGATAAATTAAATAACTTTTATCATACACCAACTTTTTGTCTAAATTAGGTAACAAAAGAAATCGTTTAAAGTTTACTTTATAGCTCTTCTTACGTTTATAAAAAAATATATTTTTATTTCAAACCCTAATTCTTTTCCCAGAATAAAAGTAACCTAAATTATTCCTTATAACTTCAGCTATCTGCTAGTAAAAGTCCCATGAAAATCGGTCCAGTCGTTTCGTGGATTAGCCGGAACAAATAGACAGACAGACAAAAAGTAAAAAAGTTGATTTCTTATAAATAAGTATCGTATATACTTTTATACGCATTTAGTAAAAAAACTTTTTAACAAAAAAATAAAACCGACTTCAAAACAAAAGCACTAAAAAGTAAAAAATAACTGATTGGTAGTTTTCATTTACTATACATACCTAATCAAATATTTTCGAAGTCGGTGTGCTTTGCTTTGTATGGGCTGGCACCGATTTCGAAAATATTTGATTAGGTATGTATTTAATAGGTAGGCTTTAATTACTTAGCCAAAGCACACCGACTTCGAAAATATTTGATTAGGTATGTATAGTAAATGAAAACTACCAATCATTTATTTTTTACTTTTTAGTGCTTTTGTTTGAAGTCGGTTTTTATTTTTTTGTTAAAAAGTTTTTATTTTTCCCTTTTTAGTGTAGACAGTAGTAGCAAAGTAAGGATTCTAACGTGTTAAGCTTGTCAAATCAAACAAAATAAGCCCAAACTCAAAGAATCTACTATTAGCCGTTGAAGAGTTCCACCTAACCACCTTCTGGCCTTGCCATCAGATCAGGTCAACAACACTGAACCACTGTACTATCAACGGAAATAGAAATACTTGCAAAGTTTCAAGTCAATATGACAATTAGAAGTAGGTTAAATTCATCATTCGTTGTTTTTCCACCCTTAGGGGGTGGTATTTTTTTTTTAAATTTAAATGGGACCAATCTGGAAGTATACCCTTTCAAACAAAACAAAAATTGTCCAAATCGGTTAATAAATGACGGAGTTCTGAGGTAACAAACATAAAAAAAAAACATACAGTCGAATTGAGAACCTCCTCCTTTTTGAAGTCGGTTGAAAAGCTGTTACTTTGACATTACAAACAGACACTTCAATTTCATTTATCTGTATAGATATAGATTTATTGCGAACCTTGAGCCTTATAACATTCATATTCATAATAAAACTATTCATATTCAAAGATTAAAATCGGTCCACCGTGGGTGAAGATATCGCGTTAAATACACAAAATATACGCATAAATTATAATACATTACTATATTTTTGGTGGTCAAAAAGTGACAAATTGTTGAGCACATTTTTGCACTTATGTAATTTATATATATATATATATATATATATATATATATATATATATATATATATATATATATATATATATATAAAAAATAATTTTCAAAGTATTCTTTTTGTAGTAATAAAATCTGCATATAAATAATAAGAAAACGTCTGAGTTTAACAATGCTCTGCTCGGGCGTAAAATAAATAAAACTTTTATATAATTAAAATTCTTGTTAGGTATATTTTCTTTCCAAGCTTATTTAAAATTTTATTAAATAATTTCATGCTTGCAATATAGCATTCATTGTTTACAATTTAATTGTATAGAGTTTATTTGATGCAAGTATTATACAATAAAGGATCTATAAGCTCATTAAATATCTGTTATTCGTTGTATGCAGACCGACCGCGCGAATTACGCAAACAAATGTTGAAACGTTCATTGGGACTGTTTAAATAGTTCCTTTTAATATATTCTATAATTGTTTGTCATCATGCAGTAAAATACTGTTCAAATTAATTATAAGCGTTTTATTCTAAAGATATATAAGTATATTTACGTACTTAGTTAATGAAATAAACCCGTTTAAAGTATTAAGCTGTTTAATTTTAACTTTCAAATACAATTAAACTACTATTAATGTGAAAGTGTCATGGTGGTGTTGTGGCTAACTCGTACGACTGCACATTTGGAAGTCCTGGGTTGGAGTCCCGGGTCAGGCCAAGTTTAGTTATTGAGTCTTTCTGTTTGATAAGCCTCGATAATTAGTAAAGACGTCGGTCCTGCGCCTTAACTCTCACTGGTCGTGTCGAGTAGTCATCCCACTGGAGTATGAGAGTAACAGGAATAGAGAGTCAATTGTGTGTGCATGTACACTTATGCACTATAATATCTCCTGCGCAGTTGGCTAGTCTCAACGAGATTAGCAGCCGTGGCCGAAATCGGTCAGAAGGACATTATTTTTATATATATTACATGGCATTTTGTATGTGTGTATGTGTGTTTGATACTTCTTTACGCTGAAACGGTTGGATAAATTTGGGTGAAATTTAGTAGGTACACAGATAGATCATCAAGGACGTTATCGAGTGAAGCTAGGGTAAGCCGGCAGTATTCAATATGATTAAACGAATATTCTACATTCACGAGGCTCTAGACACTGACATGTTAATACAAATTACTTAATATTAAACGTAATGAGAGAGCTGTAGCGCCACGACTCATTAGATACATTCATCATCGGTGTGTTAACGGATCAACCTATTGATTAGATACCTCAGGTGTGCCGTGCGTGCTGCGGCCAGCTCTCTCTAACTGTGAAATGCAATAACATGAGAACACTGTCGATTGCTCTACTGCCTATTTGAATTAATTTATAAATCATTTAAATGTAACAACTTAAGAAATAAAAATCTATACATATAATAAAATTCTAAGTCGAATCTGTACATTAAATATTTTTTGGAAAATCTTATTGAAATAGTCATTATTATCGATACAGAGGCCGATTGTATAGTTTTTAGAATTTTTGTCTGTCTGTCTGTTACCGCATTACGGAAAAACCACTGGAGGGATTTTGATGAAATTTGGTATGATGGTAGCTGGTTATCCGAGTCAACATATAGGATACTTTTTACTGCGGGAAAATATCTCATTTCTGGAAAAAATACAAAAACTGAATTATAAGAGTATACTAATATGTAACACCTAAGAATTTAGTTTTGGGTCATCTTACCGCGGGTGGAGCCGCGGTCAATGCTAGTATTACATAAATACATGAAATACGCCATATTGCACTCGGCCAGCGTGGATTGGACTATGGCCTGATCCCCCTCGTATTGAAAGGAGGCCCGTGCCTAGCAGTGGGACGTTAGAAAGGGCTCAACACATATCTAAATACATAAATATTATATTAATAGAATCAAAAATAGTCGTAACTAAATAGTACTTTACTAATAACATAGACCAAGCCTTGAATAGCCATTTAAACTACCTACATAATTGAAGTATAGAAGAGAATGAAAATCTCTTGAGAACAATACAATTGTACGCAAAGACCGTGGGAAGTTATAGGAATAAATTCTTAACCAATTTTCAAAATAGGAGCATATTCTCAATTCACGTGTTTGTTTTCTGTCTACATAACACGCACATACATACATGGCGCACATGTTACGCGATATACGAGCGTTCGTTTATCGTAAACAGATTTTGGTATTTTTTTAAACAAAAGGCTCTGCTTTAATTAAGAAATTTGCTTTGCAGATAAATCTATCCTTTAAGATTTTTTCGCGGAAAAATCTGACTAAATCTATGTACCTAAGTATTAAATAAAATAAGATTAGCACCATCTAGTTCCATGATAAGTACGAGGCTTGTGTTATGGATACCAGGTCATTGATACAATACACATCATATATAACTTTAAATACAAACATGTAATAAATATAAGCACCTATGACTGGTGTACAAATATTCGTGCTCATCACACAAATGAATGCCCCCAGCGGGACTCGAACCCCACGACCGCTAGCACAAGTAGGGTCATTACAAACTGAGCCAAAGGTGTCGTCAGATATAACTGTAATAGTTGTCTAATTTGGATGGTCATATCCAAACAGCAAGATATACATATAAGCCATAGTTCGTAGTAAGGTTGTCAGTATGTACTTCACGAGGTTACTTTCCAATACGGTCGCGTCGCGTCGCTACGCGAGTAATCAGCCTGAGCTAAGTGAGTGTATCTGGCCGGATGCCAGTCTATCCTCCGTTATTCATACTTTTATTGCATAATTCGTTTCGAAAGCCCTTAATTTTAATATGAAAACATCTGATGTGAAATATTGCATGACCTATTTCTTGAAAATATTTTATATTTTAACTGTTTTTGGTGTTCGCAGCAGCGTTAGCGTCTGAGGGAAATTGCTTTAATTCGCGTCGTAGTTTTATTTAGTTGGATCAGTGATGTAACAGAAACACTGGTGAAACGTTTAAAAAAATAACTACACGAAGAAACAGAAAATTTATTCGCGCAACTAATAAATATTATACAAAAAAAACTTAACAATACAGTGAAATTATTTTATTTTGCTTTCGATATCGTTAAGGCAATGCATCTTAATTTTTTAATAATATCGCCGTGACACCACTTCACTTCAAACACATGTTGTATGTTATTTTGTATATTATTTATTCAAGATACACTATTTAGTGCAGCTTTTATAAATAAGAGTTAAACTTTTTTATTACTAACCGAACTTCAACTAAACAAGGTTTATAAAAACTAAGAAATAAAGCGCTAAAACTTTGTTTACTGGTGGTTCTAACGTGATTTATTACGTAATCAGTCAGTGAGTCTGCTACTTTATTTTTAAGTAACTTCTCGTATAGTATAGTAAGTTGATTAAGATGTAATTAAAACAGTTGTAACTTATACACATATCCATGCTCTCAGGTGGAACAGCCTTCGTGAACTAATTACCCACTATCGATTGCTCTCTATTAACCAAGTGCGTTCCACCCACCGTTTTAATTGAAACTTATGTTATCACTGTGACTCCACTCGCGTAAAACATATATCGTTAAAAATTAAGGAAATCTTTTGAAATAACAAATAGAAACCTCATTTTTTTTGTATAATATATAGATTTTTGGGATGTTATACAAAACCAATCATTTACTCAAATATTGCTAACAACTTTCTACAAAATAAAGAAATAACATAAATTTATTATTGCAAATGTCTACTGTACATTTACTGATGCTTAACGTGCGTCTATGGAATTTTTAGAAATATTATATTTTATTCGAGAATGAGTATTAGTAAGTATACGATTATATCAGACTAGTGTCCATAAAGCGTCATTTGTGGACAGCGGCCGGCGAGTACGCTGCATTAAATTGCACTACACTCGCTATTAACTTCTACTTAGCCTTGTTGAATTTCACTAAATAGGAATTTCGCTAAGTACGAGGCAATGGAATTATTTTTTAATGAACCATTATATTTTCAAAATTTTATTACACTTCTATAATTTTTTTTGTTAAATAAATAAATTTAAAGGTGTCCTTATAAACTAAATATATATTATGTAAGTGTCTTTATAAACATACTGGTTTATGTATATTAATTATTTATTTATGCAATATTATTGTTTTATGTGTAATTTAAAAGAAGTTGAAAAATATTAATTTTGATTGCTATTATTTAAAGTTAAAATATTAAGCAAATAAGTAATATTGCTATATTTAATCATAATTATTATAAAAAAAATGTTTAGAAATAAAAATCAACAAATATTGTAAGGTACTTTGGTGCCATTTTTTGAATTTTTGAAATCATTTTTGTAAAATATATTAAAATAATAATATTTAGTTATCCGTAAGACCACACAAATAAATTATCCAAAACAATAATATAAAAAAATGTATATAAAAGTATAAAAGGGCCAGTGTATTGTATATAATATCGAAAGACAAATATTTCGTGTATGATAAAAAAGACCGACGACTGACGAATATCTCGCAAACATAGTATTATTTCCATTAAAAAAAAATGCAAATGTAATCAACACACGTTGTTGACTTCAAGCAGTTTCAGATATTGCCAATGCAAGTGAAAAAGAAAATTCTATAAGTTATAAGCAAAATGTTAATAATATTAAGCTACTATATAAAATTTGCCTTAAACCCTCTAATCCCTTCATTTCTCCAAAAGAGTTTTAAAACAAGATCATTTCATAAGACCACAGCAAATAATAATATTTTTTACAGCCCATAAAATAACTAAATTTACATGGATTACATCGCAGTAACAAATCAGTAAAAATTTTAATTTTAAACTCTGAAGACGACAGGTTATAAACTAAATTAAGATATTAAACATAATGAACGCTAAATCTTATATAAAAGCAAGGTTTTCTTAATCAAGTATTTTTAAGTTAGGAGACAGTGTATAGTCTATACACAGCCATGGCTGGGTCTGGGCTGAGAGTCCCAGGGAGTCTATAATACACCTAGTTCTAGATCCTGGGTTTGAGTCCCGGGTCGGGCTAAACTCAGTTATTGAGTATTTCTGTCAAGAAATTCTCAGTAACAGTTCGGAGTGGGGAAGTGTGGCAGTGTTTCACGCCCGTGCCTCGGAGAACAGGTAAAGCCGTCGATCCTGCACCGTAACTCTCGCTGGTCGTGTCGAAGTGTCATCCTACCAGAATAACAGAGTGACAATAATAGAGAGTGCACTTGTGATTGTGCGCATACTTTCAATATAGTATCTCTTACGCAGATGGAGGGAGATTGGTCGCCGTGACCGAAATCGGTCCGTAGGACATTATTATATGCTAATATCATCCTAATAGGATAACAATAGGTAACAGTCAGACTAAATAAATTACTTAAACAGTAATAAATTAGTATTATATCGTACTAAATAAAAATAAATTAAGCTTATAATAAAAATCAAGAGAAGCAAATCTTATTCTAATGATATAAATATTTACATAGCGAATAAATCTATCACGTCCGAATGAACTGCATCTAAAGCGATGTGCAATCCTTCCATTCTTTATAGTTTGCTTTAGAAGTATAAATTTTACAAAAAGAATATCGATATACTTGCAAAGTAAAAGCAGATTGTTACTCGATTTTTCAGTCATTGTCTTTGATCTGCAGAGATATTTATCGGATCTTATTCTGTTCTTATTATTTATATAAGTATCGCTGTCGTGGGTTTTGTTTTCAGTCAAAATAATAAATATTTTGTACTTTAATAAAAATATTATCTGCTACAGTAAAAAATATTAATACTAAAATTTAATAATATTTATTACTAGCGACTCACCCTCGCTTCGCTCGGGATCGTCCACAGGATCGTTTTGACGGTTAGTGGAGATTTCTCGGAGATGAGATATTTTCACACAGTAAGTATTCTATATGTTGACCCGAATTACCAGCTATCGTCATGCCAAATTTCATCAAATTCGGTCCAGTGGTTTTCTCATGTTGCGTTGCCAGACAGACAGACAAAAACCTGTGTATCAATAATAATGACTATTTCAGTAAGATTTCCAAAGAATATTTAATGTACTTATTTAACACACGATCAGTTAGAATTTAATTAGGTTGTATTTTTATTACCTAATATTTTTAGTAGATTGTATATATTATATATATATTGCAATATATTATAATTATATTGCATTAAAGATATCTAGAGAAAATATTTAGTATTATATGTTGTAGTGAATATTTTTCTTGTATAGTTTAAAGTTTCTTATATTGAAACATATATATTTGTGTAACATATGTATGTATACATTATTATGTATTTGTGTAATGTTCGTAAAGTAAAAAATCAACCAAGTACAGAATTGGGGCGCGGGTTCTTAAGGGTGATAGACTATTTGTGGTATAACACGATACTATTAATGGAGGTACGCTGTATACCTATATGATTCTAGGATCGATGCCATATTCAGGCATAAAATAATAAAATAAATGGATTTTTGAATTCGGAAGTTGACACCTTTTGACCCTCCCCTCACCTTGGTTTCAAAGAAAGTCTTTTCTGAGCCTAATCTCTGCTCAATCATGCCAGGGTGTCGTTCCGAAAAAAAAACTATCCCACGGGAACTAAACATTTTTTCGGGATAAAAAGTAGCCGATGTGCTATACCAGACTATAATTTACACCTGTGCCTCATCCAGATCCGTTCAGCCGTTCTGGCATGATTGAGTGACAAACATCCAAATATCCATCTAAACTTTCACATTTATAATATTAGTAAGATTGTATTAATATATATTTATTTATACAGGTCTATTTCTGTAAAAAGACTAACGGTTAAATTTTCAGTCAATATAATTACTTCACATTATGAAGAATTTTCCTGTTAAAATATAAATAAATAATGTTGATCAGTCCCTTTTAATTCCACCGCTACCTTGCGTGTTGACTTACGCTACGTCACGTTCTTTACAGCGAGCATATTAATGTACGGTTTGCGGCTGGCCTCGAGCCAGTGTGTAAATATGTCAATCTACACAATTTTACATGTAAAACTTCGTTTTACATGTAAAAATGTATAGCCGTAATAATCTTCCTTATTAAGCTAAAAGTTGGGTAAAAAACCCATTCGGCATGGTTATATCATGCTGTTATTATAACACGTACACAACAATTTTGAAGGAATTTGGGATGATAATATCTGGTTATCCAGTTCAACATACAGGATACTTTTTACTGCTGAAAAATATATAATTTTTTAGAAATCTATACTAAATGTTAAAACGTAAGTAAGGACGAACCCGAGTGGAGCGTGGTTGAGACGCTAGTCTATAAAATTGTAAAGAGGTAATGTTTGTGAATTGTGAGTTTGTGACGCTGTAGGGGGTAATCTCTGGATCTACTGAACTGATTTAGATGAAATTTGTTAAGAAGATAGTTTGAGACCCTGGAAAGGACATAGGATACTTTTTATCCCGGAAATCATGCCTTAAGGGGGTGAAAATGGGGATGAAAGTTTATATGGGGAAGCAAGATAGGGACGAACCCGAGCGAAGCGGGCGTGACTCGCTATTATGTTATAAAAACGAGCAAAGTGCACTCATGTTTGCATACCCACTTGTGTACTATAATATTTTTTCAGCAGATGGTTGGTTAGTCTCAGTGACAATGGAAATCGGTCAAATAGATATTATCATTATAACAAGAGCGTTAGTGGCTAAATAAGTATCTTTGTAACGATTAAACAGTTAAATTAATTTGAGTATTATACTCTGGATTAACATTTAAGCTACCTGATAGCGTGAGGTGGATCTGCGAAAAAAACAAGTATCAAATGATTTTATTTAAACGTTATATGCTTTTAGAGAATTTAATTCCTGGCAACTGCCATACTACTTTACGACCGATTGAAAAACAAAATAGTATATTATGGTAAACATAAGTCCAAACCACCAAACGCTTAGATATTTTCCCCTTTGTAAAAACTTCTATTATACATTACATATGTTCAAAACGTTACTGGGAAAGCGTGAACTCGTTGAAACAGAGAAATGTACGAGTATAAGCACTTAAATGAAATCTCCGACAATACTGCGTCGCATCCAATTTCCCTATGATCGTCTGAACTTGGAATCGTTTCTATTTGCTTTGTTCAATTCTCATCTTACTGGTCTACCTCACTAATACTATTGCACATTCATTCACAACATGGATATGTTTCTAAGCTCAAATTATTTGAATTATATCCACGTATGTTTGTGTAGAATTTAGAGAGTAACTTTATAATGTACTGGCGGCTCACCCTCGCTTCACTCGTGTTCGCCTCTAGAAAAACAAAAACAAATCTGTCCCACGGGAATCGTACATTTTTCCGGGATAAAAAGTAGTCTATGTCTTATTCTGATGTATGAGTTATATTATTGTAAAGTTCCATTAAAATTCATTTAGTAGTTTTTGCATGAAAGAGAAACAAGCATCCATACATCTTTTCATCCAGACATACATACATTCTCACAAATATTCGCATCTATAATATTAGTAGGACATATATACTTTACATTACATATTTCGGATTCCTTTTAGGAATAACATAAGAAATTCAGAGCAATATTTTTTATATCTTCGTGTCTAGCGCGGTGTATGAAAAAATCAGTCAATCAATCTAGTATTACGAGTAATGTTACTTGAAGAAAATTAATTATTGTTTATAACTTACACAAAGTTTTATTATATTTATACATAACATATTGCTATATTATACTTACCAATTGAACGCGATTTTGTTGCTGAAAATATAGTAATGTATTCAATTTTATATCAATTTTACAACTAATTTAGCTCCTGTTGAGGTTTTTATTTGATTGGTAGCTTTCTTTCATACTTTTATGAAATGAAATTATTAATTTAAAAGACTTGTAAAGGTGATATATGTCAAGTGGTAATACAAATAAATACATATATCAAGTATTAAGAGAATAGGCTCGAATAAGATTTGGAACAATTTCGTTATAAAAACATTTAAACATTCATTTAACGAAAGTCGGTAATTTAAAGTAAACAAGGGAAATCCTAAAACGATTTACATCGCGACATGATGAAACGCGAATCCAATTATCTGTTCCATATGTGCGTCGTTCAAATGAATATTTAATATTTAATTCCAACTAGCAGCGACATCCATATTAAAGTGAGATAAGTTAAACTTATACAGTTACAACGTTAATACGTACAAAGAACAAGGTAATCCAGTGATGTCGCTAGTGGAGAATAACTCAGGACTTTTCATATCACAATGAAGGAAGCAGTATTTAATATACCATTATTTTATTTTTAAATTGTGAAAGCTATACATTTATATCTATCTACAGATAACTTTTTCAACGGACTAATATCGGTTTATGGGGACCACATGGTGGTAAGGCAAAGAAGTAGCCTACAACACTTTGTGATAATGTAACTCCATCTAAGTGAAAGACTTTTCGCTATCGAAATAGTTCACTTCGACATTAAAACTTATAAACTTTACCTCATTTTTACTTCTTTTGACCAACTTTTAAAGGTACTATTCAATTTAGTTGTATATTACTTGAAATCTTCGTTTATACGAGTTAAAGAAAAAGTTCCACTCTTCAGGGATAAAAATATATTCGACGACACGTTTGGCTCAGTTTATAGTGACACTACTTGGTGTGCCAGCGGCCGCGGGTTCAAGTCCTGCTGTTGGCATTCATTTGTGTGATAAGCACGAATGTATGCACTCCAGTCATGGGTGTTAATATTTATAATATGTATATATTTAAATTTATGTATGTGTAGTGTGTGTGTGTTAATGTCCCAACATAATATTTATTTATTATTTAATAACAAGTAAATATGTTGGGACACTAACACACAGCGCCATCTAGTTCCATGGTAAGCTACGAGGCTTGTGTTATGGATACTAGATAGTTGATACACTACACCTTATACCTATAACTTTAAATACATACATATCTATACATATAATAAAATTGTAACTAAGTCGAATCTGCACGGTAAATATTTTTTGGAAAATATTATTGTGTAAACATTATTATCGATAAAGGCCGAATCTATAGTTTTTAGAATTTTTGTCTGTCTGTCTGTCTGTTTGTCTGTTAACGGATCACAGAAAAAGCACTGGAGGGATTTTGATGAAATTTGGTATTGGTGATAGCTATCTATCCGGGTCAACGTATAGGATACTTTTACCGCGGGAAAATATCTCATTTCTGAGAAAAAATACAAAAACTGCAATGTAAGAGTATACTAATATCTAAAACCTAAGAATTTGGTTTTTAGTCATCTGAACGCAGGCGGAGCCGCGGGCAATGCTAGTTATAAATATAAACACCCATAACTAGAGTACAAACATTCGTGCGTATCACACAAATGAATACCCCAGCGGGACTTGAACCCGCGATCGCTGTCGCAGCAAGTAGGGTCACAACAAACTGAGCCAAACGTGTCGTCGTATTTATTACTTTTAAAGTGATTACGGAGTCGGCTGATCTTTTTTGTGTTTTTAGATGGTTATTAATTGTCAATATTAATGTACAATGACAAAAGTAAGGAAACTATTTAAAAAATAAAACCTTATTCGTGACACAAACATTTAGCCGACGCTAATGGCAGACGGCACTGAACTGTAATTAGAAAGGTGAAAAGGGTGAATTTTGTTTAGGGCACGTTGATGGACGCGTTTTATTAAAACCCACATACCGCCATTCTTTCCGGTCATTAGCTTAGTTGAAATACCAAGCGAAGTTAGCATTCATTTTTTTGTATGTTTTATTTATATTTATTATTATATTATAATGGAAAATTAATAGATTTTTATGCAAAAACAACCCTACATTTCTCCTACTATTGAAAGGCAATGAAATGAAATTCAACTTTATTCAATACTTTTGAACTTTAAAATGCAGTATTTTTACAACAAATAGTCAAATACACAAATTCGAAAACCAGTATCACTAAACACTTATATTATGTCAAAGATGGTACAGTCCTATATTATAGTACAGATGTCCCATCCTAAGCTTACTTGAAAACTTTTTAAATGCACATATATATATTGTATGTACAAAAATCGCAAAAATATTTTTACATTCATCAAAAAAAAAACTGATAAAGACTTTGAACGATTCAAACCGTATAGTCACTATACTCATAGATACTATACCTACTATAAACTCATTAGCTAATAGCCGATTTTCAACTATTTGGGGAGGTGAATTTTGCTGCATTGATTTACCTAGAGCATTATATTTACAGTTTTAACATTTGATATTTATTTTAACTTCACTTCACCGAAATATATACCTAATTATTCATAGTAAAAATTAACACAAAAACAGAATACAAAATACTTTTCATTTACAAAGTGTTAACAACAATGACTAATTCCAAAGCAATCTATTAACGAAGCATCCTGTCGTGACCGACATTTCCTTATTCGTGACGTAGCGCTTCAAAAAAAGGAAATAGCTTCCCCTTGAACTTAAAAGGTAAGGAGCGGAGACACTTCAATCCTATCTATTAAGTTATTATCTCTTTCAAATGCCCTTAATTGACATCATCCCTACATCCTTGTCAATTTAAGCACCTCAGACTAAGGAGTAGGTAATATAGACAAGGTGTCATAGAACTAAACATGAAGTCAAACTATAATGTTTTAAAATAGTATACAAATGATAATCTGTATACTGAGTGATAAATAAATACATTTTAACAAATAAAAAAAAACATATACAGTCGGATTCAGAAACTCAACCTTTTTTGAAGACGGTTAAAAATAGGTAACGGATTATAGTAGTATAATAAAAAAAAACAATTTTTCTAATGTTTACAAAATGCAAAAGAATAGGTATATTATTATTTTTCATATAAATTAATGATTAATACAAAAAAAAACCCTTATTCTTTAATGAAAGTAAACGATCTGTATGGCCAAATCTAAAATAGTAACATAAACAGCAAACACGCTACTATTTTTGACTTCGAAATTTGTTTTGGCGGAATCCGTGTATCCTCCTTCATTCTGAGTTACGCACATATTACTTTTGTATGAACAATAAATAAATTGACTTTGCATATAAACGTAGATCGTGATGCCTGATTACATCACTTTATGCCATACCCATAGTATTTCCGGTTGTTTCATTATAACTTAATTAATAGTAACTTCTTATGTCTTCCTACTTAATATTATAGATGCAAAAGTTTGTGAGGATATAATATGTATGTCTGGATGTACAGATGTATGGATGTTTGTTACTCTTTCACGCTAAACGGATTTTAATGAAACTTTACAATAATATAGCTCATACATAAGAATAACATATAGGCTACTTTTTATCTCGGAAAAATTTAGGTTCCCGTGGGATACATTTGTTTTTGTTTTTCTAGAGGTACACCCGAGCGAAGCGACGCGACGGTGAGCCGCTAGTTTGAAATAGTACCTAACATCATAGTTCGCATACCTCTGTACTTATATTCATGAGTGCTTTAAGCACAGCATTCATTAAAATGAATCTGCTTAAATTATTAGGGATTGTCTGTCTTTAAAAGATATTTAGTTCAGATATTTAAAAATATCCATCAGCGAGCTACATGCTCTTTTATTATGTTTATTATTGTAAGAATATATCACGATGTTTGCACGAGAACTCAGATTGAGGCAAATGTTTACTGAAATGCTTTCCCGGTATCACACACAGATATACTCTTATTTATTTCTCTTTAGAGAATTATTCAATGAAAATATAAAAGAACAATTTAAATAATATATTTTATTCTATCTATTATCTATTATATCTTCATTATATATTATTTTTTATATCTTCAATCATATTAAGTTTAAAACGGAACTGTTGTTTAAAAATATATTTTGGTGATAATGTTTTTATCTTAAAATTATACTCACTCATCTATCTAAAACTCATAATTTTTAGGGTTAACCCTATTACTAAGCTTCCGCTGTCCGTCCATCCGTTCGTCTGTCAGAGGGCTGTATCTCATGAACCGTAATAGGTAGAGAGTTGATATTATCACAGAGTATGTATTTCTATTGCCGCTATAACAACAAAGAATAAAAATAAAAATATAAGAAACATTTTTTAACGTTCGTATTTGATCGAAGTTAGAAAAAAGTATAAATTATTTCGTGTGCGAATTCGACTCGCACTTGACCAATGTTTTCGTTGTTGCATCTCAAAAAATATCTTTTGAATTATATAATAAGCATTATATTCTGAGTAAAATAGCCACCACTTGCGAACTTACAGACGTACAACACAAACCATTTACTATTAGGCTTAGATATATATATATATATATATATATATATATATATATATATATATATATATATGTATTCTAATTATCATAAACGTCAACCTACATTAACCAGGTCAACATTTAACGCCGACTCGAGATAGTCGATGTCGCGTAAATTTGCGGAGCTCTACGCTCGTATATTCCTACTTTGTATTTGAAATAGCCCGCCCATACACTCCGCCTGAGAACGAATGATAGTAGTTTAGTAAACGGCGCGGAAAATATACCTACTTTACCCAGACCAAGGGCATTTGCTGAATGCGGTAGATATCCTCTCTATTATAATAATGCTGTATGTTGTTTTGTTTTAACCGACTCCATAAAATACTGGCTTTGATGTGGTCTTGTTATGGGAAAATCTAATTAACTGGTGTATAAACAGTTACGACTTTGTATTTATTTTTACTTTTATTTTTACATCCCATGGGAAATGTCGAAGAAAACTTAGCAACTAATAACATAAAAAATACGTAAGTTATTTAACTTATAGTAAAAGCATGATAAAATATTATGTAAGGATTTAAATATATACAAAATTTACTTGGGATTGGTGATGAAAGATTTTAGGATGTTTTAGTGCGTGCATGTTTTAGTGCGATCGTGTGCATTTATATTACTGTTAACCCTCAAAATATTTCGAAAGATCGCTAAATATCATAAAATAGATGCTTTAAATTCTGGTGTTACAATTTTAGTTATATTTGACAGTTTCTAGTTCTAGCATATTATGTATAATCTGTATGTTTGAGTGGACATCACTTGAGTAATAGAGTTTTAGAATTCTATATAATTTAACGTGTAGTATAGATTTTTCAGAGATATTTTCCCGCAGTAAAAAGTGTCTTATGTGTTGACCCAGATAACCAACTATCATCATACCAAATTTCATCAAAATCTGTCCAGTGGTTTTCTCGTGATGCGTTTCCAGATAGACAAAAAATCGATTTTTCAAAAACATTAATGTATGGATTCGACTCAGTTAGAATTCTATTATATGTATCGTTTTTTTCATATAACATTCCCCAAAATACATTATGAATATATATAGTGTTGGACCAAAAAGCATACGCTGGTGCATTCGCAAGCACTTGTTAAACAAAGCCCTATTTTTGTTTTACTAATATCGGAATTTTGTTTTGATTCAAAATATCGTCCCAAACTGTCCAGCCGTAACAAACAAACTAACGCACATTCATAACAAATTTTTGCATTTAGAATAATAGTCGGACAAATATAAATTTCAATATTATTTCACTTAACTTTGTAGTTAGACGTAACACAAAATAAATAAATATAATCGTACATATCTGAATATTAAATAATAATTGTACAAATGGCAAATAGCTTTCTAATGTGTACTCACACATAATGCGTATGAGTTTTTATTTGAAACAATGAATAGGCTGTATGCTGAATCATTATAATAGATCGCGCCCCCCGCAAAGATAAATCTACAGATTCGTTTCGGCTCCCGCGGAGCGCGGCTTTTATTATACGAGTTTATGATAAAATTAAGACGTAAACATGGGGCTTATTCATTTATTATAGAATAAGTTATTCTACATTGTTGTGTACTACGACTGAACGGATAGCATGTTTGATTTTTGTTAGATGTTTATGTTACATTTTGTTTCGTTACATTTTGTTATATATGTTGCCAGAAAAAAGCTTTTGAATAATTTTCAAGATAGTTCACAATTCATGACAAATACTTTTAATTTCCATTAAATTGAATTGTGGTGAGGATAGAGGCAGATGTTTTCCAGCAAAAAATTGACATTACTAGAATATTTTCAATACAGAGAGAAGAGAAACACACATCACATTTATATTTTATTATAAATATAAACTCCTATGACTGGAGTACAAATATTCGTGCTTATCACACAAATGAATATGCCCCCAGCGGGACTCGAACCCGCGACCGCTGGCACAGCAAGTAAGGTCACTACAAACTGTGCCAAACGTGTCGTCAGACAATATTTTCTTATTCACACTACTAGTTACTACTAGTAAAGTAACAGATAATTTTAACATAATAGTGCTTAAAAAAAGTTTATTTCCATGAAAGTAAGCAATCAATCTACATACGTTGCTTCTACTTATATTAGCACTCGTAACTCTAAGACTGTGTCGCATTTGAACCGCGAGCAGTTTCTAACATTGCAGTTGCGGAGCGGAAGCGAGGCTCGATGTCGACTTGGTGGAGCGAGTTAGTATCACATAATGTTTGCGACTTGTTCGTCTCTGAGCGAAACTTCTAGCGGTTGCTATTTCCATTAGGATTCCGATTATTTATTTCAGAGGCCCGTCATAGAGGTACTCATGCGCCACGTCATAGCATATTTTGTATGTTCTCATAGCTTAAATTAATAAACATCCCAATCTATGTTATGTATTTAAAAACAAAATCGGGTTTGTTACAACACTTATGACTCGAGAACTGCTGGACCGATGTTTATGATCTTTGATTTGTTGTATTTGTCTTCACCTCGAATAGCAGAATAACTATTAAAATATCGGAAAAATTCCCAAAAAAAAAATTGAAAAAAAAATCCATTCTAAGCGATAAAACGTACCTAAGGATGAACCTTTTTTTTTTAACGTTGGGAAATGCATTTACGCACGACGTGTGGGACTCACCGGTGTAATACAACCAGTACTACCCACTAAAACCCAACAAAACCTTCCCCCGTCTTAATGGGGCGTCGCAGGATCGCTTACGCATTCAACTACGACGCCCCGACGGCAGGTCTGCCAAAGCAGACCACCACAACCATGGGGTTGCTCCAAGGTCCACTCTGCTATCAGAGAAGTACCAGGAGCAACCCGCAAGGTACACCGCCCCCCGAAGAGGGCCACCTCCCACCGCCCACCGAAGTGGGCAACCTCCCTGTGCGTTTCTTAGCTTCGCTACTACTACTGAGCCCCCCCACCACGACAAGGTGAACGCACGTTGGGGGGGACCTAAGGATGAACCTGAATGTAGCGAGGGTGAGTCGCCAGTTATTACTAAAACAAAGCCTGGTTGTTTACACCATTTATAACTTAAGAACGGCTGCACTGATTTCTATGATGATGGAAAAAATATGAAAATAGTAGTGTGAAGTAAGTCGCTAGACAAATATAAAAGTTTGATTACAAAGTTAGTAATGTAATCTTAAAGTCAATTTGTTTTACCAAAACACAAAAAGTGAAAAGTTTTTAAATACGTACTTTAGAAATACATCAACTATAATTAAAGTTTATCATATTATTCATAAAAAAAATATTTAAAATAAATTAATACCACCAATATTTCATTTGCAAAAACTCTTTAAAAGGCAATAAATTATTAAGTACATGAAAACTAGATTAGAAGATTTGAATATTCATAGATCACAAGCTACAAATAAATAATAAGTTATTAATATTTATTCGTAGGTCACAAGTACCAAAAGAAATTCACGTGAATTATTTTTTATCAACACCTGGCTTTAAGCACTACTAGCAATGACAGCAAGTGTTTCAGTACCGGTGGAAAACAACCCTTAAATAGTTTCACTGTGCTACATTGTACATTAAGATAATTTAGATAGTCCACTAAGATCCTCAGATTTCGCTTATCCAATTTAGTTCCCATCGAGAGTAAATATCGACGGATAGTAACGGTCGGTCGTAGATCAATCTACAAATGCTCCGCAAATACCCCGACATTCAGTCAATCCGAGCGATTTCATCCTTAATTCAACTACATGAATCAAATAACACCCTTATCACACGTTGGGGTCGGGAAAAATACCCCTTTTATCAATTTTATCCGTTGGAATGAAGTACAGAGGTGATATTATGTGCTTCATAGTATTGATATCTTCAAACTACAGATACAAATGTATCTAAAATAAATTACGTAACAAATAATAGAATACTGTTGTATTAAATGAACCTAATTGAAAGAAGACCAAAAAGTACTTAGCTGTTAGGCTTCAGGAGAGCTAGTTAAGTGGTTCAAGCTTAATCAATTATATTTAATTGGACCGTCGTTCCCGCGTGGTTAGAGCAGACGAGGACTAAGAATAGTTTTAGACTAAACAAAACTATCTTTTGGGATTTTTCCTCACAGACTTTCCCGTGTCTCCCGTGACCATAATTGCTGTAAAGCATTCGGAACGTCGGGAACCAAAAATCAAAATAAATCCGCGAAAAATACCGAAGAGATAGTTTTATTTATAATGTCAAATATCCGCATAAATCTAAGAAAGTAATAGTTTTAGACTAATTTCGCAAAATAAGACACCTACATGTTGAATATTAAAATTATATCATTTGGTTTCGTTCGTTATTTAACATCTTCTATTAACATTAAGAATTAATTAAACTTTAGGAGACAACATATAAAAACGATCGTCAATCTCAATTTACCTATTTATTCTTATAAAAAAATCTGTAGTATCTGTGATTTCAAAATACCAAAGCTATAAATAATCATAAAAAAAAATCTTTAATAAAATTATAATATTTTATCAAACTATTTGTTACTTATCTCGTCATATAGCTTAACTGGTTTTAAAGAAACTTTTACAAATAAATAGACACTTCGGGAGAAAGTGACGTAGGTTGCGAAAGAAAGCTTGTAGATATAAATACATATATATATATTACCTAGTGATTATTCACACCACCTTAATTAGGGTGTAGAATGAAAATGCACAAATAAAAATAATGTGAACATTTTAAAACTTACGATATGCAATTTTCTAACGAGTATTTCGCCCTGAGCTCAACAATTTCCATTTAAAACTAACCAAGTACGGATATCTGAATCGGTCAGTAGCGGAAATAGCTTCGATAAAAGTGTACTGGGAAGGTTGTATAATCACTAAATATGAGTGCACTCGAGCACACCAATAGTTAGTAAACAGCGAGGGTTTCGAGGGAAGTTTTGCCTAATAATGTACATTAACGGCCAATGTTTATACACTCACGGACGGTTAAGCGTCGTTTATAATAGATTTGCCAGAAATATAAGTGTCCACTTTATACACGTAATGCACACGTACATACATACACGTTTTGTACATTGATTTAATTTATATTTCAATATGAAAAACAATACGGTAGCTTTAAGAATACCTGTGAGTATGGGCACGTTCTTAACTAGACTGATTTCATTGAAAATTTAATCTCTGCACTTATGTAGTAATAGTATGATGTGAAACATCGCTATAACTTAATTAAAATTTTTATTGGTTGTAAAAATTCTACATTTTAGCTTTAGTCTTGAATTTTGTATTTTGCTTTCTCATGCAAAGCTTAGAACTTGCAACAAGATTGCTCATAAAATAAAAAATAAGTAAGAGCATAGCTCTAGACACAAGCTTATATCGAATAAAACAATATTCCGATTCGACAAATCCCGACAGTGAGATTGAATCTTAAATTATTTTTACTATGTAATATTAAAAGATTGAAGCGATCATACGTATCAATTGTTTTTAATGATTTTAGTACACAGCTAAAATTAAATAAAGAATATATCCGTGTAATATTAAAACTTATTAAAATTATAATATTTATTTTGTAATTTTGTGGGTAGACTGTCTATAATAACTATTTATATAATGCTTATGAGACGTCTAAAACATTAGTCTCTCCCGTGATCATGATTATAGTAAAACATTCAAAAAGTCGGAAACAAAAAATTAAAATAAAGCGCGAAAAAAAATGAAAACATTGTTTTATTTAAAATAAAACTGTATTCTTTCTAATTCAAAATCTGTCATAATCTACAACGTACATAAACCAAAGATAATATCTTCTATATTAAATACGAGTATATATATATAAATATATATAAAACAAAGTCGTGTTAATTTTATGATATTTGATTTTTTGGATTTCTCTGAGTCCGGAATCGGATAATAAGTATTGAAACATCAGAAAAATTAACGAAAAAAAATTAAAATCTATTTCGCTCACGCTGGCTAATAACTATTTAAAACGTACCTAGCGACGAACCCTAGCGAAGCGAGGGTGAGCCGCTAGTATATTATAAGTATTATATTTAAATAGAACAATAATAACAGAATCAGAACAATAACGCCTTGCATCTGTTGAAATGAAATAACGAACATTCGTACCAATTGTTATTTACGTATACATATTTCAGGAGCTTCATATTGTTTCATGAAAAATGTTGAGCTCACACGAAGGAATTGGGGCAGTCGGATAGCATTTAATTAGGAGATGTGAAGAATTTTATTCACGCCTTTATTACCTCCAACACATTTCATAACAGTAAAAATTAATCTTTTTGAGGTCAAGCTTCATTTTGGTTTTTATTGGACTAATTTTATATATTTTTGCCAAAACAGGTCACAATCATTCACTCTTGACATTAATCGGCCTGTATTATATTTTTCTGGATTTTTTATTGTTTTCATATCGCCATTCTCTCCATAATTAATTTAAGATGATAAATCATCAAACGTTTATGATACATATACTAATAGCGCCTAGGGCTTATTGGTATGCTACAGGTCGCCGGTTCAAACCCCTTATATTTAATACTAGTGACTCACCCTCGCTTCGCTCGGGTTCCTCCCTAGATACATTTTGACGGTTAGTATTAATTATACTACATATATACATATGCACAAACATAGCTATAGAAAAGTAGGCAAGTTCTTTGAAAAATAAAAAAAAAATATCCCTTGCTTTAGAAATTTTTGGATCCCCATACCTATAAATTTCCATCCCCCTTTTCATCTCCTTAAGATTTCCCGGATAAAAACTATCCTATGTCCTTTCCGAGGTTTCAAATTTCATCTAAATCCGTTCAGCGGATTAAGCGTGAATGGATAATTACAGACAGACAGAGTTACTTTCGCATTTATAAATTAGTATGGATTTGTATAATTCTACATAATATGTGGCTTGTTTCAAGTTATGAAGAAGAATTGAATTCTTCGATGAATCACTATGTGTATGATTTTTTATAGTGACAACGTTGACATGTTTTTATGATTATTTGTCTTTAAAATAAACCAAAATATAACTTGCTTTGGTTGGTTTTTATTACCACTTATTCTGGTTTTCGTTATGTCGAGAAGGGCTGGAAGGGTATTTATGTAAAATATCAGTTATAATATTACTTTTACATTTATATTCTTTATAAAAAGTTCGTTAAATTTAAATTAATTGGATTAAAATATTTAAATATGTAACCTGAATTCGGCAATACAGCGCGATCCCATTTAAAATCTTATTAAATTACTGTGAAATAAACGAATATGCATATTGCATACGTACATTTACGCAAACTGAGATTACTATATTCTATTAATTATTTGGTCACGTTCAGGACACACCTGCTAAGCAATAACACATAATCTATTGTCATTAGAGGTGGCTTCTGTCTAATGTGGCATACTGTGTTGTACTGTGTTGATACAGTCATTGTGCGTGGCATTTGAATTGATAATAATTTTAATTTCTCCTATAAAGTATAGCTACGGCTTTACTCGTGGATGATACTGTATATAGTATATAATTTTTTTCAAGACTTTTCAAGACCATTCAGCGGAGAATGCGGCTACCATTCTTGCCACTATTCCATGCGGACATGACTTGTACAGAAATAATTAAGTGTACATTTGTTTTGTATATATAATTAAGTATATTTGTAATTTTCTTTATTGTAAACAATTATATTATAGACTTTATTCACAAGAAACAAATAATTAGTCTAAATTTATAAGTAAAATATATATATCCAAAACAAATAATCGTATAATAATTACAGTATGTAAGTCATGTCTACCTTTGGGGGACACAAGAAGAATATTGAATGCTGCATCCTTCCGTTTAGCCCTCTTGTCACTGGAAAAAATTACATACAAAAAGTGTGGCCTTTTACGTTTAAATTAATAAGAACTTTTTTTATCTTTTATCGCTTATTTCTAAATATATGACGTTACACTTATAATCCTTAATAATTAATTTAAATCATAATAAATGTACTGCAATATACTATCAATCTGCTTCAAAAAAGGAAGAGAAATATCTCTTTTTTATGTATATTTTTTATCTGAGAATCGTTTGTGACCTTTGAACCTTTATACGTAATAATTCAGCTTTGTTTCGCCAGGTGCCTGTATAAAACAGAACCAATTACAGACCAATAAATACATAAACAAAAATCCAATAACATGCTCTGTAAACTATAAACATTTGCGAATTAAAACACTATTCTCTATAGGATTTCCTAGTTAGTAGTTAGGATGTGAATATGATACTATTAATCGACGATAATAAACGAAAGAAATATCGAAGTTTGAAATTAAACGAGAGATCAATAACACGTCTCAAGCACTTTAACTATTTTGAACCAAACAAGTTACATTTTAATTACTTTCGACTTCCAACCGTCGCATTCGTGCATCAAACTACAAGGGAAAATTCGATCAAAGGCTTCACTCATTCTTTATTCCGAGCACTTTGTAGCGGAAATTTAATATAGTAAAGTAACCTTTTCCTTCCCGTATCTCGTTAAGATTAATGCAATTGGGCGTATTCGTATCTACAAGTATCGTCGGCAACCACCAGCCGGGCTTCACGGGGCTTTTTATGTTTGGCATTAGATGAATCCAATTAAACATCAGTGGAGCTTAGCTTCCCACTTGTACTTGCAAGAGAACAAATTAAAACTTTGTCAGAGTTTGTAAGTTGTATCGCTGTATATTCGTTTAAACTAGATAAGATTCTTTATAAAGGTTCGACACTAATTTCTAGAATTAGAATATCCCATCAAAATATCAAAATGTAAAAAGTTTATCAATTCTCGCAACTTTACCATAGCCTTCACAGAGTCTTCATGTAAAAAGTAACGAATTCAACAATCTCTCAGAAATATGTAAATCCCAAAACAATAATAACCAATACTTAGTTTGTGATTAAAGCTCGATCATTATTATTTTTGAAATATATTTGTAATTTTTATTTTGTATACAATTTTGCGATTAGGCACTGTCTATAACAACTATATAATGATCTTTAAGACTTATAAAATCTTAGTCTCTTCCATGACCATGATTGCTGTAAAGCATTTGAAACCGATGAGAGTAAAAAATCCCAAAAGATAGTTTTATTTAAAACGTCAAACATTCGCATAAATCTAAGAAAGTATTAACTACTGATAGCATTAGAGACGAGGAAGTACATTTATAGAAATTATCGCTATGTTTGTGTGCCCCCTGATAGCAAAATGGTACATTTATAGTGCCGACGTGGCATTGCGGCTAAATAATGTGGTTATTTCATAAATGGGCAAAGGCTTGCTCTTTTACATGCAATAAAACGGATATACTCGTAAGTACGCAGCGAACACTGTGTGGTCTCGGATATTCTAATTTAATGAGTCATTAAGTTAGGGTATGTTTCTCTACAATTAAAACCTCTTTCATCAAAGCTTATAAAGGCTTTATATTTCAGCGCAAGTTTGTCGATATTTTTACTTCAAAGAATTCATAAATCACTTTCCCCAAGCAATAATTCTTAGTCAGGTTGGTTCACAGTATATTATAGATTCTTTCTTACCCTCGACAGAAAAGCATATGGTGTTATAAGATTGACTTCTATGTGCCTGTTCATTTATTTGTGTGCTTGCTTTTATTATGTTTTTAGCAATCTCGTTATTCTATATAGTTATTTAGTGTCCCATATAATAGGTTAGAATACGAAAATCCCGCAGAGGAACTACTAAATTTATATATTTGCAAAGGTCGAAATAATACGACAGTTCATTTTTAATATTTGATTGGCAGGTAAAAGTTTTTATGATTATTGTATGGATATAACTTTTTCATATTTAAGTCTTTTACTTTATCTATTTCTATTTATGGATGATAAAATATATCCTTAAAAATTTATTTATGTTCAGAAGGTCAAAAAAAATCAAGGTCAAAAATTAAAATGTAGCCGACATAAGTAATTAAAAAGACATTTGTGCTAAATAATCCTTTATATTTATAATTATTGTATATTTCTTTATTTTATAATGTGAATTACAAAAAATATGTTTCTTCTAATATTATTCAAATTAAAAACATCAAATTTTAGACAAGTCATGCTTTTCCCCCACTTTCCACCAGTATTTAAACTATGCGAATTAGATATCGGTATCAAGCGTCAGATGTCTCATATATGAACATTGTACATATCCAATATCTATATATGAGAGGACGGTTTAGATTTAATTCTTTAGTTGATTTAATAGAGTTACTTTAAATTTCACTAACAAGTAGCGACATACCCTCGGATGAGCTCGTTAAGGAACAACAAACAAAAGCACTGCATCAAAAAAAAATAGTCGGTTAATTCCACCAGCCTCTAATAATTTATTCCCTTTCCCACACACATTAGTTCTAGGTATTTGAATATATATGTCACGATAGTCTAACTATACAAACAAAGCCACGAATTAAAGCTAGTTCAATTAAAAAACAGCAATAAAATTAATGATTGTCTCTCTATCAAATTGCTTCTTAAAAATAACTTTGGAAGTTCGCAGAGAACTCAAATTGGGAGTATTAATTAGTCATTTTTCAAGCAGTCGACATCCGGCCGGCGCGCGCGGCGCGGATTGCTCTGTGATTAATGGGATATAACAAGTACTATCCATTATAAATCACTTCAAACTTTTGATGTCAATTTAGTATTTACTATTTTTATATCGCAAAATATGTTATTATTGACATACTGGGGACTTACCCTCAATGTGCTTTGGATGAGTCCCTAGGTATCTTACAGTAGCCTATGTGCTACACACATAAATATATGTATACATACACACGTACAGACGCATATATTTACATGGGGAAAATACGCTGTGAAAATATTATATGGACTAAAATAATTTCGACACGAAAACCATCGAGAAGCTTTTGCTTTTTTCAAATAGATTTTTCCGAAATTACTTGTATGATTTTTATTGAAAAATAAATCCAAAGAGTAAATACGTTAAGTAAATAAATAAGTTTTTAGTCAAAGAAAGATTATGTTGAACAAAAGTCTAGCTATCTTTATTTATCTATCTATCTTTACCTCTATATTGCACCCTGTTGTTGTCTAGTGGGAGTGTGCTCTGTGCAGATTCGAGTTCCGTTTCAGGACAAATATAGTAATTACTATCAGATTTATAATAATAAGGTATTATATAAATTATTGGTACATTACCTAATTTAATAACAGAAAAATTACTTTTGGGCCAATCCAGTACTTGAACTGAACCTCCATGATCTACATGGTCAAAATTCCCTTTTCTTCATTCTAAGTATCATAATAATATATAACCTAATTAAGTTATTAATTGCGACAGCTTAATGACCAGAGCTAAGAACAAGCCGACTATATCATTGTATTATTGTAGTTCATCGACTCTCCTTCTAAGATCAAGAGAATCTCTAATGAACGCAGCTTAATTATACGCTAACCTTTAGTCTCCATAGTTTTAGTTTAATATAAATCCTTTATCTTTGCTTGAACTATTATGTAATTGGAATGATCTGGCCAAGTTTCCTCTCCATGTCCAACTTTGAAAACTAAAACTAGTTCTTGAGAAGTTCTATTTCAGAATAAGCCGCAAAACTTGTAGATATAATACAACTTGTAGTGTTTGAAAATTTAACACATTACATTTATTTACTTGATAAGGCCGCCTGACATAGAAAGACTATATTTTATAATAGCCACCCCATTGTTTGACTATTTATTACAAGCTAATGTCATAATATCTGTAATAGCTAAAAAAAAGAATAAAAAAGAGTGATTAAGGCAAGCTTTTATCACAAGACATAGATTACCACATGATAGAAATCGGAAGTAGAAAACATTAACCGATTCAAAGGCAGCTTTTACTGGCGAACTTATATAATGGTTAAAATAACCGACTTCAAAACAAAAGCACTAAAAAGTAAAAAATAACTGATAGGTAGTTTTCATTTACTTGACAACACCTTTGGCTCAGTTTGTCGTGACCCTACTTGCTGTGCTAGCGGGCGCGGGTTCATTTGTGTGATAAGCGTAAATGTTTGTACTCCAGCCATGGGTGCAGCACATTTATTATATGTATGTACTTAAAGTTATATATGTATAGTGTATCAACTATCTGGTATCCATAATACAAGCCGCGTAGCTTACCATGGAACCAGATGGTGATGTGTGTTAATGTCATAGCATATTTTTTTATTTACTATAGATACCTAATGAAATATTTTTGAAGTCGGAGTGATTTGTGTATCGGCTAACACAAAAAAAATACAACCGAATTGAGAACCTCCCCTTTTTGACGAAGTCGGTTGAAAAATATTAGAAAGTAATATTCAGGACCTTTTAAGATTTTATTCTATTATGCCTATTCTATATTGGAAGTGCTTTTGTATTTATTGAAAAGACCAGTATGATTGATTCTTGATATTTAATAATGGACCTTAAATATTGAAGAAATTCTCGATTCGGATTTTAAATATCTTTGTACTCCGACTACGTGATATCATCACCTATTGAGAACTTATTTTAATATTTTGTTATGAATAGGCTATAGTACCTACTGTATAGCCTAAAGTTAAGAAAAAATCGAGCTCTAAAATGGAGGTATTTCTTTTCAAGTCTGTGAAGTTTTTGTTAGTTTAGTCATTCACGTTAATCTTAAAGTAATCTTAAACAGGTCCCGTTATCCAATCTTTATTAATATTATAAAGAGGCAGAGTTTGTTTGTTTGTTTAAATGCGCAAAATCTCAGGAACTAAGTACTAATCCGATTTGGAAAATATTTCATCCCGGAAAAATGTACGGTTCCCGTGGGATAGATTTGTTTTTGTCTAGGGACGAACCCGAAGAGAAGCGAGGCTGAGTCGCTAGTAATTTATTACCTAACCAATATGAAATGAGAGATGATGAATAATTAATGTAGAAACCATTTTTTATGATATTTTATAGAAGTTCAAAGCTCTTACATATATTGCTTTATAGACTAGACGGTACTTGTTTACTGCCCTAGATTATTTTTAATCAATTTCAAAATCAGATTCCCTATATATTTGACGACGCCTTTGGCTCAGTTTGTAGCGACCCTACTTGCTGTGCCAACGGTCGCGGGTTCGAGTCCCGCTGGGGGCATTCATTTGTGTGATTAGCACGAATGTTTGTACTCCAGTCATAGGCGTTTATGTTTATAATATTTTATGTATTTAAAGTCATATATGTATATGTCTACTGTATCTGGTAGCTTACCATGGAACTAGATGGTGCTGTGTTAATGTCGCAACATATTTATTTATTTTATTTTTACTGAAATTACATAAGATATAATATTGAAATAGGTTTGTTTTGCTTTGCATCGACTGACACCGACAACGAAAATCTAAAGAGATGCGAAACATATGAGATTTTTTTTTCTGCTGGTAACTCGCAAAGTATTGATTTAAAAAAAAATGTTGAAAGAAGATACGTAAAAGTTGTTCAGAAAACATTGAATTTCACACATAATTATTTATTGAGCAAAGCAAAGAGTAATACACTCTGTTCAAGGGTTTTTTGTTGATGGAAACGTGTGGAATTAGGATATATTGCTATCATAGGCTATCTATAATGTTATGTTTATTTTAACTTAAAGTGATATACAGTTTTGGCTACCTCTGAGTTAGGTTTAGACAGTGCGCTTTGAGAAACTCCCACATATTCCAGCAAACGTTAAAACGGCGCATCAACTCCTGTCTCCTATCCGCGTTACGAACACATTCCACTAAGAAATGATGCACATCTTCCTCTACACCGCATAAATTAATTTCGATATTTAAATGAGCAACTGTTGAGTTTCTCGCTGGCTCTTCTCAGCAGAACTGCTTTTCGAGCCAATGTAGCTTTCTTACAGACTGACTACTCTCTCTACTACTCTACTAAAGCTCTTTAAATTAAATTGACGATTCAAAACTGCTTGTAATAGGTCTATCTAAATAGTTTAATTTTATTTCATTAATATCTGATCTATAAATGGACATAGTTTTGTGAAATAAGGCTAACATTTTGTAATTTGTTTATCTTTTTGTTGATGAAAGTTTGGAATTAGGTACAAACTTTTAATTAATAAATATAAAACAAGCAAAAGCTTTGAAAATTAAATCAGTTATTCTATCGTGATTAAAGCAATCGAGATTTATGAATAACAAGGGATTAGTTAAATATTTGATATCTTATTTTCGATATTTACATACATAAATAAAACCCCTCAAGAGTGAAACTAGCTTGTGTACTGATAGAAAATATATTTAAATAACAAATTTTTAATATTATGAAAAAATAAAAAAGTAACAAATAATAGATTTACTGTTGACTTCTAAAATAAGACAAACGTATTAAGAAATTGAAATTGTAATATTTGGATATAGAGGTTTTATTTATAACGCAGATACGAGAACATTTGAATTTTTTAAGCCATCTTTTAAAATGACATGATAAAGATTAGAACTATCATAACTTCTCGGAAAAATATCTTTTTGCAAAATTTCCACTGGGCCAATCGAATTTTCACTCACTTAAACAAAAATTAAATTACCTACTATATAATTTAAAAAAATGTCACACCAAGGAAAAAAAATACAATAGGTAAAACTAAGAATAAAAATCGTTTAAAAAGTGAAGCTTTACCTACTAACTTTCACCCTTGTATTGTAATATAACTAATACGAGTTTGTTTTACTTTTTTATATTTACAGTACAGTGACAGATAGATATGATTTCTGTTTAAATATAGCTTGGGGGCCTGAATGACATATAATACCTTTCATCTCAATAAACGAAATAGTTCCTATTTGTTGAAGTTATCGTGAAAATAAGTTAGGACTGAAGCAAAGTTAAGGCGAGTGAATAGTATTTTGTATTCTCCTAGGTTTCTTAAGTAGTCCATCTGCTATTACAGGCCACAGTATTGTTGTTTTAACTGCCTCGGTGGTGTAGTGGCTAGCATGTACGGCTGCACACTTGGAGGTCCTGGGTTCGAGTCCCGTGTCGGACCAAGTTTAGTTATTTAGTCTTTCTGTATAGTAAGTCTCAGTAATAGCCCGGAGTTGGGAAGTTGGTAGTGTTCCACCTCCGTGCCTCCGAGAGCACGTAAAGCCGTCGGTTCTGCGCTTTAACTCTCACTGGTCGTGTCGAACAGTCGTCCCACCGGAGTATGAGAGTGACAGGAGTAGAGATTAGAGTGCCCTTGTATTTGCGCGTACACTTGTGCACTATAATATCTCCTGCGCAGTTGGCTAGTCTCAATGAGATTGGCCGCCGTAGCCGGAATCGGCTAGGAGGACGTCATCATTGCTGTTGTAAATTACATCCGAATCCAAATATCCCAAAGGAATAACAAACATAGACACATACAAACTTTCACATTAATAAAGTCCGAAGTCCAGTAACAATGATTATTATTATATCCATAAATAAACATATTTGTACAGTACCGTGTGCTGTAGCATTTTTAAAGAAAATCCGATATTTTTTTACAGAAAATAAAATGGAACAGTGTGGAATGTTTACAATACAACTATCCACTGTGTAAAACAAAACACCTGAGAACAGTCACAGCTTCGCCGGGCTTAGTCGCCGTAGGCATTGTGCGTACTCTCTGTTACTTACTACCGTTTATGCGACACGTTCACAATTCAACAATGTTTATTTCATTCGAAGAATCTCATTCTAGTTAAATTTATTGTTATTTATAAGTCACTTCGTATATCTCATATCTTTATTACAACTCATACCATGAAAAACCTTCTCTTTCGGTAAACAGTAATTGTAATATTTTTTGCAAAAAATTACATTGATCCGTTGTTTTGTCCTCGCGTGAAGGACGAATAAAAATTCGAGTTTATAATATTGGGCAGAATGTATTCAAAAAACTTGTTATTGTCATAGAACGTAAAAAATAGTATTTATATAAAATATCAGACTGATGTGTTTGCTTCGCCAATACTTCACAGAATTCATATCTGGAGCTCAAGACTGGAGCTTTTTTTTCTAATGTAGAGGTAGACTCAATGTTCAGTAAAAAAACGTGTTTCTCATATTTTTTTCCAAATGTGCCAAAAGAGGTATTACTTCAAAAATATAATAATTAAATGCTGCATACCTACTAGAATTCGAAATGATATCAAAGATCCAAGAGGTCCAAAAGAGATAGAGCTTATTTTAATATACATAATATCATGTTTTATATATATTTTATTATGATGAATTCGAAGGCATCTGGTGCATCATATTAGAATTCTAATTTATAACTATACGAATTTCATTTATCACAAAATGCCTGTATGAAAGTCGAGAATATTACTACAATATTTTTATGTTATACCAAGTTACAACAACAGCTCAATAAAATGAGAATAATTTTTACACCGTGTGTTTTATTTACATAAAGTGATGTGTAGTGAAATAAATAAACACTCTATCTCTCTTTTATCATCATAGACTAGTGATATATACATACTTCGCCAATATTCAATATTTATATTTTAACAATATTCTTATAATATCTATGAAAAACTCAAATCGATCCGTCCCTTCATTGCTGCACTCAAAGGATGATATAAAGCAAACAATCTTATGTCTATAAATGAAAGAACTAAACGCATTTAAATGAAATTTAGTGATGATAAGGTTTTCCTGGCCGATTTCGGCCACGTCGGCAAACCTCTATAAGACAGGCTAACTGTGCAAGAGATATTACGGCACAAGTGCACTCTCTGTACCTTTCACTCTCACATTCCCGTGAGATGATAACACTAAGTTGTTACTGGGACTTTCTTAACAGAAAGACTTAACTGAGCTTGACCCGACCATGGACCCGAACCTAGGACCTTCGGATCTCTAGCCGTACATGCTAGCCACTAAATAGACCACCGAGATAATTAAAAAATTGTACACAGATAGACTATGACGTGGAATAACAAATAGGCTACTGTATTTAACAGTACCCTATTTGTTATGTAGTACTCGAAGAAGCGAGGGCAAATCATTAATCTACACTCATAATAAAATTGTCAAAATTGTAATATATTATATCTGTATATCATTTTCATTATTTTAATTTTTGCTTACAATAGTCTTTTTAGTCTCGTTTACTTTCCATCTCAAGCATTCAACAAGCCGTATTACAAACAAAATGAGGAAGTACTAAAACTACTGTACCGCTTAGTATTTAGACGATTCAGAATTCGTAATTCATTGCAGAATATTCTTAAATCGAACACGACGTATTAACATTTTGAATTTGTCGCAGGTAGTCGGTCCAACGTGTCTCTGCCAGATATGAGCATTATTTAATCACGTTTTATCATCCTGGACGTTTCTCTTTATCCCTGAGCTCATTTTTAAATTTTCCTAGAAAAGTGCATTAATCTTCCACGAATTTTCTCAGTATATGAAAACTGCTTGCATTTTTGTAAAATATGGTTATTTGTAGGCGTTATAATTTTAACCAAACATACTATGGAGTTAAAATTGCCTATAAATAAGCTGTTTTGTAACGTTATCAGCGAATGTTATTCTGTTCAGCCTTTGACTTATCGGTTTTCTTGCAAATATAAAATGAGAAGAAAATATTATCAAGCTCATAGCATAACTTTATTTAGTAGCCTTGCCACTTACCCTCGCTTCACATGGATACGTCCTAGGTACGCGGATTTTATTTACAATTTCATGGATTTTATTTTTTAAATAAAAGTAGCCTAAGTTACTTCTCATAACATCAGCTATCTACTAGTGAAAATCCCGTAAAAATTGGCCCAGCCGTTTCAGAGATTAGCCGGAACAAACAGACAGACAGACAGACAAAAAATTCAAAATATTTCTCTCTCTCTCTCATATGCATTTAGTGAAAATCTGTTATTTTAACATTACAAACAGACACTTTAATTTTATATTTTACCTATAAGTGATATAAACCGTAAGGCAAAGTTAATTAGCTTTTCTATTTTAAGGTAGTTTAAAATAGTCACGCAGTTGCACCGTGTTTAATCGATTCTCAATTTCGTGAAAAAAATTTTTTTTTGGAAAAGATAAAAATAAAAAACCAAAAACTTGGTTATTTGAATTTTTCACATAAATTTTGAGGTTATATGAAAAAAAGTGTAAATACAAAAGTTGTAGATCTTTTTATTAACTACAATTTTGCTATTTAACTTTTTTCCATATGACTATTAGTTTTGCTGGATATCATAATAAACCGTTTTTACCCTTAAAAATTCACCCCCTCCCACTTTCCGACCTCAGATCGCCACTAAATTATTTTTCCTTCCATTTTTGTTACATTTTCTTCCTTTTCCAATGGGTTTCACCCTATTATTATTTTTTTCACTTTTTACCATATTCAAAGGCTTTAGCCCTGGTCTAATATATAACTACTAAGATATTTATTAACTTAAATGGTGTAAAGGGCGTAACATATGTCTTTAAATTAAATGCTTAACATAATAACTATTTTCAAATAACTAAACACCATCTCGATTAACATTTAAAAAATAAAAGTATTTATTGTCAGTTATCTAAAATATGTATGCCATCGGGGAATTTTCAAATACCTTTCTAGAATAAAAATTATTCGAAGTTTCTTGTAAATAGCGTGCATGAACTTTATTATTCTATATAAATATTATTATTGATCTGGAAAATCATTCTGGCTTCTACGAATCTTACAATTCTTCGAAGCTCGGAGTTGTCATGACATTCAGAATTAGAGTAAATTAGTAACGAGCATATTAATTTCCAGGAAAACTGTTTTCTATTACAGAAAACATAAACTTCAATTTTGTGTATAATATTAACGAGCCAAAGTTATTATATATAACATATAAAAAAGCTTGTCACAAGATTAAGTACTCGTATTTATTTAGTTTGATTTTTTTTTAAATTAAAATCAATCAGATCAAGTTATTTAATTTACTTGTTTATTTACACTGGTAAATCGCGTGACAAGTTTTATATCATGTAAATTATTATGCAATGAGGTTATAAGTTGATAGTAAAAGTTTTAAAGGAAAAGTTTATTTTATTTTTTATAGCGCATTTAAAAAAGCTACTTTTTCATTTAAAATCAATTTTTTTAATGTTAGTTTTTAGGAATACACTTATTGTTTGTTGAATACTCTACCTGCTGTCAAAAATGCCTAAGTCTTAAAAAAGATAGTTGGCATTACGCCTTTTTTTCGTTTTTCTATATAGAATTAAAATTTACAAATTATATACATATAATACAACATCGTAACATTGAAGTAAAGACGATTATATCATTCCCAACCTTCTTAAATCATTTATATTACAATAGCTTTCAACACAAAG
Organism: Brenthis daphne; assembly: GCA_947093115.1. Classification (NCBI taxonomy): domain Eukaryota; kingdom Metazoa; phylum Arthropoda; class Insecta; order Lepidoptera; family Nymphalidae; genus Brenthis; species Brenthis daphne. The sequence goes on from OX352481.1 coordinate 17,974,524, forward strand.
AGCACTTTTCTTAAAAATAAATATTCTTGCAAACACAAATAACATTTTTGTATTGAGAAGCTTAGTAATTTTAATTTTATTTATTTACTTTATTAAATATACTCTACGGTCTCACATAAAAATTGCACGAATATTTTTTGTCTACGGTGTTCAATGTTGGGTAAATGGTAGTAAATGGTGTTATTAGTTGTTGAGTTCCCCATTTTAGAAATACTTTAAAGTATAACTAAGCTGAAATACATTTATATATTATCGTCCCACCGGAGTATGAGAGTAACCGGAATAGAGAGTGCACTTGCGTCTGTGCGTGTGTGAATATTTCTGTGTGAAATTAGTCCTAACGGTGTTCTTTATTATGTTTTTGTAAAATATATAATTAAACTAAGCTAAATATGACGGAGGAACAGTGATGTGGCGTAAAAGTTTTCTTTGGTAAAATTTATTAAAGCTTTCTGTTCATTTTTTTATCCTTAGATATAAAAGATAAGTCGTTTGTAAGCGACATCGTGTCGTTTGTGTCTGACACACGCAGGCACAAATGAATCAAGACCAATATTAGTGCTTAGAACAGGAAGAATGCTAGAAAAACATTTGTTGTAGCGGCTGTTTGCGGCGCCACAACAGAAAGTTAAATAAAAGCAATATTGACAATCTCTATTTAGTTCCGTGCAAATAGAACAAAGAACTAAAGTGCTGAAAAATCTTTCTTGAAATTAGAAAGATAGATTTTTAATACCATTTTATATTCATTGTCAATGAAACAATATTATGTACTTGTGTTATAAATTATTATAATTTATTTTTGAGTTGCAATTATTAACTTAGAAATTTTATGGACATATTTTGATCCCAGTAGCACTGTATTTTTGTACCTACTCTTGATGCACACAGATGTCCTTTTCAATAGAAAGAAAATATGCTACCAGTTACTTTTCTCATCTCATTTTGAATCATAATTTTGAAATTCCTTAAAACAGTGTTTATAATTTCCATAAAAACAAAGTGATTCGTAAACTAGTTTCATTCGGTTTGCGTATTTTATAAAGACCTGTGTTACGACTGATATGAACTAAGTATAATTTTAATATAAGATACATACATTAATGTTACAATTTATTAAACTTTGCTTGCACTAAAACTCGATGTTATATTATTGATAAATCATGTTACCAATTTTTCTATTTCATCATTTTATTTTTATAGTAAACTTTTTACTGCGGTAAAATATCTCTTAGACACGAACCATAGCGGAGCGAGGGTGAATAAGTAGTTTGTAATAATATTAATTATTACTAATGCCCATTATTTATTATGGGATTGTTTGAATTAAAGTGTACGTTTGGATCTGATTTGATCAAAATATTTATATATTTTGATAGTAAATTAACTATTACCTTAAAATATACAATTATATTTTTACAATATTTATAAAAAATAGTTAATCTATGTATATATGTTAACTTATATATAGATGCTATACTTTAATGGCTGAAAATGATGCAGGAATAGTTTTATCCTGATTTATTAAAGAGATACTGTAGAATATCAGTTTGTCGTAAAAAGTAACTTAGGAAACATGTCTGAACAAATCTTTTAATAATATACCTTCATACACTAATGACCCTAAATGACTTTCACAACGATATCACCTTATTAATCTCCAATAATATTAAGTTTAAGAAACGTAATTTGTTCATAATTAATCACCAAAGTTTTCCCCTGATGCGATTAGCGGCACGTGACCGGAGTTGATAGCGTCGATACCGTCTTATTAGTACGCCTTGCTGCTTTAGTACTGGGGGAACTATGTTCAGTTCGTGTTAAAATAGTCTTTTTATTTTTATTGCATTTAATTTGATTTATATCTTATTTTACACTTCATCTAGTTCACTATATTTGTAAAATACAGTTAAGGCTTATAAGGCGGAAGCGTGATGCCAAAAGATACACTGGGTGGAAAGGGTGGTAGGTGGGTTGCTCCTGGTACTTCTCTGATAGCAGAGTGGACCGTTGGAGTAACCTTTTAGTTGCTGTGTTCTGCTTCAGCAGGCAGCCGGCGGGACGTCGTGGTTGAGTGCGTAAACGATCCTGCGACTCCCCATTAAGACGAGGGAGGTTGCGTTAGGTTTTAGTGCGTAGTACTGACTTTTCTAGCAGGTGAGTCCCACATGTGTGCAGATGGGATGCGTAAATATAATGTACATAAAAAAATATAACAAAAAACTTAAAAAAATATTCGGATGATACTTTCAAAGTAGAAATTCAATAATAAGAATGAGGTTGAAATTGATTGTAAGATTTGACTCTAAAAGTTAAATTAATATCGAAAGTGTGTGTCGTGTTTACAGAAATAACGGAATAAATATCTGGAGTATAGACATCATAAAAGGAGATTAAGCGACTAACTTCATACTGTAGCCAAAAATGACTAACTTTATACTATAGTCTAAATCTGTCACATCTTAAAAAAAACTTTTTAACAAAAAAATAAAAACCAACTTCAAACAAAAGCACTAAAAAGTAAAAAATAACTGATTGGTAGTTTTCATTTACTATACATACCAAATCAAATATTTTCGAAGTCGGTGTGCTTTGCTTTGTATCGGCTGGCTCATTAGCTATTTTTCCACCCTTAGGGGTGGTATTTTTTTTTTTTGAAATTTAAATGGGACCAATCTGGAAGTATACACTTTCAAACAAAACAAAAATTGTCCAAATCGATTAATAAATGACGGAGTTCTGAGGTAACAAATATAAAAAAAAAATATACAGCCGAATTGAGAACCTTCTCCTTTTTGAGGAAGTCGGTTGAAAATCACTCTCGTCATTCATTTTTCATTTTTCACAACGCGCGAAAAGAAATATAACTTCAAAACGAAACTGCAGAAATGATTCCAATTTTATTTCAGCAGGTGGTATTTTATTTATTTTACTTTCTTACGAAACCTGTAGACTTACACGGATTTAAGAACTAAATACAGTTAGGAGTATTGCTTTTGTACGGTCGCGTCAGGTCTCCTTTCACTGCGGAAGCCCGCAGAGTTCCGGACGGACTCTATGGCACTTGAGGGATTCAGCTATTTTTCTACTTTGATTTCCTGAAAAATAATTCTAAATTCGTTAAAACAGCTTCGGAAAGCTTTTTGAATGTACAAGTTCTCATACAATTCAGTACATGTCCTTAAACTTGATTTTAACTTAATAGAAGAGAGAATTTATATATTTTCTATACTTTATCGATTTTAAAATTTGAATATAGCTATTTATGATAACAAAATAATTGCGCATCCTAAAATTAAATGAGAGAATGTCGTATTTTTTTTTTGTGAGAAAATAGAAAATATATCCAAAGAATTTAAAATTCATCCCCAGATAAATTCAGAAAATTTTCATTAAAAGCTTTAAAGCTATCTGAAACGTAGAAAACTTTTTTATGCTTACTCCAGCTGTTTCTTAACAAAACTCAAACGTTTTGTTAAAAAAAACGAAAAGGAATATTCGAATTTTCAACTTCTAATTCAAATCTACTTAGTTCAATAAAATAAAATGTTAGATCGTTATCAAATTCAAACTAATAAAATATTAATGGGCTCTGATAGAAGCAAAGGTCAGTCAGTCCATTAGTGTCACTTAAGGTACGTAATAGTTGAAATCATAATCTCTATAAAATAGTCATTATTTTGTAATCAAGATGTTTTATCATAGAAATAAAAGAGAAATAAGAAATACACGCGCAATAACTAGAAAATTTGTCTGATAATCGAATGAATTAAAGATAAGATAAGATTCGTCCGATTATTGTTGTTGTGTGATATTGCGAGCGCGATTATTTTTATGGTTCTATAAAAAGCAATTCTAACTTCTCAAGTTATACAGATTTTTAAGAAAATCGACAGATAAATTTTTTAGTTTCGAATAAGATCGAATGGACATAAATTAAAAATCTTTATCGCCAGTTACGTTAGAATTATCTTATTTTATCATAACGCAGTAATATTCTCCGAATAAAATCCATTTTTTAGCTTCGTAGGTTTGGGCGCTTTCCTTTTTTTTACACATAAAAACACCTAAAATCACTTATTTTACATTAGAAAACGAAAAGGTGGTAGATGTTCGTACATACTGACAATAGTAACCATCATAATCATCCGATTATCGGACAAATAGCAACAGCCATTAGAAAAATTGCCTCTACGAGTGTCAGGTTACAAAATTCTGCCTAATGCAAATACCATATTGAACTTCTACCATTCTAGATACTTTATATTCCTATACTATATTCCCTCAATTCTTATACTATCTACTATTAACATACGTAGTTCACAAACAAAAATATACATTATACTTATTTTAAAATAAATTTTTCATCTTTGTAAGCCAGGTATCTCTCTTACCGACCTATCTCCTTCATGTTTTCTCCATTGTACGTGACATTAAGAAGAAAATTTAAAAAATTTGAATAAAACTATCTTTTAGGATTATTTCGCGGATTTATTTAGATTTTTGATTCCCGACATTTCGAATGCTTTACAGCAATCATGATCACATGAGAGACTAAGGTTATAGACGTCTCAAACACATACTTGTTACAGACAGTGCCTACCCACTATTTTACAAAAATGATTTCATAAATTCAAAAATTGGCAATAAAGTACCTTACAATATTTGTTGATTTTTATTTCTAAACTTTTTAAATTTTTAATAAATATTATAATAAAATATAGCAATTTTTGCTGTTACTATTATAAATATTACAATTTAAAAAAAACTTTATTAATTACTAATATTATTTAGTGTTGCTATTATTATATTATGTATAACCATAAAGAATACTAATAATAAAAAATATTATTTATTTATCTAAGCAACATTATTGTTTTATATAGAATTTCAAAGAAGTTAAAATATTAATTTAGATTGCTATTATTTAAAGTTAAAATATTGAGCAACACTATTGCTACCTTTATAGACAAAAAATATAGGCAAAAAATATATTAATCAGAATTACTGTTATTATTGCGATCCACACAGTATGAACTAACTACATCTGCTGGTCCGTTATATCAAAAATCAAAATAAATCCGCGAAATAATCCGAAAAGATAGTTTTATTAAAATGTCAAATATTCGCGTAAATCTAAGAAAGTATTAATGTATAAGAAAATAAATTGAAGCTATCCCTCACTTACAAACTTAATTATAATGGTAATGTTTTAATGAAAACCCTTGAACATATCTAACATTCAATACCCATTCGAAAATTAATTGTAGTAAATTATGCTTATATATAAAAGCTTATATATAAAATCTAACACACCCTCTCGTATGCCTCAAAGAAGTAGTTATAGTTTATTTTATATCCCAATGTCTAAAATGAATTTGGGAGATCACGCCGCTATGCCAAGGATCTATGGACAATACAACATGCAAACAACATGCTGAAGATATCTTTACTACCAAAATACTTGAATTTAAAAGTTGTCTCACTAATTTCCTTTGTTAAACTTTAATATTAATATTTAATGTAGTATATCTTGTGTACTTTTTTTTAAATATTTTTAAAGTAATTCAGAAATTGTTTCTCGCAATGTAAACGTATATTTTATTTTTTTACTTAGTCATAATACTCGTATATAAAAGAGCAAGCTGTTCTATAACTGAAGAAACAAACATACTGTAACCATATTTGTACGTTTTGTTGGGGATCTTAAATAAAATAAAACAAAACATAAATAAAATACATTATAACATGTATCCCTAAGTTTTATTAATATAATGTTTAGAGGAAGAAATTTTCGCTGAACAAATTTTCGGTACGATATTATAGCAAATGTGTCTACGGCGTACTCACGCAAGCGAGAGCGTCCTTTGTTGGGGTAAATTAAATAATAGATTTGAGACCGAACAAAACGCGTCTCTACAGAATGAAATAAAGCGCAAAAAAATTAGACCAAACTCTGAAAAGAATGGTAAAATTGAAACATGACAAATAAATGAGAAGGGTTCAATTTGCTCCATGTAAAATGTAGGATTTGCTCCTGTTATATATTGCTTTATTTGATATTTTGTATTATATACCTATATATAATACAAAATATTATATACCTATTTTTATACCTATTCGTATACCTTTGACCGTTATTTAGAACCTCGTTCAATCCAAAGTGCTAAAATTAAATATTTCAGTGATATTATATTATGTATATTATTATAAAAATATCACTATTAATCTGTATAATGTTAATTTTTTTTTATTATTATCATTCAGTAATAGCCTTTGATCTTAAAAGGATGTTGTACCAGCAATGTGTTTTTATAATATATTCTTAACCTCAGGAAGAACGGAATAATTTTCTCTGAAGAATAGAAAATTTAGACGAAAATGACAAGACGATTTTTTCCGAAAAGAAAACAGGCTTTTGTGGTATAGCTATTGTTGATAATCCCTCTAAAGACTAAGTGAAACGGGTTTAAATCTGGGTTCCTGACATTTTCACAAAACAAATTTTGACTATGTGTAATTAATATTTCACAGCTGCTAAAAGCGTACTTCGTGAACCCTATCAACAAGTTTATGATATATCGAAGGGTTGAATCCCTGCGGGATTCTGGTATGACTTGATATTAAACTTTACAAGAACAGACTTTTACGAGTATAAAAAAAAACAATGTTTTGAAATTAAAAATAATGCTGTAAATAAGCAGGAGCTCTATATTGTTTGATTATGTAGGATACAAGTCAAGCAACGTAGCAGGTAGCCTACGCTTGGATAGATGGTTTAGATTTCTGTCAGGGATATGTTTTGAATTGTTTCGGTAATTCTAAATATTTTCCAAAAAATTAAATTGATTTTCAATATTAAAGTAAGATGATATAATTTAAACATATATAATAAGTGTTCTCTCGCACTGATACAATGCAAAGCGGACTGCTATTAGAGCCCAATCACGTAGAATAAACGGGCAGTGTGTATTCAGTCATAAATCTTTAAAGCGCCGCTATATGTTTGCTGATGGCCGCATCATTCTTTGCCACGTCTAGTTTACGGGAGAGATTTAAAGTGCAACCCCTTCCACTTGTTTATAGCGCACCTTCCTATCAGATACTTCTGCTCTATTAACTTTAGGTAACTTGCGAATTATAATATAGATATAATAGACAGATCAGAAGATACAAATATCAAATTCTTTGCTGTGCGGGCGATTTCTATAGTACACATAAAGTTTTATGGTATGGTCGATAATGTTTTGGACTAGGTTATTATTTTTTTGTCGTAGACTTTGATGAGTATCTTGGAGTGAATCGTGCCTGTTGACTCTGTCCAAAGTTTACTTGTAATTTTAAAGTACGTTGTCATTAGTGTTCTTTGGACTAGGCCTTTGGGTATACCACTGAATTATATAAAGCTGGCTTTTATTGGTGCCGGTCTATTATCATCGGCTTGGGCTGAACGTTGATACATCAGTGAGTGAGTCGCGACATTGCCTTTAAAATAATAGGTATATAATAAAAATATTTATTACGAGTGTTCCTTAAGAGATAGACATATCCCCCTCCCAACCTATGTTCACCTTGTCGTGGTGGGGAGGGAGGGGGGGGGGCTCAGTAGTCACGTCTTATTTATTTTAGGAGCAAAGGCCGATGAGTATTGGCTTAACAGGTGTTTATTCTAGTTTACACGCACTGACTGACTGAAATACTCTACTAAAATTAAAATGCGAAAGTTTATGAGAATGTATAGATGTATGGATATGTTACACTATCATGCAAACACTACTAATCGGATTTTGATGAAACTTTTTAGGATTATAGTAGATATTATAATATCACAGTAATACATAGGCTAAATTTTTTGATATAATAATATCTCGGCCTAAGTATATAGGATATATTTTGTAATACATTTTATGTAAAAATATTAAAAATAAAGCTTCATGGATAAAGCGCAGACACATCGCAATCACGAGGCTTCTCCGGCACATTCATTTCCCTGCAATATCCGCCAGTTCCGCTCAATATCACCGTGTAATGCACGTCTTGTATACTTTTGTACATATTAGTCATTAGTAGATATAAATACATCTATATATAAAACAAATTCCGGTTTGTTACAACACTCATAACTCGAGAACTTCTGGACCGATTTTTATGATCTTTGTTTTGTTAAATTTGTCTTCGCCCCGAATAGCAGAATAACTATTGAAACATCGGAAAAATTCACGAAAAAAAAAAATAAAAAAAATTATTCCATAAGCGTCAAAACGTATCTAGGGACAAATCTGAGCGAAGCGAGGGTGAGTCGTTAGTAATATATGTATAAAACAAATCTTTTCCACAATTGAACTCAATATAGCGGATGTTGAAAAAAGTATCTTCATTGGTACTTTATTACATTTTTATATAGTCGCGAGTTTGATTTTTATCTTAAAATTCCCTATTTTATGATACTTGTTAAATATACGGAATACTGTTAAGAAAGAAGTAGTAACGAGATCAATTTTAACATTGGGCATATAAACGAGCAGCAGTTTGTTACGCAGCGTATATTCTGAAATTTTTGTGTATAGGCTAGTATTTATTATATTAGGTATATAATTTTACTTATTATACACATTTTGCTTATGTGTTTCTCCAGGTTATAGTTTATCTGTGTACTTAAATTAATCCAAATCTTTAAAGTTATTTCAACGGAAAAGAGTAGCCAGCATATACACATTACATATACTTTTGAATTAAACGTATGAATCGTAGTGTGATATTTTGAATATTTAGCGAATTTCTTTCGAAAAATCATAGTAAATATGAACAATAATCTAATAATAAGTTTAGTCGTGTCACAAATACTGTAATTGATCTATACATGTGTTGTTTAATTACTTAACCCGCGCTCCGCGAACTCTCGCCACACAATTTCCGGCAAGTTTCGCGGTATCCAGCAAGTCATTAATTTCCTCCTCGACTTTCTTGTTCATATAAAATATTTACTTGTTACAACAACGTCTAAAACTTTGCATGCAGAAAAATGATGTTTATTACACTGCTATTACAAATAAATGTTATGTGTGTGCGTGCGTGCATGCGTGCGTGGAATTCTGTCTAGATCTAAACTAAAAGTCTATAAAAAATTACATTACCCAGAAGTTTATAAGTATATTATGATTTTCTGAATTGATTTTAGCTAAAGAGGGTAACCAAGACAGTGGTAGCCCAGTGATAGCACGCTCGCTTGGGAAACCAGTGAAGCGGGTTCAAATCCCGGGTCTCGCACCTCTGATAATTTTATGTGCGAATCACTTCTAACTTGATTATTACTTGACTTATGGTGAAGGAAAACATCCTGAGGAGACCTGCATATATGAAAGAACGTAGCAAGTTTTGGAAAGACATGTGAAGTCCGCCAATCCGCACTTGGCCAGCGTGGTGGACTATGGCCTGATACCCTCGTATTGAAGGGAGGCCCGTGCCGAGCAGTAGGACGTTAAAAATGATACAAAGAGGGTAATTAAAGAGGATAATTTTAGTAACAAAATTGAATACATCTAAGAGAAATAAAAAATATATATTCAACAAGTCCATTTAGATCAGAAATCCGCATTATGACTTTTGCTCGACATCATAACAAATATATACCCTATTGTTTGATGAACTCAATAGTGCAACATTTCTCTACGTTAAATATGAAAATCAAAATGAAATATTATCCTTCTGTAAACAATAGCCGCAAAATTAATATTACTCCTATATTTAAATCATGAATGTAATTTAAAGTCGGCTGATCTACAGTTCAAAGTACAATTTATTTTACATGAAATATTGAAACTTGTTTAATTGAAATAGTTAAAATTTATACAAATTATTGTGACTGAAAATTTTAATAACTCATCGTTCAATATTTTAAACTAATTACTATAAAACTATTAAATATTATAAAATTTGTATGTTTTTGTGTATCCCTACAATATAATATAGCCTTCATTTAGGCACCTTGCAGCCAATAATTTTAGGCACCTAGGGTTGCACCCGAGTGAAACGGGGTATGTCACTACTCACTAGTACTCGTCATAATTACTGATTTACCTAGATAATATGTGCTTAGCTCGTGTAAGCTTACGAATGGTAGTACAATAGGCTATTTTTAATACTGTCACATAAACTTTTCCCATGGTATCATGGTTATGGCCAAAAATGGATATGATATACTTTTGGCAAGAACAAGAGCGAAGCGACGGCGCGTCCCTAGTTATATATATATATATATATATATATATATATATATATATATATATATATATATATATATATGTATATATATATTTCGCTTTATGTAGTTATCTAAATGTAAAATATTTTTCTGTTCTGATATTCATGGAGACAACAAAATACGAGTACATTTACAACTTTCAAAGGTTAAGTGCAACACATGACTTTTATGAGAGGAAAACTCGAGCTGCGCCATACATTACTGTCAGCACTGTAATGCTGTGTTTGGGTGTTTGTCATAATGTGTGGAGTTCAAGACTGTTTACTCTTTAGTCTGAAATACCTGAAATATTTAGTAGCCTTTTACCAGAACGCATATATTTTATTTTATCGCGAGAGTATCCATTTATATTTTTAAGAACAATTGTAAGTTTATATAAAATTTCACTTATTTTATTATAGACTAGCGACTCTTTCTCGCTACGCTCGGGTTTTAACGGTTAGTATAGATTTCTCAGAGATGAGATATTTTCTCGCAGTAAATAAAAAGCTATCATCGTACCAAATTTCATCAAAATCTGTCCAGTAATTTTTTCGTAATGCGTTCCCAAACAGACAAAATTTCTAAAAACTATAGATTCGGCCTCTGTATCGATAATAATGACTATTTCAATAAGATTTTCCAAAAAATATTTAATGTATAGATTCGGCTCAGTTAGAATTTTATTATATGTAAAGAAAATTAATATATTTAAGTAGAGGGAAAGTAATCACTTTTAGATTTCATATCGTTCATTTGCTTGTATAAGCGTTAAGAAAAAGTTATGTCAATTTTCGTGTCATAATATATGTTTATTTAACAAGGAATGAAGATCATTGGTCGTGGGGAATGGCGATTGTAATCATTCACCACCACAACTTAAATTGTACCAGGAAAGAAGTTATGAAGATGGTAATGATAAATGAAGTATGTACAAAAATCTTTGAAATGATATAAAACGAAATATTTTTCAGCACAGTGTGTTGAACAATAGCTATATACTATACTGAGGACTTACTCGAGCGACGCGTGGGTGCGTCTATAGGTTCATTTTAAATAGATACAAACAGTCATTGCGAGAGTACCTTATATTAGGAGATACACATTATTATGCTATTGCAAACATTTCTGTGGACATTTTTCAAGGTTTAGCCAGCGCTAGCCATGTAGATATCTATAGATAACTCGACGGAACCAGTAATTTCATTTTTCCGTGGAAATGAAAGATTTTCCTGTAGTAAAAGGTCTCCTAAATATCGACCCGAGTAATAATATCACTACACACTATGTTGGTGGATCTTACCATACGAGTATTAAATGTAACTAGATTTATCTTAATTATGGGAGTGAAAATATATACCTGTACATAATAACAAATACTTATACAAAAATTATCTAGACAAAGCACAGTATTTCTTTCTTTAGTTAACTATATTTTTTTACACAGCCGGCTCTTTAGTGATCTCTTAATTAATATCTGTTTTTATTTAAAAAATGTCAAATATGAGTGTTCGTGTGCTTAAAAGTTGCATAAAATTGCCACAATTTTTATAAAAACAAAAGCATATAAGAATCTCATTTAAAATTTGAACTTTAATTTTCCCTTACCTGTATAAAGAGCTAGTATAATAACAAGAACAACGCAAATGAAAGCAAAACACGATGTTTAGGAGCGCCGCGTTGTACACAACTTTGTGCTATTTCTACCGCCTACACTTTTACAAAGAGTATTTTTAATGTTTCATATAATAAAGAATTCTAGTTAAATTCTGGAGTCGCTCTCCTTTGTCAATATCCAGTCATTTTGTGTCTAAATAAAAAATATTTTTAGAAAAAGATCTAAATTTTGGCAGTTCTCTCATTGTCTAAAGCATTCTATTGGTTTATAATTAATACATAGTTTACTATAATATTCATGCAAAATAAAAGCGATACTTCGTTTTATAATATCTTTTCATATAATGGAACTGAATAATGATATAAAATATACCAAAAAATGTAGTGTAATTCAAAGAAATTATTAAATAAAACAAACAGAAATAGCTACTTTGATTGTATATTATTTCATCATTTTTATTTGTAAAATCTGATTAATATTGAGTTAAGTTAATGATCTCATGTAAATGCATGATATTCCGATACTAATTACGTCACAGTGCGATACAAACGCGGTCAAACATATTAATTACTAATTGCACTAAATATATTTGGAGTACCAATACCAGTTAATATCAAAAAAATTGGAACGGAATTAATCTATACATATAATAAAATTCTGAGTCGAATTGGTAAATTAAATATTTTTTGGAAAATCTTATTGAAATAGTCATTATTATCGACACATACATCACGACACGAGGCCGAATCTATAGTTTTTTTAATTTTTGTCTGTATGTTTGTCTGTCTGGAAACGCATAACTAGAAAACACTGGACAGATTTTGATGACGTTTGGAACAGTGAAAGCTGGTTATCCGGGTCAACATTAAGGATACTTTTTACTGAGAGAAAATATCTCATCCCTAAGAAATCTATATTAACCGGAGCGAGAGTGAGCCGCTAGTTTAATATAAATTTAATTATAAACGCGTATGAAATCATGAGATTAGACACGTCATATTTTAAAAAATTGGCTTCAAATATAGTTTGATTAGTATGTGTAACAACAACAAAAAAATACCTTTTCACTTTTCAATTACTCGGTATTTAGATTACAAAATTTCTTTTTTTAATTTAAATTCAAAACTATAACAAGTCTTATTATTTTACCTTTTACCTAGAAGTGAAATTTTAAGCTCAAATATTTTTGCATGATGGTGCACTTCAAAACTCATCTCAAACGGGTCATATTGTGTAGATATTTTTAATTTAAATGAAAAAAGTGGTAAAATTTTTAATATTCCTCTTTAAAATACTAATCAGTCGGTTCCCAGAGCATAATTTCCCCTCAATATCCGCAGCATCCGCGTCATCTCCGACACTCGCTCGGCATGTACGTGGTTGACCTACTTTTTTCCTATTTCTCTTTTATGAGCATTCTGAATAACAATCGATTGTTGCAGTTTTTTGCTATACAAGTTTCCTAGCACTGAGAACTTTTAAAAAAAGGATAGATAATTATGTGATAACGAAGTACATATTATATATTTTTTTTCTTTAATTAGATTATCATAGCAATTATATGAGTACAGTAGTAGTAAAGTATGGATATATACGTATATACTTTCATCTTAACATAATTGAACCTAATACATCTTCATAAGAACCTAGACCTGAGTGAACTCGTTAACTCATTTTGCCTTAACTCTAGTACGTACTTCGTCGCCTCGTTCTTACAATAGTAACAATTTATCTCCAGCCAGTAATAACAATACCTCAAAACTATCTTTTTATTCAATTAAAAAATCTTAAAATTAATTTGAGTGCAATAGAGATGGTAGTTCCATAGGTAATAAGAATTAAAAGGAATTTATAGATATGATATCGTGTGTGATGTGATGGTTACACGTGTATGATTAAATTATATTTTTTTTATTTTAGATTTAATACTTTTAAATAATAAATAAATATGTTGGGACACTAACACACAGGACCATTTAGTTCCATGGTAAGTTACGAGGCCTGTGTTATGAATACCAGATAGTTGATACAATACACATACACTTTAAATACGTTCATATTATAAATACAAACACCCGTGCTGAGTACAAGCATTCCTGCTTATCACACAAATGAATATCCCCATCGCGAGTTGAACCCACGACCGCTGGCACAGTAAGTAGGGTAACTACAAACTGAGCCAAGCGTGTCGTTTTGTGGATAAGGTTATGGGTTGAGATCATTCTCGCGTTATTTAAAAACATTTTAAATTGTACATTTTACGAGTAATATTATAATAAAAAAAATGATTAATGAACCCCTTCATTTAATATGCCACGTGATACTCTTGATAAAACTTCTTAATTAGATTTTCTCACAAGGATATTATAACGAAAAATATAACGAGCGTTTCCATTTCACGTCTTTCGTTAGGCTCAGAATATATTTTTTATAACTTCACCAAACATTTTCCGCTCAATTATTATAATATTTAAAGCTAAGATATAACTCACATTCTACAAGTTACGCATGCCACGCCATTATTACCATGAGACCGAGACAATTTATTACTGCACTGGATAATCATACAAAATAGTAGAATATTTTTAATTTCGTAGGCCAAGCCTACTTTATTACATGGGTATACCCGTGACAAACAATCCCGAAATACCGATAACTCTCAAAATTAAGTGCCAAACATGGTAAATAACCCGTTTTAAGTCATAATAATATTGTCACAAATCATAAAAACTTAAAAATATACTTTCTTTGCCTACAGCAATACAGATGCAAATGAGCTGGCATTACAACCTGTGATAAAATAACCGGTCCTAAGTTTTTTTAACTTGTAATAGACATTAATTCCAAAGTCAGACAATTATCAAAATTGATTATATTTTTCTAATTTCTTTCTAATTCATGGGTGAAACCCTACCACCCTACCCACAGCCATACAGATACATTATGCAAATGAGTACACAATGCCAGAGGGCCCGCTCGACGCTCGCGGAGGCGTGATTACGGACTTTCGCACTATTCCACACCATTTGAAATTTTATATGAGGCGACACATTTAATACTCGCACAGTTAAAATATAATAAATGTTCTGTTTTTCTGTGAATTCTTATCTAAAATATTTTAATGATAATCTAGTAATGGATTCAATTAGCGTAGCGTAGTTTTTCGTAGTTCAGGGACATTTTTTTGATAGTTCGTCTTATAATAATTAATTTTTTGTCTCCATAAATACTTGACCATTATTTTTTGACTTTCGAGAACATTATATTAAAAAAACTTAAATGTTTTTTATCCAGCCCATTCTTATGCAGCGTGCGTGCGGTAACAAAATTCAAGAACAATTTTGATTTCACATCCATTGCAATCAACTCAAATTTTTAAAATTTGTAATAGAAATTGAACATCACAATACACATACATACATATAGATTGTAAATATTATTATCAAGGATTCTTTGAAATAGATATTGCATTTTAAATAACAATAGCTGGTGTGTCTACTGGCATAAATTAATCCTGACCTACGCTCGCCACTTCGCAGTATACAAAGCCGAGTCACGCTCAATTACACGCACTCGAGGATTACGTACAGTTCTCTTCACTTGTTGTACACCAAGCTATCCACTTCGTTTGTTTTCTCTATCCATATTAATATCTCTATTGCTATAACCTAAAGTCTATTAGCTGTCTGTTTTGTAGCAGGTTCGAGTTCCGAACATTACAAATTAATATCCTTTAGTCGTTAGATTTACATGCATTTATTATTTGACATTTTTTGCCTACAGTAAAGGAGATGGCTTAACACATTTGCGGATATCTTAGTTCTTTCGCTTCTGTTATCGTAAAATACTAGAAAGCATGCTAGAAGCATGCTTTCTAGTTAGAGAGTCCTAAGAATTTAGCTCTTTTAAATTTTCAGTTTAAAAAGTCTTTCCAGGTGAAGATATCTATTGAAATTTGCCTCGGCAACTAACTCTTTAGTTACGTAAGGTTTCAATGAATTTCTAAATTTTTGTTTACATAATTATGTTGAGACATTAATACACAGCACCATCTAGTTCAATGATAAGCTACAAAGCTTGTGTTGTGGATACCAGTTAGTTGATACACTACACATATATAACTTTAAATGCATACATATTATAAATATAATCACCCATGACTGGAGTACAAACATTTGTGCTCATCACACAAATAAATGTATAAACTAGAAGAAGAACTATCGGAAAATATTTTTGGTATCGCACTTTCAATTAAGAATTCATCAGCTAAGTTGACTATGAATGTTCTATCAAGAAATTCTATGCCTAGTGAAGCATAAATATTATAATTTGAAATATAGCTCACAATTTATAAGTAGGTAATGAAATCATAAATAAATGTAATAATTTTGATATTACTATCCCCAACTTTCGAACTTTTCAGTAATAGATATTCGATAGAGAAACTATGAAAATGAATATAAATCGAGCATCAAACTCGACCCTAAACTCTTAAATCGTAGCCCAAAGTTATCTACGACGTAAGCGATCATTATTATCTGCTATCTTTCGTGAATTATGACATCACCTACCCTTTTGGTTTTTATCATTTTTTTATATAAAAAACTATATAAAAATATTTGACATTGAATTAAAGAGCTTTTGAATGAATATATATTGCACATAAAAAAAGAAAACAATATAAAACATTAGGAGAAAATTGAAGACAGAGATGGACTTATCTCTTAGGATGAGATGAGGGATGAGAAAGATTGTAGTTTAGCGGAGCAGAAAAATGAAATAAGGAAATAATATTTAAAAAAGTTAACAATTTCATAGTTCTAAAGGTATTGTTAGTAAATACATACATACATACATATATTTTTCATAATTAATTTAGTATTAATAATGTTAACTATAAAGTTTTCATTAGTTTTACGGTTCTTTAAATAATTTTTATTTTTCATAGCGATTTCAAACTTTACAAACTTATAATGATGTGGATGGCAGTACAATAGTGGACTTTGTATCTTTTAATCTACATATTTATAATTTTCAAAGATTTTTACCCGCAAAAAAACACTACATTTTAAGAAATAATAAAATTTTGTATTTAGTACATCAATTGTATAATGTAAATTGCAAAAGTATACAAAAATAAAGTCATATAGGCAGTGATATTTATTTTTAATTTAGAAATGTATCCAAGCAAGAATATAGATAAGGCTAGAAGCAAACTAGGACCGTAAAGAAATGCCTAAATAAATACACGATCGAGAAAAAATAAACGACGTGGTGAAAACGATAGTGTCCAATTCTTTACCCCTATTTATATAGGACATATGTATATACAAACATACTTGGAAATTGAAGCCTTTGAATAAATACAGAATAAATAAATAGTTTAATTCGAATTGTGGTATCATATTATACAGCGAACTTACATATTTTTTGAAAATTATTTTTCCATTTTTAGTGTAGGTAGACGTAATAAGCATG
The DNA here is from genome assembly GCA_947093115.1 of Brenthis daphne. Taxonomy (NCBI): domain Eukaryota; kingdom Metazoa; phylum Arthropoda; class Insecta; order Lepidoptera; family Nymphalidae; genus Brenthis; species Brenthis daphne. The sequence goes on from OX352481.1 coordinate 17,991,860, forward strand.
TAATTTGTAAGAAGAAAGTTTTTTAATAACATATTCGATTAAGCCATTTATTTTAGAATAATTTATTGCTGATTTTTAAAAACCGCTGAACCGATTTTGATAAAATTGAAATGGAACCACCTGGGAAGTATACCTTTTGAAACAAATTTTCCAAATCGGTTCAGGCGTCTTCGAGTAATCGGTGAACATACATAAAAAAAGATACCGACAAATTGAGAACCTCCTCCTTTTTGAAGGAGTCGGTTCATAAAAGGCACATCTAATAGCAATCTAAATATAAACGAAGTGAGCTATTTGTCAACGAACCTTTGTGTGTCCTAAATTACATTTATGTAAATGTCAGGCTCAAGTACGCTGGTGTGGACTCCACGTTGCTTGACATTTAATGGATTTGCAGAATAAATTAAATCTAGTATCCAGGCATCATGGAATAAATACTAATTTTTCATCCTCGTTATGCTAATACCGTTACTATGCTCTAAGCTTTCACAATATTTAATGCTATTTAATTTTTATGCAAAAGTAGAAAAAGACGCAAGCAGACGATCCTTCTGATCTGATCAAGTAAGTAGCTATTTTTTTATATTAAAGTGATTATTTAAATAATAACGTGAGTACCCCTGAGATAAATTAAAGACAAAAATGATTCTTACAGCATTTTTTTTAACTAAGGACACTCGTCCATTCCGTGAGCTTTTGTCATCTACACTACTGGTTAAGATAATATAATCCGATATATCTTACTTTAATTTTTAAGAGTATGCTTAAGTTTTGCTCTTTTATAATAATCGTCCATCAAACTAAAAAAAAAACAGGTCAGTTCTTAAAGATTCCAGACGAAAAACATTTTTAGCTAATACAAAAAATTCTCAAGGTCTACAGACACAACGTCGCTGATTCTTCAATTTCAAGGATCACGGTACTCTAAAAATAACAAAGATATTGATTTCACACGAGGTGGATTGTTAGGGGGCTGAATGACAGCGGGATATGATTGAAGTAAGGCTTCGGTTCGCGTGATAAATAACGATGCCGTGTAATGTGATACACATGTTACCAGATCCAAACAAATAACTACGAATTGACTAGATTTATGGCAATCATGTATTTGATTTACCAGAAACCTCTTAAATATGAAATTCATTCATTTTTTGTAAGGAATTATAATAATATACCTATACAAAAACTATAATAGCAAAAGCATTTTTATTCCTTGTTCCATTTTCCAGTTATATTACTGTTCTGGATAGATTTTACAGTATACCTAATGAAAGATTAAGATGAGTCTCAGGATAAACTATTTATTAATAATAGATGGCTTTGCAAATATCAATAAAATCTTGGTTTTGAACTCCAAAATTATTTAATTAAAGATATCTTTCAGACGGGCCAACAGTATCCATTCTAATGGTCAAAAACTATCTAAAATTAAGCTAGTAATGGCTAATAACACAAGACTAAAAACAGTCGTGCGTTTCTAAATAGAGCTTGCAAATTGTCGGTGGAACAACCCCCTGTCATTGAAACAAGTGCACGCACCTGCAATTGTAGACAATTACTATGCGAGATATAGATAGCAGAAGGCGTACGTTGGAGGTCTCTAAGCAAATATCTGTATAATATGATTTATATTGCAGAACTAGCGTTTGCTCTCGGCTCTGCCTGCGTGTATCGTCTAAAAGTAAAAAGCGACTTGTGTATCGTCTAAAAGTCATCATTGCGTAAAACTGGATAGGTAGCTTATAACCTTTTTTAATATGATAGGATATTTTTAAAACTGATTGATAATTCTAGAGATCAGTATGAACAAACATAAAGACTTTTCTGCTTTATATTTTATATTCATTTATTAAGTTTTAATATGAGTTAAAACATAAAAATGTACAAAAGCATCTTTTTAACGAAATAGTCAAGAATGTAAATAGTAAATTGAATGCTTGCTTGAAAACTTTGTAAGCACTTTTGTAACACTTTATTCAATATTATAGTCACTATGGGTTTGTTAAACGATGCCTGGGTTGATGCAAATAGAAATTAAAAACCTGTGGTTATACCTTTGGGAGACAGGCGTGAGCTTAGTTATTAGGAAAAAAGCGGAGAATCGTTGATCATGCACCTGTAATAAAAACAATGTGGAATTTAATTATTTTTTCAATTATTTTTGCAAAAAAAACCATGCAGCATCTTATCACCGATCACACAGCGAAGCTAACTAAATTATTTAACACCATATATTGTTCGGAACTCTCACTACTTTCAACTGGCCATCTCTCTCGTACGGCAATCTCCCCCTGAATTACCCTACTTAATATTTACTCTATTGAAATCTAATAGCTTTAAAACAATATACTGTTGTGGGGCTGCGAGTGTCCTCAATCACGTGTATCGACGTAAATTTCGTCAAGTGTGTGTGCCTCATTTGCAGACACGACAAATTAACTGTAATGTAGGCTAAGCACCAATATCTGTCTAAATTACTGTCGGACGAAAGCGCGATAAGATGATAGAAATCGTGACTAAGCTTTATTTAAATAAATAATAAATAAACATGTCGAGACATTAACACTCAACACCATCTATTTCCATGGTTAGCTACGAGGTTTTTGTTATATATATAACTTAAAATACAAACATATTATAAATATAAACACCTCCAGTGATTGGAGCGCAAACACCCTCGAATCCACGACCGCTGGCACGGCAAGTAGGGTCACTACGAAACTGAGCCAAACGTGTCGTCAACGAGACGTGTTAGCTGTTCACGGTTAAAGTTTAACTATAATATAAAATTATATTCACGGTTAACTATACGCTTATAATACGTTATCTATAATCTTTAATTTTAGATACACCGTATAATTCGAACCTAATTTTATAGTGTTTCGGCTGCTAGCTGCGAGTGTCAATTGTGCTGATAAAGTTACATAATTTTATCGATTTCACGTCGCCAATTGTATTTTATTTACGCGACAAAATGCCCGCTAAAAGTTTGATTGAAGCTAAAATAGTATGAGTGATATATTTTAAAAACACTCAGTAATAAAAAATAGATAAAATATATTGAAATTCACTATTTAGCCTTTGAGTTTACCATCAATATTGTGTCAAAAATAAAAGTAATTTGTACATATTTTTCAAATAGAAAAATTAACAAAAAAAAATACACATTTCTAAAATCACCTTATTAGTAATCATCTCATCCTTGATGGATAGTACCCAGGTATAGAATTTACGTGTTATGGGGTGTCCCCATTAATTCCAAGTTTAAGTTTAGTTATGGTTCCAGCTGGCCGAATGCGAGTTAGCGGACTTCACGTTTTTCAAAAACTGGATAGGTTCTCTCAGACATAGAAATTTCCTCACGATATTTTCCTTCGCAGTAAGCTAAATTAGAATATAATAATTAAACATAATTGAAAGCGATACGCAGATGAAACTCCAATTGTGTGAAAATCGGAAATTCAACCGGCTTCACTTCGATTTATCAAGCGTGCACATTACCATTTTGCTGTCACTGTCTATCCGATGCGAGACCTTTTTAACTAAAAAATAACATAATCTATACATATAATAAAATTGTAACTAAGCCGAATCTGTACATTAGATATTTTTGGAAAATGTTATTGAAATAAACATTATTACCGATACAGAGGCTGAATCTATAGTTTTTAGAATTTTTGTCTGTCTGTCAGTCTGTCTGTCTGTCTGTCTATTACCGCATCACAGAAAAACCACTGGAGGGATTTTGATGAAATTTGGTATGGTGATAGCTGGTTATCCGGGTCAACATATAAGATACTTTTTACCGCGGGAAAATGTCTCATTTCTGAGAAAAAATACAAAAACTGCATTGTAAGAGTATACTAACATGTAAAACCTAAGAATTTGGTTTTTGGTCATCTGAACGCGGGCGGATCCGCGGGTAATACTAGTATTATATATAGATAATAATCATATTATCTACATCCGAAGAAGAACAGGAGAGAGAGAGAGAGAGAGAGAGAGAGAGAGGGAGAATTAAGATATATATTTCTTATTAATGTCGGTTAAAATATGATATAATCTTTAATTTAGTATTTAATTTATTGTTTACGAGAAAATTCACGCATACTTACAAAAATGGCTAACCAATAAATTCTTTATTTTTTACACTGCAAGTGTGATTTTTGACACAGTTTGAAAATTTAATATTTTATCAATATCAGAGATGTTTATATCTGCGAGTGAATTTTTGTAACTGCGTTACAAGTTACACTTCTCTGAAGTCTTAAATAAAGTTTTAATTTCGTTCCTGGTTTTATTTACACACCAAGTAACAGTATTTGTGTCGGTTTGTTGCGTTGTTTATTATTTTAATGAACAAAAATGAATAATTTAGTTTGAAATTTATGAATATATATTATTTCATTAGTATTTCGTAGTAATTATTTCGCCGTCGCGTCAACAGTGGAAGTGTGCCGTTTTGTTTGTTACATCGTTTTTAACGATTCAGGTCACAGTTTTTATGTATTTAAATGATATTCAAAAATGTATTAGGGACGCTATGACATTCAATAAAACAAACCGTGAAATGAATAAAAATATTATACACTAGCGATTGACCCTGACTACGCTCGGCTTCATTCCTAGGTAGTTTTAACGGTTAGTATGGAATAGATAGATTATATACTATATGTTATATAGCCTATAGCCATTCTGAATAAACGGACTATCTCATGCAAAAATATTTTTTTAAATTTGTATTGGTAGTTCCTAAGATTAGCGCGTTCAAACAAACAAATTCTGCCCCATGCATGGTTCATACAGAGAACAATATTTTTCTGCCAAGTTTACCTCACACGTCTAGTTATCAAAATTATATTATATACTTTTCTATATCTAATCATACTAATATTATAAAAAGGTAAATTTTGTAAGTTTGTTTGTAGGAAGTAATCTCTGGAACTACTGGACCGATTTAGATGAAATTTGGTAAGAAGATAGTTTGAGTATTTATCCCGGGAATCATCTTAAATATCTACTTAAATTTAGTTTTAAATAAAACTATCTATTCAGTTTTTTCGCGTATTTATTTTGATTATTGCTTAACAATCATGAATGAATTAACCACTGGACTAGACATATAAGCGGACGTACCTTTATCGGTCTTCTCAGTAACCAGGAGATTTTAGGCTTGGTCGTTTGTTTTTTGCGTCAGTCTCAAGCACTTATTTGTCAACAAAACATCTCCCAAAAATGACTAAATGTTCTGTTAAATGATGTAAAAACTATAACGGCGGAAGCAGCAGTATTTCTTTTCACTTGTAAATACATTATTTTATTACATTTATTGTTATTTATCACACAATTTAATTAAATGTAAAATAAAATGTCATATTATCAAACTATGTTTAATATAGTCGATATTTCTATGTATTGTTGACATCTGACAACCATCATAAAATCCCTGGATTATACCATTCAGAACAAATGACTAAACTGACGAGTGAGTCCATTTGACATCGACTAGTGCTTGACAATGTCGAAAAATATATCGATATTTGACGAAATTACTAAACGAATTGTGTTATTTGTACAGTACAATAACATAAAATACTTTTACCACAGTATCCTACAATCTGATGACAATAAATTTATAAAAATATTTTCTAAATCAAATAAAAATATAAATGCAAAAATTATAATTAGTATGTGTACTTAATTTTTTATTTTATTTTATTCCACATTTATATACTTTGGAATATTATTCCATTGTAATAATAATAAAGATCATTTTATTTCAACACATAAATTACACAAAATCAAACAATAATGTTTTAGCACTAAACTTCTGGGTTGGCGATTTGTAATAAAACACTTTACCACTTGCACTAATTATTTTACTTTCACGATCCAACACTCACTTTAATTTGCAATCTCTTTTTCTTTTTCCTAATTTCACAAATGTTTATTAAGAACTGAGCAATAGTAGGACAGTGTCACATTTTTATAACTATCCGAGACAATCAATTGCCAATTAAAATAGTTCAATAACAGAATCAACAAAATCACTTTATTTAATTAAATTAGCTTAATATTTTTTTTAATCTTTACAAAATAATATTTATTATATATTAATGGAATATATACCCGATATTCATTTGTTCATTAACATTATTATAGGCCAACAGAATGTTGCCATCAATGCCATCGTATTTATATAAATCAAATTAAAAAATAATTATTATTTGACACATTATTATTGCCTCTTTAATTCATTTATTTTAATTTATTAAAATTAAAAGAAGAAGAATAAATTAAAAGATGTAAAATATGATGACTATGCTAACCAATGTCTCAAATGTCATTCATTGGTTCATCGATATATGTATTTTATCGATTACGTTCAAGCACTAGAAATATTGTATTGTGTATCAGTGTTTATAATAATGTAATAAAATCTTTGTGTGCGTTATGCGTCACTTGGTTGAACTAGTTTTCATACATTTGTATTTTATGTCAGGTCCAGTCTCTAATTCGTTCATGTTAACAATATTTCGAATGCTTTACAACAATCGCTTTTTATATATTTTAAGAACATAATTCGTTGCTATACATTTTTGTGGATGTTTTGGAATTATGAAAATAAATAAAGTTAGTTATTTAGTATTTATTACAATTTCGGTACAAAAACATAACGTAACAATACAAGAAACAATCGCTTGATAAATACATTTATCAACAAGAAACTTTGAGAAAGTCGGTAGAGAAAAACGAGTGTGTTAAAAGTTAAATGCCTATTAACATACCTAGTAACTCTATCATTTAAAATATTACAGAATATATAGAATTTTTTGACATTGTAAAAATTTTATACCTTTAGTGATAAGATGGTTGAAAACAAAAAGCATTGAATTATAAATTCTTTAAAGTAGCCTTACATTCTCTCATTTTAAAATTCATATAAACACCTGTTCACCACTTAAGTTTCTACTGGAAATGAAAACAATATGAATATATTGTTCTTAAAGTAACCTAGTTGTCTCTTCATATAAAAGCCATCCCTTAACTTACAAATGGGGCGTCCATTGTGGCGGCAACGAACGAGACGTGCATTGTCTGACTCTCCCAGCTGACAGCTCTCCTTTAACTCACTCGCATTCAGGTGATCGACTGGAATGGAAATGTTTTACTTCCCGGTATTCTAATTTATATCTTATAATAATACTAAACGCACAATCCTTGTGTATATAATATATTGTTTAGATTTAGTTCAAATTTATCTTATGGAATAACACAATCAGTTTGGCACCTAGAAACGCAGGTCACTAGTTCAAATATAATTAACTAAATTACTAATTACTTACTATTTTCATAGTTTTTAGTAGGTATTAATCTCATCTTTATATATAAAATTCCAGTACGTGCGTGATATATTTTATAGAGCTTCTATTTTTATTTTATTTAAAAATGGCTTGTACGATACCCATAGTAGTATATAATCATCACGAGTTTATTTCTTTGTTTTTGTTAAAAAACAAGATTTTTTATGTTGTTTGTTTGAAAGCGCTACTAACAATAAACGAGGTATCTGTTTGAGCTGAAAAATATAGTTTTGCGTTTAATATTCTATTTATTGAGAAAAGTTATAGGCTCTCACGCTATGGCCTTGAGGGAATACTCTAAAGTCTAGCAGAACCGCTTTATTTTTTGAATTTGACAAATTACCTAATATTATTATTTTCTGAGTTTTGCATTAATATATAAGTGTTCCTTTAAAATTCCATATTTTTGTTTTGATTGAGAGACCAGTCGTTCTTGTGCCGGGTGTGGGCGGACTTAATCTTTGACAGAGCGAACAGCTCACGTCTAGATGTAGACCGTAATTAGCGACCTCCTCACGACAAATAGAAATAGGGCCAATCTATTTCTAGACTTTGGCTCTTTTTAAACACCTTGGAGGACTGCAGGTGTATACTTTATTTCTTATTCACGACTATCCACTAAAAGAATTGAATTGAATTCTAAAAAGTACAGGTTTCTATGAACTGTGGTAATGTAAAATTTGCACATTATGCAAATATAAAAAAATGTCGTACGAAAACATCTGTGAAGAATTTTACCAGTTTCTTTTTACCTTTTCTAATATTCTCTTGTTCATAAATGTATCAGTGAAGACAATTTCATACATAATATTATCAGTATGGTCTATTAATCATAATGGATTTAATTTTTTTATGAAAAATATTTAGACTTATTAATAGACATCACTCATGACGTTTATGAGTTTCTAAGTAAATTATCGATATCATTTGTATAACCACGGTCACGACGAGCTCCTCCGGAATAATGACTCGGCATTTAACGGTACTCTTAACAAGTTTTGGTAATTAACGAAGTTTCTTATCCTTTATAATTGGAAAATTTATTTAAGCGAAATAATAGCTGTAACGTCGAACTGAATTCTTTACCGAATAGATTAATAGTGTCTAGATACTGAGAAGAGTTAGAGTTATTTATTTTATTTGCTGGGTAATAAAATTTTGTTAACAGTCTAGCTCACTCAATATTATTTTCATTCGGCTTAAAATTATTTCATAGTAGCGACTCACTCTCGCTTCGCTCGGGTTCGTTCCTAGTGAAGAACAAATATAACTCAATTCCACGGGAACCGTTAATTTTTCCGGCATAAAAAGTAAACTATGTTCTATTTCAGGCTATAATCTATCTCTGTGCCAAATTTCATCCAGATCCGTTCAGCTGTTCTGGCATGATACAGTAACAAACACCCACCAAGCTTTCGCATTTATGATGTTAATGGGATTATGTAGGATTTTTTTTATTTACTGTCTGATCTTTTAGAAAGCCGTTAAGTAAATAAAAAATTCTTGAATAAAACGAATGTTTTCATTCTAATGCAACTTCATACGAGTGGCTCCACTTGAAACTAACTGCTTTGCCTATAAGAAAATGGAATGAATAAAAGATTAAATTATTTGACCTAAGCCATATATATATATATATATATATATATATATATATATATATATATAAGGCCAAAAGCTAAAAGAACACAATATGTATAATTTTGTAAGATCTGTATGTATCTGAGGCATGTATGTATCTCCGAGTAAGATCTGTATGTAAAACCTATATAATGACCTTTGAGACCTCTAAACCTTAGTCTCTTCCGTGACCATGATTGAAGTAAAGCCTTCGAAACGTTCATAACCAAAATAAATCGGCGATAAAATCCGAAAAGATAGTTTTATTTCAAAATGTCAAGTATTCGCGTAAATCTAAGAAATTATTATCTAAAAGAACATATCTTGAAAATACAGTACATTATTATTTAAAAGATACATTTTTAGTAACGGTTTTCCACCGGTCGAAGGTCAAGACCTACACCGAAGTGGGCAAGAAGAAGCAGTGAGTGCTATCGAGTGCTCTTTAAAGTGAAAGACGAGATGTTCTGTCAAGACTTTTAGTCAATTTATATTTTATCAGATTTATAGATTCGCTGTCTCGAAATGACTACATACAGTCGAATATAAAGTAGCTTCATAATATTCTCATAATCTATACTACGAGTATACTATAATATTATATAGAGGAAAGATTTTCTTGTTTGTTTGTATCGAAAAAGCTCCAAAACTACTAAACAGATTTAAATGAGATTTGGTAAAAAGATAGTTTGAGACCCTGGGATATGGGATAGTACCTATAGTTTTTATTCTATAAATCATCCCCTGCCTAGTAGTAAGGCCTATAGCGTTCCTCAATAAACGGGCTATCTAATGCACTATGATTTTTTCAAATCGGATAAGTAGTTCCTGAGATTAGCGCGTTCAAACAAAGAAATAAACAAACAAACAAACAAACAAACAAACAAACAAACAAACAAACTCTACCTATTTATAATATTATTATAGTATAGATAATACAGATATATTTTATCGATATTATCACTGCAAACCTAGAACAGAAACAAACAAGACTATAAAATTTCATTCAGATCCTGTAACTTGAGTAAATGCCTTTTCAATAGCTAGTGTCTCAATATTCTATTATTTAAAGCATCTATATTTTGTAATCTAATAAAATTTTGAATATCGACAATATAATCGATTGAAAAGTGAAAACAAGCCCCTAAGCCTTCAGCGAAAAAGTAGTATAACGAAACCCAATTCCCTCCAAAGTTTACATGAAGACATTCAGTATAATTATAATAATACTTATTTACAGTTATATATTGGCTATGTCTCGACAAAACTAAATTAATACAGATATACAGAAAAAATATACCCAAATAAATGGAAAACTATCTTATATGCTTTATAAATGATGACTTTCGGCTTAAGCTTTTACTTAATAAAATCCTACGGTTTTTATATTTATAATATGTATGTATGTATTTAAAGTTATATATGTGTAGTGTACCAACTATCTGGTATCCATAACACAGGCCTCGTAGCTTACCGTGGAACTAGATGGTGCTGTGTGTTAAAATCCCAACATATATTTTATTTTATTTCACAAACTTTCATATTTGTATAGTCGCGTGTGATTATAATCCGTACTTACAATCGATCACTCACTGATCACTTAACGTTCGATAAAGTGACGTGGCTTCTAAAAATGACAGGACACGTCTGGTCCTACTAGTTATATTATATATTCGACATAATAAAAACTTATAAAAACATAAAAACCGACTTCAAAAAATACTGCATTGATTTGTATCGGCTAGCACCGATTTCGAAATTTTTTGAATCAAAACTACCAACCAGTTATTTTTTACTTTTTACTGTTTTTTTTTTGAAGTCGGTTTTTTTAAGTTTTTATTTTTCCATTTTTAGTGCAGATTGTATGTACATAGTAGCAAAATAAGAAGAAAGTATTTTAAAAATTCTGTTGCTGAAAAATCAATTATCTGCTATTTTCTACACTTAGCGGTGATTTTTTTTTCACATTTAAACGGGATCAACATATATCCAATATTAAAAGAATTATCGAAATCGGACTACACTGTAAAAAGTTACGCGTGGTCAGATATTATAAAAAAATAAATAAAATATACGTGTGGGATTAAGAATCTCCTTCTTTTTATCGTCGGTTAAAAAGTCCTTAATCATCTCGAATAACTTACTTATATTTATCAAAATGATACGATAAATATTTTTATAAAGCATCTTTGCGCATACACCGCGCCGGCTGGTTCAAGGTGTGAATTGAATCAATTTGAATTTGAAACTCGGAGATATTGCTTCCTGTACGTGTATATTTAGATTTATTTTTATGTATTTGTTGAGATTGTATAAATCGTTGCTAGATTATGCCTATCTGCAAATTTTTAATATTTATAATGTGTATGAATTTAAAGTTATATATGTATAGTGTATCAACTATCTGGTATCCATAACACAGGCCTCATGCCTTACCATGAAACTAGATGGTGATGTGTGTTAATGTCCTAACATATTAAAAAAATACGGGTGGGGCTGTGTCGGGGTCCCGCTATTGGCTTAACGTGAAACGTCTATTTCAGCGAGTCGCTTTTAGTGTTAAAGATAAAGTAGGTACCTATAGTGGTAGTTATAAATATTTTGCATATTTGAAAACAAATAAGTAAAAATAGTAATCTTTGAAAATATCAACAGAAAGAATGTAATATAGATACATATATCATTTTTCAGACAATAACAACGCTTACTATGGCAACCTAATGCAACCTATTTTGTTACCGTCCACTTTTTTGATCTGGTAACCCTGTTTCGATGTCATTTTAAGACGCTTCACGTCAACAAAAAGATATCAAGCTTAGAAGAATTTCTTTAAAAGAAACTCAATACCTATTGTGACTTGATCTTTTCAATTCTATTATAATAAATATTATGTAATTGAAAACCTTTCAGAAAAATACATTATATGCCGAAAAGTAAATATATCGGTCAGAGAAATAAAATATGAACAAAATACGCCAAGTTTTTCTCTTACCTACTCGTATATCTCCGAATTACTTTAGTGCGGCAGACAAATGTTTCTTCCCGCGGGAATACACTGTCAAAGTGTTACGAAATATTCGCCTATGTATTTATTTACTAGGTCTCAGATTTTACAGTAGGTAGGTACTTGTAAGCTACTTGTGTTCATCAATTGTTTATAGTGATTTCATATTTATATAATTTGAAAGGATCAATTCTCGTTACTTTTTTATATTTCTAACCCTTTTTTGACACTTACGTACTTGTTTATGAAATTTATTAATACATTCAAAACGGTAGTCACAGAAGTATAAAAGTATTTGTTTGTTTTGAAACCATGACTTTTTTGTCCTAAAATATGTCCCGCCCTTTTCCATAACATGACAATCTGCCAATTGTTATCTTCATTACAACTATTTCTATACAATTTTAAGTAAGTATATTTCTTGAATTTTTAATAGAAAAAGTATAAAGCGCAACACTAATAGTAGGTACAAAATACAAAATTTTACTTTACGTATAATTGAAATAAGTCTAAAATTCAAAACCCTCTATCTAGAACTATCAATTCCATTATAGATAATAACACCAAATTAGCCAAATTTCAGTGTAATTCCAATACTAACATTATTAAACTACACTAATCAACTAATCGATGGTATTCTCGTTACGTTTCGACCAAAATCCGACACTAACGAAGTATTAATGAATTTCAGTTGAACTAAAACAGTTCGTAAATCGCAAACGGACCGCATTACTACATGTTCTACTTATTTAATGGTAACTCATTAATTTTGCTTGGGCTCGTTTGAAGAGAAACAAAACGCTGTGGTTTTTAATTAAACATTAGCCAGCGGGTTTTGTGTACACGTTGACCAAAAATATTGTAATTCCAAACGTTCTGATGTTTACGACAGGCTATTTTCCAAATTAAAAATATTTTTAATGAAAGGACCAGACAATATTTACATAGAATACAACTTTAGAGATGGTTGTAAAAATAGTGAACGCATAAAAAGAACATGCTTAGTGCGTTTCTACTATAGCGCTCTTAACGTTATTTTCAACGCCATGGAACATTGTAGAGTTGAATCGAAGTGTAGAGATTTGATTACTTTTTCTAATATTACAGCATATTATTATTACAATACGTATGACATAATATCTGATATTTTTTATTAGAATATGTAATTATTTGAATGACACTGCTTGTTTTGAAACAGATATTTTAATATCCTCGAGAGACTCGTTACTTCGCCTCCATACACGAGAGTGACTCGCGGTCTATTGAAGCTTTGTATTTATAATAGATAGTAAATATTATTTAAATTTTCAATTTTCAACCATTTTAAAACATTAACAAAGACCGAGTTAGTTATTATTTACTGTTAAGTTTCGTAGTAAGCTTTGGTCAGCGTACAAACTGACCAGATTAAAACAAATATCCGTATAAAATATTTAAGACTTTCCCGAAGTTGTTCTATGTAGATAAATAGACCTTGGCTGTATAACAATGAGATTGCTCGTAGAAACTTTTCCATACAATATGTAATAGCGTTGTTATAGGGTCACAATCTATACATATAATAAAAATTTAACCGAGTCGAATCTGTACATTAAATATTTTTTGTAAAACCTTATTGAAATAGTCATTATTATCGATACACAGGCTGAATCTACAGTTTTCAGAATTTTTATTTGTCTGTCTAGGAACGCGTCACGAGAAAACCACTGGACAGATTTTGATGAAATTTGGTATGATGATAGCTGGTTATCCGGGTCAATGTATATATAGGCTACTTTTACTGCGGGAAAATATCTCATCTCCGAGAAATCTATACTAAACGTTAAAACGTAGTAGTCGCTAGTTGTACTTCCATGTCTTATTTATTGAAACAATTATGTTATAGAGATGTTTTATAATGTTTAAAGAACCATACAAATATGAGCTACTGTTTGACACATGTATTTTTTTATTTATATTCACCGATTTCTCGCAGACGGCTTCACTGGTCGCCTAAATGGTATCCTATTAAAATAGGTCCTGAGGCGATCCCAAATAATCATCCGCATACCGTTTTCGTGAAAATCGAATAATTGGAAAACAAAAATGAACATTCAATTTAGATATGAAAATAAAGCATTAACTTTATAATTGAAATTTATACATCAATTTGTGTTATATTCATTTATATTTAAATGGATTTGATTTACACTCCATTGGCTGGCACTCTGGCATTGACTTTTAACATTTAATTTTAAGATTTAAAGGTTATTGGTAAGATTTAAGATAAGATTTAAGATTAACTACATAAACGTTTTCCCGTATATTTATTAGCAATTATAAGAAATCTCCTGGAAAAATCTTACAAGTACTTTCCATTTAACACGTATATATATGTTTGTACTATACGTATGTATGTAATGTTTAGTTTTCAGGAAACAACCAAAATTTTTATTCACCACAAATTATGTATCAAATTCGTGTTCGTTCGTGTTACCGTAGATCAAAAGTTCTATCAACGGTTTAGAAAAAAAAATACTTTAAAGCTGGCCCTGTTGAAACAAACTTAACACTAACATAGCTGTTTTGATTTTTTTTTTACTTAAAACCATGTCTAACATTTATAATTTTTATCGAACCCCAAAATAGTCTGAACGTAATGACATCAATCCCTGTCATTGTATTTTCTATAAAATTATTTATCAATAGGTTGTTTACACAAATACGCTTTTAAAATTCAATTTCTCTATCTATATCTTCATTTATTTATGCAAAAACGTGATGTCTTCATGACCGATGCCGGCCACGGCGGCTAATCTGATTGAGAGTAGCCAACTGCGCAGGAGATATTATAGTGCACAAGTGTACGCGCAGACACAAGTGCACTCTCTATTCCTGTCACTCTCATACTCCGGTGGGACGACCACTCGACACGACCAGTGAGAGTTAAGGCGCAGGACCGACGACTTTACGTGCTCTCCGAGGCACGGGGATGAAACACCGTCAACTTCCCAACTCCGGGCCGTTACTGAGGCTTAATATACAGAAAGACTCAATGACTAAACTTGGCCCGACCCGGGACTCGAATCCAGGACCTTTGAGTGTGCAGCCGTACATACTAGCCACTGCACCACCGAGGCAGTTCATTAAGTACAAATACCATAAAAGATATAACTCACTTAAGTTACAACATTTGTTTTCATAGACTATAAGCTCGAGCATAACCGCTGGCCGCGACTAGTTCGTGTATATTATCGGCTCACACGGTTTCAGCGAGCGTTATCCAAGTAATTGGGAAAAGTTTTAACAATGTAATATTTCTGCACACAATTCAGTACTTTTGCAATTTATTGCTAACAAATTGTAAATCGTGTATTGAAATTAAATTCAATCATAATTATTATTCAATTCAATTTGTGTGTAAATACGTTGTATTCGTAACAACATGAGGCTATAGAAGCAAGAATATTTATGTACTATGTATTATTTACTTGCGCGCGACTTCGCCTACCTTGTAATATAAATCGAAGTTCTATTATAAATGCGAAAGTTTGTATGTAACTGAAACAGTCGGAAGGGTTTAGATGAATACACATATTATAGAGTGACCTGTGTATATACCTAATAGTTACCTATGGCCCGTAAAAGTGAGGTTTATCGCTAATTAATCGCATCTCCATCAACTATATTACTAACACACAGACAGACAGACAGACAAAAATTCTAAAAACTACAGATTCGACCTCTGTATTGATAATAATGTTTATGTATTTCAGTAAGATTTCCCAAAAAATATTTTATGTACAGATCCGGCTTATAGTTACAATTTTATTATATGAATACATTGTACCACTAAATTTAACTCTTTCTCTAATTTTAAAAGTTTGGATTTACACGTAGTCAAGCTCCATATCTGTCGATTTCAATATCATTAAAACGTAATTGATAGATAGAGACCATCCATCCACGCAACCATCGATCTATTACTATTATGACTAGAGTATTTTTGTAGAAATATGAATGTGCAAGCTATTTTCGTATTAAAATAAGTTCGAGATAAGTTTAAAAGTTGATCATAAAAAGGTAACAAACGGACAGATTAAATTAAATAACATTTATAATATTAGTAAAAGTTAATAAATATATTCCTTGTTATTTTTCTATTGTGTATATAAAATTATAAAGCAGATAGCATCACTTGTTGCTATGAAAACGTTGTAACAGCTATTAAGTGAGTGATAGCGACGTTTACTTGTAAATTTTATTCATAGGTCGGCGAATGTTTATGCAAATATATTAAAATCGAGCGTCTCCCGAGCGTTTAATCGCTCAACTGTTTAGCGACATTCATAAACAGCTTATTCAACTTACGAACTTAAATAAACTACGCTACTTTAATATCTATATGTACACTAAGACGTGCAAGGAATATCTGTTTTTGAAGTTCTCTCAATTTCTACGTTTTATAATTGTTGGGACATAATTACGTATAAGACTGAAAAATTGAAAATAGAGTTAGAGAATTATAGTTTTGAATGTTACACCTCCTGTATTAAGTCGTCTTAGAATGATAGTTCAACAATCTGATACTTAATATTATAAATGTGAAAATGTGTTTGTTTGTTTGTCTTTACCGCGGAAAGATAATCTCATTCCCACGGGAAAACACCTTATAATACAACCAAAAAAAGTACTTGTAACTTCAATACAATTAAATAAATACGTGTTTCAGCATTTTTCGAAATTCGTCTCATAAGGGTGTACAATAGGGGGTGGAAGTTTGTATGAAACCTATTTTTTAGAGTTTTTCTGTAGTTTTAGCGCGAGCGAAGCCGCGGGTTCTGTTAGTTTTATTTTAGGCAATATACTTTAGATGTACAATGTTAAACAAAAAATATATATTCCATGTGCCTTTGAACAAAATTTTCTCATAGTATGTTTTTATTATATAGGATCTGTCCTGATTCTTTCCTCAGTTTAACATACATATATATAATCACTTCTATTCAGTATCAACCCATAATCATTGAAAAAAAAAGATAAGGCTATTTATAAATATATTCAGATAAAAATACAAGTCTGCCAAAGAGAATGAGATAATTTATAAAGTCGGCCACGGGCCTGCTGCAGTAGCCCGCAGGTGCCTGGTCGCTAAACTTTGCTACCGAAACATGACCGTAAAAACTTCTATGCAAGATATCGTAAAATCTGAATATGTAAAATTTTATAGATTCTCTATAAAACTTTTGATTAAAACATGAAATTTGGGTACAAGCGGTGATCTATGCTTCGGACAGTAGTCCAACTACGTCGAGCGAAAAATATCGAAAAAATATTAGAGAAAAGCGCACCAGCTGCATACTGTATATTTATTTTAAACTAGCGACGTGCCCTCGCTTCGCTCGGATGCGTCCCTAGGTATTGCCACTGTTGGCCATTCTTCTTTTTAAGATGGTCATAAAATAATGTCAATTGAATATATATTGTTAGTAAAATGTTGTTTTATGTATACACTAGTGATTCACCCTCGTTCCGCTTGGGTCCCTGGTTGCGTTTTAAGATATTTTCTCGCAGTAAAAAGTCCTTTATGTTGACCCGGTTAACCAGCTATTATCATACCAAATTTCGTTAGTCTATCCAGTGATTTTCTTGTGATGCGTTCCTAGGCATAGAGACAGACAGACAAAAATTCTAAAAACTATAGATTCGGCCTCTGTATAGACAATAATGACTATTATTTCAATAAGATTTTTCAAATATATTTTTCAAAAAATATTTAATATACAGATTTTTGGAATGTTGTTGGAAATTGTTGGAATTTTATTATATATATATATATATATATATATATATATATATATATATATATATATATATATTATTGAAAATATTTTGACATTTTTTTAAGTAGCAAGTCACGCTGGTGTAGTAACAGTATGAAAGGTAAGTGATCTGTATGTATACTACGTCGTCTCCAGTTTACAGAATTTGTTGTAAATCAAGGCGCTTTGACAGTGACTTTCCGCTCAGTTATTTCTAACTGTGAGGATAGGTCGCTCAGATATATCGCAGGTGCATACAATGAGCCTTGAATTGGACATGTAATGTAATTTATTACCTACCCTTATGTGTTACATTTAGGCAATATCTAAATTTATGGATGAAAAGTTGAAATAAAGTACATATAAAAATCTATATTATCTTTTATTAGAGGGAGAGACTAAGGTTATAGACGTATCTAGTTGTAGACTATTGTTGTTTCCTCTGGCTGTGATCATGGTTGGTGTAAAATATTTGAAACTTCAGAAGCCAAAAATCAAAGTAAATGCAAGAAAAAACCCAAAAAGATAGATTTATTTAAAATTTAAAATATTAATGTTTTAAGAGGTATTGCGCATCTTTATTTGTAGAATGTAATACACATTTTTAAATAAAATAAAGTATCTATACAGATAAATAAAATTGAAGTGTCTGTTTGTAATGTCAAAATAACAGCTTTTTACTAAATGCATATGGATGTATACACGGTATTTATACCAAAACAACATTTTTTACAATTTCGTCTGTCTGTCTGTTTGTTCCGGCTAATCTCTGAAATGGCTGGACCGATTTTGACGGGACTTTCCTGGCAGATAGCTGATGTAATAAGAAGCAACTTAGGCTACCTTTATTTTAGAAAAAAAAATAGGGTCCCATGAAAAAAAATTAAAACAAATGAAAAATCTAATAATATCCGATTCAAATAGGGAAGTTGTATACATACCCTAGGGACGAACCCGAGCGAAGCGAGGGCGAGTCGCTAGTTGACAATTATGAATGTGTTTTCTCTTACCTAACAAGCTTATGAAGAGCCTTAAACATCAATTTCCATATTTCTAACTTCAGAAATAACGAACTTCTCCAACAACTTCTACCCTTCATTAACCTTTTAGGCTTTAAGTAAAGGGGATCAATTTTCGAAAATATTTCATTAACATTCGTTATACCAGCATTTAATGCGACTAGACCCTATGAGATAGACTGCGTACTGTAGCAGTGAGTGAATTTAAGACTTTTGTTAAGTAGATGCTAGATAAAAAATATTATGTAGCCAGAGAAAAACAACAACAAAACATAAATTTATAATGAAAAAATACGTACCTACACATTTTTATAGTGTTTTGAACTCCAATTTCTATCAATAATAAAATTCCAGAGCTTTAATTATAGGAACACTACCACTATCTATATATTTTAGCCCCTATCTATTGAACCCAAGAAGGGAATTATTTTATAAGAAAACTTGGTCTACAGTTACTAATATACTATTACATAACCTCGTAATATCAACATTCTACACACATATTGCGAATATTTGATAATACGCTTTATTACGTAATATTTGCTAAGTACTACAATCTTGCGCTATATTAAATTCATCTACTTAGTGTGGAATTCAGACACCGTGAAATGTATTAAATTCTTTGAAAGCATATTCTGCAATAATCCAGGACAGAACAAATAAAATAATAATACAAATTAAAGGCTCATTGGACTATTTTCATTGTATCCTTTATATTACTACTACTGCCACTTATTCGCCAAGGTCCGTTTAGGCCGACAAGTTATTTTATAACTTTACTAGCGACCCACCCTCGCTTTGCTCGGGTTCGTCTCTGGTACGTTTTAACGTTTGTTATAGATTTCTCAGAGATGATATATTTTCCACTGTAAAAAGTATCTCATATGTTGACCCAGACCACCAGTTATCATCATAGCAATTTTTTCAAAATCTGTCTAGTGGTTTTCTCGTGATGCGTTCCCAGATAGACAGACAAAAATTCTAAAAACTATAGATTTGGCCTCTGTATCGATAATAATAACTATTTCAATAAGATTTCCCAAAAAACTATTTAATGTACACATTCGACTCAGAATTTTATTATATGTGTAGATAAGTAAGAATATCTACTCTTTATTATTTTCGTATTCTTATTATTATTAGTATTTTCGTATAATAATATTTTTCTAAGAAAGATCGAACCCGTATGATTATCGTTTTCAGAAAGATTATTCATAAAAAGTTAAAAAATATCTATACACATAATAAAATTAAACAATAAAGATTTTGAAGCGACGTGAACATTTTCGAGTGTTCGCAGTATTTTCCATTTTATTTTACAAAATACAAAACGTTTAATGCGGCATCATATTTTATATGAACAATGCCACACTAACACTGAGTTAAAGTGCGAATTCGCAAACAATGTAAAATAATAAACAGAGATCATAACAATTCTGAATATTTTGACTTTATTTTAAAATAAAAAGAAAACAGAGTCATACTATATATTCTTTTTTTTTAAACAATGCACCAGATGATTGTTTAAAAGCTTATTTCTCAACCACAGATAAAAGCTTTTCATCAATTATATTTGACTCCGACTATGAACAAAAGAAATACAACGGAATTATTTTGATAATAAAACCGTAATATCATATTTTATTATTCTTTATCGAACTTTAGAAACATTTAAATATATAATTAGAGAAAACTTACGGACTTATATTTTATAAAATAGATTTCCTCCAGTTAATATAATATGTAGTTACTACGAGATATTAAGACATTGTGTTATTGGGTAAACTTTGTGCGTGCGTGCGTGTGTATGTGTGTTTGTTTGTTACTTTTACCCGCTGAAATAGCTCATCATACATACATACGGTTAGACTATGCTCTGAGTTAACAAATAGACTACTCTCTACAACGAGAGTATAATTTAAGTTAAATAAAAAAAAGTCACTTAGGGATGAATTCGAGTGAAGCGATGATAAATATCTGTAGATTGATCTAGATATTAGTTTTATATATTATTATGTTATAGTAGGATTATAGAATCAGCCATTTTACAAAACAAATAAAACACCTTAACGAGTTTCAGTTAAACTTTTATTGCGTTACAGTTGACAGTACTTCGATTCATGTTGATACTATCAGTTTATGGGATACGTTATGTCTAAATTTTGAGCTTGGTGAGAGATATGACTCGGATTATACAAAGCCTGAGCGAAGCGCAGTGTAGCTGTGGGCTTAAACTTCTTGTAAGGTAAGTACTTAATTTAGTCCCAGAAATCCTTACTATCTAGTATCCACAGATCTTTATGTTAAATTTTCATGAAATGGTCGACTATTTCATAATAATATTAACACAACGATCTCGTTACCATATAGTATAGGTCTCAAGCGGTAATTCTATTTCACACTATTTTACTACTAAACGTTACCGTGCTTCTTTGAAAAATGGTATTTGGTATTTGTATTTATGATAAAGAATAATTTATCTATTTGCAAAATAAGCCAAAAACTAAAATCAGGCTTATTGATAATATCAAAATAATTATATAATTAGATGAAGTGAGCAGAGCAAGGTATGTTTATGATGGCAACGTTTGCGTAAAGCAAAGGCTAAATCAAATAGCGGCGTAGTGTAGTTTACAGCCTATCACGTTACAAAGAGAAAATTAAATCGATATTACACGTCCAATTAAAATTTGTCACAGTTGAGAGTCTAATTTAGATAATATCATGTGGAAGTGGCTTTTAGTAGTTTAATTTAGCAAATCTGCTACGATCCTAGTACCCGTGCAGATATCTAGTGATAAGAGGCCGTGGTTGCATTAAGAAACCGAATGAAGTGATAAAACAACTTTTTGGTACGATTTTTTTTTAAATATAATAATGATAAGACTATGTAAGAAGGTTGTTAAAGAAGAAACCAGCTCGCTAAGCCGTAACGGACCAGAGGTATTGTGTCTGCTATTTCTTTTCATCGGGCATTATTTTCAATAAATACTACATTATTGTACTCAAACAGCTTACGTAGAGTGACTTCAGTCTACTGGTCCATAAAAGAGGTCGCATTGTCCTTTATACAGTAAGAAATGCTAATTTAAATTCGTCCAGTCATTTTCCTCCATTTTGTCAAATAATGCGTGCGTAGGCAAAGAGGTAGCCAAATACTCTAACCAGTATATTATTAGTTTCCATACATAAAAGCAGTACCAAATTTTTGGAATAAATTTCAATTACGACACAGTTTACTTTTTTATGGTAATATATGCAGGTAAATATAAAAGGAGACAAATTGGCAAAGCAAATAAAAACTTTTTTATGAAAGCAATTTCCAAGAGCAACAAATTACAAATGTACATTTGCGACTACCTAAGGTTAAGTATCGCGGTCTCTGTGCCTCAACGAGTGGCAAACTGGGGTGGCTGTAATATATTACTGTCAACTTTTCAACGATAAAACCGAAACTCAAATATACACTTAGGCATACTTAGAGTAGAGAAAGATACAAATGGTTAATATTTTCCGACCTCAATTCTGTGTACTCTGGCTTAAAAAACAATAACTGTAAATAATGTTAGATAAACTCGTAACTCTATTTGAATATTAATTAAAAATGTTTTTTTCTTTTAATTTGTAGAAAAAAAAACTTATGAAGAATTTCGTAATTTCTGGTAAAAGAATTAAGAATTTTTTTTTTCTGTTAAATAAGTTGAAGACAAACATCATAGGAAATGTAGGGGAACAAACAACTAGCTCACAAAAAACGTGTGATAGCGTGATGTCGATCTGAAGGAGGTCAGTGCCCAGAAGCGGAAGTAATAAAAAGATTGAATTTATTATATTATTACTGTTTTTATGGATTTTTTCCGTATTTTATTTTGTAAGAAAGTAATATTTTACTATTTTTACATTTAGACCGCATGTTAAGAAAGCCTCAAAGCTCGCAAAAAATTGAATTGAACTGATTCGAAAGTACCTAAGCTTCTATAAGTTTTAACTTTGATTCATTTGCTTTTGTTAACCGCTAGAATGTTGTTACTTTTTATGATTCGTAATAAGCTCTTAAAAAGCTTTCATCTTTACAAATGTACGACTAAAAACAAAATTTTCCATAAATAAAGAAGGTAATTTACTAGTAAATAATGGAGGTATTTATTCTAAAAATAGAATTTATGATGAAACGCGCTTCAGATTTTATCAAATGATTAATTTTCATCTTTTGTAAATTCTAAATAGGATATTATAGAGATTGCATTGTAAGTCTTTTTTTTTTTTTTTTTTTTTTTTATAGTTGGGAAATCCTATTACGGATACCACCCGACTTCCCCCCAGGGTGGTTATGTGGAGACTCTCCGGCTAATGAGACCGGCATACCCACTAAAACCCAACTTTCCCCACAGCCGCCATATGGGACGCCACGGGACCGCTTTCGCATACAACCGTGACGCCCCGACGGTTGGCCGAAGCCACCAACCATGAGGCCGCCCCAAGCGAGACGACCCCATTATGGGAAGACTTGCAACCCTGAACGTGAGACTGCTCCTAAGTCCACTCTGCTGAACAGAGAAGTACCCGGAGCAGCCCCACACGACCAGACACCGCCCACCGAAGTGGGCAACCTGCAAAAATAAGCGGCCTAAGCCTGTCCTTCCACACCTAAATTGGGCAACCTCCAACAACGCCCGAAACCGAGCCCACCCCAAACGGCTGCAGGAGTAGAGGATGCGACAACGCCGACACTCCCCTTCCCCTACAGCCCCACCGCGTCCACCATCAACGGTGGTGGCCCCGCTAGGCCGCGGAAGATAGGGACGAGCGGCGCATCGCCATACCGACACTCCTCTTCCCCCGCGGCCCCCCTACCGTCGGCCCACCTCCGGACCAAGATGGCTGCCGACACCCACGCCAGACGCAGGACCACCGAACTGGCCCCACTCCAGCCGCCGCACCGACGGGCTAGCCCCGGCAGCACGGCCCGCGCAGCGCCTCCTACCGCGAAACGGCCGGAGACACCGCGCTACCTCCAAGAAGGAGACGGCACCCTCCTGACACCGCTCCCCCTGCCCCTCCTGGCTGTTGGTCCGCGCCGGATTGCTCCGGTACCACAAGCTCCTGTCTGGGGGAACAGTCGCGAGTGGCTTCCCCTATCCGCCACCCGGGGGACGCGTCCGGTAGCAGTCAGCCTCTGCCCCGGAATTGTAAGTCTTCCCTAACCGATGTGGCAAGTAGATATCAAAACCAAATATTTTATCACAATATTATGTACTTAATATATAATACATATATTATTATAAATTACATTGCCAAAATAAATCGTACTAAACCTGGTGCATCAGGTTACTGAATTTTCAATTTGTCCAATGGCTTCTAGGAGTACCATTCGGGTACAATTTACTTCGGCAATGTCTTACCAAATTCTTTTTCAACTATCGTGCCGTTTATTTATTTTTTTGCCTTTTTAACCAACTTCCAAAAACGAGGAGGTTCTCAATTCGTCGGAATCTTTTTTTTTATGTATGGTCACCGATTACTCGAAGATGCCTGGATTGATTTGGATTTTTTTTTGTTTCAAAGGTATACTTCCCAGGTGGTCCCATATAAATTTTATCGAAATCGCTCAAGCGGTTTTTTTTAAATCAACAAATAAATTATTTTTTTTAAATTGCTTAATCGAATATGTTATTAAAAAACTTTCTTCTAACAAATTACCTGTTTATTACGTCTACACTAAAAATGGGCAAATAAAAACTGTAAATTTTTTTTTTTTACGTTTAGTTATTTTTTACATTTTAGTGCCTTTTTTTAACGTTGGGAAATGCATTTACGCACGACGTGTGGGACTCACCGGCGTAATACAGCCAGTACTACCCACTAAAACCCAACAAAACCTTCCCCCGTCTTAATGGGGCGTCGCAGGATCGCTTACGCATTCAACTACGACGCCCCGACGGCAGGTCTGACAAAGCAGACCACCACAACCATGGGGTTGCTCCAAGGTCCACTCTGCTATCAGAGAAGTACCAGGAGCAACCCGCAAGTTACACCGCCCCCCGAAGAGGGGCACCTCCCACCGCCCACCGAAGTGGGCAACCTCCCTGTGCGTTTCTTAGCTTCGCTACTACTACTGAGCCCCCCCACCACGACAAGGTGAACGCACGTTGGGGGGGGGGACATTTTAGTGCCTGAAAGTCGGTTTTTTTTAAGTTTTTTCAAATTAATCCTGGTACTTCTTTGATAGCAATGTAGATAATAGGAACAGCCCGTTGGAGATTGTTGTGATCTGCCTCGACAGGCCCAGCCGTCGGGACGTTAGGTAGAGTGCATAAGCGATTCGTAAGTGGGCGATATATTAGAACGGAGAACCATCCCCGTTGCGGTTTCGTGGGTTGTACTGATTTTCTACCCAGTGAGTTTACACTTAACCACCAGTTTTTATGCGGGTGGTAGACGTAAATATAAAAGTGGTCCTCGGGTGAGCTTGTAGTAGAGGACAAGGTGGACACACATTCAACTCACTCATAGCACAGTAACGTTTGATCATTTGGCCGGGCGTGAAGATAAGAAACATAATATTTAGGAGGCAACCTTATCGGGTGTTCAAAATATAGATTATACTAACATTGCCTGCGGCTCCGCCCGCGTTCATCTGACCAAAAACCAAATACTTAGGTTTTACATATTAGTATACTCTTACATTGCAGTTTTTGTATTTTTTCTCAAAAATGAGACATTTTCCCGCGGTAAAAAGTATCCTATATGTTGACCTGTATAACCACCTATTACCATACCAAATTTCCTCAAAATCCCTCCAGTGGTTTTTCTGTGATGCGGTAACAGACAGACAGACAAAAATTCTAAAAACTATAGATTCGGCCTCTGTATCGATAATAATATTTATTTCAATAAGATTTTCCAAAAAATATTAAATGTACTGGTTCAGCTAATTTTATTATAGGTATGTATAGACTTTGCTCTGGGAAAGCAACAAGTTCTTACGGGAAAGTAAATAAATCAAAATGAAATTAGAAGATTTATAAGTTTCTGTTTTCAGAGTACACTGAGCGCCTTGCAAACAAGCAAGTTTTTTTTACAAGCAAGGGACTCGTTACTATAATAATACTTGAATATTTTAAATTACTATAATATTATCAAAATAAGTTTGAAAATAATATTATTCTTTATTTATTAAGGTTAAGTACGAGCTCATATTATACGACGGCGCTGGGAAGACGGATAATACAGCCGTAATTGGATCTTTTGTGGCCTTTGAAGATCCGCCATAAAATAGCTCTATTATGTACAATCACCCATTTTTATGTATTTGTCGCTATTTACTAAGACAGAGATAAAATTATTACGAGCTTACCTTGAATTTTATTGTCAAATTTTCTGACGGAACCATAAAAATATCTTTTGTAAATAGAAAGAAAATAAATCTTTATTCCTCTATTACTTATTTTTCTATAAATGAATATTTTCTAGCTTATGGTCTATTGCAATAGTTTTGTCATAAATGCTTACTCCTTATTTATCATTATAGCATTCATATTATATTGTAAATACGAATATCGTTTATGGTCTGGAGAGTGACCCAATTTACATCTTCTAAATCCCGTGAGAGACTGATATGTTACGGAAAGTATTAGAAATATTTACATTACATAAACACTGTGGAGTGCCAACACGCACTTGGCCAGCGTAGTGGACTATGGCCTAATCTCCCTCGAAGTGAAGGGAGACCTGTCTCCAGCAGTGGGACGTTAAAAAGGGTTGAAAACGCATCATAAAAACAGTGTAGCCTGCAAAGTATATTATTTCTTCTATTAGGATATTTTCTCAATTTTCTTTAATTTGATTTGGTTTATTATACATATTTAGTAATTGATTATACTGACATATTTTTTTAACGCTACTTTTGATAGAAGCGATTGCTTATCTCTAGCTCTCATCCGCAGATGAGGGTGATTTAAATCAATTAATAATAGCTTTAAGCCATTCATAATGAGAAAATTAATTTATCCATTTTAATCCCTAAACAACGTTACATACAATTAAATTGTATCTTGAATTTATCAAAACATTTATTTAGAGTAATTTTTAGTATTTTTTGTTTGAATATAATAAAATATTAAATTGTACATTCATATGATTTAATTTCAAGAGTTATTAAAAATTTTATATCAAAACTGTGAGATATTTCATATAATAATAAAAATAATATTATTTATTAAAAGTGTCAATTACATATTATATTATTAATATTTTTGTAATGCCAAATCTGAGTCTGTATAGTCAATACATGAGTTCGGCCAAACTATTTACGCAAATTGCAATACGTTTAGTACGTAATCTACGAAATGCTCATTTGGTGAAATAGTATTCTCGCAGTGTTCGCAGTTAATGGTAATTGATTGTAGTGACACATATTATTCAAATATATAGTTATATATCAAAATATATAATTTTAATATTAGAAGATACAAGGAAAGAGGACAGCTGTTCATTAGAATATTCTTTTCAAGAAGGAAACTAGAAGAATGTACCGCGGAAGTTTCAAAAACTTAACACAAAAAGGCACAGCGCAAATTAATTAAAAAAACCATTCATACATAAGTCAAAAATATGTATAAAGCTCTTTACACTAATGTATATCTAGATTATAGTGAGCTGTATTGCATGTTAAATGATGTCATCCAGACACGGACGTATTATTCACACTGTAAGTCCTCAGAAATCCACACTTTGGGTCTCGAATCGTGTACTAGATTATAATAAAATATACTGACCTTATATTCTATGCCATAACAGTATTATATCCAAAACAATCAGTAGTCCCTTTGAGTTTCTGTTGCTCGCTTTCATTACGAGGCAATTTCGTTTTGATCATGTTTTTATGTATACTTTCAATAATTGAATGTAATATATTTATATATGATATAGCTAATTATATCGTATTGAACATCATGTAATATGAGATAAATTCACGTAACTTCAAACTTTGTCTTCAACTTTGTTTTACAGTAGGTACTCACTTTCAGTGAGAATAAGTGCGTACGCTACGAGAGATTGGAGTGATCTCTACATAAATATGTACTTATTTCTCTATTATAGATGGCATATAATAATATAGTAATAGATTTGTCTCGCAAGATTCGTCTTTTTATCAGTTTTCATAGTTTAAAAATTATAATTTTGTCCAGCTGAGACCTTAGATTAAAGAAGAATTATTTATTTTGCTTATAAAACAGAAAGTGATCCTAAAAATATTTTCTATTGCAAGTGTAGCTGCAGATACGATACGAGTATAATTTCAAGTCGGAGATAGAACGGATATTACTAAGAAATTGTGCTTGAACCAAGACTCATATTTCACTGCGTTAAACTAACATTCTCCTGCGGTTTCTGCTAATATTTTAGCTAAATCCCTTTCATTGGAACAATATGCTTTGGAATTTACAGATTTTACCAATAATGTGTACGCTATGATATATATTCGAGTAATATAGTAAGTTTTAGTGCTTGTGTGTTTATTTATTTGTCCCCATATTATGGATAAGAGATTATAGTTAATTTAAATCTATATATATAATAAAATTGTAACTAAGCCGAATCTGTACATTAAATATTTTTATGAAAATCTTATTGAAATAAACATTATTATCGATACAGAGGCCGAATCTATAGTTTTTAGAATTTTTGTCTGTCTGTTTGTCCGTCTGTCTGTCTGTTACCGCATCACAGAAAAGCCACTGGAGGAATTTTGATGAAATTTGGTATGGTGATAGCTGGTTAGCCGGGTCAACATATAGGACTACTTTTTACCGCGGGAAAATATCTCATTTCTGAGAAAAATAACAAAAACTGCATTATAAGAGTATACTAATATGTAAAACCTAAGAATTTGGTTTTTGGATCTCGGATGATCGGGATCTCGCGAGATTGAGATTGCATTCCCTAGTGCAGATTCGACTCAGAATTTTATTAAATGTATGAATTGTTCTGAAATTCGGAAAGCAAAATGTCACATTCGTTTTTAATGATACCAAATATAGGGGAGAAAGAAATGAACATCGCCAAGTTGTTCGCGAAGCAATTATCCCCTCAAAAGGATGCCCTTGTAAAAAGATTAAAGAACTTTGGTAATTGACGAAACTTCTTCGATGTTTGTGAACAAAACGGAACTTGAACGATTCAAACCGGCCTATTTGATATTTTGAGAGATAAATTATTTTATGAAAGCTTCTTTATCAATGGTTATCATTAATCTAGTTGGACTACCATTATAAATCCGAATTTAATATTTTAACTCGGTGGTGCAGTAGTTAGCAAGTACGGCTGCACATCCGGAGGTCCTGGGTTTGAGTTCCTGGTCGGGCCAAGTATAGTTATTGAGTCTTTCTGTTAAGGAAATCACAGTGTCAGCTCGGAGATGGGAAGCTGGTGGTGTTTCAACCCCTTTGCCTCGGAGAGCACGTAAAGCCGTCACTCCTGCGCCTTAACTCTCTTTGGACGTATTTTTTATTCACGCTGAAATGGCTGGGCTGAATTGGAGTTATTTTCTTTATACAATGATTGACTATGGCCTAGGCAACACATAGGCTACTTTAAGGCATTAACTACGCACCCGAGCGACTTCACAATTACTTTATTAGTGCTTAAATGGTAAGAGTTCTATTTATATTCTAAACACCAAGATATCATTTACATGCTAATAGGTACAAAGCGATTGTACTCCTAATTAACTACGACCATAACAATATCACGTAGAGCGACGTCACTGTAACTAAACATGAGAAGCTTTAAGCAACCAATTACAGACTGTCGACTCCAAATTGTTTGTAGGGTATCAGATATCTAGTACAGCTAGGATCTAGGTAATAGCTCTGCCTAAATATCGGAGGAATCAGGTTCACTCCGGCAAAGTGTAATAATTGGAAGATAGTACCTAGTTATAAATTCAGCTTATCTTGCTATTTATATGAACCCAGATTAACTAAAAGTCAGTATGTATGTATGTGTGTCAGTATGACTGTTATTTGTTCATGCTGAAACGGCTTGACAGGATTGGATCAAATTTAGTACACATATGAGTATGACTTGAAATATTAAGTTCTAACTTAAAATACAACTTTTTATATTTTAGGTAAAGAGAATACATATCAAATTTAAAACTAGTTATACTGTCTTAATTTATTATGTATCTATCTTTGTTTTGCCCAGAAAAATAAGTTCTGCGATTTAGTTTGAATGAAGATGGACCAATAATTTAATATATACAAATAAACATAAATTAATACCTTATAAACTATAAACTGTGTAATAAAGTTGATGGAGCCACTCTACTACGTGTAATATATTATATTGCACATAATACTCGTCTCTATAACTGTCTGCTTCCGAGATATTTATTACAAACGAGCGTTTTTCCACCTCATACTTCACCATGACGTCTGTTTGACGTATTATTTGTACAGGATTGATACAAAGCCACAGTACTAGGAAAAATGTGAATACAATATTATTATAATTTTCTTTCATATTTGATAACATTTTTTTTTCTTGTAAGCATGCCTTAGATTCACCTGTCGTATTTTTATCATGCTTTTCGCTTAGTAACAGGCAAATTTTTGTTATGTACTTTCAATAGATTTTATGTATTTGAATAGTGCATATTTGAAAATGAATGCATATGGTAAATGTTTCGTTTCCCATCATAAATATTATATTATAAAGAGAGTGATGCATCACGATATTCAATTTAATGGTTTCAACTTCATTTCGATATCTATATACATACATACATATTTATAAAATAAAGTCGGGTTAGTTACACCATTTATAACTCAAGAACGGCTGGTCCGATTTTTATGATCTTCGATTTGTTGGATTTGTTTCCGCCCCGAATACACCAGAATAAATATTAAAACATCGGAAAAATTCATGAAGAAAAATAAATAAATTTACATGGCTAACACTGTCTAATAACTATTTTATCAATTAAAAACCTATCTGAGGACGTATCCGAGCCAAGCAAGGGTAATTCGCTAGTCAGTATTATATACGCTGAATTTAATATTAATAATTATTAAATAAGATAAGGATTACATATTTAAATATCTAGCGAAACAATACTCATTTAGAAACTGAGCTTTAGTTGAAGCTTCGTAGCAAGTACCCCCCGGGTCCCGACAACTAGCGCTCCGCCGCACTGATCACATTCACAAACTTTGCACATACTATTCTAGTTCAACTTTGTAAGCTTCGCTATCAAAATTAAATGAAAATGTTAATTTTAACTATAACGATATTTTTTATTAAACAAGAAAATCTGTAACTAATTAAATATTTTAATTGATTCCACGTGCGATATCGCACGTATGGTATGTCCATAAATGTAATATCAAACGCGGAATTTTTTTACTGGCTCAACGATTGTAACTCAAATTGAAGATAGTTCCTTAATCACAAATAGTCTACTTTTTTGACAAAATGGAGTCCCGACTCCCGGACAAAATTACTAAAATATTATGTCACTCTACGCGGGGACATTAGAGCCTTCTATGAGTATTAAAACTTCCAAAATCAGTTTAGTAATTTTAGACAATATCTCCGATACATAAACAAACGAACAAACTTTAGCACTTAAAAGTAAAAGGTATTTGTATTCGATGGAACAGTTCCGCGTAATGATCGATTCACAACAACCAATATTTATGTTATAAAAGATAAACAAAAATCTGTTACAATTAAAACAAAGTACAAAATAATTAAATTTCAAGCTCTAACTTTTGCATACGAATCTGTCTCAATCTGATCAATTTTGCAGATTTGATGTTGAGTTTTGATTGGTACAGCTTGATAGCTTCCCCCTTAACGTGTGTTCACCTTGTGGTGATGGAGGGAGGGGGTGGAAGGAGGGGGGGGGCTCATTAGCGTTCGTCAACCCAGCCCGGCAAAAAGCCAAGAAACGCACTGGGAGACGATCCACCTCGGTGTGTGGTGTGCCATGCGGGCTACTCCTAGTACTCTCTCTGATAGCAGAGTGGACTGATGTGGTCTGCTTCGGCAGACCTGCCATCAGGCGTAGTGGTTGAGTTCGTAAGGGATCCTGTGAGGTTCCGTTGGATTTTAGTGGTACTGTTACTGGCTTTGCCAATGAGTCCCACATAATGACCTGTATTTATGCAGGTGGTATGCCCAAATGAATTTCCCAATGTAAAAAAAAGGGAATATGGCAATCGATTTTGAGGTCTTAGATTCGAATCCTTAGTAGGAACGAAATGGTTATTGCTTTTTTTATGAAATTATTAATAGCCTTAGAAAGCATGTAAAACCTTTATTTCTAAACATTGATATCTCTTTTTGATATATTCTCTTTGAGAATAATAAATGTTTTGAAGATCTTCTATTATTATTAATATTTAATGAGTTTTACTTCCAATATTTCTATATTATATTTTGATATAAATATAATAAAATATTCAACCTTTTTATCCATTTAGTTTTACTCCCCAAATTTTATTTTTACAATAAGTTACAAAGTAATCTGTCTAGGCAGTATAATAATATCTTAGTATAATAAAGTATGTATTCAGCCCTTTTTAACGTTTTTTTTTTTGCATTGAAGAATACTAAATGATCAGACAATAGTTCACCTCGCTGACCTAATACGGGTTAGCGGACTTCACAAGTCTTTTGAAAACTAGTTAGCTTTACTCAGATATGTAGGTTTTCTCACGATATTT
This sequence comes from Brenthis daphne, assembly GCA_947093115.1. Classification (NCBI taxonomy): domain Eukaryota; kingdom Metazoa; phylum Arthropoda; class Insecta; order Lepidoptera; family Nymphalidae; genus Brenthis; species Brenthis daphne. The sequence goes on from OX352481.1 coordinate 18,024,404, forward strand.
TCCATCACGGCTAGTAGTAATCATGTTGAAAATGATTCGCAAAAATGAATATTAAAGATTTGAACCTGCTTCATTTCTAAACGAGCACGTTACAACTGAGTTACTATTACCCTTTACAATAAAATTCCTAAATTTTATATAATTTAGTTCCTCAGTTATTTACTGCTTATATTTATTATTTACTAGCAGAACTCGCAAGTTTGCTCGCGTTTAAACTACAAAAAAACTCAAGGTAGGTTTCATACCTTTCATTCCTTATTTTAACCCTTCATGGGATGAATTTTAAAAAATCCCATAGCCCTTCCTAGAGATCCCTATAAATAGTTATCTCTACACTAAAAATCACGCCAATCCGTCACTTTTGTTTGACGTGAAAGAAAAACAAAGAAACAGACAAACAAACAAATAAACACACTTCGACATTTATAATATTGAGTATGGATTTCATTATCTTTATTCTAACGCAATCTTCATCTCAAGAACTTCCGTCAAAAGAATTAAAATATTTGAGTGATATTAAATTTGCGAGCCAACTGCAATAAATCGGCCACCGTTTGTTGAGATATTAATAAATCATATAGACGATGGAAAATATTTTTAGAGTTTTTTGTTTTGCCTTTTCAAGTATCTTTCTAGGAAAAGAGGATAATGTATTGAATTTACTTTCAAAGCGAAGAAGATTATTCGCTGTACTGTCCTGGTCAAGCAGTTTACTTACTTAGCATCATTACGTGACTATAATGAGAGGAAAATGTTAGACATAATGTACATATAGCTCGATCTTATCTATTAAACATGAATGGTGTTTGTTCCGTGGTAATAGAATTTATCTACATAAAAAAAGCAGTCATGTGAAGTGCCGACGAAGAAGTGAAAACTTAAAACTATAAACAAACAGTTGTTATTTTTGGATATTCAAATTAATCGTTTGATTTTCCATTGAAAATTTGTAAATTAAAACTGTTTACATTTATCTGGTTTTGACATCTATCGGCACTCTGAGTGTTAGCGTTTAAATGTCACGTGACCATGTCGATGGCGACCTACATGAATTTACTTCCCATCAAAACCTGCCTTTAGAAGATTTTCCTTCAAAAACCTTGCTATTTCCAAATATTATTTATTGATAGCGCTAAAGCTCATAAATAGTTGGTAAACAAAAAAAGACAAAATCGGTTGACAAAAAGAGGAGATAATGTACTGATCTGTTTTGTATTACCATATCTATGTATACCTATGAAAAAGTAAATGTTACAAAAATTTGTTATTAATTACACTAAAGCTCGTTAATAGCTCCTAAACAAAAAAATATATCTGTATGTTTATATTTCTATCCCCTTGACCGATGCTTTAAATTCACATTATTATTTATAGGATAAAAATCCCTTCTTATCCCCAAGCTCGGGTATTTAACAAATAATAGTAGTGAATTAACCCGTGAATGCGTTAAGTTATTTAGCCAGATTAATCTAATCTTGGGCTTAAGTAATTCGCTGTGGGTCAACGGCTGTTTACTGTACAGTGTACTGCGTACAGGCACTAGTGGCGAGTGCTCGAGAGCTATTTAGTTAATGAATATTAATGTGACTATTAGACTCCACTGTAACAATGTGAAAATCACTTTAGATATCTATCACAAGTTATTCAAGGAGTTTTCTGATGGTAATCCCTTTGATAAATGTAATTAAGATCGTCTTTTAATCCTTACTTTCATTAAGAAGAGAATTACCATACATAGATGTATTTAAACAATTAACTTATACTACTAGTAAAATGTCCAATGGTCCAATTTTTGTATAACAGTAAAGCTTGCTTATAACTGCTAAATAAAACATTAAAAGAAATAAACAGATAGATGAATAACTTTATTACATAAAACTACAAAATGCGTTATATATATATATATATATATATATATATATATATATATATATATATATATATATATATATATATATATATATATATATATATACTAGAAGTGTAAAAGATATCAACTTTATTGTTGTTGTTTGTCATCACTTCTTATTAGCTGCTACAGTTCAAATTAAAATTATAATTATAATTTATTTGTTTCACTACGACTTTATTTTTACTATGATAATATAAGGAAGGATGAAATTGGTTCTCGTTAATTTTGCTCGTTAGGTGAAAGAAATAAAGGATTCATTGTTATACTGCCCCAGTATAACAATGCCAACAAAATACATTAATAATAATCTATACTTATAATAAAATTCTGAGTCGAATCTGTATATCAAATATTTTTTTGAAAAATCTTATTGAAATAGTCTTTATTATCGGTACAGAGGCCAAATCTATAGTTTTTAGAACATTTGTGTTTGTCTATCTGGGATCGCATCACGAGAAAACTACTGGACATATTTTAATGAAATTTGGTATAATGATAGCTGACTATCCGGGTCAACATATAGGATACTTTTTACTTCGGTAAAATATCTTATCTCTGAGAAATCTATAGTAAACGTTAAAACTTAGTTAACAACAACGCTAATATTATTAATAAATGCAAATTGTTCTCGTTTATTGGATGGTTTTTATTGGAGAAACTTTTTTCACGATAAAAATAAAACTTAGGTTTAAGAAAGTCGTATTGCTATTTGTTTTTTTTTATATTATGTATTTCATTTTAAAGCTTAGATCACCGTATATTCTGAAAAATATGGAGTACCAAAAGATTTTATTTCAGATAAATCCTCATTATTTTCTCAAACTTTAGTGTTATAAAATTTATATTATTAATTTTTCTATAGGTATGTTTTTTATATAAGCATATAGTACCTGCAATAAACGATAGATGGCATGCAAGTCCTGTATAATTTTCATTTATTAATCCTTCTACGACCGCGGATACGCCGGTGTTAGAAGTTTTTATAATTTCTACCGGCTTACCTTCTTTTCGCTCGGAGAACTTCGAGGATTGAATGGCATAGGAACGTCTAGAAGATAAAAATATAAAGAAAAATCTTTTTTTGGGCTCTCTGATTTTCTCTCAAAACTTACCAAATTTTCATCATAATCGGATGAATGGTTTAAAGTACAAATATACAAAGAAATATTTATTTTTATTTATATTAAAATATTTAAATAGCGTTATTAATCCATTACGTATTATTTTTTCGTTTTTTCTTCCCTTGAATTGAGTGCTAAATATTACGCTCTAAATATCTTCATTCACACATTATTTCGACGTGTAAATAATACGCGTCGAAATAAGAGAACATGTAGGCAAATTTCAACATCCATGTAGACCACGCGCTCTTTGTTCGAAACTTTAATTTCATCGCACGGTACAATTTTGCTCGAACAAGTTTAAAGTAGTTTGTTGAAGTCGCGATAAACGCTTATACACCCAACTCGCCCACTATTATACTAATGCTCGCTTAGTGAATTGTATTCAAGTTGAAGACGGATTTCTGCATACTCTTAGTTTACAATTTTTTAATATTGTAATCTATACCAATACTTACAAAAATTGAAGTTTTGGTGGTTGTGCGTGACGATAAGTCACAAATAAAAGAATATGTTACGTCACTGATGAAATAGTAATTAAAAAGTCAACTCACACGTAAAAACAGTACAGAAGGAACTTTTAGGGGAAATACACTATGACACAAAGAGTTACAACACAAACACATAAAGTCCACGTACAATATCTCGCGAAAAAGATTCAGTTCTATATAACAAGTATATCGCATCAAAGGCAAAGGTATCGACTGGTGGTAAGTAAAAAGTTATTAGTGGTCGGTAGGTGTAAAATAAATTCCGATCCACTATATACTACCGGTTTCGCGTGGCTATGTTTGTCGAGTTAATATAATATGTGAATAATTAATAATGAATAAATATAAATAATTATATAAACGTGTTGCATGTGTGTATGTAGGTGAGTAGATAATATAAATACGTAAATTAAATATTTAATAAAATATAAATATTATGAAATGTGAAGTTTAATATATAAATATGATAAATTAAATATATTATGTTATAAGTCACCTACAAAGTGCCTGTTTGTAATGTCAAAATTAAAGATTTTTACTAAATGCATATGAAATTATACCTATACGGTACTTTTAAGAAAAACACATTTTTTTAATTTTTGTCTGCTTGTCTGTCCTTGATTGTTTTATTGGTCTAGTGGCTAGCATATCTGAGGGCTCTAGTCCTAAATTGAGCCTACTATAGTAATTGATATTGCTAAGAATTTTTCTATTAAAACTTGGGTTTGAAAAGTTGGTAGTGTGAAAGAAATAGAAAATACACTTGTGTCTGCGCGTACACTTGTGCACTATAATATCTCATGGGCATCTGGCTAGTCTCATTGAGATAAACTGCTTTAGCCATTGTCGGCCAGGAGGATCTTATTATTATATTTTATTAGTAACATATTTATCCTTTAAAAACCATAATATAAATGGGCTACCTACAAAATATCTAACTATAAAATATATTTAACCAAAGTTTTATTTCTTTCGTAATGTAAAATTGAAAACTATATTTTATTTTATTGATAGCAGCCGTTTTATCAGTTCGTAAACTAAAATCAGAGCCAAAAGATCTATCTTGATCGTCGTTTAATCGCACTGAAAGCCTCGCATTTCAACTGATTTGCATTCCAGTGACACTCGTTCCGCTTCGAATCGATACGATTGGCTTTAGCTCTTTTTAGCTTACATCCAAACAGTACTCGTCTATTGCATTCAGCATGACTTTGTTTGTCATTTTTTGGAAACAGAAACCTTTCCTTAAATACTCAATCGAAATTAATTATTATTTAATTTGATATGTTACCTTTTCCTGCTAGAATGTAAAACCTTAGTATTGTTTAAAGTCACTATGTTATATTACGTTATTACGTCAAATCAAAAACAAATTAAGAGCCGATTCTACGTCTCGAGCGGGATCGAGGCGCCATAATGATATTCGTTGAAGATACTCATATCTAAATTGGTAACGTTGGTTGATCGTGGCGGATCATTGGAGAGTTGTGATCGATATTGTAGATGAAAGTCAGATCAGGATCAAAAACCAGCTGCTCAGTTAAAGTATTAGAATTATCGTTTCAAGTTCATAACTTTGTATCTTTTTTTTGTTAAGTGTAATATGTAATTTCTTTTGTAACTGTTCAACTTCACCGCTCGATATGATTAACTTATTATTGGAAACTTTATTGGTCTATGTACCATTTATGTAAGCTATTGTATAAATAATTGTAAAAACTATTTGTATCCCTAATAAAATAAAATAAAATGAAAACTAACATTGTGATTTCCCTCATTAAATTATATTGAGCATTGAATATTTTATTTTGTGCCCGCATTGAGACCTGAAAACGCCCACAGCATTCATAACCACTAAAGATGTTGTCGGTTGTTTGTTTGTTTGAACGCACAAATTTCTGGAACTACTGATCGGATTTGAAATATTCTTCTTGCGTTTTATAGCATATTTATTAAAGATTATGTCTATCTTACATCACACACATTGCGGTGTACGCGAGCGAGTAGTTTACTATTTTGCTTCATTTTAATTAACAGAGGAACGCGAGAAAATGCTAGTAATATTTATATTTTTAATTAAATATAATTAAGACTTATGAGTAATTTTTAACTTAAAAAGGGTGAAGTTAAAAAGGTATGCAGCCCTTTTTAACGTCCCACTGCTGGGCACGGGCCTCCCTTCAATACGACGGGGATCAGGCCATAGTCCACCACGCTGGCCAAGTGCGGGTTGGCGGACTTCACATGTCTTTTGAAAATTTACTAAGGCTGTGGTAGCCCAGTGGTGACGCGCTCGCTTGTAAATCGAGTGAAGCGAGTTCAAATCCCAGGTCTCGCACCTCTGATATTTTCATGTGCGAATCATTTCCAACATGATTACCACTTGCCTTACGGTGAAGGAAAACATCGTGAGGAAACCTGCATGTCTGAGAGAACTTAGTAAATTTTCAAAAGTTAAAAATATCTTCATTGATATATTTTTTAATATTTAATTGGTACAAGAACTAATTAAAAAAGAGAAGCTTCTTTACGATAACGAAAAGAAATTTTAAAGCTACGCGGAATTTTTAAAAGGATTCCTTATAGCGAAAAAGTGAAAACTAGCGGATCAGCTGGCAAAGAAGACGTTCTTTCGCTACGATGCTTTAAAGTAATTAGTACGGAATGAATTCAATACGTTTATTTGTTTATATTATTTATATTTTGTATTATTTTTCTTTTATGCAGTAAGATAATTGATTTGCTTAGAAATAGTGTAGTGATCCGAAGCAACTTTTTATTCCGTCACGTCACGCTTTACTTTTTTTTATAAATATGTGGACATTAACACACAGCACCATCTAGTTCCATGGTAAGCTACGAGGCCTGTGTTATGGATACCAGATAGTTGATACATTACACACATATAACTTTAAATACATACATATTATAAATATAAACACCCATGACTGGAGTACAAACATTCATGCTTATCACACAAATGAATGCCCCCAGCGGGACTTGAACCCGCGACCGCTGGCATAGCAAGTAGTGTTACAACAAGCTGAGCCACACGCGTCGTCTACGTCCACACTTGCACTTACAATCACATAAAAGTCACTAAAAATCATTATCATTTAGCAAGAATTTACTAAACAAAGTTAAAAATAAATTCAATTTGGCCAAAACATTTTATTATAAAGAATCAAACGCGCTACGACACGTAAAATCTTTATAGGCGATAATACCACGAGCGAGCCCCTACCTGGGCACAGAGATGTTATTGTCATATCTTTACTACTCATAAAGTTTTATACTTCAATACGCTTAACTTGTAGTAAAGTAAAATCCGGAAATTGTCACTTTTATTTCTCCTCTCCACTTTATGTTGTAGAGCTCACGTGAGGATCCCAGACGTAATGTAAAACCTTCTTGAAATTGGCTGCAAAAGTAAATTATATAGTTGCAATAAAATAACCTTAATTGCTAACGAAGATAGTTGAAGTTAATTTTTATAATAAAATATTTAAAAATATTTTTTTTGTATTATATAGATAATATAGACATACTAGATACTCTGTTAATTAATTTTTTAGTAATTACATTGTAAAAATCCTTGAATTAGGGCTACAAACATAAAAATGCTAATTTTTTTTAAATTTCAAGTCGAGTGTAATGAAAGGAGTGACGGTAAGCATGGTAAGCATGGACGGTAAGCGGGTATCGTTCAGGAAGAGGCCTTCCCTAAAAATATGGAACTAACATTTGTTAGCATTCCCACCACGTGGCATTAGTTTTATAGTGGAATAAATGTAGTACTTATAAGTATTCTTCTTCCTCGTATTTTAGAAAGGAGAAGCTACAAAATTGAGGAATACACATGTATGCGTGTGTGAGTAATAATAATAATAATAATAATAATAAAGTTTATTGTTGTTCTCTCACACAGTTAATACAATGAAGAATATTATAAAGAATATTAAGCTTAGTTTAACATTAATAACTATGTGAGAGACTGGCGTCTGTACTAGGAGACCTGTATGACAGATTACCAGCCTCTCCTACACTGAACCGTTGAGTTTCACAAAAGCTTTAGGTATAAGTAGGTATTTAACATCTATACAAGAATAATATTTTATCTATATGTATGTATGTATTATGTCGTGTGTGTGTAGTGTGTGTGTGTGTGAGTGTTTGAGTGTGTGTGTGTATGTGTGCGTGTGTGTGTGTGTGAATGTGTGTATGAGTGTGTGTATACCATAATGTGCGGAGGACACTAAAGAAAAAGTAGTGGTTAGGAAGCAATTGTCATAACACTCTCTGTTTCATCGTAGTCTAGGGATTTTAACCATGTAGTAGTAGTTCTTTTACATTTTGACTTTGCCAACGGATATATGTTAATTATTTTATTTATTTTGTTATAAAGATAGTCTCCCAAAAATCCAAAGAATGTTTTTGCGAAGTGTGTTGAAGGAATGTTGTCAGAGTGGCAAACTTTGTATTTTAGACGTTTATTAGCAGTGCTGTCAGGGTCATATGGAAGTGTAGACTGTTTTTTAAGTATGGTGTTTAGAATGAAAAGTTGCCGAATGGTAAGAACATCAAAAGTTGAATACAAATCTTTTGTAGGGAAAAGGTATGGTAGGAACAGGCTTACCTTGATAACGGCCCTTTGAGCTCTTTCTAATTTTAATAGTCTTGTTTTGCAAGTTCCCCCCCATACTGTTATACAGTAACTTAATATGGACTGACACAGAGCGAGATATACCAGTTTAATGACGTTTAAATCTGAAACGTGACGCAGATTTTTGAATATGTAAATAAGTTTACGTGTTCTAGATGAGAGAAGGTCAATATGGGAGTTGAAACTAAGGGAGCTATCTATTATGACACCTAGATACTTAATGCTGGAGGTCGAGTTTAATGGTTTGCAAGAACAGGAGGGGGTATTTAAGCAAAAGTGAGATTTTATAGAGAAATTGTCATGGATAGAGGTGGGTGTAGTTTTAATCGAAAATGGTATAAATTTAGTTTTTTCTACATTAAGTATTAGGGAGTTATCAAGGAGCCAGGAACAAACCATATTAAAACCCTTTTGTGCATTGTTATAGGCCTGCTCCCAAGTATCGCCATCAAAAATAAGCGCGGTATCATCTGCAAACGTTACTATTTTCCCATTTGTAAATTTTAGGTTACACAAGTCGTTTATGAATGCAAGGAACAGCGTGGGGCCTAGCACACTGCCCTGCGGAACGCCGCAGGTTATGGGTAGGTCCATACTTGTGACGTCACCAATTCTAACTGTATATGTTTCTTGTTTTAAGACGACAAAATTTCTTATTATTCCATATAAAGTTTTATTTTATCATATTATTACGAGTATATGTAATGTTGTAAAATCTACAACAAAAATCCTAACAATATTAAAAATATGAGTTATATTTTATTATTATGATATTTTTAATTTACGTCCAAGTGACGCTATGGCAACGTCGCGTTGCGCCACATCTATGATGTTAAGAGCTCACTCACACTCGACACTTACGAACTTATTTATCACAAACTTTTATTAGGTTTAGTTATAAAGTATTATTATTCATCCAAAAGTTAATAAATTTTTAAATACTTAACTCGTCATAAAACAGTAGTCTCACTTAGTCCTTTTTTACGTTCCACTACTGGGCCTCCCTCGAATTGAAGATTGCGAGGGGATCAGGACATAGCCCAATAGACTGGGCCAAGTGCGGGTTATCGGACTTAACATGTCTTGTGAAATGATTGTGTCTCTCAACATGCAAGTTTCCTCACAATGTTTACCTTCACCTTTAGGCAAGTGATAATCACACTGAAAACGATGTGCCAGACTAGGGGTTTGAACCCATATAACTTGGTGTTCCAAGCGAACGCTTTACCATTGGGCTACTATTGCCTTAAAATACTGATGGTATACTTAAAATTCTATTTTTCTTCTGTCTTTCTTTTAACTACAGTGTCAAAATATCTTTGTCTACCAGTGACCATACTGAATCTACGTGTATTTTCAACCGACTTAAAAAAGGAGGAGGTTCTCAATTCAACTGTATTTTTTTTTTGTGTAGGGTACAATAATTGGTCTATATGCTTTCGCGTTAGTTTCCTTTTAGATAAAATCAAGAAAATTCCGGGTTTGCTAACAATCTTAACTCTGAGCTCTCATTTTATCCTGGAAATAAGTTATAAATAGCGTTTCATTATAATATTCTTCAATATAAAACTTTTATAATATAAATATAGTCAATAGAAACTTTAATATTCTTTGAAACAAAAGTGCTTATTGTAACTTGACTTGAAAATGTAATACTGCTCCTTGAAGTGCTAATATTTGCGTGCGCTCGATCCGAGCAAAGGTTAAGAGAGCATCCTAGTTGTATTAAAGCATTATTAAAATAACTTCGCATGAATAATAGATAATTAAATATTAAATACTTTGTATCATTGAGTAGTGACTTAAAATATGTTTGTGATAAACAGACGTATATTTCTCACATTGTAAAAATACAAAGCATATATATACAAGTAAAAATGAGAGAATATACTTACTCATTTATGTATTTTTTTTTAAATAATAAAAATAACTTTTATAATTAGTAATTTTATTTGAGACATTCCACAGAGTATAAAATAATCTTAACATCTATAGTTGAACTACAAAGTAGTCTTGTCACTTATCGGTAAAACCTTGTATTTAGCCCATTTATTGAAAAACTAGTTAAATTTATAGTAGATAATAAAATTAAATTATAATATAGTTCTCATTATGTATATATTTTTTCATTCTCAATCAATGTGTTATCTTTGTATTACGTAATTATTTTTCTATTGTTATAGGTTACTCTCTGTAGACCGATCATTCATTTATAGTTTTAATTCCACAATAAAGTTGCCAAATTTCAAAATTACCGCTCAATCTCATTCGTGTCTTCCTCACAAAACGTGACACTGGCAGAATGGATTGCGTCTGTTAACGCAACTATAAGCCATTATAAAAAAAAAAATTATTACGACACTTATTTATAATACAAGTGTAGTGTATTTAACAAGACTACCTTGCCTTTATGACGTAGATCGCCGTGTTTTAATGGAAAAAATATACCTGTCTATTTGTCACGAAATAACATAGCCCGGAAATCTGTTAATGGAACTGTTATGTAGTGTGTCTTTGTCACTGATCCTGACTATGGCCCTGTGCAGGAAGGCGCCTCAACGAAGGAGGAAAACGAGGGCGTGTCACTCAAAGAAAATATTAGTAAAAATATAAACATTAACTCCATATATGGGTCGTATTTTTGTTGCTAGAGCCCGTAGAGAAATCTTAGTCATTTATTTCTCAACCACATTGATAAAATAACAATGAACGATAATATTCTGAATATTATACTTACATTCTAACAAAATTAAACCTATCACACCATCGGGTGGTTACTTGTTGAAATAATTCTGCTAATTCTAATTTGCATTATAATAATACTACAATTTAAAGCTAGGGCTTTAACTTAATAAAAGCTATTTAAATACACTAAAGACTACATACACTTAATACTTTGTTAGATTTACGCGAATATTTGACATTTTAAATAAAACTATCTTTTCGGTTTATTTCGCGGATTTATTTTGATTTTTGGTTCCCGACGTTTCGAATGCTTTACAGCATCCATGGTCACGGAAGAGACCAAGGTTACAGACGTTTCAAAGGCGTTATACACTTGTTACAGACAGTGTCTACCCACTATTATACAAAAATGATTTCAAAAATTCAAAAATGGCACCAAAGTACCTTACAATATTTGTTGTTTTATATTTCTAAACATTTTAAATTTTAAAACGTCGGGAACCAAACATAAAAATAAATCCGCGAAATAATACAAAAAGATAGTTTCATTTAAAATAGACTAAAGACAGCTATTTTGACGTCATCGTTTTGAACTAATTTGTATAAATAGGTAAAATATACACGCAAGTACTTATCAAGTTCATTATTGAAGTAAGAATTTTCATTCTGAACAAAACCCGTTGGCGGAAAGTAATTATCAACTTATAATGGCAGTATGTTAATATATTCAAGGCGCGTCGTTGCATGTAATCCCGCGGTCGCGTCGATCCCATTTATACTACACACATTATAAGCCCACACTCGTTACGCCTCTGTTTCTGTGCACGTTTTTAGTTTTTTCATGTGGAAAATTGTATATTACTTTCACATGCCTCGGAAAATTAGAATTAAAGAGAAGCGACGTGAATTATGTGCTTAAGAATGTTGATTTATTTTAGATATTGTACTCGTGCGTAAAAAGTCGTTGCTTGGCTTAAAAGTATTACTTCTATTTACTGAAAATGGAAATTGTGCTAACCAATTCTCCCAATCCCGAGAAGAATTAGCGAAAGAACTTCAATGGGACTTAAAGTGATAGTATAATAAGTAATGAATGTATGTGTATACGTTATTCATAGATAAAGTATAAGAATGGCCTATAAAATTTCACCAAATATAACACATCGTTTTTATATTTTTATTTATACAATTCTAGAACTTTGTAGACTTTTGTATGGGAATGTAAATATTTTCTTCAAATTAAAGAGTTTTTAGAGTTAGAGCCTACTCAGAGATGAAAATCCTCGAATACATTGCGTTATATATGCACAAAAACCTTATTTTTTGTAATCGATTAAAATACATTCAAGCAAGCTTCTCACCTCTAACAAATCGCAAATGAGATACAGGATTACAAGCTTTTAAGACGTAAAAATCTTGAAGATTTCGATAATGCCACATGAGAATAAATATATCCGTGTCAGAAGCATTTTGTACTAGACATATTTCCATCTTAATGCTATAAATCCGAGAGTAACTGCGTGTCTATCGATCTTGATTTTAAGAAAATTTACTATATAATTTGGGGATTTTTCGAGCCTTGAGGAAAGTTAGAAGATTTTTTAAAAAGAATGAACCTCTATTGTCCATAAATAAGAGTTTTTTCTATTATGGATAAAATATATTCTTGTTATAATTTAAAAATGACAACATAATTTTATACATATGACTTGGATGTTTCCGTACTTTCTATTCCTTAGTCAATTTCGTATTATTCCTTTAAAAATTTCGAAAAAGATACAAAAATAAGGTCTTCCTCATAAATTATATATAATATGTATAGTAAAATCGCAAAAAGGTCTAATTCGTATGTAAATACATACGTATGTACGTCATATACAACGATATATTTTAAATTTTAATTTATATAAATATCATTGTTTATCAATATAGTTGCCAAAAATTTTATTTCTGTTTTCGCGTGTTTGTTTATCTATCTGTCTGTTAACGCATGATATGAAAATATAGGTTATTAAATCTCCTTTGTATACTCTTTACAAAAACCCTGTGCGATTATTGGATTATATATGAATGTAAGTTTCACTGAGAACCAATAATGGAACCGCAATCCTTATATCGATAGTTTAAGACCACATTTGCCACATTTTACTTGTATATTCGTTATATATAACATTGTTCAATTTTACTTCTTTACTTCTTTTATACATTCAAATCACTAGCAATTTTACATCACAACAAAATAGAAAAAGCTCGAATCGATGTTGTTTCAAACAAATGCTTTTATTTGCAGCGCGACTGAATTCTTGATGAATAGCGACTGCCATTGTAATATTCTGTTTTCTAATAATTGTATTTATTCAACTTTCAAATTGTGAGACTATGTCAATAGAAAATCAATTCTGAAAGCCACGAAATAACTTTTTAGTTTGTGATTTGGATATAAGGATACTGCGTGATAAACCGAGTTTAAACACTTTCAAAATAATATTACAAAATATGTACCTAAACCATAATAAACACTAACAAGTGCAAGCTCACACATCCCACACAATCTTTTCACTATATCTCGGTCTTGAGAATATTTTAATTGCTCAATAACGCATTTAACATAGAAGCAATATGAAATGTCGGAGATACTACAAAGCCTTACACATCTGTCAGAGCCAGGCTCTTTGCAAAGGGAATGTTATTTACCAAAGCTACAGTTACGTTATGATTTTCCTCTTTATTGTTTAAAATCTTCATGAATAATAAAAGTAATATAAATAGGAAATTAATATGTTAATTGATATAATTAAGTGAAGTTATAATGTGTGGTTCATTATTTTATTGATAAAACCACAGGTCATGAATAAATTTTATTTAATGTTTCCAAATACAATACAATACCGTTTGTGGCTTGCGCAGAAGATATTATAGTGCACAAGTGTGCGCGAAGACACAACGTGCACTCTCTCTTTCTGTCATCTCTCATACTCCGGTGTAACGACTACTCGACACGACCAGTGAGAGTTTAGGCGCAGGATCGATGGCTTTACGTGCTCTCCGAGGCACGGGGGTTAAACATCGCTCATTTTCCGCCTCCGGGCTGTTACTGGAACTTCCTAAACAGAAAAACTTAATAACTAAACTTGACCTGACCCGAGACTTGAACCCACAACCTCCGGATATACAGCCGTACATGCTAACTACTATACCATAAAGGTAGTTAGCCTAGGAAATAATAAGTATGTCTTCGTATCTAACTTAAGCTTTGGAAAAAATGTGAACCAGTAATATAGAATTTTTTCTTGGAACATTGAAATCCCTATTTTAAATAATTTTTACTTGAAATAAAACAATTCACTTTAATTTTTTATTAACTGATGATAACAGGATTTATAAAACTATTATCGATATCGAAAACAATAAGGTATTTATAAACCCAGTTTGTAGAGTATGTACTGTAGAACGTCAACTGCAGCAATTCGAGGGAATTGAAGTATTATAGACATCTTATTGTTACGATTTGCTCTGAGAATTCTATCCAGATATTATTATTGGTACTGGTCGGTTTATATTATGTTTTTTCTTTCTGTCTTATTAAATTTTATTAGGGTATAATTTTCTTAGATCGAGATTTCACAATTTTCTAAATATGGTGAAAAGATGCTTCAAAAACACAAACATATTCATACGTTTATTTCAGCAGATACTGAAAAGTAAAAAATAACTGTACGAGGGTATTTATTTGCTATAGATACCTTATCAGATATATTCGAAGTCCATGTCATGCGATGTAAAGCAAATTTATTCCAATATTAATGTATATTTTTTATTCATAATATTGAAATGTATTTACATCACGTATGTATAATATTTTAGCTACAGTTAAAGTTTATACCTTTTAATATTTACCTATTAGATATTATTCATATCTAAGCATTGTAGAGAAACGTTATTTATAAGTTAGTTCTAGTTTTAATTTCTTCAAGAAATATTTTATTCATGTGTTCTAAGTAATTTTTAGAATAGTTTAAGCGCGATTAAAACCAGATATTTCAGATAATGGCCTGTAATGTACAGTAACACTTTCATAAGCATGATTTACTCGCCGTCACGCCGCCTCGCCGCACTGCAGCTCTTAAATTTATAGGTAGACATCACGCCAGCTAATGCACTTGGAAAACTTAGCTAATTTCCAATTTTTTAATGAAACCACTTAGCATAATTTTAAAATTCAAGTTTTTACATTAAAAAATTAATAGTAGATTAAGAATATTTGTAATATATTTATTTAAATATTATTATTAACTAGTGTATCGGTTTTACTTCGCCTTATCCCACGTACATCGTGCTAAAACTCATATAAGCTCTATCTTACTGAACCCATTTTCTTTACTCGTGATGAACGAATAGCCTAAGTTTATTTTTGGTCGAATTCTCTACATAAGCATTAGAATTCCGTAAAAAATTGTTTTTTTTTAAATATAAATAAGTTTTTGTTGCAATAAACGTTAAATTCTGGTTTTCCTCGTACTACTCCATAAATAATATACATAGGGTAACTATTTTTTATAACAAACCCTTAATATATAAGTATAGATTATTTATTTACGGTAGACCCAAACTATGCGTGGAACATGTCACAACTACACATTTGAAATTGTACTAACTTCTGAAATTAATTATATAAGATAGTTCGTTTCGTCGGCTTCCCCTAATATTTTAATATGAATATTTATTCATCTTTTATTTTCTGCTCAATTAGGATAGAAAAGGTGAAAAAACCCAAAGAAGAAATAAAATTAAAATTAGATGAGAATCAAGTCACGCAGTCGCAATGAGATAAAGGAATTCAGTCACATGCGTATTTAATTAAAATAAATGTTAACTGTAATATTGTAGTATATAACTGTAATACATTTTATTCATAGCTTAGATTATCTTATTTTACTAATAGTTTTAAAAATTTGATTTAAAATTTCAATAGGATAATATTATAAATTTTCTGTAAAAATTTAAATTTCTAGAAATGTAAGCAATCGTTGATATGCTAAAGAAAAGATGTGTAATACTATTATATTTGTTTTTCAATCTAAATAATTATTATTCATACACAAAAAGCAGTCTCATTCCTCATCTCGACACATTATTACAAACTTTACAAGTGTCATAAATAAATATGTCGAGTAACAGCGCGTCTGGAAGCTTTTCATCCAGTCAAAGGCACATCATAATATACTGTCTTTTATAAGTGATTGCTCGCGCGTAATTCATCATTTGATATTTAGTGTCTCTACATAATACAACAGTCTACTTAGAGATTATAGTATTATAGTAAATATAGGTACCCACATAATTTTATGTAGCAGATACAAAAGTAAATTAATATTTGTGCTTTTAAGCTTTTGGCGCCAAATAAAAATATTTTTTTTGCACCAAAAATCTTTGCAGGCACAGAGTACACCACCAAAGTTTTATCAAAATCGGACCAATGGATTAGAAATGCATAGAAGACAAAAATACAAACATTCATTTTTATTTATATAGATTCTAGTGCAGCTCTTTTTATTAGCTATAGTATACAAGTATCGAGTCGATCAAGGAAGTAAAACGCTCAGATTGTCGACATTAGGTAGCTGTATGTGTACTGTTTTGTAAGTGAAAGTGGTGGAGGCGAAACCACCCCTTCCCTATCTTTTTGCTACTACCCCCTTACCAGATGTGTCTGGATTGCAATACACAGGTTACGATTACTGCTTTTCAACCGGCAGTTTAAATATTGATACCATCTATACGATATAAAAAGAATTTTGTTTCGTTCCCTTTTTACCCTACCGTGGCGAAGTTCAAAGGAAGGTTATGTGTTTGATTTCTATGTATGTATATAATTAATGAACATAATGGATTTTGATGAATATAACATTATATTGTTAAAAATAAAAACTACTTTTTCAATAAAATATGTCATTAAATGGAGCATAGTTTTAAATAATTTTGAATTTATACTTTCTTTAAACATATATTTAAAAAAAAAATGATAAGTGTTTAAAATATATGCAAATATATGTACACATATAATCCATAGCTTCCATATTCCATTCGCTTCAACATCACAAAGTCGTATTATGTTTTTCAAATTAATCTATACCTACATATAATAAAATTCTAACCGAGTCGAATCTGTACATTAAATATTTCTTGGAAAATCTTATTGAAATAGTCATTATTATCGATACAGAGGCCGAATCTATATTTTTTTAGAATTTTTGTCTGTCTGTCTGTTTGTCTGTTACCGCATCACAGAAAAACCACTAGAGTGATTTTGATGAAATTTTGTATGGTGATAGGTGGTTATCCAGGTCATATATCGTTTCTGAGAAAAAATACAAAAACTGCATTGATAGAGTATACTAATATGTAAAACCTAAGAATTAGGTTTTTTGGTCATCTGAACGCGAGCGGAGCCGCGGGCAATGCTAGTAATACCATATAAATCATAATAAATGAAATAACAAAGCTGACTTTCGTTGTAGCTTATAACATCGTTGCAGTTAAAGGAGTACTCGAGAGGTGAAAATGTTTTCGGAACGTATAAATCACTGTCAGCCACCTCATGAATGTCGCGATAACTCTGAATTTGTCGCAACTTGAAAAGAAACTGTGAAAATTCCCAGCCTTTAACATATTCCATAGCGTCAATGATTTATAACCTGGTGACTTTCAATAAGTTGCTTAACTAAACTTTGTACTATAAACTAAAAGTTAAATAAAATGTATAATAATAAGTTAATTTTATCCAGTTAATCTCGAGGGATTTTGTAAGAAATATTAACTGCGAATTTACATAGCTTTTGTCTTATTTTGTATCATAAATAAAAATAAAAGAGAATTACTCCTATGCTATAGTGTTTTTATTTTTTTTTACACTAGCATTACCTGCGGTTCTCCTTGCGTAGATTATTTATGCACGAGTATGAATAATATTTACTCCGTTCTTAGAAATCTTAATAATAATTATAAAGGATTAATTACAGCATTAAGAGTCTTTTGATTTTAAATGGAACTGATTTCGAATATAGCCCGTTTAATAAATGAACTATCGCTAAATCGGTCGCTTTATGTCTTTATGTACATACATATATAATATTATATATGTATGTACATAAAGACATGCTATTCCTATTTACATATATATCATTATGTATGTAAATAGGATAAGCGTGTTTATTCAACTTATACAAAAGCAAGTTGTATTCAAAAAATGATGTAACTTGTTTTGGGAAGTCGTGGTTTTTTGGAGTATTAATGCTAAAATGGTAATGACAACCACTATATGGGGGATGATTATTATAAAAATCTATCAAAACATAATATACTAAAATTAATTATAAACTTTAAATCAAAAGATTTTATCATCCTATTGTATTCGCTAAATTTATAATTAGATTTGTTTTAAAATCACTAAATATTGATATAATTTGTTACAAATATTTTAAATGTGAGTGTTACCGCGCCATATACTCGTATGTCTCGTTTGAATTTCATTTCGATCCGTTCGTAAACTTTTTCATTTGTAAATATTAGTATAACTTGAATATAAAGTATTACATCAAAAATATCCACGATCAAAGAATACACAA
The DNA here is from genome assembly GCA_947093115.1 of Brenthis daphne. Lineage (NCBI taxonomy): Eukaryota > Metazoa > Arthropoda > Insecta > Lepidoptera > Nymphalidae > Brenthis > Brenthis daphne. The sequence continues at coordinate 18,042,901 of OX352481.1, forward strand.
AAAAGCTTCGCCAACAAATGTTTTCACTCAAAGTAAGCTTTTGTAAATCTGCACTGTTTCTGTAGAGCGAAGATCGAGACTTATTGAATATTGTATACATCAAACATCCTTTTATGTAATCCTATACAATATTTTCTTTACATATTTTACTTTTTCTAATATTATCATATGTAAAAGTTTCTATAGTATTATTAGTGTGCAAGTTAGTTTTTTTGTAGGTTTTCATGAAAGGATTCATCGGTTTTTCAGCGATACTTCATCGATGACCAATATATCTTACTAGCATTGCCCGCAGCTCCGTCCGCGTTCAGATGACCAAAAATCTAATTTTAAGGTTTTACATATTAGTATACTCTTACAATGCAGTCTTTGTATTTTTTCTGATAAATGAGATATTTTCCTGCCGTAAGAAGTATCCTATATGTTGACCCGGGTAACCAGCTATCATCCTACCAAATTTCATTAAAATCTGTCTAGTGGTTTTCTCGTGATGCGGTAACAGAGAGACAGACAGACAAAAATTCTAATAACTATAGATTCGGACTTTGTATCGATAATAATGTCTATTTCAATTAGAATTTCCAAAAAATATTTAATGTTCAGATTTGACTTAGTTACGATTTTATTATATGTATAGATAATTCAGTGAATAAACTACTTATTCGCTTTTATTTGTTACACCTATTTATTCCATCAAAATATGTCTCTTCTCGCATATTCTTCTTGTATTATCTATTTATTTATTCCCTAATAGCGACTTACCCTCGTCCCGCTCGGTTTCATCCCTAAAAACGTTTCAACGGTTAGTATAGATGTCTCAGCGATGACATATTTTCCCACAGTAAAAAGTATCCAATATGTTGACTCGGATACCCAGCTATCATCATACTTAATTTCATCCAAATCTGTGCAGTGGTTTTCTCGTGATGCGTTCCCATACCGATAGACAGACAGATAAAAATTCAAAAAACTATAGGTTAGGCCTTTTTATCGATTATAATGACTATTTCCATTAGGTATCCCAATAAATATTTAATGTACATATACGACTCAGAATTTCATTATATGTATAAATTTAAGGAACTAGATTAAACCATCTGAAAAAAAATGAATAGAAACTTATAAGTTTAATCTCTTTAAGAGGAAATGTTAATGTTATTAAAACGCCAGTCACTCTTTGATTCATTCAACTGTAATAGTTCACTTTAAAGCTGTTGTGTAGAAATGCTTGCTTATGAAGAGCAATGACGAAAAATATTAGACTACTAGAACAGTTTATTAGCATATTCCAATCCCTTTTTTATTGTTGGGAAATGTATTTATGAATATGACATGGGAACATTTGTACAGATGGTTATGTGAGATTCACCGGCTGGAAAAACCAATACTACCCACTATAAGCCTACAGAACCTCTTCCATTATAATGGGGCATCGCAGGATCGCTTACGAACTCTACCATGACAAACCGATGGTGCCGGAAAGTCTGCCGAAGCAGACCAGCAAAAAAAGGGGTTGGTGCGGCGGTTCAGTCTGCTATCAGAGAAGTACCAGAAGCAACGAGGCTTTATATAACCATGATTTGACACAGACTACTGTTAGTAATATTATAAATTCAATAGGTTTCTTAGGGCGCAGCCGAGCAAAGTGATGCGCACTCCCACTGAAGTGGGCCACCTTCAAGTGTGGCTCTTAGCTTCACGCCCGGTTGGATTGCCGAATAGGAACGAATAAAAAACATCCAAAGTTCTTTTTTCCTTTTTGAACTGTTGCATGCCTAATACCCACCAGTTTTGACACAATCGGTAAAATAGTTTAGGAATACATAGATGACAAAAATAAGTACATTCATTTTTATTTATATAGAAAAATAGAAGAAATTTAGATACATTGTTAGTCGCAAATATATAAAATGGATGAAATTTACAACTATTTTTATACGATTTATAAAATTAACTGCTTCCTGCGGCTTTTCTGTGTATATTTTATTCATATCTATTAAATTGTTTGTTTTGTGTAGCGCACGGAAAGGGACGTTCTACCGCTTTTACTTGACCGTTTTTAGCAAAACTAAGCAATACTTTTTTTAGACTTCAATGTCTCTAAGAAAGCCTGAAAAACGGATTTCTAACTATCGTACGAGTATAATAGGTTATCAAATTGATCAGCTCTCTAAATTCTTCAATAATAAATAATAATAATAAGTAGATTAATTAGCATTGTAATGTAATTTTAAGGCTACTATTGATATGACCGTGTATTTGCGGGGCGGAATTATATTTATAAGCCCTATCTGTAAAGTATAAAGAAATAAATATAATTTTTAATAGTTATTAAAGAAACGAAAAAAGTCTTCCAAAATTTTGAGTATACCATAAACGTCGACTTATTCGAGACTGATTTACAATTACAAGCAAAACAAATCTTAAAATATTAAATGGACAAGTCTTGTATAAATAAAAATTTCTTTTGCGTATCTCGGAACCGGCTCCAACAATTTGGATCAAATTCTGTATTGATAAGATTTTGCTTGCATATTTTCTGGAAAAAAAAACGCTATTTTTCGATATATCTTCCCCGAAAAACGCCAAGCCAGCTCGATCGCTCAGGTACTATTATCTATTTGCAAATATTGCATTAATTTAAAGTTTGAAAGTATTTTGATTATTTCGTCAAATTTATTCTATTATCAGGTTTCTCTTAGCTGCAATTGCCATAGTTGGATCTTGTTTGAAATCGACGTATAAAATAAAGCCTATAAGAGCAGCGCTGATTCAATGGGTCTTGAAATATGAAACTACACTGCTCCATTGAAATTACTAGTATATAGAAAATTTTATTCAATTCGTTACTCTGCCGATATTGAGGTTATCGAGATATTTTAAAAAGATATGCTTATATTTTTTTATAATAAATAAAATTGTTCAATACTTTTGCGGCTGAAAAAAATGTTTGCCTTTTTAAAAACAAAATCGACTACAAAAGTTATTGAATTTTTCTCACATTAAGCTTGTTAGTATTAATGATAAAGCTTAAAGCATAAGGTTTATGGGGAGTTATATAATAAGTAAGTAAGTAATAAGTTTATATCTAGACTAATGTTAGCCAATAATAATTCAGCATTCTTAATGCCCCACTCCTGGGCAGGGGCCTGAATAGTGAATACGAGGGGACAATGCCATGTTCCGCCACATTAGGAAGATATGTTATAGTACACTAATTTTATATATAGACATATTAGATTTTTTGTTTTCTAGAAAGATTTTTCCCTGTTATGTAAATAGTTTCTATGAAACATTTGAATATTAAAAAGACCGACTTATCTATTCTATTTATACAATTATGACATTAGAAAGGTAACGAAACGTTCACAAACACTCAAGCAACATCGCTAAAAGCATCCTTTGTTGGACCAAAACTAAGTAATAGATCAAAGGACACCCAAGACGATACTTCATATCTTTTTTTTGCCATTAGTAAGTTCTGATTGTATTTATCCCAATATTACTAGCCTTAATAGAAGAAAGTATCTGGAAATGTACAATTTTCTTCAATCCAAAGAAACCATTTCAAATTAACTTTTTAGTTTAAGAGAAACAAATTCAAATTATATTTTAATGAACATACAGACTCTACAATTTATAATTGTAATTAGACTTATGAATAAAATTAATTCTGTATTGTTATACGGAAACCTTATTAAAATTCTATATAGGTATTAGGTACTAAGTCAAAATGATCTCATAGTAGTAATTAAAAAGCTTTTCAAAGTGAATAGAATTGAGTACATTCCTAGTCCTCTTATTTGAATTACTCTTTGTAATAAAACGTTAGCTGGAAAATGTGGGCAATTAAATCTCTATGTGGTTAAAATAGTTTCAATAGAGAACTAACCACTTTTTAGGTCTCTTTCCAAATATATATATATATATATATATATATATATATATATATATATATATATATATATATATATATATATTATCGGTGTTGTGCGTCTGACTCGTACATTGAGGGTTCTTTCGTCGATGGGATGGCACACTGTTTATGCCTTTAGGCTGCGAAACCCTAAGAATGAATGATAGATAAAGACTGTACGCTATTAGGATTTCAAAATAAAGTTTTTCTAAGAATTCCTTTGTTTTAATGTAATCTATCGAGCTTAATAGTTTCAGATATTGGTAGGGGTGGTAGGTGTGGGGATATTCTATTTGTAATATATAAAAAGAAATGCTTTGTTACAAAGATAAAAGAAATGATAATGGGGTATTTGATGCTAGTTGCTATACTCGTATATTCTTGATTGGGTAATTTTGTTTTATTTATTATTATATAGATAATTTTTCGTCAAATCAGTCGGAGAAAAATTATACAAAAGAACAAAGACACAAGGGACTGTATTTCATTATAAGTATGTACGAAACCTTCTAAAATACATTAATGATAGCTTACATGTAGTAGTAAATATGACTTACTTGATAAATTGTTCTGATCACAAAAATTATTAGAATTAGAAACTGCCATCCCACAAAAACGAACCCACTCTATCTCGATATATTATATATATTGACAAACGGAGGAGGAAAATTTACTGAACTGTTTTGTCTTTGCACATTTATATATCCCTCCCCCTCGTATTCAAGGGAGGCCCGTGCCCAGAAGTGGGATGTTAAAAAAAGGCTGGATACATATATGTATATATATTTATCACGTATGTAGTACTCTAATAGTACACAAAACTCTAAAATCTCACATTAACGTACATTTTAAATATTATTTATGAATGAGTTCAACGACACCGAATCCCGCTTTATGGAAATAGGCTTAATCTGAATTAGTAAAAACATAATAATGTGAAAAGAAAGTAAAATCTTTTATTCCCTCATATCTACTAAAGTTTCTATATAAAAAATATTCTTGAGACGAAAACGAAATAAAATAATTTCTCTGAGATGGAATACTTTGAAGTTATTTCATTTCTTACAAAGTGAACTTTTCTACTTAAAGAAAATGTAGAACCCTTTGAACTGTTTATATTGCGCCCTACTCTGTGCCTCTCGACTTAATATTATCATTATAATTTTATCATGTTCATAACTTATAATATTAAACATACTTTGATAAATTAACTGAATATGATAACATCAAAAGTGCTCTCACCACTGTTAATGTTCCTGCTCTTATTGGGCCTTCTGTAATAAACTAATATAATGGCAAAAGACTTGATAGTTTGTTGCTGGTTACTTTGAAAAAGGGACGGATCTTATTATAGAATACAATATGTGTTATCACATTGGCCCCATCACATGTCAGACAGGCGTCTAAAATGGGAGCTGTCACTGTGGCAGAAAGTTGCGTAAATACAACTTAGTCAAAATTATGCCTTTATAACATTTTCTATAGAATTGACCCATAGAGTCCAAGTGCTAAACACTTCCTAAAAGATAAAAACATCTTGTCTTATTGCCTCTACTGGTGAAGAGAGCGTGCTCGTTTTTGCCTAAAGAATCGGCATTGCGATTCAGCGGGGAATGCGGCTAGCATTCTTGCCACAATTCCTCGGATTCGAATTCGGACATGACTCGTACAGTAATGTTACCGACTTTAGATATTTTTAGTATTCAATAGAGCGGATATGTGTAAATATTATATATAATAGATCACGAAACTATATATATTATGAATATTTTGGTATCTCAAATGACACTTTCCGCTCAGAATTAAATAGTTATTTTATTAAGAATATAGATATTATTTTGACTCGAAATTGAGGATAATATGCGTCGAAAAACAATTGCCATCCGTTGCCTAGATAAGAAATAACAATGTGTGTTAACAAATAAATAATAGTTACAATATAAAAAGTCTTTAAATTACAATTCTAGTTTATAAAATTAATAAGGCAAAGAGTAGAGCTGAAAAATAAATATTGTGCAGTCTGAGACTACAGGTTTCTGCGAAGAAGGCGTTTAACATCTCAGAAGTGGGATCGCACTGAGATATATTATTTCGGTGTGATCCCTCTCTGCCCACATCAATAAAAAAGAGGACGTGTAAGAGTATGAAATAATAATATTTTTCCTTTTCTTTAAAGATTCATATAAGGATAATTTTTTTTACCCTCTCTTTATTTTAATGAAATTATAAGGTTTTGACATATAAAAATAAAGGATAGTTATTAATTATACCAATTTAGATATGATTGTTATGGTCACATTTTGATAGGTATCAAAATCACATTTTTTTTAATATATTTTATTTTAATATTATTATAGTATGTTCGTAGACATAATACGTAAAAGAAATGAAAATGGAATTTAATGAATTAGTTCGATACCTATCCTATGAAAGTAACATTTGAGTAGTTTTAATATTAAAACTATTTTTTTAGATTATTATCTTTATTTCGAGTATAGTTTCATGTCATTAATATATTCGTTTTTGTGTCTTTTTGAGGTTAAGTACGGTAATGCCTAAACGAAAGAAAAGAACACAGTCTACTGAGAGTGACTCTTCACTAAGTAGTGGTCACTCTCGCCACCGCAGGCATACAAAGAGTGGCAAGAGTAGCAAGAGTAACAGGCGCCACCGATCAAGGCACCGTAGTCGTAGCGGTGCCAGGCGTTTAAGGCATCATGGTCGCGACGAAACGAGACGGCCGCGACGCTCGCGTAGTGTAAGGTCCTACACTCCTGTCATGCCCCAGGCATCCACGGGCGTAGCGCATACGGCTCATATGGCGCAGACTGCTGCTTCACCAGGCGTGACTCCAGTTGCTACAAACCTCACAGGTGAATCAAGGTATGCGGATACTCAGCGATTATTTTTCGAACAGTTTATTAATGTAATGCAAGGTATTAAGGACAAAGGTACTGTAGAACGTGACAAATTCCCAGTTCTTAATAATGTTGTACCCGAATTTGATCCACTTTGTAAAGAACAAACAATTGATTCATGGATTCATAAAATAGAAGAATGTGCTCAAATATATAGCTGGGACGAGAAGCAAATCGTTCACTATGCTTTGCCAAAACTTACAGGGATAGCGAAGTCATGGTATCAGGGGTTGTCATCGCTTTTATTATCATGGGCTGACTGGAAATTTAAGCTTAAAGAATCTTTCCCATCGCGAGAAAATTATGCTGAACTTCTCACCGAAATGTTAGGCAAAAAAGCTCGATACGGTGAATCGCTCGAATTGTATTACTATGCCAAAATGAATCTTTTAAATCGTTGTGATATTAAAGGTAAACAGGCCGTTGACTGCTTAATTTTCGGTATCGAAGATAGGGGAGTCCGATTAGGCGCGCAAGCCGTAGAGTATACGGAACCGGAACAACTTCTTAAATATTTAAAAACTATACGGGTAGGGCAAGATAGAAACACCTCGAATGACATACGTAACAAGGATAAGGACAAACGTGCTCATCCGCACGGTGGCCCAAATTCTTTGATTGACAAGACGACTAATCATAAAAACCCTAATTATACTCATATAGTCTGTTATAACTGTAACGAAACAGGTCACACCTTCTACCGTTGTCCAAAACCCAAATTACAATGTACGAACTGTAATTTCAGAGGCCACCTTGTCTCTAATTGTCCAAAGAAAAATCAAAATAGCTGTGATGAAACTAAGAAAATTTTAAGAATTGAAAGTTACCAGAATTCTAGTTTAAAATACAAAATTCCCTTAAAAATTAATAACAAAATTTCGGATTGCTTAGTAGATTTAGGTTGTGAAACTACGCTCATACGACTTAGTGATGCACAACGGTTGCAAGTTAAATGGGAGCCGGTAGAAGGGCCTATACTTTCTGGATTTGGCAACACGCGTTTCCGTCCCATAGGTTTAGCTTTCGCAAATATTGAGATTCAGGGAGTCACTGAGGAAAATGTTGAAATACTTATAGTCGATGACTTGCACATTAACAGCCCAATTCTCCTAGGACACACATTTACAGAAAGACCAACCATTCAAATAATTAAAACTGACACTGATGTAATTTTTCGAAAAGTGAACAACAATAAAACCAGTAAATGTGTACTAAAATGTATCAAAGACGTTACTATTCCAACTGGAAACATCAAAGCCATACCTGTTTCTAGTGACGAAAGCTACTCGGGAAAGGTTTATGTAAATGGGTCTGTTAGAGCATATAAAAGTAAACAGCATTATCTTTTACCAGGTGAATACTGTATTAGTGAAGGATTAGGAAGTGTTCTAGTACAAAATATTGGGGAACAATATATTACATTTAAATATGACGACTTAATTACTCGAGCTTTCAAAATTGATGATATCTTGCAGATTAACCAAATTGAAGTAACTGAATCTCTCTCAGATACATCACTAATTAACATTGGTAATACTATTACTGTTGAAGAAAAAAATAAACTTGAGTGTTTGCTACAAGAATATAAAAGTTGTTTCTCAAATAATCTAAGTGAACTTGGGTTTACAACAGAAACCGAAATGGTGATTCATCTGGTAGACTCCGAACCAGTTGTTTATCGTCCATATAGACTCTCTTTTTCCGAAAGAGAGCGTGTTAGAGGTATGGTACAAGAAATGTTAGATAATGGAATGATTCGTGACTCTAGTTCTCCATATGCTAGTCCTATCGTGTTAGTTAACAAAAAGTCGGGCGAGAAAAGGCTTTGTGTAGACTATCGCGCATTAAACAAAAAGACTAAGCGGGAACATTATCCCCTACCTAGGATAGAAGACCAACTCGATCTTTTGGCTGGTAGCTCTCTTTATATAACTTTAGATCTTGCGTCGGGCTATTATCAGATCCCAATTGCTGAAGAATCGCGTGAAAAGACTGCCTTCGTGACACCCGATGGCCAATATGAATACAATCGCATGCCATTTGGGTTAGTCAACGCGCCCTCAGTATTCCAACGTACCATGAACAGAATTATACAAAAATCCCCCGTTCGTTCATATGTCCTTGTTTACATGGACGATATATTAATTCCGTCTAGCTCATTTGATCAAGGCTTAGTTAGACTAAGGGAAGTTCTTGACCTATTAAAGGAAAATGGTTTAACTTTGAAGCTAAGTAAATGCCACTTTTTCTACGATAAAATTGATTACCTTGGGTATGAGGTTAGTTCTTCTGGTATACGACCAGGTACTCTCAAGACTGAAGCCGTAGAAAAGTTTCCTACTCCGCGTAATATTCACGAGGTTCGAAGATTCTTAGGACTCGCAAGTTTTTTCAGACGGTTTGTTAAAAACTTCGCTTTAATAGCTCGTCCACTCACAGCTTTATTAAAGAAAGATATTCCGTGGAAGTGGGGTGAAAACGAAAGGGAATCATTTGAAACATTAAAATCGCGTCTTATAGAACGACCAATTTTGACTATATACAACCCAAGCGCGGAAACTGAACTTCACACCGATGCAAGTAAGTTTGGAATAGCCGGTATACTTATGCAAAAGGATGAATGCGATATATTTAAAGTAGTTGCTTATTACAGTAGGCAGACTAGCGTTGACGAGCAAAAACTACATTCATTCGAGTTAGAGACACTTGCAGTCATTGCTTCTTTAGCTAAATTCAGAGTCTATTTGTTAGGTATCAGATTTAAAATAATCACTGATTGTAATGCGCTACGTAGCACACTTGTCAAACGGGATTTAATTCCAAGGATTGCTCGCTGGTGGGTACAATTTTTAGAATTTGATTGCGAAATTGAGTATAGAGCCGGGGATAGGATGGCACACGTAGATGCCTTAAGTAGGAGTCCTGTAGGTACAATAACAAGTGATTGTCATGTAATTGATGTTCTCGCTGTTAATACGGATGACTGGCTTATTACTGTTCAACAAGCCGATGATGAAGTCAAAAATATTGCAACCATTTTAAACGATCCAAAAACTAGAGATATAGTAGAAATATTTAATAGTTATAAATTGAAAAATGGCCGAGTTTTCCGTATTGTCAACGACAACGCCGAGCGTTGGGTGGTTCCAAAGGGCCAAAATGGCAGATATTAAAAAGTAACCATGATGACATTGGACATTTTGGATTTGAAAAGACGCTTGCTCGCATTCAGGCATTGTATTGGTTCCCTAAAATGAGGCGATTCGTTAAAAAGTATGTTGCAGCATGTCTGGAATGTGCCCACCATAAAACACCAAGTGGGCTTAAAGCAGGGGAGATGCATCCCATTCCCAAAGTTGAAAAGCCTTTCCACACGATCCATGCAGATCATCTCGGTCCTTTCATACGGACTCAGCGTGGTAATACTTATATCTTAGTAATTATTGACGCTTTTACGAAATTTATAAACCTTACAGCTGTTCGCAATACGAAATCTTCAACAAGTATCAAAGTTTTTAGAGAACATTTTAGTTATTTTGGAACACCAACTCGTTTAATTACTGATCAGGGAACAAGTTTTACTAGTCATGCATTTAAGGCATTCATGAAATCTACGGGAATTAAGCATATATGTAATGCAGTAGCCACACCACGTGCAAACGGCCAAGTTGAGCGATATAATCGCACAATCTTGGCCGCACTTGGGGCCATGAATCTTGATAAGCCGAACGGAAAATGGGATGAGCATTTACCGGATATACAGCTAGGCATTAATACTACTTTTAATGCTACTACTAAAAGGACCCCGACGGAACTTTTATTCGGATATAACGTCACAAATCCTTCCCAGGGAATATTAAATGAAGTCATTTCGGATGTGACTCCAGATCTGACTGAAAATGACTTGACGCAACTAAGATCTGACGCTTCCCAAAATATACAGACGCAGGCAGAAAAGGCTAAGGATAATTTTGATAAACACCGAAGAAAGAATGTAGTATTTAAAGAGGGAGATTTAATCAAAGTCGTAAGGGCACCTACTGGTATAGAAGGACAATCAAAAAAATTAGAGCCAAAATGTCAGGGTCCCTATCGTATTAAGAAACTTCTTCCAAATGATAGATTTGTGATCGAAGATACTCCAATCACAAGAAAGGGTAGGCGCTATGAATCGATAGTGGCAATTGATAAAATATTCCCTTGGTTAAATTTTACTCATCAAATATCCTCTGATAATGAGAGCTCTTCTGATAGTGAATCCATGAATGATGAGGTAGATGTACCTAATGTTGCTAGCAATGTAAAAGAAAAATAAATAATAAATTATAATGATGTTAAATGACTTTACCTTATTACCATAATTACAAAGTTGCATTATTTTATAAATGATGAATGTCATGTCATGATAAAAGTCATCAAGTAAATAAATCTATATAAGTTTAATAATAATGTTAATTCAACAAATAATAACTTCGCTCGATGTTATGAACTGTTGTTATGATTATTATGTAATGTTATAATGTAAAGATGAAAAGCAACGGCGTAATATGTACAAATCAATGTCATGGATTTGTGCATCTCTGAGATGGGCAATGTCATGGGTCGTATCAGAGACATATTGGTTGATTAATGTCATGGATCAACTAATGTGTTATTGTTCCGTCTTTTCTTATGAACTGTTGTTATGATTATTATGTAATGTTATAATGTAACGATGAAAAGTAACGGCGTAATATGTACAAATCAATGTCATGGATTTGTGCATCTCTGAGATGGCCAATGTCATGGGTCGTATCAGAGGCATATTGGTTGATTAATGTCATGGATCAACTAATGTGTTATTGTTCCGTCTTTTCTATAGAGGTTGATCAATGTCATGGATCAGCAAAATATAATTGTTTTTTTTTAGTGAAGTTATAGGAAAGATCAATGTCATGGATCTTTCGAATGAAATAGTTTGGAATTATATTGATTAAAGTCATGATGATTGGATAGATATTTGTAAATTTATAAAAGATATACTAAGAATATAATATTTATGTATTATAATGTGAGGAATTAAAATTAAATTAGAATTAAGCTGGTTAAAATGAAAGGTTAGCTTTGTTGAATTTAGTATAGTTAAGAGTAATTAACGGTTATTGAATTTGTTTATTTTTGCTTTTCTTATGATTTTTTGTGTTATCTTTATTTATTACGAGGGACTCGTAAAGCTTTCGGATGGCCGAGTTGTTACTGACTTTAGATATTTTTAGTATTCAATAGAGCGGATATGTGTAAATATTATATATAATAGATCACGAAACTATATATATTATGAATATTTTGGTATCTCAAATGACACTTTCCGCTCAGAATTAAATAGTTATTTTATTAAGAATATAGATATTATTTTGACTCGAAATTGAGGATAATATGCGTCGAAAAACAATTGCCATCCGTTGCCTAGATAAGAAATAACAATGTGTGTTAACAAATAAATAATAGTTACAATATAAAAAGTCTTTAAATTACAATTCTAGTTTATAAAATTAATAAGGCAAAGAGTAGAGCTGAAAAATAAATATTGTGCAGTCTGAGACTACAGGTTTCTGCGAAGAAGGCGTTTAACAGTAATAATTAAGTATACAGTTTTGTATATATGTATAATTAAGTGTATTTGTAGTAACATTTAAAAAAATTAATTATAACTTTTACAATATTAATAAATTCTGTATTTTATTAAACTAACTTTAATGGTGATAGCATTTTAAAAATGTTTACAATCTGTGAAATTATTTCGCTTTATTACCCAAAATTCTTCATTATCGCATTACAATGTCTTTTGTTAATTCTTATGAAAAGGGTTACTTCGTAAAAACATTATGAAAAGCGGACAACAAAGTGATATATTTGATAACAATATATTGTTTATTTTCATGTAGTGTTTTGTGTTCACTGCAGTGTTTGTTCAATGTTAAGGGTTACATGATTCTTATTCTGCAATATGTTTATTATTATCGTAGTTGTAATTGTTAGTGCGTTATTTTAAGTTATGTAGGTTTTTATATAAAACGGACTATTTACCATGTTTTTCCACTTTTTTTATGAGTCCCTGTTGTTTCATCCGTTACAAGCGCTACGGTCACGGGTACAGTGATGAAAAGCTTTTAAATATCCCGTTTTACATCATAAAAAACATTGTCAATGACTATGAAAACTTTAAGTCTCATATTACTACATATTTGTTTTAGCCAAATAGCTTTTTATATTGGAATTTTGAGCTTAAATTTTAATTTTTTTATAATAAAGTATTTTTATAAGAAATATTACGTATAATACCGATCAAATGACCACCGTAGCTTCGACTGGATCGTGAGTATTCGTCAGGTGGGACAATATTCATGAATCGGACGTTTTGTTAGTAGTTGACATCTTTGATAGCATATTTGATACTTAGATTTGATATCATAGATTACGCTGACTTTTAAAAAAACGAACACAGCTAGTAGTAGGTATCGTATTAAAAGCTCGAGGGGTGTTAATGTTACATTATAATTCTTCGGTGGGCAGTACAGCTGACAAGCATGTTATGTTTTCTGTAGAACGCGAACAATACGCGAATTTTGTTATATTAATGAATCAGTAGGTATATTCAAACTTATACACCAAATAAAGAATAGGTGATACAAAGCGATTTTTATCATACTACGACCGATCGTCCGAAACTAAATAGTGTTAGTTTAAAGAATCCTCTCAATTTTAAAGAGATATAATTTGTACATTTAAAAAAAGTTACTCAAAAAAGCTTTCGTCAATGCTTAGAATGAATTTTCAGGCAGGAAATGCGAACAAAGGTATAGTAGGTACGGCTCAACATAATTTAGCAGGTTAATACTTGCGCGGCCAATCAACCACCACTAAAAGAAAAAATAATTATCATTTAAAAAATATCCTTTAGAAAAAATAATCTATAGATGTACTTATAGTACTATTATAAAATTTCCGTCGAAACCGACACAAACAGTCTGTTTATATTCAACGGATGATTGATGAGTTTTCTTATGAGTTCAGAGTTTATAAATAAATTCACTTATTTCTTCTTTCGCTACAGCGAATTTAAATTACTTATTTTTCTTTTGTATAATTTAGTTTTTTTTTATAGCAACCCACTTTTTACCTTCACAGTACACTCTTTAACTAACCCAGAACTAAAACCTAACATTCATAAGAAAATCATATTATTAATATTTAATTTATAGCTTAAACTCACAATTTACGTAATACTACAAAAATTGTATTACACAGTAAATTATAAAAATATTCCCTAAGGGTGCTTTAGGCTTTTAAAATATTAATAAATAATAAATAATATATACCGATAGCACCCACACATTCAAACTTTTACATAAATTACAATAATAGTGTGCTGAATATCTATAAGTTATATCAATGTTGGTACATTAACATACATAAGCCACAGCACCATCTAGTTCCATGGTAAGCTACGAGGCTTGTGCTATGTATACCAGATAGTTGATACACTACACATATATAACTTTAAATACATACATATTTTAAATATAAACACCCATGACTGGGTACAAACAATCGTGCTCATCACACAAATGAATGCCCCCAGCGGGACTCTAACCCGCGACCGCCGTCACAGCAAGTAGGGTCACTACAAATTGAGCCAAACGTGTCGTCAACGTGAAGCTAGTGTAGTGATATCAGTGAAGTCCCAGATCGCTTGAATTTCAAAATCAATCGTCTCCTCCAGTATAATTTCCTCTCAATATCCGCACTGATCCCGTGTATGTCTAGTCGTAGTCTACGATATAGCCTAGATTTATAAAATTTAAGATTTTGTTATTAAATCTCGATTATAATATATCTTTTCCAGCTACTTAAAGCTTTACAGCGTCTGCGACTTCGCACGAGCTTATATTGTTACTAATTCTCCTATAACTAATAGGTAATATTATAAATATTTTTACAAAGAATATTACCTGTTCAAAATTGATCTCATTATATTTTTTTTATTAAATTGTTTACATATTATAATAAAAAAATATAAAATGTGCAATTCACACATCGTAGAAGTGAAACTTCAGAAAATGATATGAATATAGAGTATCAGGAGTAGGATAATCATAAGGATTTTTTATATTATTTTTACCAAGTTTAAAAGTTATTTTACATTTTATTTGACATAAATATAAACATTACATAATAATCAGTAATGAATTTTATTATTTTTCACTTCCTTTGTAATGTATTCTATCAAATAACAACGGTTACCATGACAACGGTTACCATGGCATCATCGCAATGTATTCTATCTCATTCTATCGCCGGCTTAATCCTATATATTTATATGTTTGTCTCTTTTTACTGTCGCATTTCCGTTGCATCGAGTTTCAAATCACAACGATTCTAAAGAAGTTCCACTTCAAAAATGGTTGCGTGTAACCTTTATTACGCGCGGTTGAAGTAAAACTTCTTTGGCAAATATCGTAATTAAATTAAAACAAATCAATAAATAAATAAGACATGTGAGTCATATTACAATCATATATTTATTTCTATAAAATCATATATTTATCATATTATGCTGAAAGAATATAATAATATTATATACTAACACTGCCCGCGGCTCCGCCCGCGTTCAGATGACCAAAAACCAAATTCTTAGGTTTTACATATTAGTATACTCTTACATTGCAGTTTTTGTATTTTTCTCAGAAATGAGATATTTTCCCGCGGTAAAAGTATCCTATATGTTGACCCGGATAACCAGCTATCACCATACCAAAATTTCATCAAAATCCCTCCAGTGGTTTTTCTGTGATGCGGTAACAGACAGACAGATAGACAAACAGACAGACAAAAATTCTAAAGCCTATAGATTCGGCCTCTGTATCGATAATAATGTTTATTTCAATAAGATTTTTCAAAAAATATTTAATGTACAGATTCGGCTTAGTTACAATTTTATTATATGTCAATTTTACTATAGATGACGGCGCGCTCAGTGCGCCCTTTGGAGGTTTCGGCGAGCTCATCGGATTAGAGCGTGAAGACGGGCTTCTACAGCACACTTTAGTAAAGCGTCGTAGCGATGGTAGCAGGATGATACAAACGGGCAGGTTTTAAAAAGAAATTAAAATAGAGTATAAACTTGACTATTAGAAAAATAATAAAAGGAATGTCAGATTTGGACCGCCCGCGCACCATTTATACGACGAATTACTTACTCCGAATTTGTTTATCATTATAAATTATTGATTATTATATAAAATTTAATTCGTGCTTTATTTTATGATCATTGTTTCTTAGTTCTAAGTGTGTGAAGTGTAATTGACTTAGTTGTATAAATCTACCGTATTTGTTAAAATACATTATTTAAGTTCGCGCCCACTATGATAAATAATTCTGATGTTGGCCGTCCTGCGCCGACATATATCATTTGTCAGAGAATAATAACGGTAACCATGACAACAACTAGTCATAATAGCGTGTAATGTATTCTATCTCATTCATTTTTTGTTTCTTCGTGTTTTTCTCTTTCTCGTGTCGCATTTTCGTTTCATTGAGTTTCAAATCACTACGATTCTAAAGAAGTTTCACTTCAATATTCTATCGAAAATTTAATAATCCAAAGAATTAGGGTAAAATACGTTAAAATTGACTGAATAAACAACTTGTACTCAAATACTTGTAGTGGAAATTATGGTGTAGTGTTCTATTTTACTAATTATTTAATAATCTATCATTAGTAGCCATATACCGATTTATTAAAACTTCATAATAATTTTGTATTTTTATCTATGTTTTCAGTAGAAAATTCTATTTTAACCTATTTTTAAAACGAACTGTGAAAGTTTGGTAATAATAAAATAATATTTTGGTTAGATGATGAATACAAAGGGAAAGGTATTGCTTTTAATATCGAAATGCCGTGACAGAGAAACACATTTTTAGGCACTTTATCTAATACTTCTTATGAAAATTTCATATTTATTTTAAAGTTAAACTAGCGACTCAACCTCGCTTCGCTTGGGTTCGTCCCTAGGTATGTTTTAACGGTTAGTATGGAATTTATAGACTATATACTATATGATATATAGCCTTTAGCCTTCCTCAATAAACGAGCTACCTAATGCAAAAAGAATTTTTCAAATCACTTGTTCAAACAAACAAACTCTGCCTCTTTATAATATGAGTGTAGATATACCTTGCCGCAAATAATTGATTTAATTAGGTATCTAGTTAGCTTTTAGAAATTTATATATTTTATGTTAAACTATTTATGTTGTTTTATTTCAATGAGGTTTGTTTATTTCTCGGTAATATAAATTCTATGATCTTAATTGTAAATTTCTTCCATGAACACTGGTTTAAATTTTCCATAATATGAATATTAATTAAGTATTGTTAATATAATTCTTCATATTTTCTTATTTATAATTTAAATATAATTTAAATAATTTGATATTGTTTGTTTACTACTATTTATTATTTATAATTTTATAATAGTAATAACGATATCGGGTAGTCGTATTTGTAATATTAATGTTTTAAAAGTATCGTCATCCGTCGTTGGGTAATGTTATACGTAGAAGACAGATGTCGCTATGTTACACCCAATCAAATCAAAATATTATACTTTATTCAAATAGACTTTTACTGAAACGAGCGCGGAGACGCCGGCGTTACAGTTAACAATAGATTTCTTAGAATTTTAATTAATTTCTTAGAAATTTACCTGGAGGTGTTAAATAGATGTAATTGCCATTTTGTAAAGCATTCCGTGAAGTGATCAAAGTAAAGGAGAAATCATTGAAATATTGTTGTTTTATTTAAAAAATATATATATTATTAGCAGAATGTCATTATGAGTTCTTAGTTATATTATTATTTGTTAGCATTATATTGAAAAATAAAAAATAATAAATTTTATTTCTATGTGTTGTGTTAGTGTTGTTCATAGCTCAGGTATTTCCTCTAGCATCACAACTTCGGCAATCTTATTAAGATACCAAAACTCTCATCGGACCGTATTTTTAAAGAAACAGAAAGAAACAACTTGAGCATCAAGTTGTTTAATTAAGTTCTCGGTAAAGTTGTTGATTGCGCTGCGGATCAGTATTAAGAGCTTTAGATTTTTTTTATTCTGCAGATTATTTATAAAAAATTAACAAGCTCTCATTTCTTTCATGCTATTATTACAACTCATTTATTTTTTAGAAACTTTCTGTAATATCCAAAGAGAATAGTAATTCTCTTACTCTCTACGTTAAGTATAACGTATTAAAGTTTTCATATTTTACTATAGGCCATGAAAGTTCCACAAACGAAAGGACAAGCGAATATGTAATATTTTGCATGAATATTGTTGTCATTAATATATAAGTATATAAAAATACCAATCTCAAATATTATAATGTAGGAAGAGCATCATTTACTACATTTTTTATAATCTACCAACCATTCAGGATTTCTAACAAAAGATGCAATTAAGGTCCACTTTCACAGTTCTTACCCTTGTCTTAAAAATTACTTTGATCTTAGGGTAAGTCACCCTTTTCCGCGTGAAGTCACAAATGTTTAATGAACTGTTAATATTAGCATTTAAAGTTGTTTTATAATTAGTTTTTATAACTATTTGAGTCTAAAAACTACTATTCAGTTGTTTTTTTTTTGTGTTAAGTGTACAGAAAAACAAACAACAAACGCGTTATCTTCGACTGATACGATTCAAACCCCTAATAAATAGTAAAAAAATCTAGTTTAAGGGTGGTATATTATTTTAAGGTGACCTTAAAGCCAGCGTAATTTTTTGTTCAAAAATATTAACATATTCTTTTTCGCTTCTTTTTTCTAGTAAAGTCAAGGTAATATTACCAAACATAATAAATATTTTAATCCTTAGAAATTAAGTTTCCAACCATAACTCAAACCATATCATAAACACCCTGCAGTTATCATTTTTGATAAATATTGAATTTAGTTTTGTATTTCTGTATACTTTGTTTCTTCATTTTCTCTTTTTGTCAAAATTTGCGTTTTTTGTCTGTTAAAAGTTATTGGGGTCAGGCAAAAGATCAATAATTTGTATTGAATTTTGCTTTTTAATCTTATGCTCCCAAATTTCCCTTTTAGGGTGTTCAAAAAATTACAATTATTAATGATACACTATAGAATTCTTAAAAGTTTCTATAGAAAAAGCCATGTTAACAGATTTTTTTTATATTTTAGGTGAACGCATACAAGGCATAAAATAATAATAATAATACATAAGCCTTTTATTATTTCTCATTTTTCATGCAAATTTTTGCAATATAATATTATATACATGAAAAATATAAACTATATTTATATTAATTTGTTATTTCCTTCAATTTTCACAATTATTGAAATAGTATTTAATTATTAGTTTAGATTAATAATAATATTTCTTTTTTTTTTTTTGTTTATTTGATATAAACTTATTTATAATTTTATTTATTAATTTGGATGAGAACCCCTCTGTAGGGTAAAGGCCTACTCCATTTTATTGCATTGCTTTCCATCTCTTGCTTTTATTTGCAATTTGTCTCCTGCTATTTCTTTAACATCATCGACCCATTTTTTCAGTGACCTAGTTTTCTTTTTGCAATGTATGTCTTTCTATGTAAAAAATATACACAAAGTCACTAACATTTTTTTATTATTTTTATATAACACTAAATTACTTTAAAAAAAACTTTTAAATGAATTAATGGCAGTTTTGATTTAAATAGCCGTTTTAATCAACACAGGTTCACTCACTATACTTTACCGTTTGCAGATTTTAGCTTACATGGCGTAATCTATAAATATAATAATATTGTAACTAAGCCGAATCTGTACATAAAATATTTTTTGGAAAATCTTATTGAAATAGACATTATTATCGATACAGAGGCCGAATCTATAGTTTTTAGAATTTTGGTCTGGCTGTCTGTCTGTTACCGCATCACGGAAAAACGACTGGAGCAAATTTGATGAAATTTGGTATGGTGATAGCTGGTTATCCGGGTCAATATATAGGATACTTTTTACCGCGGGAAAATGTCTAATTTCTGAGAAAAATACAAAAACTGCAATGTAAGAGTATACTAATATGTAAAACCTAAGAATTTGGTTTTTGATCATATGTATAGTATGATATAGTACATAATATTAATACTCGTACAATAAGTACACTAAGAACCTTAAAGTGTTTTATAATATTTCGCGAAAATTTCCTACAATGCATGTAACAATGCGCATGTTAAAATGTGTTACGGGGTGTTACTGGATTTCCATAACAAGCGTGTATGAAAAGTAATGATGACTGCAGTACCGCGGGCGTAGCGTACCGCAATGCATTATTAAAGAAATTCTACACCTTAATACTAATATTGTGGCGAATGCAAGGCTCACGTTATTTATTAGTATGTAAATTATTATTAAAGTACAGATATTTTATATTCAATCCTTTTTAAGATCCCTCTGCTGGGCAAGGGCCTGCCTTCAATGGCCAAACGCTGGCCAAGTGCGAGCGGACTTCACATGTCCTTCGAAAAGTTGCTAGTTTCTCTCAGACATGCAGGTTTCCTCACGATGTTTTCCTTCACCGTAAGACAAGTGATAATCATGTTGAAAAACGACACGCATATGATAATATATATACAAATACAGAGATATTTGACATTAGATAAAACCAAATCACCAAACAGACGACTTTTTTATTAAATATTGCTTCGGAGCACTTTGCAATCATCGGTACTTTTTATCGTTGCTCTGTACAAAATATTGTGTAGCCATTTTTTTTTATTTTTAGGTGCTCAAAACAATATAAAAATATATAAAATCAATTGTACACTCATTATAATGTAAACTCTCAAACCATTAAACAATAACAAGTTTTAGCTAACAACAATAATCGAAGTTGGAAGTAAGTTTAGATTATCCAATCCAATTTCCTTTAGAGTTGGCATGTAATGTCAAGATGCTATCTCCGAGATACGAATACCTGTTAGGATGCTGCAGACAGTAACAGGAATTACTTTTAGATGGAGACGTAATGTTATGGCCGTTGGTAGTAAGATTTCACTTTGTTTTGATCATAACTAAATCGCGTTTTAAAATTTAAAAAGGTTTTACCTAATATTTCGTAAAAACCCAACAAATTTTTCAAAATTCAAATTTAAAGTAACGTCACTATCAACTGAGTGCTCGGTAAAAAACAAAAGTTCAGTTAAAATCGATTCCGGGGCTTAGCGAGAACAACAAAAAGGCAGTTGGAAAATTTTTACCGGTTATTTTAGGCTATCGGGTCATGAAATAACCTTAGAAGCACAAAATAGGATAGCTATTTTTAAATCACTGATTTTTGAAATAAAAACTAACTTTAGCCTTGCTTTGTTGTAACCTTAACGTAAAACTAAACGTAACATGAGGTATTTCGGTGTTCCCTATTTTTCTATTCGGCGAAGTATGGGTTTTCAAAAAATGGAAAAAAATATTTATTATAATTCTTTTTGTATTTATTTACTAAAAGTGTACATAAAAAGGCCTACTACTGAGTAATGGCCATGGTGTTACTTTACATATTAGTCCAACAATTATTGTTATATCAGTAATTTTTTATAATCTTTTAGATAGCGCAACATTCTTATTAATTAAAATGTTAAAGTAAAATGTTAATATTTAAGAAAAGATATGTATTCATATAAGGCACTTAAAAGCTTTATATTTAAAGTTTAAACAATGTCCTCATCATAATTATTGAGGCTTTCGTTTGATTTTTGCTTATTAATAATCACTAGAAAAAAGTAACCTATCAACTTTTTAATAGCATGACATAATCATGATCGTAACGAGTAAATTGTTTATTTATAGCACTATCATAAGCCAGCCAGCCAGCGTACACGCACTTGTCCAGCGTGGTGAACTTTGGCCTGATTCACCTCGTATTGAACGGAGACCAGTGCCCAGCAGTGGGACATTAAAGAAGCTGAATACAATACATTAAATTTTCCTATGAACTACTTTTATCTGGTGATTGAAAAATCAGCCCTTGAAAACACAATGTGCCCCTTATTACATTTCTATTTTCCAATTGGTTCGAATTGTAAGGTTTATCTGCAATTTCATCAAAGCTTTTGTGAAGACGGCCTTTATTGAGCCGAATTATAAGAATGCTGAGATAAAATAAGGTTTTGTTCAGAATGTAATATTCCAACAAGTTGTTTGTTATATAATCAGCTGATTTCACAATTTTATAACAATCGTTATACTTTAAAAATGATTCTTCTTCGAGTTACACATGACTAGATGCCCACTCGAGATATAAATAAAAAATATAAGATCATGAAGATATTCACGCTCCCTTATTTTCCCATACAGGTCAGATGTAGACGACCTGACCCGTAAAAAGAAATAGACGAGCTCGCGTCAGTAAAGCTGACACTTTACTTTGTTCTGACTAACTTGCTAGTAATTTATTTACAACCGAAAGCTTAAATAAATTATTTTTACAATTGCTTTGATCTATGCTAAAGTG
The DNA here is from genome assembly GCA_947093115.1 of Brenthis daphne. Taxonomy (NCBI): domain Eukaryota; kingdom Metazoa; phylum Arthropoda; class Insecta; order Lepidoptera; family Nymphalidae; genus Brenthis; species Brenthis daphne. The sequence goes on from OX352481.1 coordinate 18,065,291, forward strand.
TTTTTGTGTTAGACTAGCTATGGTACTTAGTCTCTCCCTTTCTCTCTCTCTCTGATATGAGAAAAAAATCAAATTACAGACAGCCACTTCAATTTTATTTATACATATAACAATGTTCAAGTAAAGAAACGGAATACGAATTCGAGTTCTATTTGAATTTAAGCCGAGCGCCCCAAAGCCCGTCGTTACGGTTTCACACAATTATCCGGCCACTCCACGGAACAAAATGTAATTTTGCGCTCAGATCTTTAAGTGGTATATGGCTGATATTTTTTGGCTTAGAATTCAACAATTGTTATTCGTGATGAAGTCATCTTTAATAAACTGAGATATATGTATTGTTAGTTATAGTTGCTTAATTGATTCTTGTTTATTATAGTATCTCAATTTATTAATTACTTTTCATTATTTATAGATCATTAGCGGCTCACCCTCACATCGCTCGAGTTCGCCTCTACAAAAACATAAACAAATCTATCCCTCGGGAATCGTATATTTTTTGGAATAAAAAGTGATCCTATATGCTATTCCAAACTATAATCTATCTTTGTGCAAAATTTCATCCAAAGAGTAACAAACATCCATACATCCATACTCACAAACTTTCACATTTATAATATAGATATTGATTCTTCATATTTTGTTAGTTATAATTTTATATTTTAAATATTAATATTTTAAAAGTATTGTCATCCACTGAGGGGTGATGTGTAATCTGTAGAAGATAGATGGCGCCACATTACACCCACCGGTGGTGACATAATATCTAAAAATAATAGAAGTATTGTAAAATATTATATATAATATTGCTAAGTTATATTCGTATACGATAATGCTATGTATGCTTGCAATATTTATCTATGATTTCCAAGAAGTGTGGCGCACAATATTTATAAGTATACTAGCGACTCACGCTCGCTTCGCTCGGATTCTACCCTACATATATTTCAACGGTTAGTATAGATTTCTCAGAGATGAGACATTTTCCCGCAGTTAGTCGTAAAAAGTATTATATTTGTTAACCGGGATAAACAGCTATCATCATACCAAATTTCATCAAAATCAGTCCTGTGGTTTTCTTGTGATGCGTTCTCAAACAGACAGACAGACAAAAATTCTAAAAACTATAGATTCGGCCTCTATAATAATAATTCGGTATAGATAATAATGAATATTTCAATAAGATTTTCCAAGAAATATTTAGTGTACAGATTCGACTGAGAATTTTATTATACTATGTATAGATGAAGCGAATACAACCTTGTTTACACATAGTATGAGTAATACTTTTTATGGATATATATTATATAATACTTAAAATTAACAACGGGGTCCCAGAAAATATTCGGCTACAATAATTGTAAATTTTAGGCCACGTATTAAATTATGTACAAAATAATAGAAACTACTATTAAAAAAAACAAAGTTAAAAAATACATAAAATATAAGAACGGTTATTATGAAATTTGTTAAAATATTTACGGCAGTTTGCACTTCACTGTATGATATAATCTTTATAGATGCCGCCGGTATTTTTATTCCATCATAAATCGGCGCAAAGCCCCCATATATCCGTTGATAGGCGCATCGCTCTTCGACAAAACCGTATAGGCTTTACAACCTTTCTTTGCTAGTTTATGAGTTTACCCTCAAGCTAAAGATTTATACTCTATACGTTAAAATAGCTACTGAAATACTAGCTCACGCCTGTAATTTTGCCTGGTAGTGAACGTTATTTATCGACTTTAAAATCGTTATTGTGACTGATTCATTGATTGATTTAAGACCAATTCAAACTGCTAAAGGCTAAAATTTTTACAGTACATTGCTATAGTTAGATAACCGTGAAAAGATGAATTGTCAAGTGCGAGTCTGATTTAACTGAAATAGAGTGTGAATACATGTTTTTGGCAGTGTTAGCCCAGTGGTAACACGTGCGCTTGGGAAACTGAGTGAAGCGAGTTCAAATCCCGGGTCTCGCACCTCTAATATTTTCAAGTGCGAATCATTTCTAACCTGACGACCACTTGCCTTACGGTGAAGGAGAACGTCATGAAGAAACCCGCTTGTCTGAAAAAACCTAGCAAGTTTTCGATAGACATGTGAAGTCCGCCAACCCGCACTTGGCCAGCGTGGTGGACTATGGCCTGATTCCCCTCGTATTGACGGGAAGCCCGGGCTCAGCAGTGGGACGTTAAAAAGGGCTGAATACATACATACAATACATACATGTTTTTGTATATTATCTTTTTTTTTAAATCACAAATAAAATATATCTACATTCCTAACAACGAGCACCTTTATTTAACTGACTTTTTTCAATAATAACCAAATTTTGACTTTTATGTAATGAGCACGAGTTATTTAAAAAAAAATACGAGTTATTTATTCATTATATTTTGTTTTGAAGTACATAATAAAGCTGTTGGTAAACTGGTAGACTTTCATAAATATAATAAAATAATATTTAACATTTTATAAATAGAATAATAATATTTTTTCAACAAACTGTACAAGATGTTCATTTACAAAGAGCGCGTGAAAATTGGTGTATGCAATATGCATGTATGTGATCGGATTTCGTATAGGTTATGGTAATTATTTGGTTAGTTACGTTTTGTTTTATTTTTGAAATTGCATCTGAAGTACAAAAAATATTGATATTTTAGTAGAAACCTGAGTTACAGAACATTTTCAGAGTCAGTTTTATGATTACATCAGATATATACGTTGAAGAACTGTCTTGTCGCGTTTAATAAAATACACAGCATCTTGCATTTAATGTTAATTTAATTATTAAAGCTTAAAAGTCGCCTGGTATGATAAAGCGATCGTACAACTGAGTTATTATTGCTTGAGCAACGCAAGCAATTTTGGCCACAAGTGAATAAGATAGCATTTCATCAGACGAAGCTGATTACTTTTACTATCATAAAGAGTTTTACTAAAGAGTATAGATGCTCATAAATTTTCAACGCCAGTTCATGCCCAATTTTGTTGATGCTTGCGGTTCTGTTAGTGCGTATAACAGGACGGTGGGTACACCGGTATCTTTTAGAGATGATTCTTTGCCTCGTTCATATCTTTATATGGTATAATGAACATAATATTTCTCTATTATAGAAACTTTTAACTTTCCAGGGCACAGTAATTAATATAAGATCCAAATTATTAATAAGAATGGTTATAACGTTTACGACCAAAGATGAAGACTAGTTTTAAAACATTTAGATAACGTGCGGGAATTTTACTAGTAGCTATTTTGGTATGTTTCTATCTATTTTCCAGTTTCATCAAGGCTGTATCATCAGATAATCATCATGTAATGTATTAGAATCCATAAAACAAACCAATATATAAGCTCAAACACAAGGGACTTACAAGAAGCCATTGAAAAGTTCCACTCTCCGCCTATTCGTTTCATCATGAAATAACCTCTAGAGAATGGAAATCCTTTGAACGCTATTCAACCCGCGGACAGAAACTAATACTGAACATGGAAAATTATACGACAATATTACTGGCAATCCAAGTCACAAATAAAATCGATCCTCTCAAACGAATGAACCCCACTTGAGCTTATACAAGCGAAAAAACCTACAGATTAAAAGGTACCAAGCACATTGGTATTATGTTCTTTAAAAAAGCTTTTTACTTTGCATGTCATTTACTCGCATGAAATATTAATATGGGTTGGATTATATCGATACGCCAGAAGAAATATGTTCACTTTGTGATTTATTGCTAAGGCTCGAGCAAAATCCTGTAATTTCAGCCTATTAATCACTAAGCGAGCTTGTGATTGATTCCCCATTATTTATTGATACAAGTGTGTGTTTTGTGTGAACCTGTAACTGTTAATAAATTATTTATTTCTTGCTATAATTATTTATTCTTTATAATAATTATTCATTAAATAAACGTGTGGAATATTTTATGTTATAGTTACAATAACGCTGCTCCATCTACTTTATATTGCTTAGGTTTTTTTTATTTGAATAAAATCAGTTCCTGAATGTTACCGAAGGTTAAATCTCGTTTTTATAATATTAAGTTTTGTTTGTATATGCATTCTGTGTCTGCATCTAGAAAAATGCAATCTTGTGTATTAATTTTGTAAGCAATTGTTATTTTATATGTGTTTGATTGTCATTTCATTTGTGGACCAATAAACATAAATAAATTAATAAATGCTGACCCGGCAAACGTTGTTCTGTCCAATTTTAAATTAAGTTTTTATTCCATGAGTTAATACTAAAATCAAGAATCGAGCAAGATTCAGTTCAATTTTTCCCTATTTTATAGGAACTTTTCCAATTTTTTCTCCTAAGAAAATCTGTAAAATTGGTTCAGCCTATATAATAGCTAGTTTTTTAGAACATTTTTTATATTTTAAAACACATTTTTTGCTCCCTCAAGATATAAAAATGTTTATTCCAAAGTCGTTTTCTCCAAGTTATAACAGTTTAATTTCTTTTGGGTTTGTTTATATTATGTAGACTATATTATAACCGGTATACAACATAAAGACATTTCGTTGAAATATTAGTGATGGTTACTTTATCGAATTACTAGAATAAATAGTAATAAAGTTATATAAGTAAAAATATAAGATATTACATATATATTTTATAATATATAGGATAAGTTATTTTTGTTCCACATCCTCAGCATCTTAATAGGCGCAGATATATGAGTTTGCTCGGAGTACACATTGTCGGGCTCGTCACGAGGGACACTTTGGAATGATATTTTATTCCCTTTGCCCATTTATAAAGGTAAAATAGACCTTTGATGATATTGTTTTGCATTTTCATTATTTCTGAAAGCTTAGAGTATTTTATTATGTAAATATATGGTGGATCCTCTGACGAATTACATATTTTTCTGTAATATATTGAATTTAACTAATAATTGGGACACAAATTATAATCTATGTGATTATTTGTTAGATTTGAACAGCTTTTGTTTTTAAACTTTTGATGAACCTTTCATACTCGAAATTAAGTCACGTTATCTTATTTTTGAACAATCGAGTACGTGTTTGTGAAGCAATGTAGGGAAGTTTTTATTAGCCAATCAAATCCTTTTAAGGAGCAAAAGCTACGTTATATTAAACTAGCAAAAATAAACGCCCCATTTTCCCCAATTCTTCCCCGTCCAACCATCTTCTCTCTCTCATTTTCCTAGATAAGTTTCACTTTTACAAATACTTTTTATCCGTGACTTCACCACAGGTATTCAAATTTTTGGAACCTTCAGTGGAAAACGGAATAAGCCTACCTCTTAGTTGTACTTTGTAAATTAACTAAATGGTTTCAGGGAATATAGATCAAATTGTGAAAGCTTGGATAAAGTACTATGTAAAACACAATGTATAATTTCAAACCTAAGCATCTAGACATGATAGGTCTCTAAAATAGGGAGTCTGTAAATTAATTTTGACAATCGGTCATTCCTTAAATCCTGAGATTACTCTTTATATGACGTAATGTCACAAATACGAGTACATCTTTATGTTATTAGTACAAACAAATAAAATAAATAAACACTATAAAATATTAACTAGAAGCAAACATTGCGACAGTATTGCAAAATCCAATATCATAATAGAAAAATTGAAACTGTCGCTTTACATATTGAATATTGAATGGAGCAATAGTTCTATTTCGATGCTAAAAATTTTACATGTCGTATGGAAAATTTTTATTAATTTAATGTTGACCAACTTTTGTTGCAGATTTTTCCCGTCGATTGTATCGAATAATAGTAACAAAAACTGATTCTTTAGAAATATAAAGTATGGCATCATTCTTTCTTCTATTATTTGTACCTATTTGTATTTTAGGAATATAACATGATTTATCGTATATTTTAAATAAAACTTTGTTTTGATCTTTGGTTCCCGATGTTTCGAATGCTTTCAATCGAACACTGTAAATACAGCAATCATTGTCATGGGAGAAACTTTGTGTGTATGTTTGATTGTTTGTTTGTTTATTTGTTGGTGGGCATAGGTTACTTTTTACCGCAGGAGATTATCTCATTCATATGGGAAAACACGTTATAATACAACCCACAACAACTCATCATACCTGTGTATATCATACTTATGTATGTATTATAATGTACTATACTAATGTAGGTTTAGATATTTATCTCAGTCTAGCGCCGATAAAGTAAGATACTAAGTACATAGTTCATACAATATACATATAACCATCCGGCATAAAACGTCTCGATACGAGCGGAGAGGCGAGAGATAAGCCTTAAATGATGATACTTCATGAAGTCCAGATAAGACCTGAAAATAGATACAGTGATTCCCTTAAAAATATAATATTTAAAAAGTAAGAAACGGGAAACCAAATATGATCCATACTAATATTATAAATGTGAAAATGTGTTCGTTTGTTTGTTTGTCCTTCTTTCACGTCGAAAGAGACGGATTAACGTGATTTTTTGTGTGGAGATAGTTGGAGGGCTGGAGAGTGGCAAAGGCTACTTTTTACCGCGTTAAATAATCTAATTCCCACGGGAAAACACGTTAGACACACAAATACAATCCAAAAAATATTTATGATCAGAATACTAATACTACTTGGAAACTTTTCAATAAAATTAAATAAATACGTGTTTTAGCATTTTTACAAATTCAAGGGGGTATCCTATAGAGTCTATAAGGGGATAAAATAGGGGATGAAAGTTGGTATGAAACTACCTTTTTAGATATTTCTTTGTAGTTTTAACGCGAGCGAAGCCGCGGGTTCTGCTAGTATTGTTATTAGATTTAAAAAAAACTAGCAGAGCGTGGTTTCGATCCACGGACCTCTGGGTTATGGGCCCAGCACGCTTCCACTGCGCCACTCTGCTGTATGGAGAAAAATTAAATTCACTATAATGATGTTGAATATTGAAACAAAAAATGACTTATTGAATTATTTAAGTAGTCTGTAAGGTTTTTTTTCCAATTGCTCAATATTGTTATATTTTTAAGATTCATCATAATATTTACATAATATGTACTTAATCTACATTAATATTACAGTAATATTTATACTTACACAGTATTAGATTATCATGTAGAAAATTGTTTTTCACTCTAATTTATTCCGGTACTTGGCACATGTAGATGGCTTGCTTCTTGAATTATTAATACACATGCAGATACTTTTTATCGACACAGTCCTCACGACACCTTAGGACGTTGTGCTGCCACAGACCTCGTTTAACAAAAAAAAACAGATCTCGACAACAGCGCCACGTACCGGGTCAGACCAAATCCAAGAACCATCCAGATCTTATAAGTACATAAAAAACATCACAATCGGGTTAGCCGATTAAGAGGAGAAGAATAACAAACACTCGTATACCAGAATCTTATATAAATACATATAAAGATACCTCACATACTACGTAAAATACAAGTATAAATATTATTTCTATTCCCACAGACATTTTGATCTCTTTACCAAATAGGTATATAGCCAAGTTGAATTATTCATACGACACAGTTTCCAGTCACAGCAAACAGTACAGACCAAGTTATACGTTAAGATACTGTCAATTTTTAACTAGAAGATTACATTTATCTTTATTCTGCAACATGTGATGCTGTATACAGAAGTCGGCAGTAAATATTAAATATTTTTCGTACATTTTATGCATGCTTGTGCTATTTAATGGATATTATTTTTGGTTTTTAGTGTAAATGTAGATAGATAGATAAAGTTTCCTAATTATTAATATCTCAACATAGTCTTATCTCAATAGGGAATATACATGTGCTTTAAATAAAGGTGAAATATATTTTGTTTACACTATTTATAGGGTGTGTATACAACTTGCCTATTTGAAACGGATATTATAAAAATTTTCATTGGTTTTAAATTTTGTTCGTGGGACCCTATTTTTTTTGAAACAAAAGTAGCCTAAGTTACATCAGCTATCTGCCAGTGAAAGTCCCGTCTAAATCGGTTCAGCCGTTTTAGAGATTAGCCGGAACAAACAGACAGAGAGACAGACATAAATTGTAAAAAAAATGTTTTAGTATATTATGTACCGCGTATACATCCATATTGCATTTAGTAAAAGCTGTTATTTTGACATTACAAACAGACACTTCAATTTTGTTTATCTGTTTAGATTGCTTTTGAGTTAAGCCTATATATTTATTTTTAATGTAATTTATTTTTGATTAAGTAAATAATATTAAAAAGTGCAAATATAGGTGGGAAATTCAAAGTAGTTGAAAGGAAATGGTCAGACCGATTATGACGTCAGAGTATAACGTAACAGTGCGATTAGCGATTTTGTCGCAACAGATTGCTGTTATTTTTCTGTGAATGATGTACTGTGACGTCACGCCAAGCGCGCAAAATGGCAGGCGTTGAAAGTATTCGTATCGGTATGATATTTTTTATTATATCTTTGTACTATATTTTATTTTTTTTGTGATGGATATTTTTTTACAATTATTTAACGATGTATAAAAAATAAACTATCACGCATATTCCTTACTGTATGAATGGCATAGGTCTGTTTATTTATTTGTAATATATGTACATAATATAAACTATCAGAAACAAATAAAAAAAAGAAGAAAAACACACATTTTAATTTTAGATTTTAGGTTAATAAATCTCTAATATATAATCTAATTTTATGCAAATATATCTATCTATATTCATACTTTCCAGTAATTACCTAAAAAAACAAGTAATCACATTTTACCTTTATTTAGAAAAAAAAACATGTTACACTCATTACTAAAATAAATATCTTCTCCCAATTCTATACGAAAACATCTTACGAAAGAATTGAGGTAAGAATACTGTTCTCTCTTGAATCCAAATGAGTACATCTCTAAATGATATTTATTTTACAGACTCAATGTATGTAACTTGTTAGACTGGTGTTAAATATGGATAAGCGAATGGCGATGCTTGGGAGTGCGATGTATTGTACATACATACATTTTCAATGATCTACAACAGACGTGCGCTTCTCGAGCAATTGCTAAGACGACATGACGTAGATGGAATGGATGGATGGTGTTATTTGGCACAATACTGGTTTTGTATTTAAAAAATGTAATCTATACATATAATAAAATTGTAACTAAGTGGAATCTGTACATTAAATATTTTTTGGAAAATCTTATTGAAATAGATATTATTATCGATACAGAGTCCGAATCTATAGTTTTTACAGTTTTTGTCTGTCTGTCTATCTGTTACCGCATCACAGAAAAACCACTGGAGGGATTTCGATGAAATTTGGTATGGTGATAGCTGGTTGTCCGGGTCAACATATAGGATACTTTTTACCGCGGGAAAACATCTCATTTCTGAAAAAAAATACAAAAACTGCAATGTAAGAGTTTACTAATATGAAAAACTTAAGAATTTGGTTTTTGGTCATCTGAACGCGGGCAGAGCCGCGGGCATTGCTAGTTTTATATATATTAAGCAATATCTGATCTGTGGCAATATTTATAATTGCTAGCACGATTGTGACTCACCAAAGATAGCCAGTGCGATGGACCAGGGATAAATTAGTTTCTTAGTAGTGAAATATATTTCAGAATCTCATCCTGAATAGAGTAGTTCTGAAATTTACATCTTGTTTAGTGTTTATTGTTCTGAAGGGTCTTGCGTCGGTAAATTAATCAAGCTTGAGAAGGAGCTTTTAAAACTGCAACTTTTGCTTCTTTTTTTTTCAAACATCACATTTTTATAATAAATATTGCATTAAGTTCTATTTTCCTTTAATTTTACATACATTATATATACGACGTTCTCACATAAGCCTCCATAAACATAGCACATTCCACACGCTTCCAATCCCTATGGGATTTTTATCCCCATATAATATATATTATGTGAAATTACTTTAGCTCGTCAATCATTCTTCCTTATCCTAAATTAACCTGATCAAAATCCGCAACAAAATTTTATATAATCTTAGACAGCCGGCATAATCCTTTATCTCGTTCAAGATATTTTATTAGCGAAGCCTCGCTCAGGGGAAAAATTTGGTACTTTAAGAGACTTCGCATACCGTAGACTTTCTATCTGGAAATTATTTGGGCAGTTTCACAATATGAAAATGCCAGTATGCATGTTATAACGGTTCGGTATCGACGATTAAAAATTTTATATAAATGTACCTAAATAAATCCCTGTAATCTATTTTTAACCCCCGACGCAAAAAGAGAGGTGGGTTTTTACCAATAAGTTTGACGTCGATGTCTGTCTGTGTATGTGTCTTTCTGTGGCATCGTAGCTCTCAAACGGATGGACCGATTTCGATGTGGTTTTTATTTCATTTCAAAAGCCAGTTTCTTTGCGGCGGTTCTGAGCTGTATGTTTGGTTAATATCGTCCAGCAGTGTAAGAGTATCAGCTTTTTTCCAAAATGATGTAAGGCATTTTGGCGTATGATTACTCGATTAAGTGCTTCACGCGTGCCAGTGTAATCGTTAAATGGCAATTAATTTGCGTAGGAGGTTTTTTAATTTTTTAATTTATAATTATTATTATTCCTTCCTAGCGGTCAATATTTGACACAATTTGTACGTAGTAAATGCCAAATTTCGATTAGTCAATGGGATCCGCTCTAAATTGTAATTTTCTATTAAGAAAAACAAAACTATAAATATATTACTACTATCAAATATTCAAAAAAAACCTGCTGAAACTTTAAATATATGTTTCAATACATTCACTTATTAGACCTTAGAGCGGGCCCACCCATTCAAAAGTAATTATTTAAGTTTTTTAGCCTAACCTGACTAATGACTAATAGAAAGTCTGTAGTATGCGAAGGCTTTAGCATAAAAATGTTCCTCTGTAAACTTACGTTCATAAGAGCTCATCTAGTTATCTTGAATTACTTTTGAGTGTACACTGTCGGTGTCGTATCGGAGGGCTCGTTTTATTTAAGGGCTGCTTTTGTACTTATGTTTTGAACTCAGAGTATACATTTTATTTTGTGCTAATTTAGTAGTGTATTATTATAAAAATTTTCATGGTTGGCTGCAACATCGTACGGTATTATTTTAGAAAAAAAATATATATAGTGTTTAGGTACTCCATATAGGATAGGTATCCGTTGCTACTTATTTTTGAATTGATCACTAAGCGGTTTTTAATTAATCAACGCTTTTACCAGTTGGAATATTATGGAATAGGATATTAAAAGTTTGTTGAAAAACCTTCCAAAAATAAAGTTATTTTATAGTTTCTCATAATATCGTCATGCCGGTGTGTGCGCCATACTGCTCAATTGTTCTGAAGAATGAACAATTCTGTAGTCAAATATACAAAAAGAAGTGAAATAGAGTGTACACTAAACATGCTAATAATGGACCAAACAAGAATTTAAATCACAAACATAAAGAGTATATATATCTTTAGATATGTTTTTGAATTAGGGATAGGTGTTTTAAGTGACCTTTTTAGTGAAGGTTATATTCGTATCTTATAATTTTAAGGATTTAATTTTTTATAGTATCGGATGCAAAATTCTGACAATAGAATGATAATACGACTTCTAAAATAAACTTCAACTTAAATAAGCTTTGATCACAAAATTATCTTTCCATCCGATATAAATACTCACACCATGTTTATTATTATTTACTCATACATAGTTTCAATTATGCCGTCAATATAATCAATATTTTATATAAGTGAATATTTTATTTTACTTTTAATTTAACAGTTTCCATCTATTAAGAAGTTAAAAAAATATTAACTTAATTCATAACAAATAAAATGAGGCTGCCAACCGCACTTGGCCAGCGTGGTGGGCCTGATCCCCCTCGAAATGGTCAATAAAAAGGCCCACGCCCAGCAGTGGGACGTTAAAAAAGTCTGCATACATATAAAATGAAATGTAATTGGCTACCAGATCTTAGGCAAAAACTAGCAATTTAATAAAGTATTCAAAACATGTAATAAAAATTTCATAATGCAAAAAGATAAACAAAACATTTGTTGTAATATATCTTGTATATACATACGAGTATATTGGATAGGGATTAAACGCGACCCCAAATGTTCTCTGTGAATGCTTTAAAATATCGTTTCACTTGTTTAGGAGCACGTTTAGAATAATATTGTCGCTTTGTTTAAGTAAAATAAGCTAAATCAAAGTGAGAGCTTATGTTCGTTATAGAACATTTTCCATTTTAATTAAAATTCCTTTTGTACTTATCTTACACTAGTGACACGTTTGGGTTTACGCGTGTTTTTTGAATATTTATTATTATCTAGGTTTCGGTTCAGTATTACTATGTATGTAGATAGTATTATGTTTATATCAATCTTAGTGGGTAGTCGTCTAGGACTTGGGCCTGACAAAAACCTACATGACATATGAGAATTTATAATTATTCATATGCTTTTAGTACAAACATTTAATGTAAAATATTGTTTTGATAAATAAAAAGTTTATATTATGTAAAATTTTAGCATTACAGAAAATATTATTTAATTTTAAAAGGAAAAACTAGTAAAGGGAAAAACCGAATGCTTCATCACTGGATTACTTTGGAAAGTGCGTGTAAATGTTAGCACGTACAAATTAAAAAAAATGAATTTTCGTAAGCGCTGTTAATAAATTACCTAAATCATGAAAAAGAAGGTCATTTTGCACGGCACTCGGCAGGCGGCCTCATGGGCCACTGAATAGCCGCTAGTGCTGAAAGTTTTAACGAGCTGCTCGTGACCGTGTGTTATATTAATGCTGTTTCATGAACCTGAAACAGTTCAACATCAAAATAAACGAACAATCATTTATTATATTTATGTTGAGACTAGCGGCTTACACTTGCTACAAGCGCCCCTACGCCTCACACCAACCCTGTATGTATGTATGTATGTCCTAATCTAGATCACCTATCATCAGTATATCTGTGTACTAAACATCCTAATCTGTACAGCCATTTTAGCTTGAAGTAACAAATATAAATACATAAACATACATACAAACCTTCGAACTTAATATATTACTCCCATACATAGGTAGATTACTCAACACAACAGTATTAGATTTACTGAGGAAACTAACTGACCCTCAGACAGTCCTATACAAATTTAAATTAATTTGTTTGTCATCTTTGAGTTTATATTAAAATTGTAGTAAAGGAAAGTCGTAGCATAAATTGATGACACGTTTGGCTCAGTTTGTAATAACCGTATTTGCTGTGCCAACGGTCGCGGGTTCCAGTCCCGCTGAGGGTATTCATTTGTGTGATAAGCACGAATGTTTGTACTGGTGTTTATATTTATAATATGTATGTATTTAAAGCTATATAAGTGTACTGTGTAGTTTATCAACTATCTAGTATCCATAACACAAACCTCGAAATAGATGGTGCTGTTTGTTAATGCACCAACATATTTATTTATTTCATTTATACTTTTTGGAAATTTATGAACACTTAAAAAAAGTCGGATCGCCCCAGTCGATCTCAAGTGATACTCATACAAACAAACAGTATTCAATTTTTATTTATGTAGACCTATTACTAGCAAGCATCACTTTTTTAGTTTCGGCTCTCACTTTTGCGCCGCGCAAAAAACCAAATATCCTTTCCTTTTTCGTAATAAAATTAGTCCATATCAGTAGCACTTTGAAGCAAATCTTTTTTCAGTCAAGGTCTTATTGAAATTAATGAAGCAATACTCTTTATATGCTTCGACCCCTTTTTCTTTCACTTATACAATTATATAATTGGCAAAACGTATATACTACATAATAAACTATTATTACAATAAAAATATTTCTATAAGCAATGAAATCCTTTTTGTACGTAAATAAATTATTCGTGTATTTTTATTATACTAGAAAGGATTTCTATAGTTCTATATTAATATGCCATTAAGTATATACAGCAGAGTGGCGCAGTGGAAGCGTGCTGGGCCCATAACCCAGAGGTCCGTGGATCGAAACCACGCTCTGCTATCATCATTTTTATGGGCTTTAAGATTAGTAGCTTATTTTTCAATATAACTTTGATATTTTTTATTAAATATCAAATACATGCTAAAAATTCGAATACGTGCTAGTTGCTCTGCATTTTTTCCACGCAACAGCCAACGCCAAGGAACGTGCCAGCGAGGTTTCTTCCTTAGAGCTATAATGAAACAAACATTTCATCCCGAAACGTCAAGTAGTTTTCACGGGTTTCTACATTGCTGAACTTGATTGATGAACTGAATATTAGTTTAGGCCTAGTCTTTGTGACAAGTGCCGAATAAATTTGTTTTATAACTTTGTTACGTAAGCTATGTGATATCTTAAATGTTACTACTTGAATGCTTTTTAATTGCCTCATTGGTGTAGCAGGTAAGATTACCGACCCTCCAGTCATAGGTTCGAATTTCGGGACGGGACAAAAATGGTTATTGTTTTTTTAACGAGACATTCTCACGAGCAGCCGACATAAGTAAAGTGGCCTTTCCACCCAACTAAAAGAAAATATTAATAAATAGAAATTGCACTAGTGATTACACGAACACGTTATACACTGTATAGTATGCACATTGGCTAGTCTGAGTAAATTAGCCCCCCAAAATTCGCAGGAATTTTAGTTGTTCATAGCCTTATACTCAACGATATACCTATAAAGATTTTTTTAGATTGCTTTATTTTATTATTATTATTATTTTTAATTGATGTTTTGAACTCTTTGTGGTTTTACATAGTTCATGTACTAGTATAGTATTATATGATCTGTGGTTTAATAGACAGATATGGTAATTGTTTGATAGGCTCCGAATACAATTTATATCGATATAAAAACCAATAATACTTAATTATAATGCACCTTGCTTGTTTAGCTTTCTAATAGTGTGTAGGTTCTCTCAGACATGCAGGTTTCCTCACGATGTTTTCCTTCGCCGTAAGAAAAGTGTCCATCATGTTGAAAATCACAGTTGCCCGACCCGGGACTTAATCCGCCTCACTCGGTTTCCCAAGCAAGCGCATTACCGCTGGGCTACCAGTGCCGTATCATTATTTAAACAGATTCTATATTTCTCTTTTAAATATAAAGTATCAAATATCCAAAGCATATGCATAATTTTAAATATAACTTAAAAATGTATGAAACAGACATCATTTTAAACCCAACTTTTTACAAACCAGTATGAAGGTAGGTACATATGAGTATAATAACCTAATTGTCGAACACTTTACATATTAAATCAATTAATTATAGTTGAACGAAGTACATCACGAGCATTAATAAGCTATTGAATAGCTCGACTCATATATTATACAGTAATGACAACAATTTTGAAAGCTTAAATGAAACCAATTAACAGATAAGCTCGTAATTGAACATAATAATTTACTTATTGTAAATATAGGCTATTTTATAAAATGAATTATTGGCACCATATTACTTAATTGAGTTTAAAATATTTGTACATAGCTTCATGTTGTTTTTGTTTAGGCTGGAATCTAGATGGTCGGACGGACCGGCTAATTTTAGCGACTTAGGTCAAAAAAATTCGAGAATTCGTATTTATTCAGTAATTGAATGGGGACTTTCACTGTTAAATATAATTGTTTTTTAGTTTATAGATTTTTAATCCCTCACAAATTTTCTTCTGTATATAAGGCCACAAAGAAAATGCATTGATAAATTTCGCTATAGGAAGCTGCACTAAACATTCAGAAGTTATCAGGCTCTCAGACTTTTAGTTTCGCCAGCGGTTTTCCTATTCGATATGCAACTAGCAAAAAAAATCAGAACTTTTCCTAACTAGATTCGCTTCTAGTTTAAAGAGATTTGCATTCAACGATCGATGTTTTCGAAAGCTATTAAGCTCGAACAAAAAAGTGTACCGCATTCAGTAGAACGAAGCGAAGTTGTGTTTGTGTAAAGCAAAAGAGTTGCATCTATGGGTAAGACAATAATTTCATTATAATGTTTGTCTTACTGTCTGTTTGTTTCGTCTAATCTCCAAAACGACTGGACTGATTTTGACGGAACTTTCACTGACAGATAGCTGATGTTATAAGAAGTAAATTAGGCTACTTTTATTTTAGAAGAAGGATTGGGGTTTCACTCAAAAAAATTAAAATGCACCTAGAAAAGCACCCGAGCGGAGCGAGGGCAAGTCGCTAGTTATCAAATAAAATAACTAAAAAAAATAATGGAAATAAATATGTCTCTTTTTAGCTGCTATTTTATCGTCTAAAGTATCTTAATTATATCTACCCACTACCAAAATTACTGTTGCTATAATTTCGATACAAAATAACCGTTAGTGATGATTTATTTCGTCTTAAGGATAAAGGATTTATATAGACCTTCAAAATGGGATAACATTTTGCAAAGAGTTCGGATCATTAGTTTAAATTAATACTTCTTACAATCATAATTTATATCACATATAATTTTTTTTATAATATTACTTTAATTTATAAAGCAAATACTTAGTTTATTATAGAAAGAATTTAACCAAACAAAATATAAAGCTTTATTCTAATGAGTACACTATATGTACGAATATCATAAGCGATTCCTCAATGACATACATACAAGTGCAGGAAGTACATAAGAAGCTTAACATATAAATAAAACGTACTAATGGCTCTGAATACACTTCTTTACTTTTTTATACCACAAAGATGGCGTATGAGATTTTATACCATGAAGTTGTTAAAGAAGCTTACATGGTATAAGAAGATTTTGCCAATGTGTTTGTAGAACCTAAACTCGAGGAAATGAAGTGAGGAGAAAGGGGGAAAGAAGAATTAGACCTCCAGCTCAGTATGACAAAGCTACTTTATACAGATTTTCTGTGAGAGACTCACACTACCCATTGACCCATGAGCAAGGGTATTGCAAACAAAAACACTTCAAACAGGAATCGAACTCACATATTTGGCGAGAATTTCTGTAATAACGTTACTTTTATGCCAACGAACATATCATTTTTTTGTCACGACTCCTATTTATTGCTAAAAAATCTTATCACGTCATATAAAAGATGGTATTTTTGTCCCCTCATAAATCAGGCCGATTTCATACGTTTTGGAAGCGTCGCAACTTCTTGCGGCATTCAGTCATCTGAATACGGCTTGGAAATATAACGTTTTCAAACTATTTTTTAACAATTCAAAAAATAACAGTATCTATTTAATGTGTCTCGGTATGAAAATTTGAATGATATACATTACTAGTGATACACCTTTACTTGTTATTTTTAGTATATATTTTTATACTATTAACTCATGTAAAGACATTGATGGTACATCAATTTATTATTTGAAGAGTCCTCTCCAGTCCATTAAATGCTAATATATTTTTTTATGGCGTTCAGTGACAAACGAGCAGACAGCCCACCTGATGGAAAGCAGTACGTGTCACTCATAATACTTACGGTTCATGCACCGGAACACAACAATGTAATCATTGTTGCTTGGCGGGAGAAATAGATAAGGGGATTTTTTTTTTTGCTTAGTAGTTATTGACTAATTTTCGTGATATTCTGATGCATGCCAAAAAATTCTAATTCATGTTGTGTTTTTTTCCTTGAAAATAAAAGATTCGAAGAATAAGAAAATCGTTTTATTTCAGGTATCAAATATTTTTTTTTGAAACAGTTATTATTATTATAAACTTGTTGTGTCCACTACAGGGCAAAGGCTTTCCTACTCTTCTTTCACTGCTCCCTATTTTTCGCATTAATAAGTCACTCCTTTTGGAAGTAGTCCAACTCATCCCGCCATCTCCGTCTAGGCCTACCACGCTGTCATCTGCTGTGTTGGGGATCCAAAAAGTTGTTTGTTTGGCCCAAAGGTTATCTGACATTGGTTCGAAACATTTTTTTTATATTGATAGGTACGAGTATATTCTATTCATATATTATGTTTTCCTCCAATTTTGAATAATGATTATGTATACTCGTACATAATATGTATATTAAAAGGTAAAAATAGAACCGTATTATTCATATATTAGCTGAGAAATTGTGATACCTTCAGACGTTTGAAATTCCATTAATATCAATTAACGTCGGTGTTAGGTCTGTGTAATTAAATTTAAAGCTAAATGACAGGCGGCCTGGCGTCGCGGTGTCACTTGAATTGCCTGAGGAAATTATTTGTTTAGGCGCTTTCTGTTTGTTATATTTTGAAAGAAAAATTTGTGTATATTTTTTTATGTATAAGATTATTAATTAAATTATCATAAGGCATGTTTTCTTAATATTTGAATAGGTTATAAGCGGATAATTATAATAAATGCAGAAATTTGTACGTTAGTGTGTTTGTTATTCCTTAAAAATATAGTCATAAGCTATATACTCGTATATGGTGAGTGAAAAGTAAAATGAGGGTATTTCGCTAGTATACGAATAGTTAACTCAAGAGTTTAACAAAGCATACAAATACAAATGTCTCAACACATCAATGTATTCAGCCCTTCTTAACGTCCCACTGCTGAGCACGGGCCTAACTTCAATTTGAGGGGGATCAGGCCATAGTCCACCACGCTGGCCAAGTGCAGGTTGGTGGACTTCACATGTCTTTGAAAACTTGCTAGGTTCTCTCAAACATGCAGGTTTCCTCATGATGTTTTCCTTTACCGTAAGGCAAGTGGTAATCATGGTGAAAATGATTCGCACATGAAAATATCAGAGGTGCGAGACCCGGGATTTGAACCCGCTTCACTCGGTTACCCATGCGAGCACGTCACCACTGGGCTACCACTGCCTTCAATATATACTTCGATGCCATGCCTTCAATAATACATTAATATACCTTGTAAATATATTTCGTAAAACTGAAAAGTTTACTTATTAATTTTACTAAGTAAATCAAAATTAAATTTCGTTACCTACGATGTAACACACATACATACATTTACACTATTATAATGACTTTTGGATATAACCTTCATTAGTAAACGACTTATATTTGGCTTATATACACCTATAAACTAACTTTTAAAGATAAGCTGAAATAATTCTATGTTATCTCTACACGTGGTGTTAACAAACACAAATTACAGCGTGCAAACAGCAAGAAAACTAGTGCAAATTCTCTTAGTTATTTTGTTTTGTGTAGCATTCGATCTTCTCTTAACCCCCTATGGAATAAAGTGGTATTTTAAACTTTAAATGGACGCGACGTGAGGAAAAGTTACCGATAGTTTCTAGGTTTATGTATTCGATACACATTTGTATTAACACTTCTGATAGACTTTTAAATAGTTTCATATTGTGAATGTATTATAAGATATACATATCTGAATACGGTGTACGTTTTTATGTAAGTATATTTTACGAAAATAGTAAAAATGTTAATTAAAAAGTCGGTCGGTGTCGTGGGACATCCGTAAGGAACAAAGTTTATATCGCTGCCCTTTGCTCATAAATTAGGTCATAAACATTGTCACGAATGCTAGGGGACCACAAACCTTAAGAAGCAACCATTACATTTGTAAGGCCCCATCATACCACCATAAGAATGCATTTTGAACTACTTAGTACATATACTTCTTAGCACTTATGATCATCTGATACTTCTGATGATGTTACATGAGTTGCTTAAGAGCAACTAAAGTAATCATAAAAAGTGTCGTGATGGTCGAAATATTACACATTTTCCATCTAGCTCTCATTCGCCGAGTGTGCCGAGTAACGTGCGATGAGGAACTTTATTCCAAACTAGCATTGCACGCGGCTTCGCCCGCGTTCAGATGACCAAAAACCAAATAAAATAGCGCTATTGTTATTTTTTTTCAAGATTAGCTATTTTTAATAGTTTTTGCCTTATTAAGTTTGTGTGTGTGTGTTTACCTTGCTAAAATACATACAGTATCACTGTGGTTTTATTCTAACCGGTTTTTGTATTTTTTCTCAGAAATGAGATATTTTACCGCGGTAAAATGTATCTATGTTGACCCGGATAACCAGCTGAGATTATACCAAATTTCATCAAAATCCCTCCAGTAGTTTTTCTGTGATGCGGTAACTGATAGACAGACAGACAAAAATTCTAAAAGGCTTCGGCTGCTTTCGGCTTAGTTACAATTTTATTATATGTATAGATTACATTGGGACTAGTATTTTAACTGAGACTTTCCTATGTTTGTTTATATTTTTTAAACTTAGCGGATTATTTTTATAATGTAAAATATCATCAGAAATAATTACCGTAAAGTATTCGAAAGATTTATTTAAAAAAATCGTTCTAGTCTTATAATTGTATAGAGCACATTTTAAATTGATATGATATATACCTACTATACAAATAATAGTTTAAAGTTTAAACTATAGATAATATGTACATATATGCTAACCTGACTTTTCTTCACACAGCAGAGTGGCGCAGTGGAAGCATGCCAGGCCCATAACCCAGACGTCCGTGGACCGACACCACGCTCTGCTATTATACAATATATTATTTAGTTCTTTAACTATGGTTTTACTTTTTTTAATTATTAGCTAGTATACATAAATCGCGTACAAATTAATATTTTCATAGCTTAACTACCTACTCAAAGTTTGCGCTTGACATAACTTATATAGTACTTCATTATTAAAAAATTAAAATATTCTCAGGTAAGTTTTAACAGAGCGTGTTTTTTTTTATTTAAAAGAAACATGAAGTAGGTACATTTTATAATGTTAAATATACACTAGTTTACTAAAACACTGCGTATTTTGAGTAGACATTTTTGTCTGCTGACATACATATGTATTTCACAAAGCTCAAAATCCGACCATACTCGTAGTATAAGAGTTGATTAGAGATGCATTTATAGTTTTGTATCAAAGATATTATTGATTAAATCAATTTTTTGACCAAAAGTAATTTTAAATTATTTTAACCGTTTCAAAATATTAAAATTGTTATGGGCAATAACTTAAAATATCTGGAGTATTCATACGTATTCTTCGGATGTTTTCTGTCATCTAAATTGTCTTAAAACGTTTTCTCAGATGTAATTTTAAAATACTCGGTCAATGTAACAGTTGGTGAAATTCGTTTACCAACTCTCAATCCAATAAGCTATTCATACACTGTTTCTCGACAACGCTCGTCAAATATTTACAACTATCGGGAGCATTTCATGTTTTACCTCTTACTTCGATCCTATAAACACAATGTTGACGTTATTGGGCTTCCAATGTTGGGAGAAAATCAAGAAAAATTGAACGCCAAGTCCTCTTCCTTATAAAACGACTGTATATATAAGGTATGTAAGGACTGTATACGAGTATAAGATCTCACTTGGTACATATGATTTTACGTATATTTTTAGGTCACAAACTGGTATTGATGTCATATTATGTCAATAATTTATTATGTCAACTTACTCGTTCCAAATGTTTTATTGGTAATTTAATTTATACAACTTGTATTAAATAAACTTAATTGAATTTAATTTTGTATAAATAATCAAAAAATAGATAAAATTTAATTAAATCTATGCTTATACTGTACCTGTACATCAATATTATTAAAGATATAGTAAAAAAAGGATCTAGCAGAGCGTGGTTTCGATCCACGGACCTCTGGGTTATGGGCCCAGCACGCTTCCACTGCGCCACTCTGCTGTGTGTTTAGAATGCTATAATCATTTTGCACTTTTGAAAAAAGAATTTTATATAAAACATTATAATGTAAGTGTAAATATTAAAGGGAGGACCGTGCATTACAGTGGAACGTTAAAAAGGGCTGAATACAACACTTGTAAATAATACAACGGTGACAAATAAGTACCTGTAGGCTACTTCATGGAATGCAAAATCTATAGTCGTAGTCCTCATAGTAATACACACGCTGTTACCCGGAATAATTAAGAAGAAAGATGAGAAAAACAAAGGAAGTCGAAGTGCGCAGTGTAACTTTGTTCCCGTCAGGCACTGAATAATTAAACAAGGCAACATATTTATGCTAAAATGAAATACTTTATAATCTTTCTAAATATTACAAAATTGTTACTTCAATCTAATAAAAAAAAAAATCATAAAAAATTATTATAAACTTAAAAAGAATAAATTTCAATCTCCAACTCACCTTATTCACTAAACAAACAACAAAATGTATACATAAAATTATAAATAACAAATGTATATAAAGTTTGGTTAAATGTGATTCCAGTGCAACCGGGATTACCGACGGAAACTTTGTTCAAAGTGAATAGAAACTTTGAAATCTGTTTACACCAATGATTCATGGGTGGCTGGATGCCCAATCCCTCAGAAGATCACTCAATGTTTATTATATCGTATATACATAATATATTTTGAAATTTCCGTACATATATTTTGAAATTTGTTTTTACTTAAAATAAAAGCTTTGTAAGTTGTTTTGAAGATATAAGCAAAATCCTTTAGTATTCTTTTTATTTAAACAATACCGAAACAAAAGTAATGTAATATTCGTTTATAATATCATCTGCTAGGAGCGGGCATCAATGCGAGGAGGATCTAGGTCATAGGCCACTTGACTACTCAAAAGCTTCAAAGACTTTTTATAAGTAGGTAAGTCTGGTATATTTCATTCTTCGCCATATTACCAATAAAAAATAAGGTTATCACTAATCATGTCAAAAATTATTCGGAAAAGAACATCTCAGAGGTGCGAGATCTGAGTTTAAGCCCACTTCACTTTGGCTTCGGCTTTTGAAACGAGCACCTCAACAATGAGCTAACAATTAGATGAAAATTACTTACAAATAAATTATTTACATAATTATAACACCTTGAGGGTGGATTTTCCTAACAATTAATATAAATCACCCTTTATGGATAACCTTTTCATTAAAAAAAATCTATTTATACTTGGATATATGGACTTGGCATGGCTTAGGCAGTGGTTGCCGAGTGGTAACATGCTCACTTGGGAAACCGAATAAAGTGAGTTCAAATTCCGGGCCTCGCACTTATGATATTTTTATGTGCAAATCCTTTTCCAACATAATTACCACTTGAATTACGGAAAAGGAAAACATCGTGAAGAAACCTGCATGTCCGAAAGAACCTAGCAAGTTTTCGAAAGAAATGTGAAGTCCGCTAACCCGCACTTGGCCAGCGTGTTGGATTATGACCTGATCCCTCTCATATTGAAAGGAGGCCTGTGCCCAGCAGTGGGACATTAAAAAGGGCTGAATAACTACATATGAACTTAGAAAGATATCGCAAACCATACCCACAAACAAATAAAGTTGAATTGAGTATCATCTTTCACTTTTTGGAACCGGCCAAAAAAATATTTGTATCCATAATCTACTTAAAATGTGGTTAATGGTTTGTTCCTTTTTCAAGCAGCAACATGTTAGACTAAATCTGTGTACTTGAGTGTTTTAGAGGTAAAGAAAAATAATAATGAATGAAACTGATGTTAATGACCTTATTAAATTTCTCTTCAAATAAACATCAAAAAATAATTTAATACGCCTACATAATTAACTTAGAAGTAAGTTGATCTGACGACAAGCGTCTCTACGACTCATAGTTCAACGAAATTTTAGTATTTAACAAATATTCTGTTTTAAGGATACAGAAATTACATAGGAATTATGCTAATTTTTCATGTGTTTTTCATCACAGCAGAGTGGCGCAGTGGAAGCGTGCTGGGCCCATAACCCAGAGGTCCGTGGATCGAAACCACGCTCTGCTATAAAAAATTATTTACTTATCCAACTATTGTTTTATTAGTCAAACTAAACTAAAATATAAACAGTAAAATAAATTTTAATTAATATTTATTATCATTTATTTTTTTATTTGCAATTTCTGTTCTTCTGTTCGTCTGTCCGTATATCACTGCGATTTTACTCGACTACTGGAACTACATTACTCGAGTATGTCTAGTCGAAGTTTAAATTTCGACGTCGCGTATTTATATGAATTACTGAAAAAACAGCAAGGCAGTGGTAGCTCAGTAATAACACGATCTGTTGGGTCACCGAGTGAAGCGGGTACAAATCCCGGGTCTCGGCTCTACTGCGCCTACCTCTGATATTTTCTTGTGCGAATCATTTCTAACATGATTACCACTAGCCGGTGAAGGGAAACATCGTGAGGATGTCTGAGAGAACTTAACAAGTTTTCGAAAGACATTTGAAGTCCGTTAAGCCGTACTAGGCCAACGGGGTGGACTTTGGCCTCAACCCCCTCCTATTGAAGGGAGGCCCGTGCCCAGGAATGGGACGGTAAAAAGGGCTGAATACATAAAAAAATATATATTTCATAATTTAATCAAGTATGTTAGAGATTGAATTAATTATGAGAAGCTTTTTACTTAACTGCTTTTTAGATATTTTTCATGAACAATCTTGTTAAAGAACGTAATTCTTGTATAATTATAGGGCAAATGTTAAACATATATATATACAATACGTTTAAGCGGACTTGCATTGTTAGTTCGGTTTTAGTGTGAATGTTGCTAATGCGCTTGTTGGTAGTTAGCGGCCGCCGCAAGCTCCGAGAGCTTAGCGTCGCCTACAATTAGTTACTTACCTTCTACTATGAATGCTTAAAACCTATACATAATCGGTCTACAATTATAAATATGATATATATGTATAATGAATAATATTTGTTACTTCTTTACTCTATAATAGCTAGATGGATTTGACAGAAAATCAAAAAGGAGCGCTGCTTATATCGACGAGCAAAAGCACTCTATTAGACACTAATATATTACTTATTTAAAGATGGCGTATCTTTATTCGTGGAGAGTTTTTTCAACCGCCTTCAAAAAGGAGGAGGTTCTCAATTCGACTGTATGTTTTTTTTTTTTTTTTTATGTTTGTTACCTCAGAACTCCGTCATTTATTAACCGATTTAGACAATTTTTTTTTGTTTGAAAGGGTATACTTCCAGATTGGTCCCATTTAAATTTCAAAAAAAAATACCACCCCTAAGGGTGGAAAAACAACTAATAATGAATTTAACCTACTTCTAATTGTCATATTGACTTGAAACTTTGCAAGTATTTCTATTTTCGTTGATAGTACAGTGGTTCGGTGTTGTTGACCTGATCTGATGGCAAGGCCAGAAGGTGGATAGGTGGAACTCTTCAACGGCTAATAGTAGATACTTTAAGTTTGGGCTTATTTTGTTTGATTTGACAAGCCTAACACGTTAGAATCCTTACTTGCTACTACTGTCTACACTAAAAAGGGAAAAATAAAAACTTTTTAACAAAAAAATAAAAACCGACTTCAAACAAAAGCACTAAAAAGTGAAAAATAACTGATTGGTAGTTTTCATTTACTATACATACCTAATCAAATATTTTCGAAGTCGGTGTGCTTTGGCTAAGTAATTAAAGCCTACCTATTAAATACATACCTAATCAAATATTTTCGAAATCGGTGCCAGCCCATACAAAGCAAAGCACACCGACTTCGAAAATATTTGATTAGGTATGTATAGTAAATGAAAACTACCAATCAGTTATTTTTCACTTTTTAGTGCTTTTGTTTGAAGTCGGTTTTTATTTTTTTGTTAAAAAGTTTTTATTTCAATAATTAATTGCTATAGAGTAGAAGAAGTCTAGAAAATGTTCCCTATTAGATTTTCGTTTGATTTTAAGTATTTTTATAGTAGATATACATACGTATGTACATATATTTACCTTATAATATAAAGTTACACAAATATAACGAGCTTTTTCTGAGCTTTCTTACGATCTTAATATATTTGAGAAAACCTTTGTTCCTATTATTCTCAGTTAAAACGAATGCTCAAATTAAGCAATGCAGCATTCGTCCGCAGACGAACGATTTATATCAATTAATAAAACGGCGACGCTAAGGCATTCATAACGGAATGAATTCATTTGCCCATTTATATCTCTGAGGAGTTTAATTTGAAATATTGTTTTGAATTTTGCCTTCTGTAAGAATAAATATTTATAAATAAATATTTCAATTAATATTTTTGTTCATTTTGTTCATTATTAAAACGGTCATATTATATAGAAATAACTGGCTGTAATTGCACAATGGTTAGTTTTTAATGGCTATTCCAGTGATTGTATCCGAAATATCTGCCAAACTAACGATTGTGGAACTTTAAAGCTGTTGTTGCATACCAAAACAAGGCATAGGGGTATTTGCGTTAAGGACCGACAAATATATTTAAAAACCTGGTGGGTAGCGAATGGACTCTATGAGGGAGGCTTAGTCCAGGTCCAGCTTACACGATGCAATATGAACATAATTTTTTTCTGATTTCTTTACGACATTATAATGCCTGCGTTTTGTTGATGCTATTTAATACATAAAATTATAAATCGACGGAAAATAGGTGTAATAGTAATTTTTCATTTACGTTTGTGTTTATTCGTTCCATGTACCTACTGCATTTGTAAAGCTTTACAGTAATTATAATACGAAAAAATATTATATGAATCATAATTGGAAAGAGAAATAAATATATGCGTGTTACAAAACACCCGTAGTGGTTGCTATTTTATGACGAGGCAAAATTTCGCGTGATGACTTCCGTTAGTAAAAGCTCATGCCAGCACTTACGGCACGCAGTCACATAAAAAAATCGTTTCGAGACACGTTACACTGCATGCCATTTGTTTACAGTTTTATAGAGAGTTAAATGGCTGTCGCGGCTATAAATGGTTGGTAGGGTGGGAGTCCATGTACAATATTGTAATATTTTTATATGTTATGAGCCTTTTGTATTTCCCATACAATTTTACAGTTCTAGATCTAAAAGGTAGCAACAGGGCTCTATTTCTAATTCTGTTTATTGCTTTTAATCTTCCGAATCGTAGCAATAGGTCCAAATCCCATTCTAAGTAATTCGTTATCGTATGAAAATTGACGAAAGGTCAGTTATTTGACGAGTACTATCTATAATACGGATATCGTTAGTATTATTGCACAATACATTTTATAATTAATTTATTATAGGGGTTATTGTCGTTACGGTTTGTGTTACACGAGAATGAAGTTTAGCTTTATTAGGGAAAGTTAGGAAAGATAGCTTTAGCCTTTAATAGATATAATTTTTACAAGTGGTTCACTCTCGCTCCGCTCAGGTTCGTTCCTAGTTACGTTTTAAAGTTTAGTATAGATTTCTAAAGATAAGATTACTGGCAAAAAAATATCATATATGTTGACCCGGATCTAGCTATCATAATACCAAATTTCATCAAAATCTGTCCAGTGGTTTTCTCGTGATGCGTTCCCAGACAGACACAAAGACAACATTTTTAAAAACTATAGATACGGCCTCTGTATCAATAATAATAACTATTTCAATAAAAATGTCCAAAAAATATTTAATGTACAGATTCGACTCTGAATGTTACCTATTATATGTATAGATGAGGACTTGCATATGAAATAAATTAATTAGTAAATTTGAGTTCGTGGTAGACATAATATGTACATATTTATTTGAGAAAACTCTACGTAGAGATTATTTTGGGTTAGTCTGCGCATTTCAACACAGCCGACAAAAGTATGGCGGGATACTCTCGTGTGTATTATATAGTTTTTTAGTACATTTATTTAACAACCTCAATACATATGAGACATGTTGATCCCATGTAATAAGGACTAGATCACTAATGTGCTTCGTTCGACATTTACGAGTCTGTGACAAGGGTTTGAGACAGTCAATTTCACGCCAAACCGAATCCAAACGACACGTCTCTAGCAATACAACTAAATTATTTTTGTCCACGAACAAATATAATCTAGATTATGTCGACGTTACTTTAATGCTAAATTGCTATGGACTATTTTTATATAAAACTGTATTTTTTTTATTTTTTCGTGAATTTATTTAGATTTTTGGTTCCTGGCGAATCCCCAAGAATCAAAATAAGTCCGCGAAAAAATCCAAAAAGATAGTTTTATTCAAAATGTCAAATAAAAAATAATATGTATTTGCGAATACATCATTTACATACATATATAGCTTATATCCTCTTATACGTTAAAAAGGTGACTCAGGAGTTGTGTAAATTTTTATTTAAGCTAAATTCTTATTTTGATGCGTTTTAAAAATTATTCATTAAATGCAAATAAACGTATATTACCTCCATAAAATGCTGTAATATGATAGCGCCATTTAATCAGAAGCTGTCATTCCTTTTTATCGTCCCTTCCGTTTATTTCGCTTTTAAATTTAGCTTTTGCTCCAGAATGAATATTACTGCTTGAATATACCTTGGTTATATTGTATATAAGTATTTAATGTGTTCAATATTGTACTGGTCATTACAGAGTGAACACTGAACATTTCAACAGTAAATTACTAGAAAAACTGGAATTCAAAATTCATACTCACTCGATTCGTCAGCCACAACTTTTTAATATACTATCGGCAACTAATAACGTTTCCCAAAACAACCCTTTACTCAGAATGTGTAAAACATACCATAGTTTAAATGATGAATACGACATTTTCAATAATGGTTTATTATCGTTCAAGAAAAAATTAAATAAATTATAGTTCATACTATTTCTTCTCCTTTATCTTTTTTTTTCTTTTCTTTGTCTTTTTTTTACCACATGAAATGTAAATATTATTTTCTTTTTGTTTTTTAATATTTTTATGTACACGTAACTTTAAATGCACCGATGCGTACTGTATTCATATTCACCTTCTGGTTAAAAGTTTGTTTATATAATTATTATATGTTTTTATTTGAATGTTGTGTACAGATATAATTGGACAACAAATTTAAAATGATATTTTTAGTTTTTAATACGTAGATGTATTTTCTTTTAATTTAATTTTCTGTTTCTGTACCTAAATAAATAAAAAATAAAAATAAATAAACACCTCTATCTGATACTAGCATTTTCCTGCGACTGCACCTCAGTGATTATCTATATTATATGTCCTACTTCACTGCTTAAGGTTAATAAAATTTTTTCTCAATTAAAATTTTTATCAGAAGGCAGTTCCAGAAAAATAAGTGCTTCAAACAAACAAACTCTTCAGCTTTATATATTAATCCAGATATATAGATTAATGAATAGTACTTTGATTTCTTAATCGATTATGATTTTCATTTTCAACATATAGGTACTGTTATATATATATATATATATATATATATATATATATATATATATATATAACTCAAATTCGTCCCTAGCTTGCTTCTCTTCAAACTTTCATCCCCATTTTCACCCCCTTAAGGGGATTTTTTTTGCTTTCCGGAATAAAAAGATATCCTATGTCCTTTTCAGTGTCTCAAGCTATCTTCGTACCAAATTTCATCTAAATCGGTTCAGTAGATCCAGAAATTACTTTCTACAACGTCACAAACTCACAAACTTTACCTCTTTATAATATTAGTAATGATATTGTATATTATGTTATTAGCATAATAATGATATCAAAATGAAAATGTTTTATTCAGTATAGAAGTAACAACAATCTATTAAAAAAGTTACTTTACCACCACTTTAGTAAGAAAGTCCTGAGGATAACTATTGAAAGGAACTCAACGACTTTCTTCACCCACAGTACGTTCATACAGAGGTAAGTGTTTGACAAAATCTGAATTCCACATTTTATGAAAATTCTAAACAGCTAGGCTAAGCATTTGTCGATCTCAATAGAGTTCCTTCAAGTAAATTTATTCCTCACGCCTCGAGGCTTAAGCTTTTCAACGCCAATCGAAAACTTTCTGTGTATTTTACGGAATGCTCTTTTAAGTTACAAATGTTGCGACAATCATGTCTGTGACGACAGTGATGTATGACTCTTGGCTTTTTACTTACACTTTAACTTACCCTACGATGTCTTAGATTCTCCCTCTATATACGAGTATGTCAAAAGTTTTTACAATTTATTGAAGTGAAACTTCTTTAGAATCGTTGTGATCTGAAACTCAATGAAACGAAAATGCGATACTAAAAAGACACAAAAACATAAATATATAGGATTAGCCAGCGAAAGAATGAGATAGAATACATTGCCATATTGCCATGGTAACTGTTGTTATTGTCTGACAAATATATAATACTAGCAATGCCCGTGGCTCCGCCCGCCTTCAGATGACCTAAAACCAAATTCTTAGGTTTTACATATTAGTATACTCTTACATTGCAGTTTTTGTTTTTTTTCTCAGAAATGAGACATTTTCCCGCGGTAAAAAGTATCCTATATGTTGACCCGGATAACCAGCTACCACCATACCAAGTTTCATTAAAATCCCTCCAGTGGTTTTTCTGTGATGCGGTAACAGACAGACAGACAAAATTTTTAAAAACTATAGATTCGGCCTCTGTATCGATAATAATGTTTATTTCAATAAGATTTTCCAAAAAATATTAAATGTACAGATTCGGCTTAGTTACAATTTTATTATATGTATAAATTATAACAATTCTTTTCGTATATTATATTATATAAATATATGATTGTAATATGTCCAATATGCCTTTATTTATTGATTTGTTTTAATTTAATTGCGATGTTTGCCAAAGAAATTTTACTTCGACCGCGCGTAAAAGTTATACGCACCCATTTTTTTACAATTTATTTTATTCGCTTTGTGAAAAAATACAGACAGTTCCCGTTTCTTTTTTCTTTCTTTAGGTCTTAAAATTAATTCAGTACGTAAAAAATGGCAGCGTTATTCCATAGTTAAACTTTTGTAATGAAATAACTTGCTAGATCTTTGCGCTATCGACTCTTTTTACGTGTTTAAAGAGTTTTGATTCCTATATATTTATCATAAAGTTGATTTTCTCATCTGAGTTTCTAACTCAATTTGGATTTTATTCACAAGTAAACATGTTTTTTTGGTTAATCACAAATGAAAATTGTTTTTTTCTATTTGATTAGTTTCCGTTTTTATATATTTCTCATAAAAAGCTACAGTAGCTCGTGTGCCGACACGAACTTTGCCAAATTGGACTACTTTTTACATAATACTTTCTTAGATTTACGCGAATATTTGACATTTTAAATAAAAGTATCATTTCGGATTTTTTCGCGGATTTATTTTGATTTTTGGTTCCCGACGTACTTTTTAGATATTAATTATCAAAATAATCTAATTTGTTAATTTTGATATTACGTGTATATATTTTTTAATAATTATGTTGGGACATTAACACACAGCACCATCTAGTACCATGGTAAGCTACGAGGGTTGTGTTATGGATACCAGATACTACACATATATAACTTTAAACACATACATATTTTAAATATGAGCCCATGACTAGAGTACAAACATCCGTGCTTATGACACAAATGCCTCCCAGTGGGACTCGAATCCGCGACCGCTGGTCCAGTAAGGAAGATTACTACAAACTGAGCCAAACTTGTCATCTAATTTGATTTGTGTTGTAATATTTATTTGATTTTTCGTATTTTTATTACTAAGTCATTTTTAAGAAAATTTTCGATTGATGCTAAATGTTCAATGGGTTAGTTTGAAACTATTTATGACGAGAAGAAATCTTCTCCATGTCTTATCCGACACTACGTGCGCTCGACACAACATTGTAAAATAATAATAACACTACGGGACTTACCGCATCACAGGCGTAATGTCGGGAATAAGGTATTAGGCCACTTACGAATTCACGCTTTAATTAATTAATAAAGTTTTATGCCGCTTATATTCAAAACTTGCGAGTCATTCTCGCTTCGCTCGGGTTCGTCCCTAGCTTGCTTCCCAATACAAACTTTCATAACCATTTTCACCCCCTTAAGGGATGATTTCCGAGATAAAAAGTATCCTATGTCGTTTTCAGGGTCTCAAACTATGTTCTTACCAAATTTCATCTTAATTGGTTCAGTAGATCCAGAGACTACCCCCTACAACATCACAATCTCACAAACTTTACCTCTTTAGAATATTGGTATAGATGATAATAAAAACTAAATTTTAATACTTTTACTTACTCTTATTGTTAGCCCTTAAATATCCTGAAGCCAATACTAGATTTTTACAGTTATTTCTCAATTTCAGAAGTTTTATCTCTAGACTTATATCTATATCCTAACAGTTTTACATAGTAATTTCACAAAACTATAACCTATATAAAAACGATGTGTGTATGTATTTTCCGTATGGACTCCAAAACAGCTGGAGCGATTTTGATGTAATTTTCAGGCAATCTTCAGATTAGCCCAGCGGGTCCAAAAAATTCTGTGAAATTTGGTAGATAGGTAGTTTGAAGGCGGGCGAAGCCGCAGGTACTGCTAGTGCAATATAAAATATATATTACAATTGTAAATCGTATTCATAGAGCGGTTGTTTATGCAAATCCTGTAAAATCACAAGCGCTGGGAGCTTAATTGCTCAGCTTACGGCGACATTAATTAACAGCTTGTTCAAACGTTTTTGCTACATCCACTACTAAATAAATATATTTAAATATATTCAAGGATTTTCATTGTTTAGACAGCACTTCTACTTAAGTTAATTTCTTGCAAGTGATATGGCTATTAGACAAATAAGAAAAATATAAGTTATGATAGGTATATTCTGATCTACACTTAAGCAAAATATGTAGTCTCGATAGAGTCATAATTTATGTTTATTCATAAATTGTAGCCCCCAAGCGCACATAATTTAAACTACTTCCTTTGCTCTTCTACATCGATACACTTTTGACCTACTTCTCAAAACATGGATTATTGAAGAGTATTCCGCCTTTTCAGAACTTCAGTCAAATATCTACCGAATATTAATTGACAAACTGTGAAGCTTAAGAGTATAAAATATAAAAAATCCTCTAAAAAAATCTGAAAAAGGCACGGATAAACTTCATGGTGTTTGGTTTACTCACAAGAAAAAAATAATTAGCACCATCTCATTCCATGGTAAGCTACGAGGCTTGAGTTATGGATATCAGATAATTGATACACTACACATATATAACTTTAAATACATACATATTATAAATATAAATACTCATCACTGGAATACAAACATTCGTGGTCATCACAAAAACGAATATCCCCAGCGGGATTGGAACCCGCGACCGCTGGCACAACAAGTAGGGTCACTACAAACTGAGCCAAACGTGTCGTCAAAATGGAAAATCTATTAAAATTTGAATAGTACACATTAATTTTTTTTTGTAATTAAAAATAGGTACGTTTTAACGGTTAGTATTGATTTATCAGAGATGAGATACTTTCCCGCAGTAAAAGGTATCGTATATGTTGACCCGGATGGCTAGCTATCATCATACCAAATTTCATCAAAATCTGTTTAGTGATTTTCTCGTGATGCGTTCCCAGACAGGCAGACAGAAAAAAAATCTAAACTATAGATTCGGTTTTTATATCGATAATAATGATTATTTGAATATAAGTTTATCCAAAAAATATTACATGAACAGATTCGATTCGACATGCATACCAACATACACAGAGTGGAACAAATCGACTGGACATGGAAGAAAAGTACCTTAAATATTAAAGTTATCAATATTTACTCAAAGGAAACATTTCTTTATTTTAAAAAATTATAATAACTGCATTTATTTATATTTTTAAAAGTTTACCTGACCCGGGAATCGAATCAAATAAAAATACAAAAAAGGACACCGCCACTATTTTATCAAAATAATCGATGGGAAGGAGAGATTTTATCGTTAGTTAAGTTTTTTTTTTAAAATGCAGTTATTATTATTTTTAAAAATAAAGAAATGTTTCCGTTATGAACCCACTATCCTATTGTTTGTTTTCATACGACTATTAATAGGGATAATAGCGGGACCTACCGGAAGCGGATGAAATGCCCAATATTGCGGGTTCTTTTACCGTTTTGTGAGAATTACAATAAAATTTTATTGAGTAGTAGAAATTTCATTTCATTGAAATGAATAATATAAGATTTCATAGTGTTTTTTTATATCTTACCTACCCACTGTTAATAATAAAAACAGATAAAGTCAAAAAGTAAATAAATAGCAGAGCGTGGTTTCGATCCACGGACCTCTGGGTTATGGGCCCAGCACGCTTCCACTGCGCCATTCTGCTGTGTGTGAGCATGGCATAAGTTTAAATTAAATTATAAAATGAACTAAAAGGAAGGGAACAAGTATATAATATATACTAGTACTTTCCTTCGCAATAATATATGTTAATTTTTATAATATATTTTTTTATTTAGATTTTTCATTTTGGTGAGTTATATATTTGAAGTTTTGTTTAATAATTTGTTATCTTTAATTTATTATTATATAGGTTGTATATATTTTAAATTTTTGTATTACATCTTAAATACTTTCATTTTGATATCCCATTCAATAGGTTTAGACAAAAACATTTTTTTCAAGACATTAATTGGCGCCTAAAATACGCCATTTTGATTTTTAGAAATACCGCTATATTAGTAACTCGCATTACCAAGACGAATCTAACGATAGGATGAATCACTAAAAATTAAAATGGGTTAAGCCTTTTATTAAATGTGAAGGAACATAGGGTCGGACTTACATATAGGTCAAACACATATCCTTCCTTTTACCTTCGCCGCAGTCGGTTAAAAAAAATGAATATTTTTAATGATTTATATTACCCAATAAGTATCATTATAACAAAATAATATTTGATGGGTCTTATTAATTCATATACAAAAGTAATATTCTCTAAGTCGTAAATATTTAATACACTTATTACAAATCGGACTCTACGATATATCTCAATCCTGAACCAAAAAATTCACTTTATTATATATGTAATTGTACAAGCTAATTGAGTGAGTTGTTATCAAGCGCCCGCCGAGCTTTTCCTCTTACAGCGCAATTTACATAATTTACAGGACATTTACAAAAGGAAGGAAAATAAATCGCTTGATAAAATCTTAGCATCCTTTCTGTAAACACTTGTCGTTATTTTCTTCGAATACATTATTAGGAAGACATTCGTTAAGGTATTGTTGTAGAAAGACGTAGGATGATGAAAAAATATTTTTGTACAAAAAGAATTAAATTGCTGGAAATATCTTTTCCTTTGTGAGATTAATAAAGTTTATTAAAGCTATATATGGAGATCAGAGCGCGTTAAATACTGACAAAATGAATTAAAACGGAAAAATATTAGCTCAAGTATTTATATTGTTTTATAGTAACACTAGCGACTCACCCTCGCTTCGCTCGGGTTCGTCAAAACCTGTCCTGTGATTTTCTCATGATGCATTCCCAGA
Source organism: Brenthis daphne (assembly GCA_947093115.1). Classification (NCBI taxonomy): domain Eukaryota; kingdom Metazoa; phylum Arthropoda; class Insecta; order Lepidoptera; family Nymphalidae; genus Brenthis; species Brenthis daphne. The sequence continues at coordinate 18,100,447 of OX352481.1, forward strand.
CAGACAGACAGACAGACAGACAGACAGACAGACAGACAAAAATTTTAAAAACTGTAGATTCAACCTTTGTATCAATAATAACTCCAGGTAAATTTCTAAGAAATTAATTGTTAACTGTAACGCTGGTGTGTCCGCGATCGTGTTGGGATTAATGACTTTTTAAATAAGATATCCAAAAAATATTTGATGTACAGATTTGACTCAGATGAAATTTTATTATATGTATAGATTAGTACATAATCTGTAGTATTTACTAGTAACATTATAAATGCAAATATGTAATTTTGTTTGTTGATTCGAATGTTTGTTGCGTTCTAACCCCTGAACGCTAAATCAATCGGATGGAAATTTAGTTGAATTCATCAAATGTTGACTGTTACATAAATGAATGAACATTAGGTTCAAAATAGATACTCGACCTATAATGCTAATTGTGGACAAATTGTTGGATATTCGACGAATAAAGCTATTATTCATTTTCATAAGTAGGAATGAAATTATAATAAACGCATTTCAATAGAGTAATAAGAGGGTAAGGATATTCTAGTCATGTGGTAAAGACTACGCGCCTTTATTTTTTTTTTAATTTAATATGTGACCACTTAGCATGATTATCAAATAAATTTTCGTATTTTGTCTTTTTTTAACGTAACACTGCTGGGCACGGGTGTGCAATATGAAGGGGATCAGGCTATAGTCCACCACGCTGGACAAGTGTGGGGCGGAAATCACGTGTTTTTTGAAAACTTGCTACGTTCTCTCAGACATGGTGACTCTTCACAAAATTTTTCCTTAAACGTAAGACAAGTGATAATCGTGTTGGAAATGATTGGCACGTAAAAATATCAGAGGTGCTAGGGATTTAAATCAGCTTACCTCGCTTCAGATTCAGTTATAAGATACACAAGATAGGCAGAAGCAGTATTAGCACTGTACTTGTATACATTATTTCATACTTTAATTAATAATTAAATCTCTCAATTCATTTCGTAAAGCCGACGTAAATGTCACAAGCAAATATTCTAGTTAGATGTACGAAAGCAGTGTGAAATAGAAAACATTAAATTTACTCAAATCTTCTCATTTTCATTTAGGTGAATCTTATGTTTTCAACCGAGTTCAAAAAGGTGGAGGTTCTCAATTCGACTGGTTTTTTTTTTTATGTTTGTTACCTCAGAACTCCGTCATTTATTAACCGATTTGGACAATTTTTGTGTTGTTTGAAAGGGTATACTTCCAGATTGGTACCATTTAAATTAAAAAAAAAATACCACCCCTAAGGGTGGCAAAATAGCTAATGATGAATTTAACCTACTTCTAATTGTCATATTAACTTTAAATTTGCAAGTGTTTCTATTTCCGTCGATAGTACAGTGGTTCGGTATTATTGACCTGATCTGATGGTAAGGCCAGTAGGTGGATAGGTGGAACTTTTCAACGGCTAATAGTAGATACTTTGAGTTTGGGCTTATTTTGTTTGATTTGACAAGCCTAATACGTTAGAATTCTTACTTCGCTACTACTGTGTACACTAAAAAGGGAAAAATAAAAACTTTTTAACAAAAAAATAAAAACCGACTTCAAACAAAAGCACTAAAAAGTAAAAAATAACTGATTGGTAGTTTTCATTTACTATACATACCTAATCAAATATTTTCGAAGTCGGTGTGCTTTGGCTAAGTAATTAAAGCCTACCTATTAAATACATACCTAATCAAATATTTTCGAAATCGGTGCCAGCCCATACAAAGCAAAGCACACCGACTTCGAAAATATTTGATTAGGTATGTATAGTAAATGAAAACTACCAATCAGTTATTTTTTACTTTTTAGTACTTTTGTTTGAAGTCGGTTTTTATTTTTTTGTTAAAAAGTTTTTATTAGTATTATCTACCTACCTACCGGTGGTAGCTTTCTCATGGACTGACAACACTGACGCTCTTTAAATTAAATTGACGAATCAAAAGTGCTTTTAATAAGCTTTTAATAAAGTTTTATTTTATTTCATTGATTTTATCTATATTTTTAACTTTTCTAGCGTAGCTGCACTCACTATTATGGCAATAGAAGAAGACTATGTCAAATAAGACCATTATATAGGTATAAAATAAATTAAAATTATAAAAACAGTATCAAAATCAGCTTAACAACTCGTGAAAATTAGATAATGAGTTAGAAACTTGAAATTCTAAAACGTTAAAGTTAACAAAACGTTATTTAGCTATTTACTCCCACAATACAAAGCTCATTTGTATGTAGCATTCGCTTTAGTAAAAGCTCCTATAGAGTACACGATTGTTACTAGTTAGCTTCTCTGAAACACGCGCTTCTTACTGTTACAAGTTTAGAATGTTGTTTCTAAATATTAAATTAAATGCACAAACAAACAGATATGTATATATTAATTGTTAATTTTAGAATATAGAAAATTTCTCTACTATTTTAGTTTTTTCAAAAAAAAAGCAAAATTTCATTTCAATTAAGAAGATTTAGAGATAGAGTTTCTAAACAAAACACTCATTAAGGCCCTCAGATTAACCACCGAGGCAGTTCTCAGTTACATACGCGTGTGAACTTAGTTATTTCTAAATACGGACATTCGATATTTTGTAACAAAGCCATACTAATATATTTAAGCCATTGCAAGATTGACTAAATATTTATCAAGCAAACAGACCCTGACTTAGCACGTACAACATACGCTTAATTGTTCAGTCTTAGCCAAGGATCACGCCAATCCTACTGGCGCTTGCTAATTCTGACGTTCTTAATTATACACGCAGTAAAGAAATAATTGTATCTTTACTCGTCTTGGCCTTATAAAGTCACGCTCATAATTAATATACATACAGCTTAACTGTCTCGGTGATGTAGTGGCTAACATGTATGACTGCTCATTCGGAGGTTCTGACTTCGAGTTCCGGGTTAGGAAAAGATTATTTATTGAGTATTTCTGTAAAGAATGTCCCAGTAGGAACCCGAAGTTTGGAAGTTGGCGGTGGTTCATCCCGGTGCAGCGGAGAGCACGTAAAACCATCGGTCGGGCACCTTAATCTCACCGGTCCTGTTGAAGTATCGTCACACTAAAATATGAGAGCGAAAGGAAAAGAAAGTGCACTTGTCTGCGCGAACACTTGTGCACTATAATATCTCCGGCGCAGTTGGCTAGTTTCAGTGTCTCAGGAAGACATACATACATCACCACATCACATCACATATATGCACATACATCAATATAACTTATTATTATATGGGTATTTCTCAGCGCCTTAAATTTTCGATTTCTAGAGGTTTATCTCCGCAACTAGCTAATAAAACGGTCTGAAATATTTTTTTTAATGCACCTTAGACTATTATCTAACTTGGACCAATTCCGGTTGTACAATATTTGCATTCTAAATATATATAAAAAATCATTTGAAACTCGTTCTTCTGATTCATATGATGTGTCCGTTCCCCATTCTTCTAAACAAAATTATAAATAACGCGTTATTTTATTGAAAAAACAAAATAAATTACATTACATTATAAATTATAATCACATCGAAAGAAGATTAGTTATCTTTTAACAAGAATTTTTTTTTAGTTATATCTAGGTTAGTTTACTTATTATAAATAAAGAAATAAAAGATGTCCGGCATAAAATTCTGATTAATATGGCGCGCGCTTCACTCGATCGTACTCGACAAAATACAAAAAGTGAGACCATCACTACCCGCATGCGGGGTAGTCTGCTGTGTGACGAATGGGCCCGAAGGTAGACGTTCGGCCAGGTCAGCGTCGATCAAGAGATACAAGAGTAAGTATTTGATTCATATGTTCTTGATTCAGGTGGGTTTCTGATTAATATGTCTAGTTTACAAATTATGTTACAGAGTTTTAAAACTTGAATCTATGCCCCAAAAATACGTTTGAATTATAGATTTTTGTGGTTAAATGCAAATACCGATGTAAATGTATGTTACGGGTAATCGAAGATTTTAGGCAAAATTCTAATTTATCTGGGTCTGATTCATGTGGTCAAAACCCACATGAATCATAAAGTGATACATTTTGTTTAAGTTATTTATCATACAATCATCATTAAGATCAGGTCCCAAGCATCACCACACCGCGACTGCGACACAGCGAAAGAAAAATGATATATTATATAGTATAGGATGTCACATAGACGGATGCAGTGCAAATAGCCATAGCTATGCTGATGATAAGGTGCTGCTCAGTCCATCAATTAGATGTTTGCAGAGGCTCCTTTCTATTTGTGAAAAATATATTCAAAGTTTAGTAAATATATTAAAAGTTTAAAAGTTTAGTATACAAAATTTAAAAAAGTTTAGTTTAAATATAAATATGGATCTGGCTATGTACTTGACGTTGTTCTAAATAATGTTAAACTTGATCGTATTATAAAATTTAAATACCTTGGACATGTGTGAATGAAGTGATAACAGATGAGGACGACATAGAGAGGGAACGTAGAGCATTGCCGATGCGTGGAAACATTTTCGCCAGTAAATTTGCTTCGTGTACAGATCAGATTAAAATTACACTCTTTAAGGCACGTGTCACGTACACGTTTTCAATTTTTCTTCTGTTCTTTTCAAATGTTTAGACTGCCTAGATATTGTTGTACGTCGTGGATGTTCTACGAGACACACACTGATGGTTTCTCCAGACATAGATTAAAGGATTTTTCATATTATGTTTTAGTTTAAATATTTAATTTTATTTATTGTTCTTAATGTAGGAAACCTTTGTATTTATTTTATTTAGTTTATCATTTAATTTTAGTTTGATTTACCTACTTTTCAAATTGTATGGAAAAGTTCCGAAATAAAGATCTATTATTTATTCGTGATTTATTAAAGATTATAAAATTAATAAATAATAAAAAAGTTATAATTAATAAAAAAAGAGTAATATTATATTATACAGACTTGTTTATTTTGTTTTTATTCCTGTTTCTGATTGTCTGATACGAATTTTGTTTCATATGGACCCTAAAAAATTCAAGTTAAATATCTCAAAAATAATTTGATTAAATTGAGTGCGTAATTCAAATTCATGTTATTTGGCCTATCTTTAATCATAGTAGTATGTTTAATAGAGCCGAAAGTGAAAATAATTTTTGGCCTGATAAATCAGACGGAGAACGCAATCTCGAAGAAATACCCATATATACTCATTAAAAGTATATTAGAATAAAGTACATATTTACTCCATAAGTACATAATATGTAATGACTTACATTGCTACTTCAAATTCAAAACCATTAATGTTTTTCATGCATTGACATTTTACGTCAAAAAAGAAAAATAAAAAGAAAATTTAACTTGAATTGAAATATGTACAAAAAAATTTAGCTGGTAATTGACGAAAGAAACTCAGCATGGTGTAATTAAGGGCTTTTCAAGACGAAATGTCAAAAGATATAACGAATAATAAAATTGTCCTTTTCAGTTGCCTGCAACTCCGTTATCCTTCTTATCCGTTATTCTATCTTTCAAGACAGACTTATGTATAGACAAGATACCTATCTTTTATAGACCAATTCCTATTATAAAATAACTGTATGAAGTAATGAATATTTATATATTTCTCTGATTCAAAAGATAAAATTCTACCTATACCTACTAAAATAGCTTGTACCGTAGTGCCTTGGTTTCCTAGGAAATTAGAAAAAAAAACAAATTCGAGGATATATAAACATGATTACTTCTCATAAATAAAACATTAAGTTAGTTAATTAATTTTAATTTTAAGTGAACATCGTAAGGAAACCTGCATGGTTGAGAGAACTTAGCTTTCAAAGACATGTGAAGTCCACAAACCCGAACTTGGCAAGTGATGGACTATATGGCCTGATTAAAAAGGGCTGAATACATAAACATAATATGTTATAGTACTATCTCTTTGTTGAAAGTGTAGGATATAAATATAGGTTATAAAATACGCCATTCTTCGTATGTTTAAAATCGTGTTAGAATTTTGCTTCGCCGAACTACGAGTATCTCTCACGTGGCTTCTGCATTCTCCATTAGTTGAATAATCTGTGAAGTGTGTGAAGGCGCCGGTGCGCGTCTGTTTATACAGTGTAGAGAACTGCTGAATGAAATTAGATGTGGTTCGTAGATGATACGAGCTGCATTTCTTTAGGGATATAGTCCACAAAAACTTTCTTAATACTTATAGGAGCTAAAAATGGACACTTTTACATTTTTGCAGTGTATTTAGTCATTTTTATAGTAAAAAAAAGTATTTATTGACTAAGTGAAGCTTAGATATTTATTTGAATTCAGAAAAGATTAGTAATGTTTTTAAGATAAATCTATACATCATCACACTTAATACAGATAAAATTTTCCCTTTACAGTAAAACATTTGCCTTGATAATAATTTAACATATAATGAAAAATGAAAATAAATCACGATATGTGCGCAAAGTTATTTCGCCCAGGTGGTCTCTAGTTAAATAACAATTTTAGTAACAACTTTATTGTCTATCGCAACTTTCAAGTTACATTAGAATACTTTTAAGCAAATTGTTTGTAATGTTTCAAAAGCTAGTTGAAACTTTGATATTAAAATTGAAATAACTAAATATACCGCCTGTGTTTCTGAAACAAAGTCCCAGACAGTAACAGTGATTGCCTTTGTGAAGGAAAGCTCTTTAAACAACTCGCTACTAGTACTTAAATGTATTTTTAATTTAGTTTCACCGCTTCTTGTATTTTCATATTTATGGAAGAAAACATTAGTTCAGAAAAGACTTTAGTTGACATGTTTTGTACACAATTCGATTAAAATAAAAAAAAAATGTGCCCATAATTAGTAATTTAATTAAATTTTAAACGGATTTTGCTAAAAATATATGAAATCTAGTTAGCTCCATTTAACATTTATAAGACCCTCCCCTGTTGATATGCGCCGATATTTAAATAGAGTTATGTCCAACTAAGTTTTGTCGAGGGTGAGTGTGCCAATCGCACTTAAGAGATTTCTTACAGGAAGTTGTTTTTTTTAAATAAACCGCTCTTTATATATTAACACAAATATAAACTACCTTAAGACAAAATAAAACGTATTTTTTAACCATTTAAGTTTCAGTAAAAAAAAAATATAATCTTGACTTATCTGTTGCATAATGGAACGACACCATGCATTTTTATTTGTATTTGCCTACAGAATAGGCTAGTAGTTCCCATGAGAATCCTTTTAAACGCTTTTTAAAATTTCAGTAATGTAGCAACCAATACTCAATAGTTTTCGAGTAAAATTACAGTAGAGATGGACAAAAGGACATAACATAATTATAAGTATTCTATTTTTGCCTCTTGGCTACAGTAAGAAATATTATTTAAATCGACTTCCAATTAGGACTTTCTCATTTAAACCGTAATTAGAACGGTCTAATCAATAAGACTTAGTCGTTATGGAGCAGTCGAAAATCAAGCCAACAGATATGTCAGTTAATTAGCAGACCGTATATGGTTAGCGGTTATTAAACAGCGTAATGGGGGACCCGTGTACAGCTGTTGAGTCTAACTCAAGATTCTAATTAGGTATTGATTGATTGCTGGAACCGAATTAATACTCGTAGTTATATAGCATTAAATTTAACATGCATATAGCAAGTGAAGCGTCAATAAGCTTGCATTTCTATTAGCTCGCACAGTATAAGCTATTGCTCGCGGCTTCTCGTGTAACTTATCAGAATATTATTGTAATTGTGATAATGAGTATATGAGAGTATGTGAGAGATACGTGTATGTATTTGTTCCTTCTTAACGCATAAACCACTGGACGGATTTGAATGAAATTTAGTACACAGATATTTATACATAGATTTTTAACTGTTTGGTACCTAGGGACGTAATAGTAAACTGTTAAAAACAAAAAAAAGTCAAATCTTGTTTTAAGCTATAACATTAAATTAATTCCTTAATTTACGTCTTTTACGTGGCTAATATATCGCAGCATAATATTGGCAAGAGAGAAATATTATAAGAACTAAAATTAATTATAAATGGGAGTGCTGTGTATGTTTAAGGGCGGAACAGATTTGGATGAGATTTTGTACTCGGATTATTACCTCGAGTAACTCAGATACATAACAATGTTTTTTTAATAATAAATGTTATGTAACAAGTCAGTTTTTACAGTAACATATTCAAGTGGATATCTAAGTCGTACACGACAGTGGGATGCACAGCGGGACGAGTCCTCTCCACTCAGTTAATAGTATTTCCAGTTGAATGACGGCGGATATTGCTGCTTGTGTTCAAACCGACGGAACGTTTCTCTATATTTAGATTTTTTATACCTGAATGAATAACTTATTTTTAACTGTAAGCCAATTGTGGCTTTATTTAAAAACCTTAAGGTACCTATACGTAAATTATTTATATTGGAAAATAAAAAGAAAACTATAGAGCTGAACTCAATACGTGTATTTGAGATATTTCTTTCATAATATTATAGCTTTAGATAAAAAACATAGAGAACTTACATTAACCTGTTTAATTAGAATTCTACTCGCTAAATTTTTCGCATGGAGAAAATGTTCGTATTAAAGAAAAAAAACAGATACCTACCTAAACAAAGCGTGACATTGAGTACTGATACCATGATATCTCCTTCAACCCTACAAGGAAATAGATGAATATGTAGATAAATATTATTTTTTAATAAAAAATATATTAATTGTATTTTAAATAAAACTGTCTTTGACGGGTTTTTTCGTATTCGAATTAATTTAGATTTTTCGTCGTTTCAAAAAAAAACAAGTCAAAATAAATCTATTTTTATTTAAAATCTTACTAATATTATAAATATGAAATTTTAGATGGATGGATGTTTGTTACTCAATCAAACCAGAACGACTGAACAGATCTGAATGAAATTTGGCACAAAGATAGATTATAGTCTGGAATAGCCCATAGGCTACTTTTTATCGTGAAAAAATGTACGGTTCTTGAGGGATAGATTTGTTTCTGTTTTTTCAAATATTCGTGTAAAAGTGTTAATATAAGGGTAATGTTACCGATAGAGTTATTGTTTTTACGATAACTGATTAAATAGGTTCTTCATTTTATTTTTGCTAATATTAAAAATTATTAACGTCCATACTGAACCAACATAATTTACATACGAGTTGGAACAAAGTTTTCACAATGTAATAACCAAAAGTAGGCTGGCGTGCTTTGCAGGATAAATATAAGGCTTCACGCTGCATCGCGGCCCGCAGCGATATTACCCACAATAAATTTAGCTTATGAAACTCTGTGTACAATTTAAGTATTTAGGAATATTTAATGTATTATAACTTGGCTTTAAAACTTTAACACTTTTTACTTAAGAAGTTAATGTAATATTCGTGTTTTATATTTTTTTGGTTTTCGCAATTTAAATTATAATGTTTAAATTCAACTTATTTAAATTGGTTGATTTGTGAATCATTTATAAATGCTCTAAATGTAACAAAAAAATTAACACATAAACTATTGGTTAGCCCCATATGAATAAAATTTATTTTATCAGTAAGCGTCAATAAAGTTAGTATCCAAACTGTCAGTCAACTTAGTAATATAGTGAGGTAAATCAAACTAATAAAATAAACTACAAATTCAAAATTGAATAATTTAGTCGAACGAATAAATAAAAATATACACACAGGAGAAGCTGCAGGCAAAAACCAGAACTTAAATAAATCCCTTAAATTAAATATATCATTTTACGCAACTCTACCCTTCTTAGAGATAATTAAAGCTATTATGTCTATAATATGACATACCATTTCATAAAAGGTTTATGTTATTACGGGTGTTATTATTACGGGTTTTACCTAATAAATTTAATTTTAAAGAATATTTTTTTAAAACACCATTTCCCTTGCTAAATCCTAAATCAGATTATTGATTTGTTACACAAAACTACAACTACTTGGGACTCGGCCAGAGCGGTCTCTCGGGACACTTTGCAAGCGATTAACCCCCCATGGGAAGTCACTAAAAAGATATCACAAGATGAACAGATGTGTCAGTGAAAGTGATAGACAGTGAGTCCGATGGGATTTTCCATCAGCGAATTATGTAATTAAAAGCTTAGCATGGACTTTTGTATTTCTAACTAGCGACTCACCTTCGTCCCTAGGTTACTTCCCCATATAAACTTTCATCGTCATTTTCACCAACTTAAGGGATGATTTTCGAGTAAGAACGATCTTCTTACCAAATTTCATCTACATCAGTTATGTCGTTTCGGAGCTTATTCAGTACAAGCAAACAAACAAAAAATTCTTTCCTCTTTATATTAATAGTTTCTAATATTCATGTTAATATTAAAAAAATGATAGAATTACTATTATATAATAACTATAAGACGAGGAAATTATATTTGAATTGAAAATTTATATGTATTTTTTGAATTATATATATTTTCTTACATTATTATTACTGATTTTTTTCTGTTATTTTTCTTTGACTTTAAATTTTAATACTTTATAAGTATTTTAAAGGTTTTTTTTAAATAAGGAAAACTATAAATTAATATACCTGTTACACTAAACATATTATTATTATTTATATTATATTGTTCAAAAACCATTAATACTCGTAGATTTTCTTTCCCCCTTTTGAAATGCAAGTTTTTTTCGTTTTATTTTGTATATAATCTTACTTACATATATAAATAGTTTAACCTACTATTTAGTAAAGAATAAAAAAATATTTTCCATTTGCGTTTTTCCTATGCATATTATATAAGCATAGTTCTACACTGAGTATTCTAAATAATATCTGATTATAAAGGCTTTACTCAATTAGATTCGAGTCAACAAAGTTCGCAACTGTGGGAAGCTACAAAATTTTGGGAAAGCAATAATTACGGATATAATTAAATGTAGCAAATTAATATTGCAGCTATTACATAGATAACGACTGAGGAGAGCGCTATCGTTACGCGGGTCTCATCATTAGCAGACCTTTATTGGGCCATCAGCTGTACTAATTAGGTGATTTTAAAAGTTATAAACTCAACTTTACACTTCATATTAATCGCTTCTCTTCTCAACTTTCGTCGCTTGACTGATAATTTTTATGGCAATGAATTAAATATTTTGTGAATTTCTTCTAAGTTTACGTAATTTAACTAAGAGAGTATATTGTATAATAATATTTGTTGTACCTACACATATTATGTATATATTATACAACACACATACAGGACGGTAAAATAGAAAAAAGTGCAAATAAATTTCATCCTCGAACAAAATTTGGGTAAATATCATGTAAAAAACTAGCCTTATTACCAAAAATATAAACATTGAAATACACTTCCAACTATAAATAACAAAAACTTTTTAATTTCATGAGAATAGCAAAAACTTTACAATAAACCTTTCTTTTATGGAGACATACAATTATTTTTATACTACGAGCTTCTTTGTTATAAAATCCACACTAACAACGTATTATGTCAAAATTTTAATTTGCTACGAAATGCCTTTCAAAATGCACTCGTAGTACTTTAATGGTTAGATAGCGTAGGCTTAATAATAGGGTTCCATCGCGACTTTTGATTACGGAATCCTAAAAAGTCAATACAATGCTAAAACTACATATATTTACAACATATTTGTCGACACGTTTGACTCGGTTTGTAGTGATCCTACTTTCTGTGCCAGCGGTCGCGGGTTCGAGTCCCGCTGGGGGCATTCATTTGTGTGATGAGCATGAATGTTTGTACTTCAGTCATGGGTTGTTTAATGTCCCAACATATTTATTTATTTATTATTTGTTAATATTAAAAGACGTACAAAACCCCAAACGAATGTAATATCGTTAATTATTCAAGCTTTTGTACCAAATGGTCGTAATTCACAAAATACGATGTAAATTATAAATGTTTGCCCGTAATTGAATTTGCCAAGTGAATGCAGTGCGACACTATTTGCTTTTCCCGACGCTTGCACCAATTTACCATACGCTACGTTTACCTGCCTATATGTGTACATACGACGTACATACGCTTATGCCCTATAATATATACTTTGTAAGCTGGATATTAGTCTTCTATTTAATTTAATTACTAAAGCTTAAATCACCTTGAATAATAATTTGTAAATTATCACGATATTACATTCGGTTGGGGAATTCGTTATTAATATAAAATGTAAAGCAATTTTTACATTGCATTGACTTTTTAGGGTTCCATGTCCAATAGATCCCTATTACGGAACCCTATTGTTGAGCAAATTCTGTGCTAATTTTAAAGTTCTTCAGTTACATAGTGTATAAATTCAATTTATACAATTTACTTTTAAAAGTAGTATTTGCTTTTAGATGACGAACTCCCCTCGACTCTTGTTGCAGCTCCCCTAACAGCTGCCACTGCTTTAAATTAACAATATTATGTTAGTATTTAGCACTTTCAACGTCTATGCTGGGTACCTTTTTAGATTGACGAATGCGAGGGGATCACGCCATAGTCCACCACGCTGACTAAGTGCCGATTGATGAGTTCACACATCTTTCGAAGATTATTTAGTGTATCACTCTCCTCCCTTAGCATACTCCATAAAACCTTTATAGTATATTCTCGCTGTCTTCCTTCACCAAAATCCTTATAAAAATATGTTTTTTGACTAAATGTTAGCTCACGTTCAAAGTTTAAGATAGTAAATAATTATTCTGTAAAGAAAGAGTAAATCCATGCAAAGCTCGTATACTTGATTGGAATAAGAGCTTTCAAGTTTTATAACTAGATTACAGTGTAATCGCTCAGCCGTGATTACAGCTATAGACGGAAACAACTAGGCAAAAGTACGTGCAATCAGAATAAGCTCCTCGGCTTATCTACTGTACAGGATGTATTAACAGCTATTTGGTCACGAGGATGTATTCTTGTGAAAAAATAGCCCTAAATATTTATTCTACACTATACATTATTATTGTAAATGCGATTGCTTTGAGCGTTTGTTAGTTCTTCCCTATATCCGTTTGTCTTTTATACTTATTGGTTTTTTAGCGTCGCGTTGCCAAAATTATTTTCAAGAAATTTCGTTGTTTTTGAGATATGGTATATTTGCAGGCCTACACTTTAATATTGTCATTTACTATATATTATATTGAATACGTTGAAATATTATCTTTTAATGTAACTAATTATGTATGTTAAAATATAACACATTTATTTTTAGTTTGTTATCTATTTCTCTAAGAAAAATGAAATGAATAAAAATAGCCGCTCAACGTTACGCGAGTGGAACCGAGAGCAAAAACAAGTGTAAAATAATTTGGCTCATACACTGCACGAACACTAGTGAGTTATGTCTGCTTTAGTGAGGATTTCGGGGACAAATTGCTGTTCTTGCTGGTACCACAGTGTTTGATTAATATATCTAAAATTTTCAATTGAAATTCATAATAATCATCTATCACAAAAAAAAAACGAGTAGGATTTTAGTTTTACTTAAAGAAAGTTATTTCTTATCCTTTTTATTTTGAAACTAGTGACTCTGCCTCGCTTCGCTCGGTTTCGTCCCTGGGTACGTTATAACGGTTAGTATGGAATACATAGACTATATATTATAATATGCTATGTAGCCTCTAGCCTTCCTCAACAAACAAGCAAACAAACAAACTCCTCTGACTACAGCATGCCGTATTTCTTAATAAATGTATACAATTGTAATACTTAAATAGGAAAATAATAGAGGGATATTGCGTCCGGTAAATATATATTCGAAAAAAAACAATACTTGAAAGAAACACAAGCGATACGCGCCTTCTTTATTGCGCATATACATTTTATTAATATATTTTATTTCACACGACGTATAAAATTCTATAAAATATCGAGAGATAGAGCCAGTAACAAAGTTATTGTCGTATAATTGGTTTCACGTAAACTTTTACTGCCCGATACTGTGAAACTGGTATGATATTGTTTCGTTTTAAGAGTAAAATTATTTTTAGGCACAAATATTAGCTATTAGCAGCTACCGTGTTACAGACAGCAGGTCGCGAGATCGATTTCCACGTGGTAAATAATTATCAATATTTATCGTTACAAATCTTTTTCCCAGTCTAATTGAGATTGAAATATACTACATTACAGAAACATAAATTTAGTAGGTAGATACTTACATTATTATATTCTTTCACTGATTTAAAATCGTCTAAATGCAAGGCTGAATCCCAAGCCATGGATTTCGCTTCAAAATTTTTAGTATTTTGCAATAGGTACCCATCGAATTTCCTTAGATTTAGGAAAATATTTGATTGTAAAAAAACTACATATATCGAATCATTTCAAGTAAATTTTATCTTTTGAAACGTTGGAAACCTAAAACCAAAATAAATCCGCGAAAAAATCTGAAAAATTCCCATACAATTATATACATATAATCCCATACATAAATACAACATTTATTAAAATTAGAACTTATCTCATAGTATTTAATTTCCGCTTTCTTTAGAATCCACATTATTTTTCAACTTAATGTTTGATCTTTGCGACCGTCTCCCTAACAATGGCGTAAACGTCATATTTTGTTGAATCTCAAACGTTTTCCATTTACTCGCTCTTTTGAACATTATTTAAAGCGTTATCCAAATTAATTTATTTTATTTGCGCCCTTGTTTGACTTGTGGCTTGGAAAGATTAACATCTATATATATAAAAGAAAGTCGTGTTAGTTACTTCGCTTATAACTCAAGAACGGCTGAACCGATTTAGCTGAAAATTGGCAGGGAGGTAGTTTAGAGCCAGGAGAAGGACATAGGATACTTTTTATCCCGTTCGACCGCGTTCCAATTTTTATGATATTTTAATTTTTGGATTTCTCTTAGTCCGGAATAGGTAAGTATTAAAACATATAATTAAAATGTGAGAAAGAAAGATTTTTTCTTTTTATATCTATTTAAAACGTACCTAGCGACGAACCCGAGCGAAGCGAGGGTGAGCCGCTAGTTTAACATAATAATTACATTACGTAATGTAAATGAATCGGGATCAAATTTGAACATTGAATTTTAATGTGTGTTTCAGAAATAATAAATTATATTAATTAATATGCCAGTGAAAGTCCCGTCAAATTGCTCCAGCCGTTCTGAGTTTAGCCGGAATAAATAAACAAAAAGAAAAAAAAACACAAAAATTAAATATTGTTTTTTTTTAAGTACCAGATTTTCATATGCTTTTAGTATAATTTTACAAAGCATTTCGTAAAAAAGCTGTTATTTTGATATTACAAACAAACACTTTAATTTTATTTATACATCATATTAAAAATTATAACAGAAATATACACGCAGCCAAATTTGTTTATTACGAAAGGCACTGGAAACATGGCAATGTTAAAAATTTGTATACATAGAGGACAATATATTTTACAAGTAATTACGCGTATTTTAGCTCATATCGTTTAATAATGGAGAAATATGGGATCCACATTCGGTAAAAAGAAAATCAAAAAAGGTAAACGTAATAAAAATGAAAAAATAACTTTAGACGTTTTCAGCTGAATTTATTTTGTTTGTAACAATAACAGTAAACAGAATCCGTATTTTATTAATACAGCAACCAGCTGTCGCTTTACTCAGGACTCAATGATTTTAAAAATATTGTATTTTCAATGAAAACTGCTTGCAATTTTCGTAAAATTTTACTTGATAACGACAATTCGTTGGTTGTAAAGACAAACCGTTGTTGTAATCTATACTAATATAATAAAGAGGAAAGATTTGTTTGTTTGTTTGTTTGTACCAAGTAAGCTCCAAAACTACAGAACCGATTAAGATGATAATTTGAGGCCCTGGGAAGGACATAGGTTTTTATATCCCGGAGATCATCCCTTAAGGGGATGAAAATGGGGATGAAAGTGTGTATGGGGAATAACCTAGTAGAAAATATAATTGAGCCTGTTAGTTTCATATTATACTGTATACATAGATAAATCACGAGGTTTTTCTTCAAAAATACAATGAACTATTTTTATCAACTTTTATCAAAAATAAAAATCCTACAAGAAATCGCATATATTTCGCTGGCAATGAGATATAACATACAACTGAGACTAATACCATTTTTTATAAGAAGTATGCTTAGAAACAAAATAATAAAGCAGTCATTAATATGATCAATTCAAATCAGATCAGTTCAATAATTGACACAATATGATCTAACGCAAGTTAATTCGAGCAAAGCGATGAGTATTGAGGCAGTGCATGCATAATAAGACGCTGTATATTAGAACATAACATAGCTAGCGTTAAAATACATATTATATACAAGTTTAGTTTCAATTTTATCGTAAAAGCTCAATAATCCTTATCATAATAATTGCTATAAATGCTGTTTGTCAGTTGGTTATCCACTCTCGACATGAAAGGTTTTCGATGACACAGAGAAATTTCATATTCTCGGAGTGGACGTGGATAATCCTAAAAAAATAAAGGAAAATCGTATAATAAAGCTTTTCTACATGAAGTTTTATAGATAAAACTTTTTAAGCTTATATAATTTAGTTAGATATTGCTCAAATACTTAATAATTATTAATTATATCCTTCTTTCTATAGGTATCAAAACACTCTTTAAATTTATATAGAAATGAAAAATAAATAAACAAATATAAAATATAGAAAGCTATATAAAGAAAAAAATACATTCCATTTAATTTTTAAAATTTGTGATACAATTGATATATACATACATAATTATGTATATATAATTATTAAACTGAATTAGATTCAAACAGTATGTTGCGAAAAAGCTCTAACAGTTGTTATTTTTAGTTGGTAAAGTAATTTTAAATGTAGTATGTAGTTGGCACAACACGCATTACAATGGGACTGAGTTGTACACACTACTGTACTGTCCGTCGACAATGCGTGGGAGCGACTAAGGTCTAATTGGTGGCGGAAGTTTCTAACTTGTTAGCTTTGACCGCTCTCTAGTTATTCTCATCTTACAGGCTTACAAACTCTCGTCGAGCTTAGATGGTGTAATTGAATAGTAAACAACAAGCAAATCTGATTTAAATACTAATGTCTGCGTATATTTCAAAGTAATTTAATTTCTGGAAATTAAAGCAATGTGATATGTGAAGTTACACTAAGTTAGCTTTTTGTTAGCTAACTCTAAATGATTAATGAAACACTTTATTGTTTGTGCTAATTTTAGTGCTAACTTATCATAGAAAAATTGATTTTAGAGAAATTTTTAGGTTTAATGGAGTATATACGAGTATTAGGTATTATATATAAAATTCACCTATCTGTAAAAAGCAATGTTATTAATAAATATTATAATTAAATAAGAAAGAGCTTTTTTCCTGAACTTTACAAGATCTACGGGAACTTAAGAGCTTCCAGTTCCTTCCATAATAAAGTTCTCGGTTGTAGAAGTTGTCGATTGCATCGCGCTATCAACTATTTAATAAAAATTAAAATTTCGTCCTTTTTATTGCATTTAACGCTGTATTAAAATATAATATTGAAATTTTTTTAATAAATCTCATTGCGTCCTATATTTTTTCTTGCTTTACTCATAATAAATTAAGACTTGAAAAAAAATTTAAATTACATAAATTTTTCTTAAGTTTACTTCGAAAAGTACGAACAAGCCTTCTGAAAGTGACTTTGTAGAATCTTTCAAGAGGTATTGAGACGATCTGAATGCTAACAATAAACCGACTCGCTCGTATTCATACATTTCATTGTGATACTTTACAATACACCCGCTTGGTATTCAGAAAAACACTCAACATTGGTTTAGCGAGAAATTCTTTTCTTTAAAATTACTGAAAACGATTGTGTGTTTTAATTTTAAATACAACTATCTTTTCAGGTTTATTCATGGATTATTTTGATTTTTGGGTGATTGATTTTGGAATAATGATCACGGGAGAAACTCTGCTTCTCCCGAAAATTGATTGATAATTGCTATAAAGCATTCGAAACATCATGAACCAAAAATCAAAATAAAACTGCAATAAAATAAAAAAAGATAGTTTAAATCTAGAGAAGAACTATTGTGTAATAAATTGCAGTTTAAAAAACTAAAAATTAATGATGAACCTAACTAAAAAGTAAAAAATAATTTTTAGTATAAGAATAAAGTGGTTAACGAGAAAATAAAGTTATCGTGAAAAAAGCGTGAGGTACTTTGTACAATATTATATAAAAAATATGTTTATACAGTAACAATATACTATGGATTCACATACGAATACATACATATAGGATGTATGAATCTAATATCTGTCCCCAGTACCGGCCTAAGTTAAGACGCAACTCGGCCACCGCCAGTTTATGCAAATTCGAAAATTTTCAATTTCGATGCAAATCACCTTAGCATTTCGGTGATGTGATAACACGTTCACTTGAAATATAAATAACTCTCTTAACATGTGGTATTTCGAAATAGATCTATAAAAAGACGATATTATAATATTTTTTTACTATATAATATAATATGTTATTAATTTCTTCGATTATTAATAATTAATAGCGATTAAAAAACCAATGAAATCATGTAAGTGCAATGTTAAAATAAAATGAAAAATAAAACTAACTAAATCTTTTTAATTTTTCACTTTACTACACTTACTTTAAGTACACATAGAACAATAATATTGCTTAAATATAATTAATATTTTGATATTTTTTGATATCATTTTGTAATTTTGTGGCTAAGCACTGTCTGTAACAACTATACTATTATGACCTTCGAAACCTTAATATCTCCCGTGACCATGATCGCTCTAAGGCATTCGAAACCTCGAGAACCAAATATCAAAATAAATCCGCGAAAAAAAACCGAAGAGGAAAGGTAGGAAAATAAATTTATTTAAAATGTTAAATATTCGCGTAAATATCGTGTAATAAGAAATTATTATTAAATTGAAAAAGTTTCCTTAAAGCTGAAAAATAAACTTAGAAATAATAACTCTAGTTGTAGCCCTTTAAGTATTGAAAAAGCGAGCACGACCACGGGTGAAAGCTAGTTGTCCATACATTTATTATTTCTACGGTATTAAAAGACTGAAACTTAATGAATATTTTTCAAAGTAAGCCATTTAGATACAGCTTTGTAGGGCAATAAATTATGAGAATCAAATTAAATATGGGTATATATTTCCGTCAGGAGACCGGAGGTGGAATTTTTTCGCCATTGCAAAAGTTTTTAAGCAAGACCGCTTGAGGCCACCTTCACAAATCTTCATTAGCGAGAGATATGAGAGGCTGATACTGAATAAACCTAATTACCTTGCTGTGAAATTTCTACCATACATTAAGATATGTTATATACAGTTACAGTTGTTGTCAATCCATACTAATATTACGAATGTAAAAGCTTGTGAGGATGGATGTTTGTTACTTTTTCACGCCAAAACGACTGAACGGATCTGGATGAAATTTGGCACAAAAATAGATTATAGTCTGGAATAGCATATAGATTACTTTTTAACCCGGAATAATGTACGGTTCCCGTGGGATAGATTTGTTTTGTCTAGGGATAAACCCGAAGCGAAGCGAGGATGAGTCGCTAGTTATATATCAAGTATGTTATATATTAGGTAAAATTTTACCTACACTTGTATATGCTCCTTTAGATATAGCTAGAATACCTACTTGGTTTTTAATACTTTCTTAGATTTACGCGAATATTTGACATTTTAAATAAAACTATATTTTCGGATCATTTCGCGGATTTATTTTGATTTTTGGTTCTCGACGTTTCGAATGCTTTACAGCATCCATTGTTATTGGAGAGACTGAGGTGTTACATGTCTTGAAGGTATAGTTGTTACAGACAGCCTACCCACAAATAACAAAATGAAAAATTGTACCAAGTACCTTACAATATTTTATAACTAAACATTTTTATAATTTTAATTAGTTTTATAATTGAATATGGAATATTATTTATTTAATTTTTGCTGTTATCATTATAATCATTACAATTTTAAAAATATTAATTAGTAATCTATATTTGGTGTTGCCATTATTATATTTATAACCATAAAGGAAAAATATAAAATATAATATTAATTATTTAAGCCACATAATTTTTTGTTTTTTGTTATACTCGTATTGAAGTAATCTATAAATGAAATTGTGATATCTAAATCATCTGAAAAAATGTAATGAAATCCTATGAAATATATATATATATATATATATATAATTAACATAACATGTGAAACACGTACAAAGCTGGTGTTCAATATAACTTTCATTAAGATTAGGCAAATTCTGTGCTTCTGTACATGAAACCAACGTTATGAAGGAAACTACATTTAATATGTAAGGATTGTAAATAATAACTAGCTTTATTCATAAGTTTTAATTCGTTCTTTTTATTATCCCTTAAATTGTGTATTCATCCCTTTATTTAACTGATGGGCAGGGAGGCCTCACTTCAATACGAGGGGGATCAGGCTATAGTCCACCAGGCTGACTTGAATACTTGCTAGGTTCTCTTAGATATGCAGGTTTCCTTGCGATGTTTTCCGTCACCGTTAAGACAAGTAGCAATGTGGGAAATGATTCGCACATGAAAATATCAGAAGTGCGAGACCCGGGATTTGAACCCGCTTCACTCGGTTTCCCAAGCGAGCGCATTACCACTTGGCTACCACTGCCTCAAATTATAATGAAAAAATACGGTTTTGTTTCTTTAATGCTAATTCACTATAAAATTGCTTACTAAATTATTTTAGTAAGCAAACTTTAAAATAACTTAGTTAATTCATAATAAAACTTATATAAAAAAGAAATTTCATTAAATTTCTTGAGAAGTTGCCTCACAATGTGTTAGCGTAACGAAAACTTAAGAAAATACCACTTACATAATTTTTACTCTTAAAAATATAACGCTCTATTTTCACGTATCATAGACGAAGTAGGGCAGAGCTAAGTACTCGCATCACCTGACACCAAAACTTGGCAGTAAAAGTTTAAATTGCATAGGAACGGAACATCTATTATACATTTTATGAAGTTGTAAAATGGCCGGATATACTTATCGTAATATTATTGTAGGAACAGTAAGAGCTCTATAATATTACCGTAAAGTGGGAACAAAATGTTGGCTCCAAGGTCCGTTTATTACTACTTTAATTATAATAGGTCGTACAATGTATAGGTTCCGGGAAGGCTTACATACACATTACATTTGATAGGTTTACACTATCGCTTTAATTATAAAAAAATTATACTGCCTTAATTATTCTTATCAGTACAAAATACGCCATCAAAAAGTCTCCAGATCTAGTTGGTTTGGGAAATCATTTTATCTATAAAGATAAATAAAATTGAATTGTCTGTTTGTAATGTCAAAATAACAGTGATTTACTAAATGTATATGAAATTATACACAGTACTTATAAGAAAAACCTCTCTGTCTGCCTTTAATTTTCTGTCTGTTGTCTGTCTGCTTGTCTCTGTCTGTCTGTTTGTTCCGGAAATTCTCTGAAACGGCTGGACTGATTTTGAAGGGACTTTTACTGGAAGCTAGCTTATGTTATAGGGAGTAACATAGGCATATTTTTATTTTAGAAAAAGAATCGGGGTTCCGCTCAAAAAAATTAAAACGTACCTAGGGACGAATCCAAGCGAAGCGAGAGTGAGTCGCTAGTTTATCATATAACATTTGGATATTAATAACTAGTCAATTACCCTATCTTTCTTAAGTGCGTATTTATTACAAACGTAGCGCCACCTTTTATGTACATTTTACTACTAACAGTTTATGTGTACTCCAGATCATGATATATCTGTGTACTAAATTTCATCTGAATCGGTCGAGCCATTGTATCGTGAAGGAGTAACAAACATACACATACATACAAACTTACGCACTGATAACAGTAGCGTGATAAAAAGTAATATAAGAACTGTAGTTTCCCATAGAGCTTCAAACGAGCTATCAAATTCATTACATGCCCTTCTCCGGTGTTGTTTACTCGTGGTTCCTCGACTCATTGAACAATTAACTGGGCGTACTTCAAAGGGAGTTGATATGCTGCCACATTGCAACATTTTCATTTAATATTTCCGTTAATTAATTGGATTGTATATTTTGTCACGATAATTCGTCAATTGTTTCGCCAAAATCGATTTTCATAATTATTTTTAGTTAATGCCTCATATTTAAAATGTAAGGTGAACCTTTATTAGTCCTAAGTGTCCTCTAATATTATATCTAAGTCTCTAATCTATATATTTCCAAAATAAAAATTTCAAAAATCTAAAGTAATATCATCCTTTGCACATCTACTTACGAAAAAAATACAAATTAAACCTAATATATGAATATTATATATTATATAATACTTTCTTAGTTTTAGGTACGTGAATATTGGTTATTTTAAATAAAATTATCATTTCGGATTTATTCGCGGATTTATTTCGATTTTTGGTTCCCGACGTTTCGAATGCTTTACAGCAATCATGGTCACGGGAGAGACTAAGGTTTTAGACAACTTCAAAGGTCATTATATTAAAGTAATTACAGAGTGCCCGCAAAATTACACAATGATTTTAAAATTACACCAAATTACCTACAAAGTTAATTTTCATTATAAACATTTTTTTTATAATTTTAATAAGTTTTATAATGCAATATTCATTTTATTTATATGTTTAATTTGTCTATTTATAATTTTTGGATGTCTATATTGTTAAACGCGCATAAATATTTTATCCCAAAACGTCGTTCAAAGTAAGTTAGACGTAGTTAGAGCGTTTTAAGTTTTATTAAAACGTTTATATCTGACACAAAGTAGTCTTAACTTAGCCAGCTCGAGCGCCGCAGCCCGCACGTTCAACTGTTGTAAGGTGCAGGCAACTTACATGCAATAAATCGAGATAAATGTCTTGCAAAAATAAACTAGGATAAAGATAAGGAGATAGTGAAAAAGATCTATGAATTTTTAACCGACTTCCAAAAAGCAGGTTTTCCGGTTTCCGGTTCTCCGGGTTCCAGTTTTTCGGTTCCAAGAGAGGTTCTCAATTCGTCGGAATCTTTTTTTTATGTATATTCACCGATTATTCGAAGACGCCTGAACCGATTTGGAAAATATTTTTTTTGTTTCAAAGAGTATACTTTCCAAGTTGTCCTGTACCTGTACCTGTTTATTACGTTCACGCTAAAAATGGGAAAATAAAAACTTTTTTTGAAAAATAATAACCGACTTCCAGGCACTAAAATATAATAAATAACTAAACGGAGGTTTTCATTTAGAATAGATACCTAATCAGATATTTACAAAGTCGGTGCCAGCCGATGCAAAGCACATCTAATATATTTCGATACGTAAAATACATATTTACCTATTAGATATTCATATCTCAAAATATTGTCGTTTAAGTGTGAAAAGGTAACAGACAGACAGACAGACAGACAGACAGTGTTACTTTCGCATTTATATTATTAGTACAGATAATATCTTGGCGTGATATCTTTCTTGTTGTTGTATATTTTCATTCAATTCAAAAAGGATGAGATAATTATTTAGGTGTGATATTTTTTCTGTATTTATTACAATACAATGCCTTTGCAAATTGTAAATGAATTCGTTCCGTCCCTTCCGGCGGAATAATACTTTTAAAGAGATTATGAAATTTCGATTTACCTTTTAAATAATCATACCGGCGGATGACATCCGCAGGTCTACCTAGAGGTATTTTAGATTCCATGACCAGAATTGTGACCACACTCAAATGACCCGTCAGTAGCAACCCGTCATCAGTATGTAGACACCTTTAATATATACATAGTTTGTATTATACGTTTTTGTCTTTAATTGTTACTTTTTGTTTTAATTTATTATTATTCTATGACAACATACTCCTACATTTATTTATGTACATAGTAACAAATATTATGTTGTATAAGTAGTTTATAACTTTTATAAACTACATCAAATATTTTATCAGGATTATCTATACTAATATTATAAAGAGGCAAAGTTTGTTTGTTTGAACGCGCTAATCTCAGGAACTACTAAACCGTTGTCAATAATATTTTTTGCATTAGATAGCCCGTTTATCGAGGAAGGCTTATAGGCTATATATCATCATGCTACTAACCAAGGGGGCGGAGCAGTAATCATAAATGTCAACAAATCGTTCAGACTTTCGTACATTACTATTAACTCATTTTTATATCGGAAGTTTGAATGCAGGCGGAGCCACGGGTACTGTTAGTAATATTATATAATAACTATTGATAATAGTTTATCAAAACTTACTAAAAGCTATACATATACAATTATATATAGTATCGTTCGACCCTCATATCAATTAAACCTATATTGCTATAAGCTCTTACTTTAATATATAATTTAATTTTTAATTTATATGTTGGGACATTATTAGCACACAGCACCATCTAGTTCCATGATAAGCTAAGAGGCTTGTGTTATCCAAGGATAACACTAGGATGGAATTGGATACCAGATAGTTGATACACTACACATATATAACTTTAAATACATACTTATTATAAATATAAACACCCATGATTGAAGTACAAACATTCATGCTCATCACACAAATGAATGCCCCCAGCGAGACTCAAACCCGCGACCGCTGGCACAGAAAGTAGGGTCACTACAAACTCAGCCAAACGTGTCGTCAAATATATAATTACAGAATAATTCCAAAAAAGCTTTACTATTAGCGTAAAAACAGTAAATTCTTTTTACTTGAACAACACAATCTATTGCCATAAATTCCCATCCTTTGCTTTACGACGTAGTGGAATGCAATATCTAAGAGTTTAATAGTCATCAAAATGACTGCTCGCTAATGTTCTGTCTCGACTACTTTTACAGCGTCTGCGAATTTTAATCTATTTACTATTGTAGTATCATTTTATTACTTTAATATAATTTAATTATAAATTTAAGTGACACTTTCTTAAATTTACGGGAATATTTGACATTTTAAATGAAACATTTTTAAATGCCGGACGTCGGGATACGGTCAGTCTATCCCGTGACCATATTTGCCGTAAGCTTTTGCAGGTAACTAAAAATCAATATAAGCCCGTGAAAGTATATTAAATATATGTAATACATAATAAAATTGTAAGTGATCGCTGTCTGTACATGGAAGATATTTGACACAAAATATTATTAAGAATCTTTATTAACGGAACAGAAACTAAAACAATGATTTTTTTTAATTTTTGTCTGTTAGTCTGTACGTTTGTCCACGCTAATCTCAGAAATTAATATTATTTTTTCGCCTAATGAATTGGCATTGCCATACATACATAATACGATTCCGCAAGGACATGGCTTGTACAGTAATAATTAAGTGTACATTTGTTTTGTATATATGGCATGTATAATTAAGTAATAAGCATATTTGTAATTTTAATGTTTTTCCTTTATCTATACTATAATAAAACAGTAGAGGTCGAATGCCTGTACATAGCAAAAAACTGCTAAAAACCGAGTCAGGGGGATGTAAGAAGACAAATAGACCTTAATAAAAGACATATCCCAGAAAATTTAATAGTTTCCGTGGGATAGTTAAAAAACTATAATAACTAATACAACTTATGCACCTAATTTAGTAAAATTTAACATTCTGATACCTTATATTGCCGGTCAAACAACAGGTTACTTTTCATCCGGGAAAAAAGAACTGTTCCCGTGGGAATAAATAGATCTCTATTAGTGTTTTTCTAAATCTAATTCTGTAAATTAATGTTTATTCTAACTCAAAAAAGTTCAAAGTAATAAAGTTTAAAAAATCTAAATAAATTGTTTAATCATGAGAAATGAAATGATTCAGTAACTTACTCAGGAGAATATTGTGAATTGGTTTATTTTTTATTCTCGCAATTGAAATTCAATTATTTTAAAAATAATTATATTCTTAAGTAATTGCTTAATTAACTTAATTGTAAAATTTTCCCAAACAATAAACATTTTCGCTGTCAACTTTCTGTCTAACGTTAAATTTATTCGAATACACATTTCATTCAAATCGTTTAATTTAAACACTGAACAACTTCTACAAAGAACAATTATTTAATTTATCTCATTTATTTTGTATTCACTTCAACCGTATAAGCAAATTGGAAAACACCGTGCACTAATTGGATTTATTGAGTCTAAGATGCTCAAATAAATCCATGATTTCCTTAATCCAGTCCAATTTGGGTAAGGTTTTTCTTATAACACTAGCTAGAGATTTGTATTTCGTTTTTACCTGACCAGAAATTAAATAAGTAGTTCTTTATTAACCGACTTCCAAAAACGAGGAGGTTCTCAATTCGTCGGAACCTTTTTTTTATGTATGTTCACCGATTGCTCGAAGACGCCTGAACCGATTTGGAAAACATTTTTTTATTTTGTTTGAAAGGGTATACTTCCCAGGTGGTCCCATATAAATTTTATCCATATATCCATTTAAAAAATCAACAATAAATATATTTTTTAAACATATTGCTTAATCGAATATATTATTAAAAACTTTCTTCCTATAAATTACCTGCTTATTATGTCTACACTAAAAATTTGAAAATAAAAACTATTTAACAAAAAATAAAACCGCCTTCCAGGCACTAAAATGTAAAAAATAACTAAACGGGGGTTTTTATTTAGAGTAGATACCTAATCAGATATTTTCGAAGTCGGTGCCAGCGGGCAATATTTTAAGATATGAATATCTAATAGGTAAATATGTATATTACGTATCAAAATATATTAGATTTCCTATGCGTCGACTGGCACCGATTTGGAAAATATCTGATTAGGTATCTATTCTAAATGAAAACCCCCGTTTAGTTATTTTTTACATTTTAGTGCCTGGAAGTCGGTTTTTTATATTTATATTCTGTAGGTATAGTTCTCTATTCTATAGTTATGGGCACTGGTCTGTCAATACGATGGAGATCAGGCCACAGTCCACCGCGCTGTAAGTCTTGATTGTGTTTATGTCAAGTCATTATGTAGTGTAATTTTTTAAGCACAAATGCCCGCGCACAATTTAAAATTTTTACATTTTCGACAATACGCTACGATAGATTGCAAAAGACAAAAGACTTCCATTTTTAAAAACAATTATATTATATATTGATACTTATATTATTTTCTTTTATAAAATCTAATCAATATTTCAGCTTTTCCAGCCAGTTTTAACTTTTTTCGATAAGAAAGAATTTGTACCTCATTCTCACTTTATAATGAACGCCCTACGTGTTCTTAATAAAAAATAATATCTAAATAGTAATAATTTCTTTTTGGACAGTGGTTTTTAATGTAAATTATCTATAATATATTAAATATATTAGCTAGCATAATTTATGAACCTATTTTTTTTTAAAGAATTATGAAAATTGATTGATTATTAGCGAAAATGTCATGTGACAACATATAATACAAAAGCAAAAGCCTCTATTCTAAGTTGGTTAAAATAAATAAGTTAAAACAAAATAAAATAAATAAATATTTGTTAAATAAGAAGACAAAAACAAATGTGCGAAATAATTACTATTATACGTTTGCTTAAATTATAATTCTGAAAAGCTCTTGGTAAAAGCTCACTGTAACATTTCACCATATGTCACAAACAAAACAACTAACTAGGCTACGTAACTGTTTAACTACTTATTTATAAAACAAGCTACATTAGAATATTAAAGTTTCGTAAAGTTTACAAATGATTACGGTCCCTCAGGTTACGTATCACAAAGGTCCCCAAACCTTTTCAGTGGCGCGAAAGTAACTGTTATTTTAGTATGACTACAAAGCTTTATTACGGATAGAAGATTTTATTTTGTATATAAAAAATAGATAAGCTATTTCTGTTAAGCGTTGCGATAGAAAATAACAATATTTTGGGAAAGCTTTTGAGATGAATACGGTGTAAGGGATTTTATTCCAACAGAATATATATAATGTAGTAATAGCATAAAGACACTGAAAGTTTTTTTTTTGTAGTTTTAGCGCAATAGAAGCCCGCGGGTTCTGCTCACGAAGACGAATCGAGTAAATAGACAGAAACAAAATGGCAACGTCGCTTAAAATAACGTTCACAATACCAAAAATTATAACGTTAACACGATAACTTTAATTATAACGCACTATGTGTGCGTTATAATTAAAGTTATGTTACTAATTTAACGCTACCAAAATGTAACTATATGGTAGGTATCTCTATGAGAATATCGCTATTTATCGGTATTTTTATTGTGAATTGGTAACGTTTTTAAGCTCTTTTAAGACTTTTTTATTTCGAAACGTTGGTACGACTAAATAGACTCCTACGTCGTAGGTTCAAATTTCATAATCCGATATTTTTTTAATCTTTTCATTAAGTGTGGTCATCCTGAATAATTTCTACATGAAAGACATAAGAAAGTTATCAAAATAGTTTTACAAGATTTGTGTCCTAAGTTTATGTATCTTTAGATTTCCAATATAAGATCTAAAGAGTTTCATGAAGTGTTAATAATATAATGCATGCAACTTTTACATGTAGTGGCTCGCCTATAATTGGCTAATATGAGTTCCAAAGGGAAGTTGTCTTAAAGTATTACGATAAAAGTACGCTACGTCATTGTTCGATTGATAAAGTACTACTATCTAAGACATGTGGTTAATCCGATACTTTGAAAACTAAAGAATACGTCTAGTTTGTGCGAATAATCATCATAATATAATAATTATCTATCGGACACGATTATGAATTCAAAACTTTTCATGCGTTTGTATCTGTTATTCCTTTACGCCAAACGAACGGATTTGAACAATATTTAGTACACAGATAGAATGTCCTGCTAACACAAAGGCTATTTAGATATGTAAGATATCCAAAAACGGGTGTGAATGAAGCGATGGTAAGGCACTAGAATATAAAAAAATGTAATATTGAAAGTCAAAGTTTCACACTAGGGATCTCATACTATTTGAGCCCAAACCTGTATGCGTATTCTACAAGAACTATTTAATGGATGTTTCAATTTCTGTATAAAAAAATTCGAAGAAAAATATAACTTTTAATGGTAAATAGCTAGTGGGCCAAATATAATTACAAATATGAGTAAAAACATAAGGTAGAGTAGAAAAAAAGTAGGAATTTTTCCAAAATACATGTAAAAAGCCTACAAGTTCGTCGTGATGTTTTCTGAACTATGGGCATTTCTCAAAGCAAGACGTTTTCAGGTCAACACAAGGTAATCTTCCTTTCAGCTATGATTTATTAATCTCCAGGATAAACAATACGGTGCAAATTTATTGCGCTGACTTCTGAATCGCCTACAAAATTAATAAATACGGTTTTTGGCAAGCTATGAATTTCCATTAATATCAATTAACGTTCTTGCACTTGCGTTATTAAATTTCTAATACATTGTGGTGTTACTGTCACGTTGAGCTTCATTGGTGATATAAATTGTTTTAGAATAGGTTAGTTCTCGTCAACCTAAAGTATAGGGATAACAGGATAGAACTGAATTTTTAATATTCTTAAAAATGAAGATAAATAATGAGAGTATTAAAAAAAGTTAAGCGAGTGGCGCGCTGACATCTACATCATTTATCTGCTGTAAGACGATATTTGAAAACATTCAGACTGTTATACACACTATATTTATACTTTAACTGCCTCGGTGGTGTAGTGGCTAGCATGTACGGCTGCACGCCCGGAGGTCTTGGGTTCGAGTCCCGAGTCGGGCCAATTTTAGTTATTGAGACTTTCTGTATAGTAAGCCTCAGTAACAGCCCGGAGTTGGGAAGTTGGCGGTATTTCACCCCCGTGCCTCGAAGAGCACGTTAAGCTGTCGGTCCTGCACCTTAACTCTCACCGGTCGTGTCGAGTGGTCTCCCACCGGAGTATGAGAGTGACAGGAATAGAGAGTGCACGCTATGTCTGCGCGTACACTTGAGCACTATAATATCTCTTGCGCAGTTGGCTAATCTCAATGAGATTGGCCGCCGTGAACGGAATCGGTCAGGAGAACATTATGTTTATACTACTATTAAATTATGCCAGAATATTAAAATAGTTATCAAAGTAAAAATAACGTTACTAACAAAAGGGGGAAATTATTGTTTATCATTTGCAAGTAAAAAGCAGTGGTAGGCCAGTGTTAACGCGCTCACTTGGGAAACCGAGAAAAGCGGGTTCAAATCCAGGGTCTTGCACCTTTGGTATATTCAAGTGCGAATCACTTCCAACATGATTACCACTTGTCTTACGGTGAAGGAAAACATCGTCAGGAAACCTGCATGTCTGAGGGAACGTAGCAAGTTTTCGAAAGACACATGACTTCCGCCAACCCGCACTTAGCCAGCATAGACTATGCCTGATCTCCCTCGTATTGAGAGGCCCGTGCACAGCAGTGGACATTAAACGAGGTTGAGTCTTCACTCTTGTATATATAAGTTACTAGGGACTCTAATTTTGTTGTATATGTATTATGTATGTATATTTACTATTTTTCTTATACGAGTACCACAGAAATTACGTGTAGGTACATAATCCTCGTTATTTTGCGCAGGATTTACTAAGTTTAAACACTAACGTTCATTAAAACTCATGGCAACATATCTCAGATTTATACAAGGGACGGTCGAAAACTTATCTAACTTGTAATGAAAGCTGAATCTCAATAAAGCTTACATATCTTGTCAACTTAGAAATAGACTAAACATAAGTTAAATGATGATTGCAATTTTTTCCATCACAGTCAATGCAAATATTTGGTCTAAAATAATCATACTTATATATTAAAATGAAAATAATTGTTTTAATGGAATATAAGTTTATTGTTTAACTGACTAAAATAAATACAGATTATCTCGTACCATTTAAAACACGTTTTCATATTGTTGAATTTATAATCTGTCGACGTTTTGAACACATATTTAACTTTCAATAAGCTGAATTTAGTTGTTTAAAGTAAATTAATAAATAATGTACGTTATATCTCTTAAATACTAGGTCAAAAGAGCTTATACATATATTATACATTATAATATTAGGTACGTATTTTCATTTAATTTAGTGTATCATAGAAGGCAGCTACTAATACCGCCCTAGTGGCATATAAGACTGCAATTAAAATTTCTGTGATATGCATAAGTAGCATTTGAAAGAATCACAGCACAACCTCACTTAGTGATATTAATGCTAACACTTATGTTAAGCAACTGTCTGTGGCATGCTTTGGATGGATGACATAATAGATTTTTGTGCCTTTAGTGAGCTTTAACTCTTAAAAGTATCTACTTTATGTAAAATAAATAATTAAAAAAGCTATGCTTAAATGTAAGTTTTACAAAGTTCATTCACCTCAAAAAACATTTACAACGTGGTCTAATAAATAACACCTGCGGCTTCATCGCGCCCTGCAACATGACGCTTTTTACTCCTAATAAATCGTCGAGAGAACTTATTTTTTGGGACAATCCCTTCATTAGAGAACGCCTTAAGATATATATTGTGTACATTTATTTCAAAATATATTATGATATTAATTAAAACGAAAGTTCTGAGGTATGTTTTTTTACATTATAGGTATACTTCGGTGTTAGCCGTTGGTTCAAATCCTGCGTAAATATTTGTTTAATATTAATTACCATAGACATTCTAGTTACTGTATAGTAAATATGGTAAGTATAATAATATTTTCTCCCCTAAAAATTTAAATAAGTTGGAAAAAAAATAACTATTAATGTTTGTTTGTGTACTCAGTTATAATTAGGTATAAAAAAAATAGAAACAACATCATAATTTTAGCCCTACTTCTTCACTTCAGTGAGTTTTTCAGTTCTTCTCATCATGACTAAAGCTTTCTCTTTCCGAATAAAATGTAGGAATAAAAATTCTTGAATTAAAATTAATGTCTTTTTATTGTCAGCTTTATTAAGCTGAAAAATAGCTTTTGTAAAAACAATGGCATTTATAATTAATTATATTAATGTTGTTTTACATAATGAGACCCAAACAAATCTAATTAAAACTTGAATGTTTTCAATGTAGCATTTCATTTTCGTATATTTTTGACAATCCTTATTAAAACAGGTGACGTTTTTGTTAATGAAAACAAAATTTTTGCTTCGTGTTTAGTTAATTAAAACATGAAATTATATTAAAGTTATCTTTTGTAAAAACAATTTGTGTCTATTATTTTGATATTGTATTATATTTCATATTTAAATTTTCTTTAGCTTCACTAAATAATATACTGAGTAAGGTAATGATTTGCTTTATTACCACTTAACGTCTCGACATTAAATTAGTCGTGATTAAACTTGAAACTGTGAATAAGGATAGATTTATAGGAACCTAGCGCCTCACCCTCTCTTCGCTCGGGTTCACCTCTATGAAAAAAAAGCTATCCCACGGGAACCGTATATTTTCCCGGGATAAAAATCCTATGTGTTATTCCACACTATTATCTATGTGCCAAACTTCATCCAGATCCGTTCTGCTGTTCGGGCGTGAAAGAGTAACAAACATTCATACATAATCACAAGCTTTCACATTTATAATATTAAAAATACGGATTTAAAATGATCCATGAATCAGTTTCCGATTGATTTGATCTTAGGAGATGAATATAAAATAAGCCAACAACGAACCGTTAGTAGCACAGTAAAATGAAACTTCATACAAAATGATGCAATCAAAGCACGTAAGCGGTGCAATTGTATAAAAAGCATGTAATCCCATGAAATAATGTTTTATAATCCATTTATGGCTATCACGAGATCGCTATAAATACAGCGTGAGGGTGCGCCGCATCTGTTTCTACTATATTTAATTTTGTAGTCTCTGTATACTCGACACTCGATAGCGAACGTTTAGAAATATTTTAATTATGTTTATTACTGATACATTCTATCGACCTACAATATAAATATTACATTTGCATATATTTTATGGCTATTTATAGGGCTTTACCCTATACTGATAACAGCTAAGTAAAAAATTATGTATTATACATTTTACATAGAATACTTGATATTCTATTTCTTTGATGAGAAAGTGTGAAATAAATCTTCAGATCAAATTGTTTATTAATACGAAATTATACTTAAATATAGTCAATTACAATGTTAAAATGCGTTATGATATATAGTAAAATCGAAGTAAAACGTAACAGAGAGTAGTGGACGTGTTACAGGGGCGCTAGCGCGATGCGTTCAACACTCGTGAAATTCGTTTACGTGTCATACATAATGATGTGATGGACGCCATATTCATGTAAACGTATTGCTTAGTACGGGAAATTTTATGTATATCAGGTACATCGGGATTTTGTGAAGCGGCTGATATTATACGATTTATGTACATTTAACCTTTTACAAAAGAAAGTACAGTGCCTGACTTCATGTTTTTTTTCATATTGTAGGATGACACTAATAAAACTTCGCGATATTCCTTGCATATATTCATATATGGAGTACTTTAAGATTATCCACTTAATTCTTATAAAATCGCGTCATTTTTATTTTTTTAAATACATTCCTATCGGCCAAGGTCTCATAACTAAATGCCTTATACACAAATTCCTTATACATTAATATGCCTTATACATAAAAAATTGTATTAAATCATTATCAAATTAATCAAATATATTATTTTCCATTAAAACATTCTTACCTAATATAAATGCAACCTTAAAATATTTTTACAACACTAGAGGTTTACCCTGGCTTCGTTGGTTCCATCCCTAGTTGCCTAACAGCTTATTTATTACTCCAAGTCATAGTCTATATGATTCATATGCACATACAAACTTTCATGTTTTTAATAGATTTAAAAAGAAAAAAATAGACTGACTTCAGAATCCTCTAACAATTAAATTAAATAATTCCAACCGTTTGAAATATATGGAACCATAGTTGAAGCGTAGCGTATTACGCAAATACATATTATTGTAATATCACGTATTTTACACATGTCAGACCACCCGAATTGGGTAACGTCTTATTTTTGAAAGTCACCCAAAAGTAAAGTAATGCCAAATATTGAGGAAAATGGAGACAGAAGGGTGTAGTATAATAAAGTTATAAATGACATGTAGTATCCCTTGGTAACTTTCTGAAAGAGGCCTATATAGAAAAGGAACTTATTTATTTTAGGCTCCGGCTATAAACTATCTGTATGCAAAAATCACTTCAATCCTTCACTTCCTTGCTGCATAAGAGAAGGACAGACATACAAAGAGTTATATTTATTATTATTTTTTTATTTATAGTATTAGTAACAATTAAGCAAGACATTTCTAATGTAGGTGGATATTAAAAATATTGCTATTATCGATCTTACATAACATAATAGATTCAAAGCAACTATTATATTAATGTACTTACTATCAGGTTTGGCCCTAGGTACGTTTTAATTTTTTGAGCGGAACCCCAATTCTTTTTCTAAAATAAAAGTAACCTATGTTACTCCGTCCTAACATCAGTTCATCAGTGAAAGTCCCGTCAAAATTAGTCAAGCCGTTTCAAAGATTATCCGAAATGAACAGACAGACAGACAAAAATAAAAAAAAATGTGTTTTTCTTATAAGTACCGTATTTATATATTTCATATGCATTTAGTAAAACGCTGTTATTTTGACATTACAAACTGACACTTTAATTTTATTTATCTGCAAAGCTTCTAACAATAATAATAAAAGACGCTTTGCTATCGTATTTGATTTATGTAAAAATAAAGTAAAATTTACAAATTTATTTCGTATTTTATTAAAAGCAGTGGCAGTCCAGTGGTAATGTGCTTGCTTAGGAAATCAAGTGAAGCGGGTTCAAATTTCGGGTCTCGCACTTTTGATAGTTTCAAGTGCGAATCATTTTCAACAAGATTAGCACTTGTCCTACAATGAAAGAAAATATCGAGAGAAAATCTGCCTGAAAAATGTCTAAGAGAACCTAGCAAGCTCTAGAAAGACATGTGAAGTCCGCCAACCCGCACTTGGCCAGCGTGGTGGACTATGGTAGGTTCCCTCTAGTATTAAGAGGAGGCCCAGCAGTGGGACGTTAAAAGGACTGAATACATAATACATATATATTTACTACATTTACGCTGAAAGAATCTTGTTTTATATTTAATTCATAACTTTACGCGTCGTCATAACTTTTGATCTAAATTAGTGAACAATTCTTCATTTATATAACAAGTAAAAGTTACTTCAGATTTAATTACCTAGTTGAGAACTTTTTGTTTGTTTTAACAGAAATCATGAGTTGATAGAAAGCATAGCATAATGATATTATAAAAGTAAAAGTTTGTTAGTGAGTGAATGGTTCAATTGACTTTATTGAAATACATATATGAAAACGGTATCTTAATATCTTTATATATATAATTCTTCTGTGAGTGTGTATGTCACTGAACTTCTCTCAAACGACTGGACCGATTTTGATGAAATTTTTTGTGTGTGTTCAAGGGGATCTGGGAATGGTTTAGATTCACAATTTTGTCCGCTGGACAATGTTTTTTTAATTAATTTTTAATTTATTAGTAGTTGTTGATTTTGGAATGTTTTACATTGGATCCGACAGACGGCGCTACAATCGCAGTGTCAAATTTTAAATAATATTCGAATTTTAATTTTAGTCTGTCCCGACAGTTAGCGCTGCGATCAAATTAAAAAAAAGTTTTGTTATCATTGTAGACAGGACAACGTCTGTCGGGTCGGCTAGTATATATATATTTATTTTCGCTGGAGAAACTCTAAGAGAATCCCTCCCAGCCACAAGTAGGGGATTGCTAGACTCTTACGTACTAAAACCTGCAACGGAAACCTTTCACAGATATAATACCTACTTGAGGAGATAGCTTATACTCTGCATTAACTCGTAAGATAGGCAAAAATTAGTAATATAATAATTATTTAAAATGCCTTCTATGGTTTTTAATTGATAAACAGATATGTATATATTTCTTTTTTTTATATCTGATGATAGCTACAATACAAAAATAACAGGTCTAAACAACTTACTCGAACAAAAGAAGACTCATCCGGACAATGCGACACAATAGGAGAAAGATGGCTGACGGCTTTACCTGCTACGATACAGAGGGATGTAAAACCACGAATTTAATCATTCATACTACATAAAATTTCTTCAAAGGCTTAATCTCAGCCAGGACTCAAATATAAACCCTTATTATCTGTAGTCGTGCATTAGTTGTTAAAATACCGAGGAAGAATTAGTAATAATAACATAACAATGTCGATAATAACTTGTAGGCATCTAACTGATCGTTTGCGACCGCGCTCTAATTTCCTATCGTTAATCTCCGCGCGTCAAATTGATAGATTAACGAAAATCTGGGCATACAATAATATTTGTGTTTCGTTTTTGTCGACATTTCTTTGTAGATAGAAGTATTGAAGATTTATAAATTACTAGCGGCTCACCCTCGGTTCGCTCGGGTTGGCCTCTATAAAAACCAAAACAAATCTATCCCACGGGAACCGTGCGTTTTTCCGGGATATAAAAACTTTTTAACAAAAAAATAAAAACCGACTTCAAACAAAAGCACTAAAAAGTAAGAAATAACTGATTGGTAGTTTTCATTTACTATACATACCTAATCAAATATTTTCGAAGTCGGTGTGCTTTGCTTTGTATGGGCTGGCACCGATTTCAAAAATATTTGATTAGGTATGTATTTAATAGGTAGGCTTTAATTACTTAGCCAAAGCACACCGACTTCGAAAATATTTGATTAGGTATGTATAGTAAATGAAAACTACCAATCAGTTATTTTTTTCTTTTTAGTGCTTTTGTTGAAGTCGGTTTTTATTTTTTTGTTAAAAAGTTTTTATTTTTCCCTTTTTAGTGTAGACAGTAGTAGCAAAGTAAGAATTCTAAAGTGTTAGGCTTGTCAAACCAAACAAAATAAGCCCAAACTCGAAGTATCTACTATTTATCGTTGAAGAGTTCCACCTATCCGCCTTCTGGCCTTACCATCAGATCAGGTCAACAATACCGAACCTCTGTATTATCAACGGAAATAGAAACACTTGCAAAGTTTCAAGTCAATATGACAATTAGAAGTAGGTTAAATTCATCATTAGCTATTTTTCCACCCTTAGGGGTGGTATTTTTTTTTGAAATTTAAATGGGACCAATCTGGAAGTATCCTTTACCCTTTCAAATAAAACAAAAATTGTCCAATTCCATTTATTACATACATAAATACAGTCGAATTGAGAACCTCCTCCTTAATACTTTCTTAGATTTACGCGAATATTTGACATTTTAAATAAAACTATCTTTTCGGATTTTGTCGCGGATTTATTTGCGTTTTTGTTTCCCGACGTTTCGAATGCTTTACAGCATCCATGGTCACGGGAGAGACTCTCCTCCTCCTCCTTTTTGAAGTCGGTTGAAAATGTCTATCTGTTATTCTGTTGTATGAGCTATATTATTGTAAAGTTTATTTAAAATCCATTCAGTAGTTTTTGCCTTAAAGAGTGACAAACAACATCCATACATCTATAATACATCTAGAAATCCAGACATCTATACATCCCCACAAACTTTCGTATTTATAATATTAGGATTATAAATTATTATAAATACTGTGCTGACCGGAGAAAAAGAATATTAATGTTATGTTCTGCTTTTCTTTTTCTTCCTTAAAGAATTTAGCATTTGGTCTTTTGAAAACACACAAAATGACGTCTACCATAAAATAGACCATGTAATTTAGCGATAAAAGTTTTTTTTTCTATTCTACGGAGACTAAACTTGTGCAGTAATAATTATTAAGAGTACATTTGTTTTAAATAAATATTAAGTAATATTGTTTTATATAATATAATCTATACATATAATAAAACTGTAACTTAAAGAAAGCGATGTGCGCGTTTCACGCAAAGAGTACAAAACCGATTTTAATTAAATTCTGTGCAGTGATAATTTATTATTTGGGTCAACATTTTTTTTTGTTTTTTTTTTGTTTTCGCTGGGGAAACCCATCGTGGGGACCCTGCCGGCAACATTTAAAATACCTTTTTCTACAGAAAAATCTTTCATTCCCACGGGAAAACACAATTAGAATATTGTATGTAGGCCTATAGAAAAATCTGCAATAGCATAAGTTTTTCTCCTAAATTCTATTTAAAATGTAGCTAGGGACGTATCCAAGCGAAACGAGAGCCAGTCAAGTATATAATAAGGTACATAAGTTATTGTTTTAATGTTTGTAAATTATTAATTTAATAATTTCCGCTGCGAATAACAATTACCTATTATCCATTTTAAATTTTTAATAATCCGTCCATTTAGGGCCGGATGGAATGAGTTTTGTAAATAGACTGCATGTTTATTTAAATAGTACGGAAAATAATCCTTATTTGTATTATAAATACGAAAGTGTATTTTTTGCTTTTTAATACTTTTTGCTGTTTAATGATCAAAATATATATCGTCGTTGAAGTTCTAATACCACGTAAGTCAAAAATAGCAACTTTTCAGGAGAGTGAAAAAACTGCATATTTTTGTATAAATACTATAAATATACAAATTTATTGTTTGTGTATACTTAATTATAGTTATATTTAATATCGAAAAAGTATTTTTTATAAAAAGTCAGTTATTAACCCATAGGTAATGACATACGTTGTGTTGTCACTTTAATTTCACAAATTGACATGACATACGTCATTTTCTAGGAATTAAAAAACAAAAATGTTATGTAAATTAATATATTTTCTTTAATTATTAAACAATATACCTATTATTTAAGTGTTTGAAAATATACCCTGAACAAGGCTTTTAAGTGTAATTGCACTTTTATTATTATTATTCATAAATTTACTTTGTACTTGAGGACATCTCTATTAATTGACTTAATCAAATAAATTCTTACATAATAATACTGATATAATCATTATAATGTAACAGTCTTATTAAACCTTTAAAGTATTATAATAAACCAAATAAAAATCGAAAACTTCTTAAAAATAAACAGTCTCAAAGACATTACAAATATTTAAAAAAAACATAACTCAAAAACTTCTCATTAACCTAATAATAGCAGTCTTACTTATGTGGCAAACTATCGTAATAGCTGTGGCAATCACTGGGTATGACACGTTTTAACTCTTGTAAGTGATTATATTTAATCTGAGAAATTGGTATCCTAGTTTGGTACAACTTTGGTTTTGGCAGATTGCTTCTTGGTTTAGGTCTTTTGGGTAACAATACATAGTCGTCATCATATCTTAGTTTATATTTTATAAGCCCTTCAGGTTCATAAAGTAGTGCTCTGATATCTGTAACTACTGGGTCATTAGCTACTCTGCCTGGTCGAATCGAATCATACATGAGACATCTTGAAAAGTCAATGAAAAAGTCATAATTTAGAAAATGTACATTGTAGGGTTGCGAAGTACGAGCTTCCTTCGAAATTGAAGCGTACTGCGAAGGCAGGTAGATGTCTCTGTGTTTAATTTGACATTCTATTGCACTATGACAAGAATCTACCTCCATCTGAGTATGACCCTTTTCTAGGATTTTTTGTTCGATCTGAATGTTATAGTCCATAGCTAATTCAAGCAATGCATTGGATAAAACAGCATTACGATTTTGTGCTGTGCAACCATCGGAATACAGAATTATAGGTAGCAGCTTCTTAGACAGTGTTTTTTTCAAACAGTCTATTATGCAGGTAGTATACACAGAAGCCACCAGGCCTGCAGTACACTCATCGAACCAATAACAGTGAACGTCTTTGTTTTCAAGATTGTAGATGGTGAAGTTGTGTACACATAATTTTGTCTTATAATATATTGCACTGGCTTCAAGTTTAGGACACAGCTGTACGGATTGTAGATCGTGTGTAAAGACATGCACTTCTTTATTCGTTGCTCTTATTTTATCTTGAGCTTTTTCCTGTCGAGCTCTATCCTTTTTTAATATATGTTCACGATAGTTGGCTTCACTGATATTCCCTACATTATGAGAACAACACAAATCACATTGGTCTTTCTTAGGAGAAAATAGGCTTAAATTCTTTTTATTGAAGGTTTGATCGAACAACCATCGAGAGGCGGGTTTTTCCTGCTGTTCGTTACATTTCTCACAGTATAACTTATAAAGTTTCAATTTGCTCTGTACAACTGGTTCTAAATAAAGTTTTGTACTTGACGCCCGACAATAGTGGGATGGCATTTTGGGTAAATCATCAAAAAACTTATTTAGAGAGATCATGCAGTCTTTTGATCTTTTCTCCTGAAGTGGACGTGTCCCTCCATGTTTTCTTGTCATGCCTTTTTCAGAATGTTCAATCCAATAACGCACAGAATTTTCTGTAATACCTAGAGTGCTTAAAAACGTTTTCATACATACTTGAACACGGCCTTGAGACTCAGTGTTTAAAAAATATTGCTTGCTCAAATTTCGTCTTGAAGCAGAATCTATCTTCTTTATTTGTTTTCTATTTCCACATTCAACATTAGAAACAACATACTGCTGCCTCTGAGACCAGTCCATTTGTTTCCAAAAAATAATAAAAATTTCTTGTCTCTCTGTCTCTGCTATGTTGTTACATCCACGAAGTTTGGATTTCTTACAAAACTCAGAAAAGCAACGAGGTCCTATTTCACGCGCAGGCCGCATAACATCATGTAATACTTGAAACTTCTCTTGCTTGCTATCTCGCCGATATCCCATGTACGACTCTCCCTCTAATCTTAGTTTTTTGCATTTATTTTTGGTCCACTCCCTTTTGTTATCCGACTTTACTTGACCTTTAGATTTTCTTTTACGCTTAGAATTAAGATCTCCAAAATATTCGTTGTTAGTTGATTTTTCGTTTTCATTAACTTCTACATTATCAACATCTTGAATTAAATTCTGTTCATTATCAATTATTCCATCCGTTACAGTTGTTAGATCAGGTACGTTCTCGGAGCTCATTTCTTCTAAAGATACTACTCGTGTTTGTTTTTCAAGCATTTCTTCTGGTTCTTGTATCATAGATGTTTCTATTACTTCTTCTGTTATTATCAATGCAGACTGATCAACTTCTTCTAATGTAGTAATTACATTTTCAGTAGTTATATTTAAATTATCGTGTGCTAAAATTTGCTGTGAAGTCTGTGCAACTAAATCAGAAGCTATTGTATTTTCATTATTATCTAATATTAATATATTAGGGAAATTATTAAGGTCTAGATTTTCAAGGTTTGAAATTGGGTGTGTAGAATTGTGGGTAAGTGATTTTGGTTTTTTTGGAGGTATTTTTATCTTTAATTTTTTGCAGAGTTCAAGTATAGTTTCATCTTCGTCACTGCTCATTTTGATTCTTTTTTCTGAAAATGAAACAAAAACAATTATAATACCTGTTAAATGAATAAATATACTTTCACTGCCTAAAAAACATCTACATTACTATCAAAAATTTTTATGTTGGTCAATAATTTACTATTTAACTTAAAAATTAAAATATGATCGTTAGGTAAACCATAAAACCGTTACATTAAAACACCACGTAACTTCGAACCTTAGAGCAACACAACGTAAGTCAGTACCCAAACTTTCAATAGCATTAACTAACTAAATTAAGCTTATAACAATATAAAAACATCAAATATAAATACTAAAAATATCTTAAAAATAAAAAATGCACAGATTTTAATAACACAGTAATATTTTCTTACCTTTTTTCCTCTAATCGTCAGGAGCAACCGTGCAGTACATAACACACTATGGCACAAAGTGACTTACGTACTGTTTCCAAATATAACGGCCATTTGGTAGATCCCGTGTAGTTACACTTTCTTCATTTCACGAGTTTCTATTGGCCAATACTTTTTTCTGATTGGCTCAAACGATGCGTGTTCCGATTCTCTAGCGAATGGCATCAAAATGTCAAAACCGCCAAGAAATGACTTACGTGGTGTTAGAACTTCAACGACGATATTAGAAATAACAATAGTTTTTTTTTGTACAGGCATTTGTATGGACCGAATTCCGCAGAAAACACATGGAAATTATTGTAAAGGTTATACACCCTATAGAGCTACAATGGACCATATCTGGTCGACGTAGC
Source organism: Brenthis daphne (assembly GCA_947093115.1). NCBI lineage: Eukaryota > Metazoa > Arthropoda > Insecta > Lepidoptera > Nymphalidae > Brenthis > Brenthis daphne. The sequence continues at coordinate 18,142,511 of OX352481.1, forward strand.
TAGGGCCGACCTCGGCACCACACCCAAAAATAAATAATAATAAATACACCCTACAGTATAGATATACTATTGTAACGACGACATGTTTGCTCATAATGGCGGAAACGGAAACAGATCTTATACAGATTATATCGATGTAAATAGTGACGTCCGAAAACTTAGATTATTATGCGCTACACTTTGTTGTTCAGCTTTACCTGTAAAAATGTTAAATAAAACAATTTTTTGGTCAAACAATATTTTTTTAATTGTAAGGTACTTCGATTCCATTTCTCTTATGTATCAAATCATTGTATCATTTTTGTGGACATTTTTGTGTTATAACTGTTACTTTTAAAACGTCAAAAACGTAAGTCTCTGCAGTGGCCATGTTCGCTATAAAGCATCCAAAACACTGCGAACAAAAAGTTAAATAAAACCTCGAAAAATCACGCAAGAACAGTTTATTAAAAACTTTTAATTTTATAATATAATAATTTCATACCATCGATCTTATCTATTTTTTCTATTTATTTTGCATTTAGTTAGTTCAATTACTTTTAACCGTTTTGTAGTATTTTAAATGCACAAACATTTTGTGTAGAGATTATTTATGGGATTTATACCTTTATCCGAATGCAATAAAATCACGTCAATTCGTTACGTCAATATGTTTTGATGAGAGGTCTGTTGCAAATATTTACTTCGGAATTCGCCATTTTGTTCATATATGTAATATCAAAAAATAAACAAAAAAGTCTACTACACGCATTATTACTGTCCATATGTTCTGATTACTGGACCAACTGCCTTATATTGAAAACATAAATTTGCTTCCTATTCTCTTCTGAAATTATAAGACCTTTATAATGGAAACGCAGTGCCCTCTAGTGGTGGGCTCTGAATATTATTGTTATTATGAGATACTATTTCACCTGATGCTAACGCTATATATATTCTTATGTACAATATATCTTATAGTAAAAATATAATACTATAGCTGAGGGAAATGATATTCGAAAACTGGTAATTAACACTTTAATATATATACTATTATTGTACATGGGTTGCAGAATAGATTTTAACACAATGTAAGTATAGATATAAAACAACGGCGTAAGAGAGAGCGGCGTGGTCTAGTGTAATGCGCGTCCCGAACATAACTAATTACCCCTCCTGTCCGCGGTAGCGGGCCGGCGGGCGACGCGTGCGGCGGGGGTGTCGTATTGCATCATCTTTTAATATTTGAATTCCGTTCGCTATATCCTCCCCCTCCAAGTCACAGCCACTACTAGGTGGTTGAGACTTGGCTGGACGTCCTCTCTTACGCAGGGTGACAGCGTCAGACCTAGAAGTCCCTTGATACAAAGACAACGCGCTGGCATGGTACTTGCCCTTAACCTCTCCCTCTTTATCTATCACCTCAAAAGTAGTTGGAGAGACGGCTGTTGAAATTTTATACGGCCCTTCCCTACGCGGCGCGAATTTTCTGGTAATCCCTTTCTCAGCATTGCTGTGACTGTGCATCTCCACCCAAACGAGGTCACCTTCTTTAAACCTTGCTGTTGGTCGTCGGCGTTGGTCCTTTACAGCTTTACGGCGATCCTGTTGCTCCCCGATACTCCATTTGACCTCCCCCTGGCTTCCAGCTGGTAGTGGACCGAACAGATCCATCGCTAACACTTCACAGCGTTGTTGAGGGGTCGGAGTCTGCAATAGAACCGTGGGTTTCAGGTTTGTAGGCTTATATTGCTTACATATGTCACATGACTTGAGGTATTGAGTTCCAAAGGTTACTCGATCTGGCGCATGATCTCCAGGATCAATGCGGTGGTCGGCCAAAGTCGTAGGGGCTCCCCCTGGCTCAAAGACATCCTGGTTCCTTTCCAGAACATCTGATAACTCTCGCCTCTCTTCAGGTTTCAAGAAAGTTCCCTCATCGTGTGGGAGACCCACAGCCGAGCATGCTACGCGAAAACTATCTACAGGTCCCTCAAATTCAAGAGCATGGGTCAACGAACCCTTTAAACCCCATAAATTCCGATTAAAATCAAGTACCATACCAGAATCCTTAATGAAATTCATGCCTAGCAGCGAATCTGTGGCACCGGGAAGAACGATAAAAAGTGTCGACACTACTATGTCTAACACCGTCACCTCCACTTGAGCAGTATCAACAACTAAATTTTGTACAGTGCCATCAGCAAATTTCAATTCTGTCCTAACTTTAACAAATTTATGGTTATTCTTATATAAATGAGCTTTTAAGCTTTCACTCGCGATACAATGTTTCGCCCCAGTATCGACCAATACACGACCCCTAGCACCGTACACTAACACTTCTAGGAGTGGTCGACTCCTCGGATCTACCGGCTTCGACCCGATTGCGGACACTGTGTGAAACGCGGAATTCGCGGCGGTTTTACTACACTTTATACACTTTGCACGTATAACACCGGGCGTTCCACAACCGAAACAAGTTATTTGAGATCGCTCAGGTGATTTCTCTGCTTTTGTTACACTCGACGCCTTTTCTTTCAACCTGTTACAATCCTCCCTCGCGTGACCATATTGTTTGCAGTACACACATCGGGGCCTATGGCTCAGTGCTTTTGATGCGGTAGGTACGCAAGAAGCTCGAGACGTCTCCGGGATAGGAAGCGCGGCTGCAGCCGGCACTCTACGGTGACTACGTCCCTCTTCAAAAAGCTCCTCTAACCGGCGTGCCTCACTTAAAAGCTGAGTGAAAGTAGAAAAGGAATTCCGTGGAAGCCTTTCCCTGACTCTTTTGTGTAACAACCCATATATCATATCCAATTGTACCGTGTCACTCAGACTGTTAGCAGGTAATTGTGCAAACAAAGCTCTAATTTTGCACACAAACACGTCTACTGTTTCATCACCTTGTTCATGTTCAAATATCTTTCGATATATTTTATGTGGTGGAATGCGCGGGCCAAAGGTCTGCCTTAATAATAAAAGCGCATCACTCCATGTGAAAATACTATGTTTCACCCCTAGGTACCACGTAGCCGCAAAACCAGTTAATAACATAGGTAGTCCCTTTAAAGCTATATCATCGTCTATACTAACACAGTTTTTATAAATAACAATTGAGTCAATAAACGCCTCAACGTCACCTGAGCCGTCAAAACGTGCGGTGCAGCTTGCAAAGTTCGGTAACACATAGGCACCGTATCCAGGCGGTGGCGTATACGAAGTCGGCGGCATACGTAAAGATTGTAAAATAACACTTAGCTGCTGGTCCGTCATAATTACGGGAGTAGGTGTCGTAGGTATCTCTGTCGGCGCACCGTGGCCTGGTGCGTCCGCACCATGCGCGAACGGCACGTGTAAAGATGGCGATGGGCGCGGCGGCGACGCATGGCGCGTCGCGTCGGCGCTCGTACGCACGCCGGACACGACATCAGCGGGTAACACAAATCCTGCGGCCTGCCCGACCTGGGGCGGCGGCACGGATTCATTTGTATCACTCATTGCTAATACTCGGCGCGAACGCGTATTCACCATAAGTACCTAACTATCACACACGATTCACGAACCACACTAAAAAGTACAATATATGTACACCGATAATCGTAAAGTTTCAGTTTTGACTCGCGACAAAATTTACAAAACCTTAAAACATGAGTTAATATTTGAGAATGATTGCATCATCCTATAGGTACGACTTTAATTTTCACATTCGTTCCTCGCGTTGGGCAGCCACTTATAGCTGAGGGAAATGATATTCGAAAACTGGTAATTAACACTTTAATATATATACTATTATTGTACATGGGTTGCAGAATAGATTTTAACACAATGTAAGTATAGATATAAAACAACGGCGTAAGAGAGAGCGGCGTGGTCTAGTGTAATGCGCGTCCCGAACATAACTAATTACCCCTCCTGTCCGCGGTAGCGGGCCGGCGGGCGACGCGTGCGGCGGGGGTGTCGTATTGCATCATCTTTTAATATTTGAATTCCGTTCGCTATAATACTTATAAATTAGTAAGAAAACCTGTATATCTGAGAGAACCTAGCAAGTTTTCTAAAGATATAAATAAATGAAGTCTGCCAAGCCGTACTTGGACGCGTGCTAAACTATGGGCTGATCCTCCTCGTATTGAAGGAAGACCCTTGCCCAGCAGTGGAACGTTAAAAAGTGCTAAATAGAAGGGAATTTTTACTGTTATTGAAATCTATACTAATATAATAAAGAGGTAAAGTTTGTGAGCTTGTGACGTTATAGAGGGTAATCTCTGGATCTACTGAATCGATTTAGATGAAATTTAGTAAAAAGATAGTTTGAGACCCTGGAATGGACATAATATACTTTTTATCCTAGAAATAATCGGTTAAGGGGACGAAAATGGGGATGAAAGTTTGTATGGGGAATTAAGCTAGGGACGAACCCGAGCGAAGCGAGGGTGAGTCGCTAGTGTTAAATAAGAGGTGGTGGGAAGTAAGGGTAAGTCTCTAGTAATAAATAAACACGTAACACTTGTTCATGTAACATTGGATATGCCATTAATTGTGTCATAATTCATTAAATATATTATGTAACAATGTTACCCGTTGCAATAATTGTGTTAGTTGAGAGCGAGAATATTGTTAAATAATTTCACGTTGCATTCGCGGGAGTAAAGTGCACAGTCACTGAAACTTGCAATGAAGCGCTTTTGAAACCTTTGTTATATTTTCAACTAAATATTATATTTTATTTGAAATGATCTGCTATTTTTGGTGTAAATAAAATATTTTATTCAACATTTTAATGATCAGAGAAACACAATATTTGTCTTTATACATAGTAATAGTGGTTGCGCTTGCATTTAAAATTTTTTTGGTATATATAGTTCAGTTTATACATTTTCATATATAACACTCAGACCAAAGAATTACCTAGACGGAGCCCGCTAAAAAAAATTACAAAGCCTAAAAAAGTAGCGTGATTTTGCTATTTATGCTTCTACATAATCTCGATTTTACCGTACAGATTGTTTGCTTTCTTTTGAGACTAAGGGAAATTTTATATAGTTATTTGTCGTTATTTACAATTTTTAAAAAGAGAATATTTATACATATAATAAAACTGTAGAGTTCGAATGTCTGTAGATAGAAAAAAGTGCTAAAAACCGAGTCAGGGAGATGTAAGGAGAGAAATAGAAAAAATCCAGATTTTTTACATTTTTTTTTGTTTCTCTGTCTGTTCGTTTGTTTCTACGGGCTATTCTCCGGAACTGTTGGACCGATTAAAATGAAAAATTTCATTTAAATCACCATGAAATATTTTAGATACTTTTCATCCCAGAAAATTAAAGAGTTCCCGTGGAATACTTAAAAAACTATAGTAACTTATACAGCTTAGTACACAACAACTACTGATTAGATTTTAATGGTACTTTACAATAATATAGCTCATACATCAGAGTAACAAATAGGCTATTTTTATCCAGGAAAAATGTACGGTTCCCGTGAGATAGATTTATTTTTGTTGGTAGTGATTAATAAGAATAATACTATTTTATTATTTTGTATTTTCTTACGCATTAATTACACCCCCCCCCCCCCCCCCCCCCCCCCCCCGATAGACAGATACCATAATATCAGCTTATTATAATTTTTTCTTTATTAAAAAAAAAAAAAAACAGTCTTTATTAAACAACACAATGGTAACAAATACACACAGCCCTAACTCCTGAACTAGAAAACTGTGTTTCAGCAGCTAGTACCTTCCCATATCAGGCGTACATATTCATTGCATGAAATTACGTTATAATAAGGTAAGTTAATGTAAACAAAAAAGGAAAAAAGAAAAACAAAATATTAAAAATTAAATAAATTACTTCTAACTTACAAGACACAGAGAGAAAAAAAAAGTATGTATATGAGTGTGTGTGTGTGTGTGTGCGTGTATGTGTGCGTGTGTGTGTGTGTGTGTGTGTGCGTGTGTGTGTGTGTGTGTGCGTTTGGTGAGTGGGTTTGGTTGTATGCTTGTGTGTGTTATGTTTCTATTACAATTTGTATATATTAGCATTTATTTTATTTATTCATTTTTTTTTTTATACTAGCACAAGGTTTTCAGTTTGTTCATACGTTAGATTAATTAGCCATTCTTTTAAAATTTCTTTTATTCTATAGTTGCTTAGATTTTTCACAGTATAAAGGTCATTGAATTTATTATAGATAAATGGAGCAATAGTATCATAGTGCCTTTGGGCGAAGACACTTCTTGTTCGTGGAAGCGGACAGCGGTCATGTCTTTTATTATTTTTAGGTAAAAGTGGAACAGTAACCTTATGATATCTACGTATACACTGATATATAAATAGTTTTCTTATCGTAAGAACATTTGCTCTCTTATATAATTCAGATGTTCCGAATCGGTAAGGCAGGAAAAGAGCTACTTTCAAGAGTGATCGTTGAGCGCGTTCGAGGTTGAGAAGTTTAGTTTTGGAAGCACCACCCCATGCACATATACAATAACTTAGAATTGATTCAGCTAAAGCCTTGTATATCTGTATTATAATTCTAGTATCTGATAAAATCCTAATATTTAATTATTGTAATAAGATTCCTTAGCTATTTCTATTTATTAACATTTATTTACTAATTTATTCTATTTTAAAACATTATATATTATTTTTAAAACATTATTTATTATTTGAGGTAATCTCACTTGAAAACCAAAAAGTTGCTCTCGTACACCTTTTCATGCTACGCAGTAATATAGGGCGGAGATTTTCATATTTTGTGATGAATATTAACAATAACATATAAAGCTGCGGGCAAAAAGCAGTTATAAACTTTCCAAAGTTTACTGAGGCAAGTGGCAACTCATCAGTTAACATGCACATTGTCGCAGCGCTCGCGGCTCGCTTACGGAAAGACAGACCAGTCTTAGAGGATAAATTAGCGAAGTTGGAGGGTGATTTAGCGCATATTAAATCATATGAGATGCGCTCAGTACGCTAGTACGATAACTTTGTGATCTAATTATAATTAATTATGTATATAACTGACACCTGACTTACTCGTTTGAACAGTTTCTAAACTTTGAAAGCTATTCATATATCAAAATACCAGGTTCAGATATTTTAACGTAATCTGACACCATCAACCAGCTGTGAAGTTTAGATGTTTGACAAAATCATTTATTAACATAACAAGTCGCGACCGAACTTCGCTCGGTTTTTTTTTCGGAAAAGATGTAAAAATTGCCTTTTTTTAGAAAAAACTCCTATATAAATAAACTTAAAAATCAATATCTCTCCGAGATACAAGAAATAAAGTTATATATCTACATACATATATCATAATTGCTCATTTAATATTGTAAAATATAGAGTGGTATATTATGCAAGCGATGCAATGTTGGCGAAAATTAGTATTTCAAAGCAAGTTTGGTATTCGCTAGTTCTCCCTTTTGCTTAAAGTTTAAGGTTTATTCAATATATTTAGTTTTTTGTATTATTCTACCTTCTTTGCGTAACTTTAAAGCAAATTTAGATGACACACATGATCCATAATGGACATATCCACTATGAGACAACATAAGACGACGTATAAGACTTTGTATTCTATAAAATATTTTAACGCGGGCGAATCCACAAGTAGACACTAGTTAAAATAATCAATTAAACAAAATTCATCACAATACATAGTCTATTATCTCTACATTAATAAATATAATGTGAAAATATATTTATTTTGTATTCATAAACAGAAAATAAAGCACCATTTGTGTATTTCAATAATATTATAGATATGTAGCTACATATTATAATATCTGGTTTTTAAACCATAAATCTAAAACAAAGCACTAAGCTAGGTATTGTTATAAGTATAACTATAGTTTTCGTACCGTATTATGGTATATGAGTAGGTATGAATAACTATTATTATAGTAAACATGATTTTAATTAAGGTCTAGAGAAGAATATCGAATATTTTTAAAAATGTGTGGCAAAGGCTTTTTTAGATTTTTTTAATCCATATATTTTACTTGATGGATTTAATAGAAAATTTCAATGTATCGAACCCGTTATCATCACAGCCATTAAGTACACACACCATGATGTAATACCTTAAGCAAATTAGCTTATACCAGTAGTATATATATAGATGAAGTGAGTCAGTCCGTTTATCATAGTGGCAAGATCTAAAACAAACACTGTCTGTACGTTTGCTCTTCATTCGCAAACTTGGAAAATGTAAACAGTGCAATGTAAACCGTACTTTGAAACTACGAGTACGTGGCAACTGGAATACATCTTCCTATCCACTATTCCTATTGGAATTAAGTATAGCAAAATTTGAGTATCTTTACTATATCCGGCACAGTACAAATACGATTAGTCTGGCACTTATAATTTTAAACTACTAGTTCGATTATATTTTGGACAAGCGTTGCCTTCGAATCTGCCCGTGTATCTTCTTTATGTATAATTGCTTTTAACAATTCACTCATTGGGATTTTGGCCGTGATGTTTGATAATTAATCTATAACCTAACTCTAGGCTCTGTTATTTTTCTCCCCAACGTGCGTTCACCTTGTCGTGGTTGCTCATTCAAAAAAGAAGCTCTGGTGTTAAAAAAAAAATTCGTTTTTGAAATCGCACTGGTAGTTTTAGAGTTAAGTGAAACAAACAAAGACAGACATATATACAGACATATATATATTAGTAAAATATTGCTTACGACTACATGAAAAGTTTTTTTTTGCACTAATCTTTAAATATAAAACACGATTAAGTGCAACTCTGTCTCACGCACCTTACTTACTGTCAAATATTCTGTTCTTTTTACACTATTAAAAAACGTTCACAACGCACATTTTATCAACATCAAATAAAAGTTCGTATTTATCTTGTTATTGAAAAGTAAGAATTTTTTTAACTCGTATCTCAAAAAACAACCAATCTTTAAATACGCTTTAGAGCTTTCGTTGAAAACGTTTTGGAAGCTCTATCACATATTGAAAGCACAATGTCTTTATATCATTTTTTTATCTGTCCTTTTGCGTACCTATAAGTAAGAACCGATCGAATGTTTATTTCTTTATTTGTGTAGAAAATATCACCAGTACCATTCTGAATTCATATTATTATTAACACGTAGGATGCAGTTATGACTGAAGGATCTATTAATTTTCTTTGATAATTTAAAATAACATACTTTAAATTAATTAAGAGATTCTTCAATAAAGTTAGTTTTGGAAGAAATTGGCATGAAAATAATGTCCTACATAAATCTCGCTGTCTCATACTAAAGTTGTTCAAATAAACTGAATAAAAGTATTAAAAGTACAGAAAATATAATACAAATAGTAAAGCAATTTCAACCCTAAACACTTGTCTAACTTGTAAAGCTTCACAATTCTTACAAACAACAAAGTTTTTACAAAGATAGCTTAAAGATATTTTAATATGCGACAAGTTACTTTTAACTTCACAAACTCGACGCTTATCTGAACTGCGCTGTAAAATACACGCTTTAGTATTTAACAGGTTAAGCTAACAAGATATTTTACTGAAAAGTTCAACTGTCAGGCTTCCCAGAAACGCTTAGGAAGGTAAACCCCTGCAACTACCCTGCACAAGCAGGATGGTATTTTATAGTTAGTTAGTTTAGTTAATGATAGTTTTTGTCCGGCTCCACTCTCGTGGGAAGTACATGGATGAGAAATAAGTTGTGCTATGTCATGGATATAAGCTATCTCTGTTCTAAATTGCACTCAAATACAATAGAGCTGGAAAAATAATTTAATAAACATACATACGTACGTATTGTGTATGTTACTCATTTACTCGACACTTGTAATATTTATGAGATATTTAAAACTAATTGAGAGAAGATAAATCTTTTATCATCTTAAATTACGAGAAAGTTCTTAAAATTTATTAAAACACTACTTTTAACTAATGCAGAGCGCCCAATGAGAAATTATTCCATTCAAAGTTCGTGCGTATTTGTTACTACTTTGCGTTAAAACGGCTGCACAGATTTGAATGTAATTTAGTATAAAGATAGACAGACCAAAACCTGACCAAATAAAATTTGCCAAAAGATGGCACTGCCTCAATATATATTATAAATACAAAAGGCACGCATGCTAAGCTAGTTAAAAATATAAATATATTCACTATATTATATATAATTGGAATGATAACAAGAATAAGCAGCAAATAATATTTTAATTGGAAGAACTTTTACGTACACTTCGTACAGACATCATGTTAAGAAAATAATGGTTTTAATGAAAATATTTGGTCAACTAATAGTTTCATATACTATAACATAAACAATAACTAGCCTTAAGTAATCTTGGCGACCGACTGTCGCACTCTGAACATCTGACTTTTAGGTCGAACGTTACCGATTTAATGCCTACATCTAAACATATAATAAAATTGTAACTAAGCCGAATCTATACATTAAATATTTTTTGTAAAATCTTATTGAAATAGACATTATTATCGATACAGAGGCCGAATCTATAGTTTTTAGAATTTTTGTCTGTCTGTCTGTCTGTTACCGCATCACGAGAAAACCCCAGGATAGATTTTAATGAAATTTGGTATGATGATAGCTGTTTATCCGAGTCAACATATAGGATACTTTTTACGGCGGGAAAATATCTCATTTCTGAGAAAAAATACAAAAACTTCAATATTAGAGTATAGTAATATGTAAAACCTAAAAAGTTGGTTTTTATTCATCATCCCGTTCGATCATCCGAAACGAAGATAACTTATGTCCTGAATTAACGCTCCTCTTTTGATCGCCAGTTACATAATATATAGGTACATATAGCATACTATGTTAACTTTATGAGATTATTAACTTCAGATCCAGAGGTCCTGGGTTCGAGTCCCGAGTCGGTTCAGTTATTGAAGATATATGGAATAGGTCAGTTTAGTTATTGGTCCTAAGTTTATTAATTGAGTTTTTCTGATTAAAAATTCTAAATAACGTTGGATCATCTCATCGTTGGGAAGTTGGTGGTGTTTCACCCCCTTGCCTTGGAGAGTACGTAAAGCACTTGATCTCCCATCGGTCGTGTCGAGTTATCATCTCACCGACGTATACGAATGAAAGAAATAGAGAGCTAACTGATATCTGCCAATATACTTGTACACAATGATATCTCCTGCGCATTTAGTTAGTCAGTAATATTATTATTATGAGAGGCTATTATTATTATAAGACAAAAAATTATATGAAATGAACATTTCATTAAACATAAAAGAATTACTAAAGAAGTCATTCCCGCTATGCGAACTTAAAACAACCAGAATTTGTTAAAAACACCTCAATAAAAATGAAAGTATAGTATCAAATTATTTGAAACAAAAAGGGTTTAAGAAGTATAAAACATGATCATATCGCAGCTCAGATTTTCGATAATCTATCAATTTGATGCAGTGATTAATGGTTGAGGAATTAGAGCGCGGTCGCAAATGAGCACGCCCGGCTCTTACTGCGTAGAGTATTACGGTGTTATTGTTTTAATATTACATTTTCTATAGAAAATTACTGAAGTTTAATGGAAAGAATTGCTTTATTAGTAGTACTCTTAAATAAGTATGCTTTAAATTTTGTTTACATTTACTCACTGGCTTTAATAACTATGTCAGTTTTACTATAGAAAAATTATGTAAAATTAGGAAGTTTTTATACCATTTAACGCTGTATTGTATCTACACCGCATTAAATTAACTTATTTTCTCACTCCTGAAGGGTTTCTGGAAGAAATCTCTTATAGAGATAAGTTATCCTTTGTTCTGTTACTTCATTTGGTTTAACACATGTATATTTTATGGTCCATAAATAAACTAACTTTTTATTTTTTTTAACTAATTTATTTTCCATTTTATAATTTGATCTGCTATAGAAGTGAGTTTTTTTAGTTTTTTAAATTATTATATAAACCTTGGTCCTTGTTAAATGTGTACAGTTTTAGTTCAATCTGAAATTTTCAAGTGGGTGAAAATCGCATTCAAATAGATAGATAGAAAGAAACTCAAAGACTTATATATATATATATATATATATATATATATATATATATATATATATATATATATATATATATGTGTGTGTGTGTGTATATATAATTTCATATATATTATATATATAAGCGATAAAATAATGTTAATCATTGTTAACAATACGATAGATTAGAAATATTTATAATATAAAGTTGATTTACACAATTTTTATTAGCATATAATTATATTTAATTTATTTTAAGTGTTAAACCCACATTAATATAACATTAATTGGCCATTGAAGCCAAAATAACATAGCCTAATGAAGGAAAATATATTTGTATAGCTTTAAAGCAAATAAAACATACGTCTCTCTGAATTCACCTCTTTGTAATTTCAAAAGCAGGTTTTTAAATAATTTAAATAAAAGAACAAAGCAAATATGCTTTATTTTTATATATTCATGTTTGTTTTTAGTGAAATTCAAAATGGAAGTACACTTCATCGTTTATTACAAGAGCTCTCGGCTTAAATTTTCAGTTTAAATACCATTGTTGATCACAATCACATCTTTTGGATGCTGTAAATTATAACTACGAGTATTTATTTTATTCACATTTTTTTTAATATGGATCTTATAAAGATTCTTCAGATCTATTACTGGCTTGGTTTCAATTTCCTTTTAAACACGTTATTATAATATAATGGAAACATGATCTCTACATTTCGTACAGAGCTTTGTCTTAGTTTAAGCAATAACCGTATTATTTAGCAGTTGTCTATTTACGAGGATATTATATTTAATAATTTTTTTGATTAATACCTTATATCTTAAGTAGAAAAATCCAAAACAGTGATGTTCCTAACTAAATAACATATCGACTAGTAAAACCGTAATTTTGTAAATAGATACCTATAATTTGTAAATACATATCAAAAATTCATTTATTCATAACTAGCGACTTACTCAAATTAAATTTCATCAAAATCGCTCCAGCCATTTTAAAGTCCATAGGGAACATACATATGACTTTTATATATACCTTTATAAGATATACAAACCGCGACATCTTTTGGCAAATTTCATCCTTATAGCCTATGTATAGAGTAAAGAAGTAACAAATATACATATTAAAAATAAACACACATACAAACTTTCGTATTTATAGTAGAGGTATGATATTTGATGTAAATAAAGCTAAATTCCCATCTACTTAACTATGTGAGTAAGCCGAGGCCGCGAGCTGAGAGACGCATCGCACATTATCGCAGCTACAACTATTTGGCGTCCTGCCACTGCTAACGATCACACTTGTGCTCTTCTTTACCCAAAATTGCTTGAATTTTTCCAATATCGACTGATATTTTCATATGAAACAAATCATATCATTACTATAATATGCTAGTGTCGCGGTTCAACCTTCATAAAATATGTTTAATATTTGAACTCGAACCATATGTAATTACAAGCAACTCACCCTCGCTCCGCTCGGGTTCGTCCCCAGTTACGTTTTAAAGTTTAATAATATAGATTTCTCAAAAATGAGATATTTTCCCGCATTAAAAAGTATCCTAAATGTTGACCCGGATAACCAGCTATCATCATACCAAATTTCGTCAAAATCTGTTCAGTGGTTTTCTGGTGATGCGTTCCCAGAAAGACAGACAGACAGACGAAACTTCTAAAAACTATAGATTCGTCTTCAGTATCGATAATAATGACTATTTCAATAAGATTTACCAAAAAATATTTAATGTATAGATTCGACTCAGAATTTTATTATATTTATAGATTTACGGCATCGTTTGTAGAGATATTAGCGCATTGTGCTCAACCCTCGTAAAATTCGTTACGCGACATACATAATGTAAAGGACGCGATATTCATATAAACGTATTGCTTAGAGGAGGAACATCAGGTAGTATATCGCACGAGTGCATCCAATACGTTATCTAACAGTATAATAATTCAGGCAACAAGATGTTCTTATTTTTTGGGTTCTGCGTTTGAAAGATCGAGACGATACTAGCAAGATTTAGGTGTTTGTCGTCTGTCCGTTAATCCATCTGTCGTAGATATAAAAAATATAGAGAGCAAATGATATGTTTTACATAATATATTTTATCATGTTACGAACCCTAGATGGTCTCTATATTAGAAGAAATATGCTTTTAGAGTTATTTTTAATTTTAGATTATCGTAAAATTAGTTCCGAACTAACTTTAACGCAAACGCGTTAAGCTAACTGGAACACTGCAAGTGTTAGAGTTTGTTCAATTTAGCACTAACTGTAAAGTAAAACAACAAGTAATAAAAACTAGCCAAGTATCATTAAGTCTCTACAGAGGTTTTAGCCACTATTCGATGTAAAGCACAAAAGTAGGTACAATAAGATTGTGTGGTGATACTGAACTTTCGATGCATAAATACCAATCTTACTTGGATTTTCCACTTCCTTTTCCAGATAAAAATGGAACAACTTATCACAAACTTAAGTTTTCTTTCCCGTGAATTCGTATATGCTTAATAATTTTCCTTTATGTCTATAATCATACTAGCAGTAACCGCGGTTACGCTCGCGCTCAAACTTCTGATATAAACATCAGTTTTACAATAATAAATAAATATGTAAGTCTGCCCCATTCGTTGACGTTTATGATTACTGCTCCGCTCCCTTGGGTAGTAGCATGATGATATATAGGATTTTTAAATCGGATCAGTAGTTACTGAAATTAGCGAGTTCAAACAAACAGACAAACAAAGAAACAAACAAACAAACAAACAAACAAACAAACAAACAAACAAACAAACAAACAAACAAACAAACAAACTCTGTCTCTTCATAATATTAGTACAAATTATGATACTGTACGAGGTTTTAATACTGTTTTGTCCTTATCGATACACTATTAAAGCTTCACTTGTATAAAATCCAAAACAATAAAGCCAAGCAATTACCATTTATATTCTTAAAAACTAAAATTAAGGATGTTTTGAATATAAAAAATAATGGATTTTTATTTTCGTGGCCTCGTTTTCATTAGCTCGGAGAGACTCTTTCCTTTCTAGCAATATTTGCCGTAAAGCAGACGAAACTTGATAATAAAATATCAAAATAAAACCGAAAAATTCGAGAAAAATTAATTTAATCAAAATATTCTCATAAAAAAACTATAATTACGAAAAAAACTCAAAATATCATTACCAAATAAATTACATTCTAGCTTCAACAAAGTAAGCGCATATAAAAACTTCTTAGCCACATGACAAGACCAATGTGTTGCTTTAGTAATTTACTGCAAAACATTAAGTATAATCACATTCTTCAAGAACTTTAGAGTTTAGAGACAGGATAATAGCTAGCGCAGCGTTGCGTGCAGCTTGACGTGTAATACTCGAGTGCCCTATATAAACTAGCGAGAGCCGAGAACTACACGCCTTTGTCTAAGCAAATAGGATTTTAATTAAAATCGAACGTGACTAAAGTATAAGACATTACCTTCCTTTTGTCATGTGTAAGCTACTTACTGAGTTATAAGCCCTTTTGTGATATCGTCGTCTCAGTGCTTATTTATCCAAACGACCAAGTTAACGAAATAAGGAAATACAGAATTATTGACTTTAAAATGTCAATTTTATTGGTATTAAATACACATTTTACTTTTATAAAGCTGACAAAATGTGCAGCAACAACAGCTCTATTTCTAAGATGTTATGAATAAACATCTTAGAAATAGAGCTGTTTTTTAAGATAAAAGAAAAATCTTTCAACTGTAAAGACAAAAAGTATTTATTGGTCGTTTGAATAAATAAACATTAAGGTGACGATAATATGTATATACGAGTATATCGGGTATGGCACAAAGCGCTTCTTTCGAAGCTACCTTTTTATGGGCTCCCCGAGAAATTTTGCAACTGGATCACCAGCTTTTTGGCAGATCGGAGCATTAAGGTCGTGGTCGACGGTGCTTGCTCTGATCCTAAATATGTCAATGCTGGTGTTCCACAAGGCTGCGTACTGTCTCCTACTCTGTTCCTTCTGCATATCAATGACATGTTGCAAATCAGCAACATTCATTGCTATGCAGACGATAGCACTGTGGATGCCCTGTACACTGGCCGCGCTAATGTTTCTCGGGAATACGTCAACGAGAGCCGGAACAAACTTGTGTCTGAAGTCTAATCTTTGTTAACCAAAGTCTCGGATTGGGGTCGACTAAACTTAGTCCAATTTAATCCCAAAAAGACACAAGTTTGCGCGTTAACCGCTAAAAAGTCGCCATTTATCGTAGCTCCTCAATTTGAAGACACTCCTCTGTCTCCCACATCCAGTATCGAAATACTTAGCGTTGACATCTCGAGCAACGTCCAGTTCCGTGGTCAATTGGACGGTAAGGCCAAACTGGCCTCAAAGAAGCTCGGTGTGCTCAGCAAGGCGAGACAGTACTTCACGTCGCGTCAGCGTCTTATTCTTTATAAGGCGCAAATTCGGCCCCACATGGAGTACTGTTCTCATCTTTGGGCGGGAGCTCCCCAGTACCAGCTACTTCCATTTGATCGCATTCAACGTAGGGTGGCTCGAGTTATCGACGATCAAGCTCTCTCCGATCGGCTTGATCCTTTAGCTCTGCGTAGAGATGTTGGATCACTCTTCATCTTCTACCGCATTTATCACGGGGAGTGTTCCAAGGAATTATTCGGACTGATCCCGGCTGCTGAATTTCATCATCGGACATCGCGCCAAAATATTAAATTCCATCCACACCACCTCGATGTCCAGCGTTCCACAACAGTGCGATTTTTAAGGCATTTTCTGCCCCGCACAACCACTCTGTGGAACCAGCTATCGCCGGCGGTCTTTCCGAACCGCTACGACTTGGCCACCTTCGAGAAGAGAGCGTATTCTTTCCTTAAAGGCCGGCAACACATCTGCAAGCCCTGCGGTGTTGCAGATGTCCATGGGCGGCGGTGATCACTTTTCATCAGGTGAGCTCCTGCCATACCTTAAAAAAAATGTACGTAGGTATATGTGTAAAGCTTTATTGGGTAGGTACATTTTTTTTTAACGTTGGGAAATGTATTTACGCACGACGTGTGGGACTCACCGGCGTAATACAGCCAGTACTACCCACTAAAACCTAACAAAACCTTCCCCCGTCTTAATGGGGCGTCGCAGGATCGCTTACGCATTCAACTACGACGCCCCGACGGCAGGTCTGCCGAAGCAGACCACCACAACCATGGGGTTGCTCCAAGGTCCACTCTGCTATCAGAGAAGTACCAGGAGCAACCCGCATGGTACACCGCCCCCCGAAGAGGGCCACCTCCCACCGCCCACCGAAGTGGGCAACCTCCCTGTGCGTTTCTTAGCTTCGCGCCCGGTTGGATTGCCGGGCACTACTGAGCCCCCCCACCACGACAAGGTGAACGCACGTTGGGGGGGATTGGGTAGGTACCTAGCACTAAGTTCAAGTTAGTGTCTAACTTATCTATTTACATTGTTAATACATATTTAACACTAACAACTTACCCTCACCTCGCCCAGGTCGTACTTATGTGATTATTTAAAATAACTTTTTTTTTTATTTATGAACCGATTGAAATAAAACAAATGCTAAATATTAAGTGAAGCTTACCACAATAAATTAGTGAATACCACGGGCAACTCAGTTAAGCCGTTTCTGAGATTAGAGCGCACAAACGCACATATGAAATATAATATAAATGAAAATTAAAAAAAACTGGCAGAGATATTGAACACACGACCTTACGTGCAATCAACAGTAATAGTGAAAAATACAACACTGTTTTTATTTTTAATAAACACATCCATAAAAATTTAGGCTTCTTCAACATACTGTGTAGACCCGTAAAACTGACATAAAACACAAACATACTTAAACTCCTAAACCGTTACGTTACGTTGAGGATGCCACTTTAAACGACAGTATTAAACAGAATCGTTGTCAAAATGTTGGCAGAAAATATTTCATAAGATACTTGCTCTAAGCAGTAATATTATACCTAAAGGGTTAAAAGTTTTACATCGTGAGGTTTTTCACAAAATATTTAAGAATTAATATACTTTTATTTCTAAAACAGAAAATTGAACAAACTAGGTGTATACCAAAAACGACTGGAAATGAGTATGTTGGAATTAAAGTTGGAAGATAGTAAATTAAAAAAAAGAAGGTCACCAAAATATCGTTAAAGAACACAAACACTAAAATGAAAATGGACAGGTCATAACATGATGAGAACACGTAAGGGACAAGTAGACCAAAAAAACTACAGAATGGAACCTAAAGAACGGAAAAAGACGTAGTGGAAATTGGAGAAGGACAGCGCTGGACTAGTACATTTGGAGGGAACTTGGGGAGTCCTGTGTCTCAAGATAGCCTGTCCTGGTAAATAAAAATCTATATAAAAGTTATAATACCCATATTGAGAATTAATCCTATTGTTATAAATATCGTTTAATCCATCTTTTAAATTTGTACATAGAAATGTCAAAGGAAATAAAGGCTTTATTCATTTTATTTCTATTTATTTTATATGACTACTTTAGCCATTCAGCGGGGAAATGCGGCTAGCATTCTTGCCACAATTCCGCGAGGACATGATTTGTACAGTAATAATTAAATGTACATTTGTTTGTATATATGTATGTACTATGTACATATAATTAAGTATTTTTGGCGCTAGGATCTTTAATCTTTATCTCTACGCTGCGCGCTACGCTCGTATCTTATAATATTAAATGACCAAATTTTTGTTTATACATATATAAATTTATTTCCTATATCTCGGAAACGGCTCTAACTAACTATTTGTATCAAATTCTGTATTTAGATATGATTTTGCTTTTTAAGTTTATATCTTCATATTATGTATACTGTATATTAAAAAAAACATTCCTTAAAACACAACTTTCCGGAAAAAACATAATTTTATAAAAAAAAACGCCTAGCGAAGCTCGGACGCCCAGATACCGACAATAAAAAAAAATATATAATATAAAATATGTTGGGACATTACATACAGCACCATCTAGTTCCATGGTAAGCTACGAGGCCTGTGTTATGGATACCAGATAGTTGATACACTACACATATATAACTTTAAATACATACATATTATAAATATAAACACCCATGACTGGAGTACAAACATTCGTCATCAAACAAATGAATGCCCCCAGCGGGACTCGAACCCGCGACCTCTGGCAACAGCAAGTAGGGTCACTACAAACTGAGCCAAACGTGTCGTCATTAATACTGTAATTATAATATAAAATAATACTGTAATTGTAAGCCTAATATAAAACAAAATAGAAAACAGGAACATCTTTAAACGTTATTGGTGGGTCTCCAAAATAGAAAGTAATTTAAAATCTAATCTAACAATTACAAAGTCGAGAAGCAAAAGCAGCGAAGTGAAACCCCTACAAATATGGTTTACGACCGCGGCACGCCCCACTCAGTTTCGGCGCACCGCGTTTAAGACTTATTACCCTTTACATTCAGTAAGTTTTCCTTTAAAATGTAATATATTTATCTCTTTAATCGCTTATTATGATAAATGTAAAAGTTTGAATGTGTATGTTTGTTGTTTCTTCAAGCGAAAACGGCTGGACTGATTTTGATGAAATTTTAGTAAACAGATAGATTACGACCTAGTGTTTGCTGGTACCCTATATGTTACTATAGGCTGCCGGCAGGCACCTAGGGATGCCCCTCCCCCCAGATGTGTTTTCACGTGGTCGTATTGGGGGAAACCAAAATACTTGGTTGTGTGGTCTGCTTCAATAAAACGAAGGAGGTTCTGTTGGGCTTAGTGGATAGTACTGGCTTTCTAGCCAGTGAGTCCGAAATAACCACCTGTATCTATATATACATACATAATGTATATGTAATAGGTGGTATGCGTAAATGCATTTCCCAACATAAAAAATACGGACCTAGGGATGCACCAGAGTAAGTGAGAGTAAGTGGCTAGTACATTTACAATATTCTTTCTAAAATTATCCCATGGATATGTATGCACAACAAACTGTACTAGTTTACAAAATTATCTATCGAATTTCCATTTGCTTATGATTCACGTGTAAGCCACGAATGGGGATGATGGATTGGAATATAATTTTATTTAATGCTAATTACCCACCGCATTACATTTAACGACATTAAATGCGTATGCCTTATAACTCAGTAATTAATGACTTGAATAGAAAATTAATGAAGAAACATCTATTTCATTTTCAAATATTTATCTAAACCTACGTACATACATATATGCTAGGCTATGGAACCTTAAAAATAGTATTTTCCTCTAGGATCATTAACTATCCCTTTAAAAAACACTGCTTTTTTGTTATGTTAAATAAAAATAAATTAACAAAAAGGTTTTTACATACTAATAAGAATTTAAAGTTTCAAAATACAGCTGTATATTTTCAATCCATTGAATACGTATTAAAGTAACTTAAGTTTCACATACTAATCTCTACGAAGGATCATCTTTGATTGTGAAATAATAAGAATTACAAGCCCATTTGAAGTAACAGACTGAAGCTGGCAATAGTATATTCAGGATTACCTCATTTTCAGTCTTTTAGTTCTGAAACGTTTCCAACGAATCTTATTTTAAACCTCTTAATCTTCGAAGAAAATGTTTTACGGCGACTTAGCGATTTACTTCAGAATAATTCATCTTAACATAAAGAAAACAGCTTAATAAAGATTCTTTCTATTTAGAAATAATTCAATTTTAGGATGCCGCAGCTAATGGCTAAAACGAAATCCTTATAATTTAACGATGTTCGTCTATCCGTCTATATGTCAGTCCATATTTTATTCCAAAACTTTCGGAGCTACATACATTGATGAAGTTTGGCAGGTAAGTTTCAAATGTCAATCGCTAGACAATTAATGAAATAATAAATAAAATAATATATCCATGGTAAGCTACGAGGCTTGTGTTATGGATACCAGATAGTTGATACACTACACATATATAACTTTAAATACATACATATTATAAATATAAACCCCTATGACTGGAGTGCAAACCTTGCCCCCAGCGGGACTCGAAGCCGCGACCGCTGGCACAGAAAGTAGGGTTACTACAAACTGAACCAAACGTGTCGTGTATTATGTAGACAAATTACAAAAAAAAAGTGGTTGCACTCTATACATGTTACTGAGAGGCAAAGATATATTTTTAGCTCCACATAAGGTCTATAAAATTCTGAAGGATGGTTTTAACGAAGTAAATAAAGTATAATTACTGTGCTAAAAAAAAATGACTTGTCTTTCCTTATCTAGTCTTTATCGTAACATTAAAATGAGAATTGCGAATACCTATTTATTACTGACAGTGTTCATGATCTTCACTGTCCCGATAGTTTCGTAAGCCGTGATTCGAACCTCGTAGGAGGTGCCCATACAAAACTACAATATCTATGCCGAACCTTCCCTTCCGGTGACACTGTCAAGGCCAGTAAGGCCAACAGCACTAGAAATCCCAAATGATGAGTGAGACAAGATCATTATAAATTGTTATATTCTATTTCTATATTGATTTTTAAAATTCAATACTAAAATCACACTAAAGGGGTGGTCAAATTTAATAATAATATTAATTTATTTTATTTCGGTATATGAGAAAAATTATTTTTCATACTTCAGATTAAAAAAAACAACTGAGTATAGTCTGAATAGGCTGTTCTTAGATTATAAGGTACATTCCTATCTATCAGTGATCAGGAAATAGTCCACCACACTGGCCAAGTGCGGGTTGATGGACTTAGGATGTCTTTCTAAAAACTGTTAGATTCTCTCAGATATACGATGTTTTCCTT
Organism: Brenthis daphne; assembly: GCA_947093115.1. Lineage (NCBI taxonomy): Eukaryota > Metazoa > Arthropoda > Insecta > Lepidoptera > Nymphalidae > Brenthis > Brenthis daphne. Next base: position 18,164,352 of record OX352481.1, read on the forward strand.
CACCGTAAGGCATGTGGTAATCATGTTAGCAATGAGTGCGAGTGCAGGAACCGGGATTTGAACCCGCTTCACTCGGTTTCCCAAGCGGGCGCGTTACCACTGAGTTACCAGCGCCATTCACACAAATGAATAATCATTTTATTATACGGCATTAAAAACTATACAAATCATTATTTGTACTATTAAAGTAGTAGGGTTACTATGTTGTACTACACATATATACCTCTGCGCCTACACGCCTACTCTAATGCCTTTCTCGCATGAACATTAGCTGGAAAATTTATCTCATTTTCTATGTTTCATATACCTATGTAGATAAAAAGAAAAATGACAAAACCTTTATTAACGAAACTTAAATTTAAATTTTCGCGCTAAGTGTCTTCATGAATAATGGCATGGCATCATTTAAATAAAATTACAATATTTCACTTGCCCTCGAATCCCATCGAAGCTAATTGCTCTCTTGAAATATTTATTCACTCGAAAAGTACCCTTCACTTGGGAACGGGGAATGCCGTTGTTTATGTTCATTTCGTTTTATTTGTGAAAGCTAATAGTGAATCCTAGAACTTTTACTTTTCATAGGCACAAATATAATAACTATTATTTTTGAATTATACAAGAACATATAAACATTGATGTAAAAATTTAAAAAATACATACGTATATTATAACTATATCTACATACAACTTTAACTGCCTCGGTGGTGTATTGGCGAGCATGTAGGGCTGCACACATGTAGGTTCCTGAGTTCGAGTCCCGGGTTGGGCCAAGTTTAGTTATTGAGTCTTTCTGTACAGTAAGCCTCAGTAACAGCCCGGAGTTGGGAAGTTGGCGGTGTTTCACCTCCGTGCCTCGGAGAGCACGTAAAGCCGTTGGTCCTGCGCCTTAGCTTTCACTGGTCGTGTCGAGTAGTCATCCCACCGGAGTATGAGAGTGACAGGGATAGAGAGTACACATGTGTCTGCGCATATACTTGTGCACTATAATATCTCCTGCGCAGTTGGCTAGTCTCAATAAGATTGGCCGCCGTGGCCAGAATTGGTCGGGAGGACATTATTATTTATCTATATTTTAAATACCATGTACCTAATATATTTTTGGAACATGTATAATACACACATAATTACTTTGATGTACAACAGGATATTTACTATGTGTACCGCTTTTGAGAGTTCCAGATATTTCGTCAATGTTACAAACGCCACGCTCAAGGGTATACTGATGACTTTGCTGGTGGATGTTTAACTTTGTATTGGCAATATATCTATCTACTCTCTTTCTAGTTAGTTTTATAATGGTTACAGAAATAGATATATAAAGGGGTTTTAGGACTTTCGAAGTATATATGTATAGTATAAATTAACTTATCTTACGATATTTTGAATATTTATCGAATTAAAAATAAGCTAATAGTAGAAGTAAAAAAAACCAATCGAGTTTTTGTAGATGAAATATTATTTGCTAAATCAATATAGGATGGATAAAATGTTATAGATAGACGCCTTTTATTTTTTTTATGTTAATTATCCATCGATAGTGAATCTCCATTCATTCGTAAATTAAATTATCAACTATCCGGGGTTCTAAAGCGCTATACAGATAGTGGCATGTTTTGATCAGCTGAGAACAGCTCCCTCAGCGATCATATCGCGCAGCAATCACCCTCATACAGCAGAAATAGGGACGTACAGGGGCCATGTAGACAATCAACTCATAGTGTAATACGAAAACAGTTAATATAACAACATAGTACTCGTAAATAATGCATTCTCACGTTATTTAGTAGATTTGTCTTCTTTAATATTAGAGGCTGGAAACTAATAAAGAATATATAACACATGAACGAATCAGCCACTGATTGATAATATATGATATTGCTCATCATGATATAACACTATTTTTTGTAGTCTCACCCATACCTATTGAGTATTAAATTTAATAGGTAGTGCTGCCTTAGAAAGTTGATTGTAAAGATATAAACGGACGAAAGCTACGCTATGTGCAGAAATTAGCCAATAAAAAATAAAAAAATGTGCTTATCATGTCATATTAAGTCAATTTCTAAGAATATTACCCAAAAATATAAAAAAATATATGTGTGTATGTTTGTTACTCTTTCACGCTGAAATGACTGGACGAATTTGGAAGAAATTTAATGGACAGATAGATTGTTACCTGGAGGCTGGAGTAACACATAGGCTGAACCTTTAGGTACCTAGGGGCGCTAATATATTATAATATATCACGTTTGTGTGAGAGTATATAATAACATTTATAATAGTGTTAGATGTTACTTTGTTTTGATACCTGTTGTTTAATCCGTAGCCGCAGCAGAGAGGATAAAGCAAATTATCTAGATCGACATAATTATAGTTATACCCGCAGTGGGCTTTGTCCTTCGTATGTAGGGTCCGCCCTTCAAAACTATCACGTTAATTGTGAATAACTATGATATATTAGGTATATACATAATAATTATAATTAAACTAACTTTTGCCCCTGGCTCCCCTCGTGTGGCGAGAACAGCGATAAAATGTCATACTAGGCCTGATTGTTAATCTAGATTATAAGCTTTTAACATTCCTTTTAGTTAAATCCGTTTAGCCATTATAGATTAAGAATTAAAAACTATAAACTTTCACATCTGTAGATATAATAAAATTCCAACAAAACCACTAAACAGATTTTGATAAAATTTGGTATGATGGTAGCTGGTTATCTGGGTCAACATATAGGATACTTTTTACTGCAGAAAAATATTTAATTACAGTGCAATTCGTATAACGTACATAATATATCTTGACTTGATATAGTTACTTAGGATAAATAGCGCTTATGTGCACATAACTTATTCATTATAATGTACGAGTATGTTATATCTTATAATATTAAACGAGCAATTCTTTTATATATTTATATAAATTTATTTCGTGTATCTCAGTAACAACTCTAATGATTTAGATCAAATTTTGTATTTATATGAGGTTTCTAAAATGTATTTATATAGGTGATTTTTCCGAGAAAAACGCCGAGCGAAGTTTGGTCGCCCAGGTACTGATCTAAATATGGTAATACAATATTATTTGTGAAATTATTATAACTTTAATATGCGTACTAAATTAAATGCAATTTCCATACATTTATCCGCATTTAGTAAATTTTATCGTCAAGATAGAATCTAATTAATCCTAAGGGCAACATGTTTCTGGAATGAGCCGAATTTCACTTACAGATGTCGAAAGCTTCTTGAGTTTAATTAAACCAATTATGAATAAGCACACGACTATTAAAAGTTAGTTGTCTTAGAACTGGTTATTAGGTTTTAAATTGAAGAGTAAAATATGCTAAATACGAACCAAATGTATTTACTGTTATAACAACTTAATTAAAGCATGACTACAAGAATAGAGCTAGGAATTATCGAATATAGTATGCATTGCATTACTTTTACTTTCTTTCCCTTAGTTTTGTTTATAATGTAGGAATTTTGTATTATAAATTTTTCACAGATAATTTCTATTAATTTATAGTCTGTACTTGGTGACACACGCACACGAAACGCATATACCTACACACACGCGCGTTTCCGTGCCCCTACGTGTGTAGAGACGTACATACACACACACATACGTACGCAAATACAAATTTTAAGTAATTCGATTTTATTGAATAAGTGAATTTGCGAGGTTATAAGAAGTAGAAATAAGAAGTAGAAAAAAGAGAGCTAATATCGTCCTAAATATTATTTTTTGGTGCTTTCCATACATTTAAAGTAACTTTATATTATACCGTATAAGTAAACTATTGGTATGTCACTAAGCAAAATGTATTAATATATTTTTACAATTTACAAACTGTTCTGAATCGTCCTAAATATTATTTTTTGGTGCTTTCCATACATTTAAAGTAACTTTATATTATACCGTATAAGTAAACTATTGGTATGTCACTAAGCAAAATGTATTAATATATTTTTACAATTTACAAACTGTTCTGAAAGAAAATTTTATCGCAATAAATATTGTCCACGTTACAAATGCAAATTCAACTGAATAAAACGCTTAGATAAAACGTGAAATAAGCTAAATATTAGTAAATTCACCTACATATATGATACACTGATGAAAAGTGGATCATTTCGAAAAGTAGACGTACTAACTATGTTTCATTTCCACGCGGCACGCTCTCACGCAAACGGCATACTTTATACGGTCGCGAGTGCAGGCTCTCTACACTCCGCTCCCTTGTATATTAAATTGTACCAGTAAAGGCACTATTTTCCATATTTGCACAAAACTACTACTTTTCATACACGAAATACATCAAAAGACTAGAAATGGAATTTTCGAAAATGTGTCTTTTGATTACGCGTACTGAAATAGTCCGTATGCCACGTCTAAGTTTTTATTTTGTTCTTTATTTAGCTTTTTAGCTCAGGTTATATTATTCTGCTCATATTGGAATAAAAAGTTGATAATAAATCGCGATCTTACTTCTATCGCCTCAAATACTATGAACAAAATGTACATAAATACATACATATTATATACGTATTATTATGTAGTATTTAAACTCGTTGTTTTATGCAGATCATACACTGTACAATATTATTATAGTCAAAAAGAGTTTCTTCCACCAATCGACAAGCAGTAATAATTGGAAATAAGAGAGGCCTCATTTAATACCGGGAAATTGAAGGGTTTGTGGGGAAAATTCCAAAAGTGAAATATAATGAAACACCAAAATAAAGCGAGAACATGAGGCGTACATACATTATATATAACATAACAAATTTCATTATAAACTTTTCGATATATCGTATTTTCAATTCGACGAAAATTCTATGGGCTTTTTAACAAATTAACTTGATTTTCGAAGTTACTAATTATTTTAGAAGTTGTCCGTGTTACATTAATGATTATCCTGCGCGGTTACTTGTTGAATGGCGTGTTGGGAATGATCTATACATATTATGTGCGCGCCATATCTAAAAGCTTCGTTTTAATATTTAAAATATTTACGAAGTTTATTTTCAGATTGTTTATGTAGCGGAACCTGTTCTCAGATAGCTAGTTAAATTCAAACTAAGTGTGCTTAATATAATAAATACTAACGGCTCACTCTAGCTTCGCTCGTGTTCGCCTCTAGAAAAACAAAAACAAATATATCCCACGGGAACCGTACATTTTCCCGGGATAAAAATTAACCCGTGTGCCAAATTGAGTGATTGTGTATTCCAGGCTATAGTATATCTCAGTGCCAAATTTCATCTAGATCCGTTCAGCCGTTCTGGAGTGATTGAGTAACAAACATCCATCTAAACTTTCACATTTATAATAACAAAACCCAAGATTCAATAAATTTCAATTGGACTGCATTACTTAATTTTATTTGAATCGGTTAAGTAAGTTCTTAGTATCTTGAGCTCCCTAGTAATACATACTCATATAAATAAGCAAAACTTATCAGTCTTTATATTATTATGGATTTATAAAACATTTTTTATGTAAAAAAGCTCCAAAGCTAACATTTACCGCATCATGTCACCAAAACTCCGATTTCAACATTCACCACCCCCAAATTGCCTTAAAATGATCTAAGATAAGAAAATTCTTTTAAATCTGAGCGCCTCCCTAACTTTGTATATTACGTCTAAAGTAGCGGCTCCAACCCGAGCAGAATTATACAGTGGAACGTCTCATTAGGCAGATTTACTGCATGTAAGATTGTTGCATTGTAGCTTACATTTACATATAAATTACACTCTAGGCCGTTACAGAAGTTTGGAACTTTTAGGCTGTATTCACACAACGATGCTTATCTGTAGATAAATTAGACATGATAACAAATGTTACTTTGATAATAATGGAGGCGATTTTTTATTATAATGAAGGTAAGTAGGGAAGGGAAAATATGGGAACAATTGAAGTAATAGAACTTTTGATGGTACTAAAGTGGTAAATTATAAGTGTTGTTAGTTCTATAAGCAGTATTATATTATTAGCAGTGACCGTATCGAGGCGTAGCGTATGTTTGTAATAGTGGGACACCTCAGGGTCTAGAGGAATATGAGATAGGAGAAATGGTTAGAAAGACGCACTTATGCACTGAACAAAATAAAACATTACTAGTAACTACTTTGCCGAAGTCTTATGCAATTAACTACGTAAATTATACTTTTTTACTTTTAATAAATAACTATCACCACAGTAAAGGAAAATAATAAATAATGCTACAAACAAATGTTAAAATCGCAATTGTTATTTATTTCCTCCATTTTACCGTCGCAGTGATAACGGCGACACTTTTTATCTTAAAATAAAATAAACATTCAGCATCAAAACAAGAGAATCTAAGAGCCATAAAAAAAAACTTCATTTTGTGACATTTCAACTGATTTCATAACCAGTCTGTTATTTTTTTCTATCTTCTTTAAAAAATTATGCGTTATATTTTTTTATTACATAGAAAAGATTTTAAAAGAACTTGATATCTAAACATGATGTTAAAAAAGAATAATGTTATCGTTTTATAGTGATGGCTGTTGCTATTCGTCCGGTAATCGGGCGAATAAAAAAATATTAACTGTTCGACTATTTGCCACTTTTTTTTGTTTTCTAACATATAATTTGTGACTTTTAGGTGCAGGAGTTTCTATAAGCAAAAAAGTTCTTTTTTGCAGAAACTTAACCTACCGAGATAGAAACTTATACTTTTAAATTCCAATGATTTTTAAGTTCAAGAGTTTTAAAAGTTAAAAAATTATTTTTAGGTGCAGGAGTTTCTGTATGCAAAAAAGTGACCTTAACCTATCGAGCTGAGCTACTTATTCTATTTACTTATTTATTAGTTTATTCGTCCTTCTTTATAATTTATATATTTTACAAAGGACGAATAGACACTCCGTATAAAGATTAAAATTATTATAATTATTAGGTGTTTTATCCACTTGAAAGGAGATTCTACAAGTACGCCAAAAAAATACGATTGATGATTCTATATAACGTTTGCTGAAATATAACTAAAAAGTTAGAATAAACTTTAACTACTACAAATTACATTTAAATAAACAATAAATTAAAACCTATTTTCAATCTTTTTACCACAGATACTTATTTTGCTAATTCAAATAAATTTTATATATAAAATTTCCATGCCACAATGTTTGTTACCGTACTCCTCCGAAACGGCTTTACCGATTTTTACCAAATTTTATATGCGTATTCAGTAGGTCTGAGAATCGGCTACTATCTATTTTTCATACCCCTAAGTGATAAGGATAAGGGTGGTCCTCCCAGACCCCACCCCAGGGACGAACCCGAGCGGAGCGAGGGTGAGTCGCTAGTTTTCTTATAATTTTAAATCATAATTTGTATTATTCATTAAGACTGTATATTTAAGAGCTTGCTTCTCGTTTTCATTTCCTTTCATTTTTTTCATTAGTGGGTAAAAACGTTATCAAAAAGGACTGATTTGATAGTTCAATCTCTTAATGACATGCTTGGAACAGAACTCAAGTTTCAACTTAGACTTACTTATCTTAACGAAAATGGATATAAAGATGTACTAGAAGATTCGATCTAGATCTAAAGATTAAAATTAATAGCTCTGTATTTCTCTCTTTGTAAGACATAAGGGTGTACTTCTTAATAGCCCATACCTCCCATTAATCTGAATTTTAGTACACATACGGATTCCGACGCGCTGATAACTAATATGTTACTCAAAATACACCATATTTAATTTTCAATGTCAAATCTACAAAAACTGTTTTCAATATTTTTCGCATTTATCGTGATAAATATTAATTTTAGAAGAAAATATTTTCCACAAAAGTTGTAGATCATAAAAAGATTGTCATTTTTTGTTCAGTACATTTTTCGTGTATAATCAATATTTTATCAGAAAAATGCGATAAATGCAGTGGATGTTAAAGTCAAAGCTGAACTACGCTTATCTAAAGCATTTTTTTTTTCAAAGTTTTTTCTAGTCATTTATGCACTCGCCATGCGTATTAATGATTAATCATCACGTCGAAATACATACAAGTATGTGTAAATTGTGTACCAAATTTCAGATCAATTGGAGGTATGGGCTATTCGGAAGTTTATCCAGTTTGTTCTCAAACTTAATTCAATTTAGTTAATAATAGCTGTATATTCGCTGTATTGCCTTTATATTAGAAAACATGTCAAACGGTAAAATAAAAGCTCGACCCACTAAGGGTTTAATTTATAAGTTAACTGCAGTAGCTTTTATTTATGAAACATTTATATATTCAAACGATTGTTTAAAACCTTTTGTTGTATGCCCGAATAAGTAAATTAAAAAAAACGTTTACGTTTAATTAAGTTAAAGTCAGCATCGTTAATTTTAAATGAAGACATTCTTTTGAAAGTATTATAGTACATCGAATATTTTATTAAAATAGGATGGCTTAATACATACATTACTATTATAAACGTGAAATATGTATGTATGTGTCTGTACGTTTGTATTTCATCTTCACGCTGAAACAGCTGAACAGATTTTATTAACATTTAGTACACAGATAGTCTACTGTTAGTTATGATATTTTCTGATATTAAAATTTCTTCAAGCTGCTTAGGACGTAACCGAGCGACACGTGTGGAAGTCGCTATTCATATAATAAACGCCTCACACGATATTAAAGCTAAACTATAAGCAAATATAAATCACTTTTAAAATTTTGTTCATGTCATTTTGATATTTTATTACTCCATTTTTTTTTTTATTTAGTGTCGTTCCATGTTTTTACAGAAATTCAAATTTCACGTGTCACACGCGAAGTTTTTAAGTATTTAAATAAAACCAATTTCATATAAGCCTTGCGCCTTTCGAAAGTCTCTCCAAATTTCAACGTACCAAGCAACAATTGCCAAAAAATACCATAATATTTTGGAATCAAACTACTATTATAATTGCGAAAGTATGGGTATATGTTCGTTACTGTATCATAGTGTGCAGTTACACTACTCAATGGTTTAGTGTAACGGTTGCAGACCTGGATGTCCGGGTTCGAGTCTCGGGTCAAGCAAAGTTGAATTACCTACAGAGTTTTTCTATTATGGTAAGATTAAGATATTCTTAGTAGTAGCCTAGTTAGGACTTTGGTGATTTTACATCCCGTCCGGATTCATTCGGAGAGCACGTAAAGCGCCTTAGCGTCACCGGTCGTGTCGAAGTGTCGTCCCATCGGACTTTGAGAGTAAAATCTATGATCACACTATTGCACAATAATTATTATACAATACAAAAACTAAATATTTTTTTATATAGAAATCTTTTATTTAATCTCTTTAAACTACTTCTTATCGCTTTTCTTGTTTTGTTTCTAGTTATTCCAAATAATCTAAAAATACCTTGATTAGCAAATTAAAACATTTTTTTACTTTCAACCACAGAAAGAATAGGCGCAAGATTAACAGCTTTACGCACTGTCTAAAGCACAGAAGAAAAGCACTATCAACTTTCCCAATTATTGATGAGTTTTTCTTGACAGGAATACTCAATAGTTCTTCCGACCCGTTAGTTGAACCTAGAGTATTCCCGATCAAAACACATACTACCTACTACCGAGTTAATTAACTATATTACTAATAAGAAACAAAATGTATAAAATTCATCATAAAATGCCATCTAAAAATGTTACTTTTAATTCTGTGGCGCACCGTGCAGAATGCAACGTCTTAATAAGATTAAAGGCAGCAGCGAGTAATGAAAGGCTTTGTGGGCAAGGCAGAGCCCGTCCAATAACGCTACCGACACAGAATTACAAATTTAAAATAATATACCATTAAGCTATTTACACTAACTAGGTCACTATAACATATGAATATCTGATTCTGAGATTGCGAGGGAGATTTCCGAATGTTGAATGCTTATATTGCTTTTACAGGTAACAAGAGATTCACTCCGCTCGAGTGCGTCGGTAGGTGCGTAATAGAAGCGTATTTGTTACTCTAAGTCATAGTCTATATATTATGTTCTCACACAAATCCTTCCAGCCATTTATGAAGAAGTGCAAGCATACAAATATATGGACAAATTTTTCGGGTTCATTCAAATAAAACGTAGCGTATCGTTCCATTCCTCAACCTTCATAGTTGAATATTATATTATTTTATAAATACGCTTTTATTTCTTTCAAATTCAAAATATTTTTTTTAACATTAAATTATTATTTTTTTTACTAAACGTCATGAATCTATAACCATATTTGAAAGAAAAAGCGTCAGACCTGAGATTGAGGCCTCCCTTCAATACGAGGGCAATTAGGATATAGTCCACCATGCTGGCCAAGTGCAAGTTGGCGGATTTCATAAGTCTGTCGAAAACTTGTTAGGTTCTCTCAGACATGTAGGTTTCCTCACGATGTTTTCCTTCACCGTAAGGCAAGTGGTAATCATGTTAGAAATGATTCGCACATTAAAATATCAGAGGTGCGAGAGCCGGGATTTGAACCTGCTTCACTCGTTTTCTCAAGCGAGCGCATGACTGGGCTATCACTACCTTCCATGATATTATATTTAATCAAAATCATATTTCTTTTTATTTTTCTATTAACTATAATAATACAACAGGGGTGATAAGCAAGAATATTATTATAATAGCAATACTGTACTATAAATATTTGCAGACGCAATTATAGCTGTTATTTATGTTATTCGCTGTGGTTTTTAATGTGGAAATAGTATTATGGACAACAAAGCTTTGTCTTAACCTGTTTGTTTTGGCTATGTTTGCTCTAGCGAGCTCAGATAAATATATGGATACATCATTATAATATATTTAGGTTGAGTAAATGGTAGTTGAGTTACAGTAAGCTGGGCCTGAGAAATCAGGCCTGTTTTGTGTTCAATCTCATTTTTTTACAATGTTGCCAATATCACCTCTTTGAATTATTTTCAGATAGAAAATGTTTTGATATTTTATTTTCTATGTACCCACATCTACAACTATATCTAATATATTTTAATAGCAATGAATTAAAAGAACTACAATTGAATTTTATTTGTTAGACTAGCGACTCGCCCTCGCTCCGCGCGGGTTCATCCCGACTTACGTATTAACGTTTAGTTTAGATTCCTCAGAGATGAAATATTTTTTCGCAGTAAGAAATATCCTACTTGTTGACCCGGATAACCAGCTATCATCATACCAATTTTCATCAAAATCCCTCCAGTGGTTTTTCCGTGATTCGGTCACAGGCAGACGGACAAGTATTCTAAAAACTATATATTGGGACTATGTAAAATTTATAATGATGAAAATAGGCATTATTATATCGATATAATAATGGCTATTTCAATAAGATTTTCTAAAAAAATATTTAATGTATAAATTGGACTCAGAATTTTATTATATGTATAATAGATACAACTGCAAGCGCCTCAAAGGCGCATCTAAGCGTTTAAAATAGTTTTCAGGAAGCTTTCTAAACCAATTTATATGCATAAAAGCTTTATGACACCTCAACGAAAAGAATAAAACATGGAATAGAACTCGGATAAAAAAGTACGAGAAGAATCGATTTAGTGATTGGATGACCGTGTAGCCTCGTATTTTACAGAGTTTTTGCACTTTATAGATGTTGTTATCCATTAGCGACAATGCTACTTGCACTACAGCCACAATTTATGACATATATTGTCAGCATTGAAATTAGATAGAAAACGGTTCTAATAATTAGTTATAAAAAAGCGTTTTTTCAGAAATGGTAACCTATATAGATAAAATTAAAAAACAAACCCTTAATTTGCTACAAAATTTGATCCAAATCGTTAGAGCCGTTTCCGAGATACATAAAATAAATTTATATACAAGAATTGGAAGGAGTGAAAACGATATATGTATGTATTGTGAAGTCACTGAGCCTTGGAACTTAAAATTATAAGTTAATGATTCTCAAATCCCCTGGAGGCGCATTAAGAAAGGATACTTGGAAATTCCACCACAAAGTTAAAAATTATGCGAAAGTTAACGCTTATAAATCAAACTCAGACAGAGATTTCTAAATTCTAAAAATTCGAACTAAATTGCAATAAATAACTCGAATACTACATGTCAACTTCTCTAGAATATATTTACAACGATTCATCCGATTTAGATGAAACTAAAGCAAACTTTTGCGTAAACGTCTATAAAGACATCTAAGGAATTAGCACTATCTATCTATGTACATTGTACAATAGCAAACGAGTTTCAGGTAATATTTTATGATACTATTCTAAGTGCAGCGCGTGTTCGCGCAGACACCAGTGTATTATCTATTCTTTTCACTTTCAAATTCCAATGGAACCATAATTCTACACGATCGGTGTCGACAGGTCAGGTACAGTACTGGCTTTATGTGCTCTCCAAGGCACGGGAGTAAAACACCGCCAACTTCTCATCTCCAGGCTTCTTAACAGAAAGACTCAACACTTAACAAAACTTGACTTGACCTGGAACTGCAACCGAAGATCTCCGGATGCGCAGCCGTATATGCTTGCCACTAAACCACCGAGACAGTCAAGTAAACCGTAAAATATATAAAGTACATTAATTAATATTATACATATTAATATGTCATTTATATATACGAGTATATGTATGTGTGTGTGCATAACAAAGTTTCATTTTAGACCTTCGCAGAGCTAAAGTTAGCTTCCAGTAAATTATAAATAAAAAGAACCACTAAAACCTTAATAGATCTAATACAACAACTATACCTATTACTTTAATAATTTACAAATTCAGTTTTATCTTGTGCACTTACAAAAGAATAGATCTTATATAAGCATATTTCACTTTAAAAATGCAATTTTCTCGGAACAACGTAATTATGTTTTACAATATAACGTAGTTTTTATTTCATTTCTGTTCAAGTAAGGCGAAATGGAAACGAGACTTAATAGTAACATTGAAGTAATTGTATTGTGTTTGACGAAGGAAGCTACAAAATCACTGGGAAATTGGATTGAGAGAGTTTACAGTAGCAAAATGGAGAGTGAGAAATGACTCTCTTTCTCTATCTAGAGTTAAATCCGTATAACATATAATATGTTACTAAAAACAAACTAATACAAATTGAAGTATCACAATAGTAATATAATTTGTATATCGATAATCGTTATCAAGACAAATCTAACGACTACATCAAAATTGGTTCAGCCGTTACTACTTACGAGAGAGCATATGGTCAGACATACACATATATATATATATAAATACATATACGTTAAACGTATATTCCCCAAAAGTCTGTCACTCTCCTTTAAGCTAATCACTATGTAAAAATTGTTGTGTTAAGGAACCGCTAATTATCTAAAAACTAACAATTACACTTTTGCATTGTGATGAGTGAGGATTAGTGTTTTATTTGAGGCTGTGTTAGCTCATAATTTTTGGATTTTTTGTGAGAATAATAATATTTTTTCGTCTTATAACGATATTAATAATAATTATATTTCATTTTAATGGTTGTATCTTGTAGATCCCCTAAGTATTGCACGGAAACCCATATGCAACAGTAAAAAATATTGAAAGTAACATTGCTTCTCTGTTTATTGTTATTTAGTTGAGATTAAAAAAACACGGAGGAATAAAATTGAAATAATATGTACAATGTACATACACATGAAATCATTTTATACCACATGTAGAAAGACATTTTATTGAAGAAAAACGGACGAAAAACAAAATAAATAAATATTATCAATAAAAATATCTATTACAAAAATAGATAAAACCGGGTTGAGTCACTAGTATAACGTATTCCATAAAAAACCTTGATTAAATACACATTACCTTCACAACATCTGAAACAGTATTCAGATGAATGCAATAAAGAAGGTTGTTTACAGGGGTCGTTGTGATGATAAATGCGGGGCTACCGTTTTTATTTACAGACCCCGACCCTAATTTATGTAGATTACTCGCCCTATAAGGGCAGATTCCGCTCTAACTTTATGACTCTATATGATCACCTTTATCTATAAACATAGAGCTATAACCTTTATATAGAGTGGTAAATTAGCTACTAAAAAACAATACAGGAAATAAAATTTTAAAAGTAAAAAGCACGGTATTTTATATTATTAAAAAATAGTCTATGTAATAAAAAAAACCAGTAATCTCGTAATCGACAAATATATCGCGTGCAAAATAATAGCTGAATATATGACAGCGTCGAAAAATAGCACTAAAACTGTAAAATGTTGTGGAATATTCGGGTTCGTGTTTGGAAATAATTACTGATGGTAAATGTACGTCAAAACCTGTCAGCTTAAATTCTTAAAAATGACTTTTTTATACTCAATTGTAGCTTAGAGTCAAAGCTGTTGCTTTTTACAGATTGCATTGCGTGAAAACTTGTGATATAACATAGATTTTTCTTTGGCATTAAGTTGTTTTCCCTCGAAATTCTTACGATTACGTAAAACATCATAAATAATGTGACGCTTATATCAAGATTAGTGTTTTTATTAGAGAAAAATAGTTTATAAGCTTTTCAGTGCTATCTGTTACGTATAAACAAATATCTCGTCACGATAGAACAACACAAAAAAAAAACATTTCATTCCAACATAGATAAACTTGAGTTATTCTACTATGTGCCTGACTTATGATTTTCTTGTATAAACAGTTACAAAATGAACCTTACACGTACAAATACAATAATATAATTAGTAGAAGCAGGTATATAGAATCACAGGTGGTATTCATGCGATATCCCTTTAATGGACACGTAATGAAGGCTTCGACGCAACGCTCCGAGCAATCAGCGCCATTGTACGGTAAACGCACCTCCGTCTATCCTTCCACCACCCCATTGATTACAATTAGTATCATTTTCATAATTGTTATTTTTAATTAAGAAGTAGTTACATGGGATATTGTAAAAGTCGATAAATTCTGAGTTAGTTTAATTTAATTTTTTGTTTTTTTTTTATTTAATCATTTATTTCAGGCAATATTTACATAAGGATCTTAAATACGTAAACAAAGGCCCATAGCATAATATATACCTTAAAACTAACATATATATGTACATTAATTATAACTAAATCACACGAAGTGCAGACGTGTGAGCTGTGTCAGCGGGCAAACGACCTCGGAACTTTCGAAATACGACGCCCTGCGGCCAGAAGTCCTCCTTTATGAAGGTTGGCAGATGATGAGTCGGCACTCTCACCAAAAACGAATTGAAACTCGTTTTGTGGCGAGGTACCAGCCGTTCAACCCTCAATTTGAAGTTGGACCTCTTCTGGACGTAGTCTACGACATCCTCGACCTTCGTAGACCAGTGCAATCGGGACACATACAGCAGCGTCGATGGTACGGCGGGGCGCATCGCATGGTCTGGCTGGCTCGGAGCTGTGCCACAGATGTTACGGCATGAGGGCTTCCTCTTCTTCCTCTCCACTTTAGTGAAGCCCTCCTCGTCAGATTTGTGCTTTGTGGAACCCGACGGAGGCACCTGTTTGGCAGTTGGTCTGCTCCGGCTCTTCTTTTTCCCTCCATTAGAGGACCGCTTGTTTGGCGGGGTGGGTGTAGCGGCGGGGGCGGGCGCGGCTGCAACTGCGGCGTATGCACGCGGCGGGGTCATGACCGCGCTCGCACTCGACGTCATCAGCGGGGCCGGGGAGCGGGCGGCAGGCGTAGCTGTGTCGCGCGATTCGCGCACCTCAGCAGTAATCGGCGGCGACGACAAACTGCTGATGGAGTCAATTTGTGCGCCGCGACGTGTGTTTACGTTAGTGAACTCCGGTGACCTACTTACAGAACCATTACTTTTGAATGATAATAATTCTGCGCGCAGCTCACTGATGGTAGATTCGGAAATCTCTAACTTAAACTGCACCTCTGCCAGGCCAGCTTTCAGGGTGGTGATATCCTTGAGCAGCCTGGTGACGTCAACGTGATCGAACGTGACGGGTGGCAGCTTGTTCAGCTGCTTGGCCACGAAGGCGGGCACGTCGTCAGGATCGGTTGTCTTCAGGAGATTAATGATGTCCTGAAGACTTCTCTCCCCCTTTTCATCCCTTCTACGAGTGGGAATTCGGTCAGCCTGGCCGAGAGTCTCGTAGAGCAGCACCTTGCTCCTGCAAATCTCCTCTTCTTTAAAGTTCGACTTGCAGATCTGCATGATGCTGACCTCGTCCATAGAGTCGATGGCGTGCTGTATAAACGCCAACAGCTCGTTAGCTATGAGTTTTTCGGAACTCATAGCGGCTTTATCCGGCAGCGGCTAAGCCGCGCAGTACGCGAATAAAAATTCGGGTCAGAGTGTGCAATGCAATGCGCGTCCGTTACCTAGCGCGCGGACGACTGATGTCGTCTGTAATGATAATGTGCAATTCAATCCAAATTTTCAACCCAAATAGGTCCTTTATTAGGTTTACGCGTATATTTTACATTTTAATAGAACTATCTTTTCGTTTTTTTTTTTGCGGACTTATTTTGATTTTTGGTTCAATGATTGGACAATCATGGTCACTTACATCGGGAAACAAAAATCAAAATTCGAAAAGATAGTTTTATTTAAAAAGATAAAGTAAAACAAGCCACGGTACGAATTAGTATATATGTAAAAACTGATCACGTATAATAGGAGCCTCACTCGATACGATTCTAACGAATGTGTAATGGGGGTGAAGCAATCAGTGCCGCTCCGAGCAATCAACGCTATTGTACTCTAAGCGCACCTTGCATTCGATAAAATGATAATAGTAATAAGTAGTGTCTATTTGTAGAGGTGATTAAAATTGAGGTACTATTTAAAAATGTACTAAAATATTATATATCTGCCGAAGCAGCCATTACAACCATGGGGTTGTTCCAACGGCTCACTCTGCCGTCAGAGAAGTACCAGGAATAACTCGCATGGTACACCGCCCCACAAATTCTAACTCTTTGTTTCCCAACGTTAATGAGAACCCTCCCAAACCACGAAAAGATGAATATACGTTGGCGGGATGATAGACTATAAGCTGGAGTAACACAGACTATTGTTAGTAATTAAATTTTCCAAACGGTGGCGCTATTATAAATGCGAAGGTTTGTATGTATGTGTATGTTTTTTAATCTTCACGCTGAAATGTCTGGACCGATTTAAATAAAATTTTGTGCAAAGATAGATTATGACCTGGAGCAGCAAATATGTCAACTGTCACCTAGGAATGGGTAAATCACTAAAGGCAAAAGGCACTTAGTGACTTACAAGAGCGAATATGTAGAATTTAAGTCGTTTTTTTTAAATTAGCAAGATTGTATCATGTATACTAAAATAATGGCAAAATATTTAACAAATACTTTGTCATACTTTTGAATTTTTAGAGTGCCCAAAAGGTCAATTCGGGGTCTTATTACAAAAGCCAACGCTATCTATCCCTGCGTCAATTTGAGTATTCTGACTTTAAAGGACTGTATTTTATGAGGCGTTATAGGTTATATTGTCACAGAATATGTTTCAAAATGGCATTTTGATACTCTTATAACTTTATACATAAAATGGAAAGTAATAAAACAGGGATATTTCTATACAAAAAAGAATATAGGTTTTTTATTATTGCTCTATTGCAAAAGAGACGATATATTCGTCAAGTTTAGTACTAAAAACTCTTATAAGTATAGAGAAATAAATGAAAAAAGTTGGCCAAAAGCAAATCAAGCTCTGCCTAGAAATTCATTAAAAAGTTCTTTTTTGTCAATAAAATGTTAACGTTTCACGCATTTAGCAGCAAAATTAACTTTATTTCTCGTAGTAATATTACAAAATGCAAACTTATTTATACCGACCATAAAATGAATATAGTACAAGGGTAAATATTTAAATTTCTATATTAATCTTTAACGCTACGGAACCCGTGGTGTACGAGTCAGACTCGCAATTGTTCGATTTTTATTGGGAAATCCCATTAAAATTTAACCGGCGTTTTTCCCTTCAACAACGTAAAAGCCGTAAAAATGAATCGATTAGGATATTTCGGTGAACACTTTATCTTTAGCTGTCACTTTTAGTCGTTTTATTTTTTGTCCTTATTCGTTCATAAAATTCGATGTTATACATCTAAATCTATACATATAATAAAATTTTAAGTGAATTGAATCTGTACATTAAAATTTTTTTGAAAAATTTTATTGAAATAATCTTTAGATTATTAATATCGACACAGCGGCCGAATCTATAGTTTTTAGAATTTTTGTGTCTGTCTGTCTGCCTGTGACCGCATCAATCATCATCATTCTAGGGATTTTGATGAAATTTGGTATGATGGTAGCTGGTTATCCAGATCAACATATATAATTTTTACTGCGGCGAAATATCTCATCTCTGAGGAAGCTACACTAAAAGTTACAACGTAAGTAGGGACGAACACAGGCGGAGCGAGGATGAGTAGCTAGTAGGATATAATAACACTATAAATTATACTAAGTATGTATCATGTATGTATGTCTAGTCAGAAGATAGAGCGATATAAAGGGTTTTATAGCCGGAGATATTATAATATAATATTTTAGTCAACATAATTATGAACTGTCTCTCTGTTTGTCTGAGGTAATCTTTAGAACCGATTGTAATGGGACTTTAACTGAAAGATTGAAGAGTTTGTAGGGCTACGTATATGGTATATTTTATATCGAAAATATTTAAATAAAAAAAATTAAAACTTCATTAGCATAAATAACATTCCTTTACAATAAGCTCAGAATAAGCTAATTACAACGGGTTTCAGAGAAAAAATCGAAAACCTTTAAAACTAAATTATGCAAAATACGAATTCACAATTTTACGAAAAAGTCCGCTATAGCATGTGTGTATCTCCTAAGGTACACTCACAATCACTATGTTTATCTATTGAAAACGTACCTAGAATTTAGTATTTATATATAAAACAATATATTCGTGTTAAATTGTTATAGATTCAAAGTACAATTCTCATATTATTAATATCCCATTCAAATTACGCTGTAAATGACTACACCTACATATATACAAATAGCTTCGTTCGGTTTGCAGGTATTCAACTATATCAGTTTCAAAGCCAAGTACGATACGAGAATTGTAGCTTCTGTTACCGATTCTCGTGCGTAAATTTTTCTTTCTATGTATTACTAAACATGACCACCGCTTAGTATCTTAACATTTGAAATCCAAAGCTTACTGGCTTTTTGGGGGAAGATTGTAAATAAAATTGATATCTTTAATTTTTATGTTTACAGTTAAAAATAATTATATATTAATTACTAAAATCGAACACCAGGTTTTTGGCGAGCTGTAATGTATGACACGTGAAAATGTGTCACATGAGCAAAATCCCAAAGGTTCTTACCCAGTTCTAATACCAGTAGCCATTAAATAATTCAAATATTTTTTACGTTGGGACATTAACACACCGCACCATCTAGTTCCATGGTAAGCTACGAGGCTTGTGTTATGGATACCAGATAGTTGATACACTACACATATATAACTTTAAATACGTACATATTATAAATATTAATTATAGTATAGACAGTAGTTATTTCAACAGGATACTACGCTTAAAAATAGAATCGATTATCAATATTAGATTCCATTTTTACCAATTGGGCGTAATAAAAACAAATTAAGAACTAGCCGATTTTCTTTGATGGTGGTCTCTGACGTGACCTGATGACGTGATGATTGCTGTAGAGCAATCGAAACGTCGAGAACCAAAAATCTAAATAAATACGAAAAGATAATTTTATTTAAAAATGTCAAGAAAGTGTTTGCTTTAAGTTTTAAGTTTACTTTAGAATATTGTTATTAGGTTAATTTGATCTGAATAAAGGCTATTATTATTATTATTATATTATTATTATTATAAATCTAAGAAAGTATATGCGAAGGTGTGAAATAAAAAAATACTTAACTACTAGCTCTATATATAATTAGATTGCACCAGCTTTTTTGCACCTTTAGTGTAAGAGATGACTCAATTTCATTATGTTGTTTTTACACAGTTCACCGCAGTAATAACGAGCGGTCTGTACGAGTTCACTAGAAAGTAACATTACTCTAAATATACTAGTTTTTCTATGCGATTAAATGAACATGTATTTTATTTGAACTTTTCCGATATTCTAACTAATATTGTAAACAAGTTATGTCCTTCGGCTTGGTTTGTGTGGTAGGTTCGCCGACGTAAATAGTAATCAAGTTGAAAATAATTCAGCACATGAATATATTACTTAATTAAAAGATTCTGACAATACTTTCTTAGATTTACGCAAATATTAGACATTTTAAATATACTCGTAACTATCTTTTCGGATTATTTTTAAAATGTTTGGAATTAAAATCAACAAAATATATTGTAGGGTACTTTGGTGCCATTTTTGAATTCTTGAAATTATTTTTGTAAATTTGTTGGTAGACATTGTAACAAGTAACGCCATTGAGACGACTAAAACCTCAGTCTCTCCCGTGACCATGATTGCTGTAAAGCATTCGAAACGTTTGGGAATCAAAAATCAAAATAAATCCGCAAAACAATCCGAAAAGATAGTTTTATTTAAAAAATCTAGTAAGATGTATTGTGTTAGAAATATTTTGATAATTTAATTAAATTCGTACAGTTAATTTCTAATAATGCATTTCCAAATCTTCCAAACATCGTTATTATATTTACTCGTCACCATTTCCCCGGAAATTGTGTTAATAATTTCATTTAGATCTTAAAGCGGAATCGGAAAGTTCTGGAACGTAGTTGGAGACGGACTTTTTGAAAGTAACTTGTAACTTTTTCAATATTCTTGCAGAAAAAAGGTTTTTCACGAACTAAAAGTATTAAAAACTTGACTACTAATTTAGCTGCATTGAGTTTGAATTTGAATAGTGCTCTGGATGGACTTTAAATGAGACAGCCGTAGTGGAAATTATAAAAGAAAACTTGTTTAGTGACTATTTTCATATATATGTACATTATTATTTGTTTTAGATTACAATAACTATTGTTTTTCTAACACAACAAGTGAAATGGGGTAACTCAGTATGAAAAGGTCGCAGGTTCCATTGGATACAAAATTAGCCATAATAGAGTTAATTATACAGGACTTCAAAGAAAATTAAAAGAATTACATGTATTCTGAGAAAATACTCATTTCGAACGAATTCTTTTAATATCTTCATAAAACAAACCGAAGAGGTTTCTTAAAAATATATTTTTAGAAACGCAGGATAAAAATAAATTTCTTTTTTAGTTCTGGGCTCCAACAGAGTAATTTTCTCAACGATAAACCGTTTCGATCCCGACAAGCGTCAATTGAGGCAATCTCGATACTTTCTTGAGCAAATCGTTGCTATAAAGCTGCTGTTACATTCGCCTCATACTTTACACTTAGTTCTTTAAAATTCCTTGTTAAAGAAAAACTTTTTAAGAAAAAGTGAAAACCGACTCAAGGTAAAGCTCTTTAGATATTTATGAATTATACAAAATGGTGTATGATATTCTGGTGTTTATTATATAATATGTACCAGTATAATATCTAACTAGATGCCTATTGTAAATTATTAAACTTTATTTTTTACTTTTTGTTGCTTAATTGAAGTCAGTTTAATATTTTAAATTAAAATATACACAATAAAAAATATTATGTACTATAATATTATTAAATCATTTCAATTTCGACGCCATTTATTCTGAAAAAAACAATCTTTAAACTGTATAATACATCGATCACTAGTTGTGTCGGATTGTCGCCTCACACTCACACTCACACTCAGAGTCAAATGAATCCCATCAAAAACATAACATGTAAAAAAATTGCAAGTCTCGCAACGCACATAGTTTTACACTGTAATATTGACAAGAAAGTTTCTTATCTCAGTGCATTTTACATGGCCTAAATCATAATAATTTTATAAATACGAAAGTTTGTATGTTTGTATGTGTATGTTTGTTGCTCCTTCATGTCAAAATAAAATAATTTGAATAGTCCACAGATAAACTATGACTTGGAGTAACACAGAGGTAAGATAACACTGAGAGGCATCTAAGAATAAGCGAATCAATGGCAAGCCGCTAGTTCAGTATAAAGAAATACAAAAATAGAAGACCATTTTAATAAAAATAGCGAAATCTTACTAAACAACGCATGGGGCGTAGCTATGGCATTAGTTAAAACGGATTTATTGTGTACACCTAAAGAACACTAAATTCTATTTTATTTGAACAATAATTACTTTAAATCCCAACGTGGTTCATTGTAACGTTACTAGAGATTAATGTTGCCGATCTAAGATGTAGACTTTGCAGGGCGGAGACGAGCTCGTTAAATATATTTGTAGCGGTTTGATTGCCGAACTGATCCCGACATTTACAGCACTCGGTGCTTTAATTGGACAATTATTGAATTTAAACTTAGTTTAATCCTTTGTTACTTATTATATCCTATAACTTACCATGTGAGTTATTAGGAATTTATGTCTTAAGATAAAACTCGCAGTTTCGACACCCGACACAATGTTATAAACAAACTTTAAAAGTGAATGTTTTTTCAATTTGGGCTATGTTTTTTTTTGCGCTATGCGATTTTTCGTCTCTTAAAAGCCGATTTTAATATATTTTTTTATTCTATAGGAAATATCTTGAGTATCGGAACTTAGAAATTCATGCCATAGTATTACAAACAAACGAACAAAAAACGTTTATTCTTATAATTATTTTATGCAGATATTCAAATGAAGAGTATAATTAATTTAAAAATATATATTAATGTTGCATTCGCTAAGGCAAGTATTTTTGGTACATTCAATATACGTGCAAGAATAAACCTGTGACCTTCAGTTTAGTATTACAATTTCTATGCTGTATGGTCACTCATTTGGTCGTCGAGTAAATTAATATTTTTAAATGTTTTTTTAAATGTACTTTAGCTTACCTCTAGGAGTTCGATAGCGTTTTAAGGGAAGCCAAATAAGCTGTCTTTCTATTATTTATCCCTCTGAAACTCTTATTCCTTAATCTTTGGGATAAAAATAAGCTACCACTTTTATCACTTACAAGTCATTCTCACCTAAAACATCTATGCGCTAGTGAAAGTTCTATAAAAACAGTTTAGACATTATGGAGTTAAGTGGGAACAAACAGAAAGATAGACAATTATAAATGATTGTTTGGACTTATAAACCTTAATACTTTCTTAGATTTACGCGAATATTTGACATTTTAAATAAAACTATCTTTTCGGATTTTGTCGCGGATTTATTTGTATTTTTGTTTCCCGACGTTTCGAATGCTTTACAGCAATCATGGTCACGGGAGAGACTGAGGTGTTAGATGTCTCTAAGGTATTATATAGTTGCTACAGACAGCCTACCCACAATTAACAAAATGAATTCAAAAAATTGAAAAATGGCACTAAAGTACCTTACAATATTTTAACTTTTAACTTTAAACATTTTTATATAATTTTAATTAGCTTTATAATTGAATATAGAATATTATTTATTTAATTTGAGCTGTTATTATTATAATTATTACAATTTTAAAAATATTAATTATTAATCTACATTTTTAGTGTTGCCATTATTATATTTATAACCATAAAGAAAAAATCATAATATATTAATTATTTAAGCCACAATTGATCTATGTGTAATTTGAAAAAGTTAAGATTAATTAAAAATAATAATTTTAATTTAAATTTGCTATTATTTAAAAAACAAATTATTAAGCAACACATTACTACATACATTTACAATTGAAATGTATGTAGTAATGTAATTCAATTGTAAATGTATGTAGTAATGTGTTGCTTAATAATTTGTTTTTTAAATAATAGCAAATTTAAATTAAAATTATTATTTTTAATTAATCTTAACTTTTTCAAATTACACATAGATCAATTGTGGCTTAAATAATTAATATATTATGATTTTTTCTTTATGGTTATAAATATAATAATGGCAACACTAAAAATGTAGATTAATAATTAATATTTTTAAAATTGTAATAATTATAATAATAACAGCTCAAATTAAATAAATAATATTCTATATTCAATTATAAAGCTAATTAAAATTATATAAAAATGTTTAAAGTTAAAAGTTAAAATATTGTAAGGTACTTTAGTGCCATTTTTCAATTTTTTGAATTCATTTTGTTAATTGTGGGTAGGCTGTCTGTAACAACTATATAATACCTTAGAGACATCTAACACCTCAGTCTCTCTCGTGACCATGATTGCTGTAAAGCATTCGAAACGTCGGGAAACAAAAATACAAATAAATCCGCGACAAAATCCGAAAAGATAGTTTTATTTAAAACTTATAAACCTTGCAATTATATAAGGTCTATATGGGGAAGCTATTTTGAGATCACAGTTAAAGTCCTTAACTTTACTTCGAAGTACAAGTTCAGTGCAATAATACTTTTGAAAGTACACACAAATTGTGGTTAACGTACAATTTCGAACTAAAGTCATAACATTATTTACTCGATGTCGATGTTGACAATACGGAGGCGAGTATTTAATTGAATTTCTCGCTTGTTTTCCGTCTCATCGACTATTTGCGAACTGGAATGCGTCGACTGCGAGGTAATACCTTTGAATATTAATAAATACCTCATGATAATATCATGTTAACATCTTTATTATTTATCGCTGTATTCTCTATTTACTAGAGAAATACATATATACCTATGTGTATATCGGAAATATATAAATATTTATATGAGTTTTTTATACTTTATACATCACTAAAATTGTACAATTGCAACTCCTGAACAATAATTTTCATATTTGTTTGTCTGTGTCTTCTAATTTCTGGAACTGCTGAACCGATTTTAAGGGGTCATTCACAGGTTTGATTTTGTCTTAAAAGTTTGTTGATTTCAAAATTATTTTCAAGTAATCATTCTACGCTTAGGAACGGAATTTTCTGTTATTTATATGAAACCCTTCACCCTTGATGCAAGCAAACCTGATTTTTACACGTGTTCATGTAATAACTTGATTATTACACGTCATCAAAAAGCTAAAGGCAAAAACAAAAAAACGAATAACTTGTTAGGTAGGTTGTTAGGTTAGGCATTATTTTATTTTGGGAGCACATACAATATACATACATTGCGTTTTTGGCAAAACGTATAGTCGAGTGGAAGTGAAGCAATGGCGGGACGTTTAATAATAAAAATATTTACTTATTTTCTTAATTTTCATATTTTTTTCATTCATATTTTCTCCATTGATTAAAAATTAATATTAAAAAGAAACAAACTCAATCAATATTATTTACCCAATAAGTCTCAACACAATCTAAGCGTATATAAGAAAAAAAAACTTAATAAAGATAAATAAGCAAATAAATACCAACTCTAAGTTTAAGTTAGATGGGAAAGCTATAAAATAAAGCACGGTCGTTGTATGCTCAGTAGCTCTGCTCAGTAAAACAGGCCACTGCATAATTTAGACTTGAAAAGTCTACTTGTCGAAGTTTCTGCTGGAATGAACTAAAATCTAAACTGAATTTCACTTAGTATTCTATTAAAATAATAGGAACTTGTGAAAGACACTGTCGTGTAGCAGAAGTTGTTCTTTCACATTATACTTCTAAGTTTATTTTTGTTAGAGGCAAAATAATATATTTAAATTCACAATGCACTTAGGCTCATACAGGAACTTTTAGTCATTCCACCCGAGGTAAGTGGTAGGGAGCCTGCTCGATATCCTCTCGGAAAGCAGTTTTTCAAAGCGGAGTCTGCGAGAAATAATATAACTTATGTATAGTCAATATTTAAAACTAGCTAGAATCAGATAAAATCAAAAACGTAGTAAGGAAAATATTGTTTACTTTAATACTAAAGTTTTTGACAAACAAACAATAATATTAGTGTATTATTAGTGTTAGTTGTGTATTAGGCCCTCCTTTCAATTCAAAGGGATCAGGCCATAGTCCACCATACTGGCCAAGTACGGCTTGGCAGACTTCACTTGCCTTTCAAGTGGTTTCCTTACGATTATATCGTTCACCATATTAGCAAGTGTTAATCATTTACACATCAATTGGTCCTAGGAGTGACCCGGGGTTGAAGACGCATCACATAGTATTTCAAGCCACCACGTTATAAATGTAAAAAAAAAATAATAGAAAACGAAAAAATTCTAGTCTCTATTTCGCATTTATTTACTGGAAGGCTATCTAATTTATTTTATTTGCAAAAACAAACAGCTTAAAGCTTTGTATATTTGTTATTTGTGTATCGCATTTATTTGTACTACGTGTTATTCTGAACAAACTCGCAATGTGCTTGTAAACGGTAAAAGCTAAGCGTCTCGTCTGAGACACTGCACCTAATGCCCTTATTAACCTACATAGATACGGACCTACTTTCTTTAAACAAATCGGTAGTTTTACTCTTTGAGACTTATATGAATGGTTGAAATTACTTACCTGCATTAGTAGATAAGAATACTGTTTTATTTATTAATAATATTCTATAGATTAATAAGTTCACCTAATTTCTATAGAGTTTATGGTAAAGTAAAGACAAAAGACGTTCATATTATAAAAGTATATTTACCATGAGGTTATGGGTTTGAATCTATAATAATTAATTTAATAACGGGCTTTTCTAATGGCTACCCTACTTAAAGTAAAATTCAATTTATTTCTCAAACCCAAATCCTAACCCAGTCTCAATACAGAAACGAGGTAAATAAAGTAATTATGTCGACAGGCTTCAGTAAAGGAGCTTTAACATAGAGAGTCCCCAAATATTGTCTAAATATAACGTCTTGAAGACCATCAAATAGACCACGAATTAGGAACTATACACACTATTCCACAAATACTAAAGTTCTATTTCTAGGATTAGAAATAACATATATACACACTAGCACTGTGATGTTAACGTTGATATAAAGTACCATATACGTTAATCCTGAATATGAGCTATTTAAATGCGAAATTTCACCCAAATATGTCAAGCCGATACGGCGTATTATAGGTGCTTGTAACAAATGCACACACTAAGTTACTCCTTACTTAATTCCTACACTTAGTGCTATTACTATAGTGATGTTCTCCCACAGATATATCTTTCTCCATTTATTTCGCAATACATAGTATTTTTAATGGGATTGCGAAAATATATAACTAAAATGAATTTTCTAGCAATATCCGCCCTGCATTCGCGCAATACGTGGACGTTCGCAATACTCTTGGTCTAATAAAATTATAGTTCTACGTGAGTCAATATAATATTAACATTAATATATCTTGATGACTGTGAATCTCTACTTTATTATACACTAGGGAGTTACCCTCGTTTCGCTCGGGTTCGTTCCTAGGCTGCTTTCCCATACAAACTTTCATCCCCATTTTAACCCCCTTAAGGGATTATTTTCAGGATAAAAACTATCCTATGTTCTTTCCAGGGTCTCAAACTATCTTCTTATCAAATTTCATTTAAATTGGCTTAGTAGTTTCGGAGCCTCTTCGGTACAAGCAAACAAAAAATCAAATCTTTCCTCTTTATAATATTAGTACCTATAGATAATTGTACTCAGGGGACATTTTTCAGACGATCAGAACAAAAAATATGAGCACGTCTATTTATGAAATCATGCCGTTACTGTTTTAACTTATTTATTAGCTTTTCAAGGGAAACATACAGTACAATAAATAATTACATTATAAAACATATAAAGGTATTAAAACCAATAAAGTTTCCACAGATATCTAATACATAGTGAAGCTTATCACCACAATATGTTACATAAAAATTTAGGATATAAAAGTAACCGAATGGTACCACTTATGATCTATACTAATATTATAAAGAAGTAAAGTTTGTGAATTGTGAGTTTGTGACGTTATAGGGGGTAATCTTTGGATCTTCACTCGGTCCCTGTGTCAAATTACACATAGAACAATTATGTGGCTTAAATAATTAATATTTTATTTTTTCTTTATGGTTAGAAATATAATAATGGAAACACTAAATATAGATTACTAATAAATATTTTTAAAATTGTAATAATTATAATAATAACAGATAAAATTAAATAAATAATGTTCCACATTCATTTATCAAACTAATTAAAATTATAAAATATCTAAAGTTAAAAAATATTGTAAAGTACTTTGGTGCCATTTTTCAATTTTTTGGATTCATGTTGTTATTTGTGGGTAGGCTGTTTGTAATCCGTAATATAAATAATATAAAATAAATAATAACCCGTCCCATGTCAAGGAGACCGCGTCTAAAGTGGGAGCTGCGGCGGAGAAGGCTGAACTACTTAAGTTGCGTAAATACACCTCCCTTAGTCAAAATTATGTTTTTATTCTATTTGCTGTAGAAGCCCTTGGCCCATGGAGTCAAAGTGCTAAGCTCTTCTTAAAAGACATAACACCCCGTCTTATCACCTCTACTGGTGACAGGAGGGCTAGCGCATTTTTCGCCCAAAGAATCGGCATTGCCATTCAACGGGGGAATGCGGCTAGCATTCTTGCCACTATTCCACGCGGACATGACTTGTACAGTAATAACTAAGTGTACATATGTTTTGTATATATAATTAAGTATATTTGTAATTTTCTTTTTGTAAATAAAGTTGTAATTTTATATGAAAAAAAGATAGTTTTATTTAAAATGTCAAATATTCGAGTAAATCTAAGAAAGTATTAAGATAAGTATATATTATCCTTGCATCTTTCCTATTACTATTTTCTAAACTTAATTAAGAGAATATTTAGAAAATAGGTCATCCGTTTATAAGTATTACTAATAAAAAATATCTAACGGATTAAGCGACAAAAACGCTACATTTAATTGATTGGAAAATTGTAACATAATCTTGTTATTTTGTATACTTTAAAGCAATATATTTGGAAATTGTGGTAGGACAATATTCGTCTTTTAATAGACGTAGACAAGTAACTTTATAACCAACTAGCGACCCGCTCTCACATTGCTCAGGCCCCAGGCACCTAAACCACGCGTTACCTTCAATAACTATTTACACTGTAATACAATACAAATATTATCTATACATACATATCTATACAGATAAATAAAATTGAAGTGTCTGTTTGTAATGTTTGTAATGCCAAAATAACAGCGTTTTACTAAATGCATATGAAATTATATACGGTACTTATAAGAAAAACACAATTTAAAAAAAAATGTCTGCCTGTCTGTTTGTTCCGGATAATCTCTGTATGTATGTATCATGCAAGTGTAGACAGCAGACACCTTAGTACTCAACCGATAGAATTACAAATTGAACAAAACCTAACATTAAAAAATAACTAGAGAGGCTGTTAAATTTCGGTCCTAAGCTCCTTTAAACAAAGTGGCCACAAATAAAGCTTAAATTAAGTTATACTGTAATTATAATTACAATATTATTATTATGAATTCTGGCATAATACAAAGCTTTTCGTTATATTCTAAGTAAATTCCCTGAAGACGCAATGTTCTCTTAATTTTGGTAACAACAATATGAAATTGTATACGTGATTTCAAGGCTTCATATTATATCTCTATTATAATACTTTACTATACAATATATTATTTTGATTTTTTATCCAAGATCTATATTGTACTACGTATAGTTTCAAGGTCCAATGTTTTGCCCATATTATATTATATAATACTAGCGGACCCGACAGACGTTGTCCTGTCTACACGTCTTTAATTTGAAAATTTCAAACTTTTTTTAATAAGCTAAAACATTCTGGACCATTTTGATGAAAATTATTATTCAAATTGTGAATCTAAACTATTCTCAGATCCCCTTGAACACACACAAAAAATTTCATCAAAATCGATCCAGTCGTTTGAGAGAAGTTCAGTGACATACACACTCACAGAAGAATTATATATATAAAGATTGTGTATATATTAAATTACATATTATTTTTGTATGATGTAGTATAATAGTCTCCTCATTTTTACATACTAGCGACTTACCCTCGTTTCGCTCTGGTGCGACCTTTCGCACATTTTTTTTTTGGAGCGGAGTGCTTATTCTTTTTCTACAATAAAATTAGCCTGAGTTCCTCCTTATAACATCAGCTATCTGCCAGTGAAAGTCCTGTCAAAATCATTCCAGCCGTTTCGTAGATTAGTTGAAACAAACAGACAAACAGTTTTTTTTTTAAATTGTGTTTTGTTTTATAAATACCGTATATAATTTAGTTAAAAGCTATTGTTTTGACATTACAAACAGATACTTCAATTTTATTAATCTGTATAGATATAATTATTGACATACTAATAAATCAATAAGACATGTAGTTTATTGTATGAGAAGCTTTCTATAAAACAAATATTTATCAGTTAATGTTATATTTGAAACACTTTAGAGATCGGAATGCTTAAATAAATAACTAACGAGTGCACAATATTATGTGCGTACAATGTTTGTCTGTAATCCTGTCGGTCACATTATACATACATATTTGTATATCTGTCTAGAACAGTATATTTTTCCTACAAATGTATTTAAACTTTATGTTACAAAATAATAATAATAATAATAAACATATTAGATACTTTCTTAGATTTTCGCGAATATTTGTAACATTTTAAATAAAACCATTTTTTCGCATTTTTTCGTGGGCTTAATCTGATTTGACTTGAATATTTAAGATTGCTGTAAAGCATTCAAAACGTCGGTAAGAAAAAATCAAATAAATCCGCGAAAAAAATATTTTATTTATAAACACTTAAAAATAAAAAAATAAAAATTTCAGTTAAATAATATACCTTAACAGTTTCTCACCTAACCATAGAATTTCAAACTCCTCAACTAAGAAAGGGTTGGGGTAATAAATTCAATTGTACCCTACACTCACTAAGCGACCCACTAGATAACGAGGATGAGGTTTGTTAAATAAATATATTTTGATGGGCTTCAATAGAGAGGGCTTGGTAAATCAGTATTAATGTTGTAAGTAAATCTACGTAAAGATCTTTTCTGTTCCTTATCAGAGGGACTTAGATAATATGCCATTCTTAAATAGTTGTATTATATAAATGTAAAGATTATATATACATAATCCATACTTTAATGTTATAAATGTGAAAGAGTGTTTGTTTGTTTGTTTGTTTGTTCGTTCATTCATGGAACAGAGTGTCAGATTGACGTGATCTTTTTTGGCTGACGAGTGAAATAGGCTACTTCTAACTGCGGGAGATGATCTCATTCTCACGGGAAAACACGTTACAATACAACCCAAAAAAATATTTGTTATCAGAATTACTTGAAATTTGGTATTTATGCTCATCAATACAATTAAAATTTATTTGTTTTTTTAGCATTTTTCGAAATTCATCCCGTAAGATGGTAAAATGGAGGATGAAAGTTTGTATAAAGCCTACCTTTTTACAGGTTTTTTTGTAATTTTAGCACTAGCAAAGTCGCGGGTTCTGCTAGTAGTATTATAATTTTATGACATAATGATTAAATTTGCCATTTTAATACCAATTTTAATTTTAATTACAATCTTCAACGACTGTAGAATGACATAATGTGTAAGACAACGTGATCAGCCTTCACTTCGCTTCTATTCGACCTTACTACATCCAATGCCAATACTATCTTCGAATATCTATTCCGCAGAAATCAGGACATACCTAAGTGAATTTTTATCGTGGAAAAATAAAAACCTAGGAATAAAAAGTCACCTACGTTTTTTTTCACACACCTTATCTAAGTCTATGTAAAAAAATCCATAATCTGATGCTGCGCAAGCTCATTTAAAATATGTTTGACAAAAAAGAGATACGGAACAAGTTTTTTAGTAAAAAATAGTTTAAGAAATAAGTTTACCTAAAATAGTTTTAAAAACATTGTATTAAACAATTCTAATTACATAGCTTCTAAAAATGCAATAATCAGTAGCAACATTAACTGGAAAGCCTTCAGCGAGAAGAGCAAGAATTCAATTTCGCGCTTACTTTTCTCCCTAATTGATGGGGTGAGTTGCCCCACTTGCTTTACTCGAAGCTACTGTAACTTTCGATACTATTTGTATAAGAGGAAACTTGTTGTTAATAAACAACTTGCAGTTGTAAAGTCAATTAAAAACAAAGTTTATCTTTTTACTATTAAGATTTATGTTACTTTATGTTGAAAGTTAATAAATACTGAAGTTTTAAACCCTAATATATCAAAGATAATAAATGATATTGATGATTAGAATGAAACTATGAATATGTACTTACTGCTTAAATCACATATTCCTAAGCTGGTTCCTAAGAAACGATTCCATGAAGGTCACATTATGTGTCAAATGCAAATCACTAGAATTCTATAAAAAAAACCGCTAGTCGATACATTATGAGAACACAAAAAACCGAACTGTGCTGCCATTTTATCTTGTATGATTGGGTTAGTGGATATAATTCATCCGTCATCTCGTTCTTGTCTCGAAACTTGGTCATCCTAATGAGGATAACGACTGAGAAGATCTAAAACCAAAACCACATAATCTCTGTTATAGTATATTTCAACATTTTCCATAAGTAATATAAAAGGTATTACTTATTAATGTAGAGAAGACAAAAACTGAACTACTGAAGTGAGGCAAGCACCGACAAACTAATTTAGTTGATTTAACAAAGTTCTCGCGTTATTTCAATGTAAATTAGTAAGGCAAGGCAAATACGCTGAATAACTTTCATCGAACTTATTCATTGAAACTGCAGTTGTCACTTGGCAAGTAAAAGTTCTATGGCCAATATTGAATAATTGGAAATTGTACGTAAAGGTAGGAAAAGGTAAAGGCAGGAAGTAACAAATGTCAGGGATTTTTTTGAAATTAAAGTATTTATAATACGTATTATATATCGATATCTGAAACTCATGAAGAACAAAAAAAAACCTCAAGATGTACCTAATCGAATCCGCATCATCCTCTAGCGCAGTCGCTCTTTGACTACATAAGATCTTGTTATGATAACATTACATAAATAAAGGAACAATTTATATGAAAAATATTATAGAAGACATAATTTTCGAAGCAGATCTAATTACAAAATGGCAGAATCATTTGGTGTGCAATATAAATGTAAATGTTCGAAGTGAGCTACGGCGCAACAATCTCACGTGCTGTAAATCTGCTTAATGAGACGTTCCACTCTATAATTCAGGTCGGATGCCCCAAAACTGTACCTGACTTCACTTAATGTTGCATTAAAAAAGTTAGGTAGAAGAAATTGTTTCGAGCCCAATCGCATTAGCGACATCAACCGAGACCACGATCGTATAAGCCAATTGTTCTTATGATAATGAACGTTGTGTGATGACAAACTTTTATTTCATAAGTACATAATTTTAAATAAAAAAATCTAATTGTAAACATTATATATAAAATTCTAAACTCCTACTACTAAAAGTACCAACCATATATACTATTATAGAAATTGTGAAAATTTGTACGTTTCTTGATGGAAAGTACACAGATATCCTTGGTATCACACATAGGTTATAATAAAATTTGCCAAAAGGTACTACCAGTATAAAGCATTATAAATACAAAAGATACCTGGATATTCATCCAAGCGAACGAGGTTAAGTCGCTAGTAAGGCATGAAAGATAGTTTATTTTTATTACCTTTTTATTATTTATTGATAATTTTATTATTATTATCTCCTGTATTATTTTAGCCAAGGTTTCCGATCTCAAGACTAGTCTCTGCGCGGTGAATATTATACATAGTTAACTCTCTATTTCTTTCTGATTCCAGGTCCAGTATAACGAAAATTCGATACGAATAGTAAGCAATCAGGCATAGGACTTGCTTTCCGAGTCACGGTATCTAAAACCGCCAAATTCCAAACTCTGTTGGTAACCAAATCTGTTACTGAGAATAAATATCAATTTGTTGGCCTACCCGGGAATCGAACCCAAGATCTCGTAATCTGTAACCACTAGCACACTAGACTTTATAAAAGATATTAAACGATTACAAGGCATATTATGTAATATTATACTGGTTTTAAACTATATACATTATTTTAATAATATAAACAAAGTTCAAGTACACTCGCTGATCAACAGGTGGCTTATAAAATATTCAGTATTTTCTGGGTTATACGCAAGAGGTTCAAGTATTATCGATGGGTGTACTTGCTCATATGATTAAAGTGAAACTTAAATAATGTTATAAAACTCCACACTTCTACTCTCCATACAAGAATTCTCTCCATAAAAGAATTTCGCTTAGTTACAATTTTTTTATATCTATACATATAATAAAATTCTATCTGAGTCAAATCTGTACATTAAATATTTTTTTGGAAAATCTTATTGAAATAGACATTATTATCGATATAGAGGCCGAATCTATAGTTTTTAGAATTTTTGTCTGCCTGTCTGTTACCGCATCACAGAAAAACTACTATACGGATTTTGTTAAATTTGATATGGTCATATATATTATCCGGGTCAATATGTAGGATACTTTTTACAGCGGAAAAATATCTCATTTCTGAGATAAAATACAAAAACTGTAATGTAAGAGTATACTAATATGTAAAACCTAAGAATTTGGTTTTCGGTCATCTGAACTCGGGCGAAGCCGCGGGCAATGCTAGTGTATAGATAAATACATATTTTTATACTTTTAACGATATACAAATAGTATAGTAACTGGAGTAAGTATAAAAAATGTTTAAAAAGTAGGTATAATATAAAAAAAAAACAGGTATAATTCAGAGCCAGCTATCGCATTCATTTAAAATAAAGCGTAAAAAAAAGTGTCTTAAAGTTAGCTTAAGTGATTTTTTCTTTATTTTAAGGTATATGCAAAGGCTATAAGGGTTTAAGCGAGAGGGCAGGCGCTAGTTTTATATAAAAATACTAAAAAAAGTTAAGCACGTTTGCATACAAGAAAACTACAAAAAGTATAAGCCAGGCCCTGGCTATTTAGGTCAGCTCCAATAAGACTGCGAAGAATTCTCATTTGCATGTGTAACTACTAACTATAGAACGGTCTTGTTTGGGAAAAGTATTGCTAAGCACTGAATATTAATTTATAAATACACTACCGACTCACCCTCTCTCCGCTTGGGTAGGTTTTAACTCCCTAGATACGTTTTAACAGTTAGTATAGATTTCTCAGAGATGAGATATTTTCTCGCAGTAAAAAGTATCCATCATATATGCTGACCTGGATAACTAGCTATCATCATACCAAATTTCATCAAAGTCTGTGGAGTGGTTTTCTCGTGATGCGGTAACAGACAGACAGCCAGGCAAAAGTTCTAAAATCTATAGATTCGGCCTCTGTATCGAAAATAATAACTATTTCAATAGGATTTTCAAAAAAATATAAAGTACTACTTTAGTGAAGTAACATTATACACACACATACAAGCTTTCACATAATATAATATAACAAAAGTCTGATTCACAAACGTACAAGAATATCCAATCATATATTATAATTTTAACGTTTTTGAAATAATTTAAAGAAAAAAAAACCATTTACTCGTGAATTTCATTTATGTAGAACACACAATTTCTGTATGAATCAGTTAATATTGTAAATGCAGCGGAGATGATACGAGTTAGCTATGATTTAGGCTGTTTGATTTCAAAGTGATGAAATGTAGCGAATATATTTTAGTAACATGACCCCAATCGAAAATGTCTATACAGTATATATTTACGCGATATAAATTAGTCAACTACTAATTATTAAATAGCTTAATTATTATGTTCCTGTTGCATAATTACATACACCTGTACTGTATACAACATGAACGTTGTGTTTTTAAATCTGGTTCTAACTGTGAGGTGTATGATGTATCAAATTGCTGCGTGTAAGAAAGTGACTTTGAAAATTAAATTATTTCGGACTTCCTTATTTTTAAAACTTACTGGATCGATTATGATTTACGAGTATAATTAAACAAATTAGATAATTAAACAAATTAGACCACTTTAGTTCGGTCAATCAATAAGTAGGTAGGTCGTAGCTTTGAGAGCTTATTGGTGAGAAACATTTTGTTTCATTATATCTATCATTTTATTGTCTAGCACCTGTTATTGTGCATAGAAACGTTTAAAGATACTAATTATAATTTTTCTTATTTCAATCATGATATTAAGTATTATAATAAAAGTTGCCTTGAAATCAACATTGGAAAATTTCACGGCAAAACCAATAAACTTGTAAATAAGTCCCTTGAAATAGGAAAATACTTTCAATCGAGTTAAATTTAGAATGCCTTCAAAGAAATCTGAGTACAATCGAATGTTTTATATGAAATGAAATCAAATAAGAATTCATTGGGGATGTACTGTAATCTAGTTACACGTCAAATGCAGGAATGAGTCGAACCCCTTCATGAATATGCGTGGCGTGTCATCAATAAATCTGTTTCAATCGTCCGGCCTAATGTCAGGGATCAAATTAATACCGGAATGTCACGTATCCGGCGGCTAATTCTCTTCATGTCCCTTTGGGTATGAATTGTTGTGTAAGCTTGTTTTGATAAAGAACAACTTTTTTGTTTGACAAACAATCTACTACTATATTTTATTACTAGTTCCATGTGCTTACAATATTCAGACTAATAATTTTCAAATGATCCATTACCTCTTACATACCGTCTACTATACAGTGTTAAAATGATAACAGAAACTTTTACGTACATGCAGTAACAACTACCACTAGGCATCTTTGTGTAGACGCGAAAACCCACGCAATCTCACTGCTGTCAAAAATGTCTTGACATGAAAACCCGATATTTTTACATGACCCATCCACACACAGAAGCTGTTTGTCTCTGTGTAAATAATTACCCATAGTTAAATTAACTGCAATATTACATCAGAACTTTCCTCCATTAGCATCATAAATAATAATCTTCTATATGTAGCTCCCAAGTACTTAAACCGCAAGAGATATATTTTACAGCCCTTAGCTTACAGCATTTGAGACGTCAAACTTCATTCATGTGACAATCAAAATTTTACGAACACGTTTGGGCTATAAATTCTTTACTATAATAGCACATTATTTAATACCTACTTCATTTTTATGTAAACTGCCTCGGTAGTGTTGTGGCTAGCATGTTTTTTTTGAGGTCTGTGTTCGAGTCTTTGGATGTGCCAAATTAAGTTATTGAGTCTTATTGTTTAATCTCAGTAACAACCCGGATTTGTGAAGTTGACGGTGTTTCAGCCCCATGCCTCGGAGAGCATGTAAAGCCCTCAGTCCTGTGCCTGATCTCTCACCAGTCGTGTTGAATTATCGTATAGATAGTACACTAGTTGTGCACTATAATATCTTCTGCACAGTTGGCTAGTCTCAGTGAGATCGGCCGCCGTAGCTGAAATCAGTCAGGAAAATATTATCATTTCTACGTAGAATTTAGCAGATTATGGCCATAAAATTTATTTCAATTTAAATAATATTTTATATTATTATTTTTAATTAACTGGAGTTAGAGAAAGCAGGCAGTCTTATGCTTTCTTACTTAACTACTTGTCAATGTAATTCGATTGTCACTAAATAAAAAATAAACGTTCAATAGAAACATCAAGTAGCAGGCAGATCACTGCAAAACGCGTAAATTCAATTTCACGCTTACTTTCCTCTATAATAAATGGAGTGTGCCGCTCCGCTTCCATTGCTTGCTCGTAGCAGTAGCAGCTTTCAGTACTAATCGTTAAAGTGAGAACTATAGAAAAGTAACATAGAAAATATATTGTTGAATTATAATTACAAGTTTCATGTGGTCATTCCAATGGCCAAAATTCGTCTATAGTAATTGTTTTTATTTTTATTGATAATGCTAAAGCTCAATATCAACTAAAAAAAATCATTTGCCAAGCAGAGGAAAAAATGGTACTGAATTGTTAATTTGTCTTCAAATATTTATATAATAGTACCTGGGCTACCGAGCTTCGCTCGGAGTTTTTGGACTAAAGTACAATTTTCTTTTTTTTTTTAAACTAAAAACTTGAATGAATATTAAAATAATTCCGGCCGTGATTCGAACCCGGACACCTACGATTGTCAATCTTGTACCTTGACCGCTTGACCATGATGCTTATGCCCGAGCGTGCGTAATTATCGACCATATTTTCTTTCGTGGAATAATGCGAAAGAAACCCGCATGAAAGTTCGAAAACACGCATTTTCCCAGACATAAGACTAATCTAGATCGATTTATAGCCCCCAAAACCTCCGTGTACTAAATTTCCAGAAAATCGTTGGAGCCGTTTCCGAGATTCAGATTATATATATACAAGAATTGCTCGTTTAAAGATATAAGATAGATTCTTTTGTTGACCAATCACGCAAATAAGGCAATAAGATACCTTCCATTTTGGCAGTTGATGACAGCATTGGGATATTAGGAGCTTATTACAGCATTCAAATATAGTTTATTGCTTACCCTCAAATTATAAAATAAGAACACTTGACTTTCTCCAGATCTCCGGTCTCCAAATCTGATTACCGATATTTGTAAAAAAGTAAAATTTTCAAATTTTCCAAAAAGATATTGATAATGAGGGTAAATAGAGGCACAATTAGATTCAGCATATTCTCTAATCTCTCCGACTGAAAAGTTTAAAATAAATATATTTAAATAAGTTATTTTTGTCTGTGGTCCTGTAGTTAGTAAGTAAAAGTATGCAAATAGCACAAGTTGCTTGAGAAGGTAAAATAATTTGCCGCCGCAGGCTTCTTACTTATTACGAATTTCAAAACCCTGCAAAATGTTTCCAACAAATTACGTCCTCTCGTTTTTGAATATAAAATGTTTTTCTTTTCTAAAATATACCTTCTATTTATATCGGAAATTTGGCCTAATTGTTTAACAATGTGAGTGAGAGCCGTTCGGTTATTTCACGTATAATTTGTTTTCTGAAGAGTATCATCAATCGACTTTAGCCGTTAGGTGCAAATTTATTTCTAATTTTCTAGAATTCTAAAAAAAATTAATCTGTATTTTATACATACATTCATATCTTTAGGGCATCCTGTCTAATTTCGCATGCAAACGTTATACGTATTGTAAAAGGCAAAAACCGTTCTAACTTCTTACTTTTTAGTAGTTAGAAATTATATTTAAGTATTTTTTTTGTATTAAGAAGATACAAGAACATTACACAAACTAAAAACTATGGATAATCTAGTTAGGTCAGCTATTAAACATTACTTACAACAAGAGAACATGAACATACGTTTAAAGATTTTCCATAATAATTATTTTTTTAAAAGCTTTATAGTGTAGAACAGAAGAAAATATAATCATTTATCCGTATTTCATCTACTAATAAATTTTCTTGCTTCACGCGAGGACTGAATCCATTGCCACCTGTGAAAAATGATATACTTTTTAACTATTTCTATCAGGAAATTTAGTGATCCTCAAAAAATCAAGTATCCTTGGGTACTAAATTATTATTAAAAACAGAACGTGCTACTTAATTGATATAATGACTAATAAAGACGTGGCTTCCATTATGTTCAGTCATTAAGGTTTCATTGGAGAAGGTAATTAAAATTTACGAGACAAAATAAGCTGAAAAGACGCAAAATACATTACTTGCTTCAAACCCGCTTAGAGTTACATACTTAGTCTTCTCGGCCCATTATGAGGCTTTCGAGTTTATTGTACTACGCACTGCGTGTTTCCTGAAGATTATCTTGGCTTTGTTTATTTAGTTACATGAAAGGATAAGGTTTTCAATTTGGTTGATTGTGAACGGATATATATTTGTATATTTTTTTTATTGAATAGTAATAATGGCACCCCTTGAGCTGACGATGAGATGATGAGATTACCTGAGTTTAAATTTGATCTTGGTGTTCACGTAGAAATCTAAGTTTCATGCCAATACACCTACAAAAACCCACGCTTTTAAGAAATAAATTGGACGCTAAAACAACTTAGCCATATTTATGCAAAACGTGCATGAAATTTTTCATCAAGGCATATTTACGAGCAAACTGAGCTGTGACTATTTAAAAAATAAAAATCTCATCTACATTAATATTATACAGAGGTAAAGTTTGTCAGTTTGTGTAAATTTGAATGTAGGAGGTAAAACCTGAAACTGCTTATCGATTCTGAAAATTCTTTCACTACGAAAAAGCTATATTACCACCGTACGCTAAATGCTATTTTTGTGTGATATAAATATGTTTATTGTCAGACATTATCATAACTTTGATCGAAAGTGGCAGTAGGGTTGCTTTATCGGCGTTGGCTACTTAAACTATATTTATTGCAAATATATGTCGTCAGTTAAGGTAAGCCATTCAGATTTATATTATAGTTTTTATATGTTAAAAAGGTTAGCTATTCTGACTTACAGCATAGATAAATGTTGATTAAACCTAAGCTATGACTAGAATCTCCGTGTAATGCAACTAACCTTATCTACAAACACTAATCCCGGCTAAAGGGCTTAATTGAGTGTAAGCTGGCGGATTGTAAGAAAGGGATGTGGTATGAATATTAATATTAGGGAGATGATACAATGCTCAGAGAAGTTTTGCTTAGTTTTAATTTTTTCGGGATATAGATATTAAAAGCTCTTATTATTTCTATTTAAACTATTAATAAGCTTAAAAAAGCTTAATATTTTAGCTTTTGTTTCTATGAATTTTTTTACCTGAGACTACTATGCCATTGGACTCACTTGATCTATTAGCAAATATCTGGGACTCTTTCAACATTTATTACTGCGCCAAAGCAGTAAAAGTCATCAATCACACTTATGCATTTATAACATTATTGTTAAATTCTTATTAATTGATAGAAATTCATTGAAAAATTAATAATTGAAAGATTATAGCTAATGCAATAAGAATTTTATAGCATTTGCTTAGGTTACTTAATTCGTTAGTTAAACAATAGATGGCGTTAGTAGTGTTCTACATCGCGCAAGCATTACGTTGTGATGGTCGGCTCTGTAGGTTCAGTTCTTGAGGTTATCGAAGTTTTGTAGGGCTTCGTTGTCTTAAAGGTCACTGATCGTTTGAAGACAAATAATTAAAAAGGTTCAATTGTTCAAAAATAAATGTAAATACGTACAAAATTTATTTTGACCTAATTCTTACATACTTTATTTGTTGGTTAATTTTCATTCGCGAATCAAGTTTGTTATCTGTCTGTCTGTTTGATAATTATTTGTGAGGACTCAAAACTTTATAATTTAATCAAGTCGATTTTATCTGATCTTATTAGCAATTTTGCTTTACACCATATTTTAAGAAAGTAATTGAGCATAGAAGATATATAGAGGATCGATGGCACAGGGTTTACTCAATAAATTTGACTCTGTTTGACCGGACCCGGATGTAGGTGAGGTACATCAAACTGTAAACTAACTTACGTTACATATAACATAACTATCCCACTAGTTACAGTATATGATTACGTACCCACCCAGTAAACTCAACTATTTATATACATACGATTAATAAAGTTACACCGTACATATGTATGTATGTAGTCTATATAGGTTGTGTCAAATTGAATCTTCAAGAACAACATTTAAAAACATTTGAGATACTTAATCGAGCTACATAAATGGGTTTTATTTTTCTCTTGCCCTCGTCATTTACGAGAAGTTAAATAGATTCGAATGACATTTTGAACAAAACTATGTTTTCTGATTGAATGAATCCAATTTTCTTTTTGTAGGTAGACTGTTACAACTTTCGTTTTCGTTTCGGTTTCGTTGTAATACATTTGAGGCATCTAAAACCTTAGTCTCTCCCATGTCTCTCTCAGACCATGATTGCTGTAAAAAAATCAGAAAAAATATATTTATTTAAATTGTCATATATTAAATCTAAGATTTGAATGAGAAATCTAAGATTTGAATGAGATTTTTTTATTCGACAAATAATTCCTCAAATAAGTTTGATTTCAATAGTTTTGTCATCACAATATTTTGTTTTAAATCGGTTGAATGGAAATGAATTTAGGGATAGAGTCTACTATCTATAAAGGTTCATAAATATTATTTAAGGACTATGGAAACATACACGTCAAGCCGCAGATGGTTTTACTTCAAAATCTTTATAACTCTAAAACAATATAATCCGCTACGTTTCTTACTAAGTGCTTACTTGAGTAGGTTTCTTGTCCTTGTTTCCGCATTATATTTAAATGATATCTCTATGAAGCTAAGGAGAGCCTATTTAGCCTTTGTACCACTAAAATTAGTTGTTCTAAGAAAGAAGACTGTATAGTCTTCCATTACTGACATAGTACGTTCAATCTACCTGAAATAATATTTTATTAAATAATTTATGATTACGGTACTCTTTTTTTATTTCTCCGTTTGGTTTTGCTTTTTCTAGCCCATTATAGCAATGATCATGACATATAGAGGTTGCCGACTTAACAAGCGTATAATTCCAAATCCATTATTTTTTCAACCAATTAAGGACGCAGAATGAAATATATATTCTGAGAACAAATGAAGTTCAGAACTTAGGCTTAGTGTTCTACTTCTTATCAATTATGAGCGATGAGTTTGCCCTATTCAGTATGCATCAAACCAGCCAGCTTGGTAGCGCAGACTTTTGAGTTAAACGACTGATGACTCGGCGACATTGCAAAGTAACTGTTGCTGGCACTATGACGTAGAGGAGGACAGAGAGGAGAGGGAGAATTTTCAATTTGAACATGGGTAGTTATAGATATCCTCTATCCTCTTGAGGATAAAAACTAACTATGCCTGCAAGTGTTTGATTTGTCACCGGGTAGTCTTTGTAAGTGTGACCAATGGCTCATTTTAAAATAACTTTAGTATGCAGATATATTTAGGCGCGTCTAATGCAGCGCTTTTCATTAAACAA
Organism: Brenthis daphne; assembly: GCA_947093115.1. Taxonomy (NCBI): domain Eukaryota; kingdom Metazoa; phylum Arthropoda; class Insecta; order Lepidoptera; family Nymphalidae; genus Brenthis; species Brenthis daphne. The sequence continues at coordinate 18,207,189 of OX352481.1, forward strand.
ATGTTCATCCCGAAAATAACCTTCCATTTTATTAACTAGAACTATATTTTCATCTTTAGAAATCTATCTTTACATATAATAAAATTCTAACTAAGGTAAATCTGTACATTATATATTTTTTGGAAAATCTTATTGAAATAGTCATCGTAATTACCATTACAGAGGCCGAATCTATATTTTTTTAAATTTTGTCTGTCTGTAGCAGAGACAACCACTAGGCAGGTTTTGACGAAATTTGGTATGATGAAAGTTGGTTATCCGCGTCAACATATAAGATATATATTTTTTGCTGGAAAATATTTCATCTCTGAGAAATCTATACCATCCATGAAAACGTTCCTATGGACGACCCCTAAGCGGAGCGAAGATGAGTCGCTGGTATCTTACAACACGGACAAAAAAGTTGACTATTTGATTTATTCAAATGTTTCCTCTTGTCAAAGACAAAGGACAAACGTAAAACCACGAAATGAATGTAGGTAAATAAATATCTATTTAATCTCTTGAAGCCGAACATTCGCGTTTTAGCTCTTAAATATTCAATATCGAGAGTGCTTTGACGGAATAAACGAATTTCAACTAGACCACGTAGCCTGATTCAGTTATACGTCCAATTATTTTAAAATCGCCCGAAAGCAACCAAGCCACGCTAATGGAATAATCTCATGCTGCCGTTACACTGTACGTTAAATACTTGTGCCATAACAGACGATGCTACGATAGCTTATAGCTAGAAGAAAATCTTTATGATTATTTATTTTGGTTATTTACAATCGAAATCGCTTAGAGATAGCTAAAAAACCTTTAGGTATATTTCACATGCGGGTAGATGTGTTAAGAAGTCTTAGCGCAGCTCCCTAAATAAAATACGATTTAAATAGTTAAAAGTATATAATAGTGATAATATTTCCGTTTTAAAACCCTTCTATATCGCTGATAATGAAGTTATAGTGTTATCTCAGTATTTGATTACATTATTTTCTAAACAGTCTAAAGTATTATATGGTATACTTATTATGCATTTTACGATCTAAATTGGTGCCGACGGTGTTCACAATGGTGTATAACGTATTTATAGAAAAACAATAGTATTAATCAAAAACGTTTTATAAAAAAATAAGTGCGTGGAGGGTTATCTATTTGAACATTTATTTGCCTATCACTACACAAAAATCATCACTGCGCTAGAACAATACAGTAATTTCGCTATTACATCTAGTTGAGTCGTAGCGCAGGAAGCTATAGACAGAATTGCAACAGAATTTACCGACAGAACCAAGTTCGCGTCTCAGTAGCTGGCTAAAGATTTTTTGATTTATTAAAATTTAATTTCAACTCGTAAAAGATGTCTACAATATCAAGTACCGTTTGTGCGGGATGTAAAAACACTCTGCCTAGAAAAGAATATCTTACTTGTGCTATCTGCAAAGCAAAATATGATAACGAATGTGGCAATGTTCCTTTGCGACAGTTTCAACAGATGGATTCGCAACACAAAAGCAATTGGAAGTGCCCAGAATGTTTAAATAAACAACCCAAAATGGGAAACATTCATACACCTGTAAGGTCCGCTGTAGTTAGTGGCGAAAACAAAATTTGTACTGATACCTCCGAAGTGTCATACGTAACAACACGCAAGAAACCAAGTAAGTCGCCGCCTCATATCACTTCAAAATGTAAGGACAATGATTTCGATTTAACGGAAAGCAAATTGCGTGACATAATTCAACAAGAGTTAGCTTCTACAATACAAAAATTAGTTTCTAGCCAGCTCAATACCATTAATAATCAGATATCTGGTTTTTGTGAGTCAATAAATTTTATTAATGCACAATATGAAGAAATGAAATCTAAACTGGAAGAAAAGTCGAATATGGTGGATCAATTAAGAAAAGAGAACGATCAACTTAAGACTTCTATTAAAGATTTTGCATCGAGATTAAATAACGTTGAAGTACATATGAGAGAAAGCAACATTGAGATCAATGGCATACCAGAAAATAGAAGTGAAAATTTAGCCAATACAGTAGTGCAACTAAGTCAGATTATTAATTGTCCAATGACGACAGACGAGATACTTCATGCAAATAGAGTAGCCCAGCTTAACAGGAATGCGGAAAAACCACGCTCTGTCATTGTTAAGCTACGTAGCTCTAGGCATCGTGATGCCGTCCTAGCAGCCGTCGTCCAATTCAACAAAAAAAATCCCAATGAGAAGCTGAACTCCCACCATCTCGGGATTGGCGGAGCATGTAAACCCATTTACGTATCAGAGCATTTAACACCAGCAAGCAAATCACTCCATGCTGCCGCTCGCATTAAAGCTAAAGAAATGAATTATCGCTTCACCTGTATAAGAAACGGCAAAATTTTTGTACGCAAGGATGAATTCAGTCAAGCCAAACTAATTAAAAACGAAGATAGTCTCAAACTTATAAATTAAATCTCTTAGTTACAAAAAAAGTTACGGTAGTTTCATAGATACAATGTTAGATATATACTATCAAAATGTTAGAGGCTTAAGAACAAAAACTAATGATGTGTTTAAAAATATACTTAATTCGGATTATAAAATTATTGCACTCACGGAGACTTGGCTGAACTCAACGATTTCTAGTAATGAAATATTCGACTCCCGTTACATTGTGTACAGGAAGGATCGTGCGTGTTCAGAGAACTCAAAAAAAGATGGTGGTGGTGTGCTAATTGCTGTATCTCGTGACATTTCATCGTACCGAATGACGCACTGGGAAAGTGATGACGAAAACATATGGATTGTAGTGGACGTTACTGGAAATCGATCTATTAAAAAAATTTACCTTTGTGTTGTTTACATGTCACCACCTGTTAAAATAGAAAAATTGGTAAAGTATCTTGAAACAGTGGATATAGTGACTAACCAAGTCGATGATGTTGTTATAGTAGGAGATTTTAACATGAGTTTTATAAACTGGAATAGTAGTGATAGCTGTACGTATATGACTCCATCTAATTATAATAACGTACTTGGTTACTCATTAATAGATTTCCTGTCGACAAATGAACTCTATCAATATAATAACATTAAAAATTGCAACAATGGTCATTTGGACTTGGTCATCACCAACATAGCAAATACGTGCGTAACTAGACCACTCGATACATTAAGCAAATTAGATTTGTATCATCCAAATTTATTAATAAATATCTCGTACCCTAATATATCTTACCTGCGTCCGAAGGCTTGTAATAGTTATAACTTCTATAAAGCTGATTACGAACCTATTTTGTGTGAACTTAAGAAAATTGATTGGTGTCGTAAATTTATTAATTGTGAAAATGTCAATGCTATGGTCGAAATATTTTATAATGTACTGTTCGAAGTAATAGACCGACTTGTTCCAAAGCGTAAGAAATACAATTCTAAGTACCCTATTTGGTTTAAACACAACCTCATCAAATTATTAAAAGCTAAAGATAGAATGCATGTTAAATATCGTAAATATGGAAATCCACGTGATAAATTAGAATTCCAACTTTTGCGCAGTCGTTGTCATCATTTGTTTGATGTTTATTACAGCGAATACAAAAAAAACATCGAAAATAACATCTCAAAAAATCCAACCTCTTTTTGGAATTTCTATAAAAACAAAAGACAAGTTAAGTCTTCGTTGCCTGTTTCTATGGTCTTAGATAGCAAAGTAGGTAATACGGGAAATGACATAGCTAATCTTTTCGCAAGTCATTTCTCTTCTGTTTACACCGAAGATATCTCTAGCGTCCCACTGGAAGAAATTAATGTTAAGGTTCTTGGCATGGAGAAATTAAAATTCCAAGAAACAGAAGTCCTTAAAAAAATTAAATCCTTAGACCCCCTAAAAGGTGCAGGCCCGGACGGAATTCCCCCTCATTTTGTTAAAAGATGCGGCTCTGCCTTGGCTCTTCCTTTGTCGCAAATTTTCAATCGCTCCATAAAGGAAAGTATCTTTCCAGATGAATGGAAAAAGACGCGTATTGTACCAGTCCATAAAAAAGGAGATCGATCAGACATTAAAAATTACCGCCCTATATCCATTTTGTCATGTTTCTCAAAGGTGTTTGAAAGTTTAATATATCCCAAACTTGCTAAATACTTCAATAATATCTTCATCAGTTCACAGCATGGGTTTAGAACTGGGTTATCAACCCAAACAAACCTAGTCGTGTTGGTTTCTGACTTGGCGTTAGCGATGGATAAGGGGGAACAAATTGATGCCATATACACTGATTTTAGTAGTGCCTTCGACAAAGTGGACCATAAAATACTTCTTGATAAGCTATATCAGTATGGACTGGGGATTTCTTTAGTTAAATGGTTTAAATCATATCTTACTCAAAGACCATTAACCGTCAATGTCACAGGATTTGAATCGGAAACATATTTTGCTAAAAGTGGGGTGCCGCAAGGTTCACATTTGGGACCTCTATTGTTTCTTGTTTTTATAAACGATATAACCGAAAATATTAAGTACTGTAAATGCTCATTATTTGCGGACGATCTTAAATTATATAAAACGATCACATCAAGTGATGACATAAATTTGATCCAGGATGACCTTAATAATATCACCGAATGGTGCCGCCATAATCATATGACTCTTAATGTTAGCAAATGTTTTCACATTAAATTTACTCGAAAAAAAAAACCACTTGTGTCTAAATATACTATCGGAAACGAATTAGTGAAAGAAGTACCTGAGATCAAAGATTTAGGAGTCACTATTGACAGCCGTTTAACTTTTATCTCGCATATTGATAAAACTATCCATAAAGCCGCACAAATTCTAGGTTTTATCAAGCGGAATGCACATGGTTTCAGTAGGGCAACAAAAATTGTTTTATTCAACGCATTGGTACGCAGTTGTCTTGAATACGCTAGTGTGGTTTGGAATCCTTTGTATAGTGTTCATTCCCAACGCATTGAGAGCATCCAACGCACTTTTACAAGATATCTTGCATTCTATGAAGAGAATCTCTCTCACAGACAGCCTTATCGCGAAAGATTGGATAAGTTCAATATTCTATCTCTCCGTGATAGGCGCGAAATTCTTGACTTAAGATTTTTACATAACATTATACACAATCAAGTTCTGAGCCCAGATTTAATGGAAAGTATTTCAATATCTGTCCCCTCCAGAAATCCTAGGAACAAGGTCCATAATATATTTTTCATACCTAGAGTGAGATCTAACCTGGGTAGCCAAGCCCCTGTTTTACGTATCTGTGCTAAATATAATAACCTTCAGAAATCGATACCAAGCATTGACATTTTTCACGATTCACCCTCTGTTTTTAGACGTAGGCTATTAGATTACTTTAATAAAAAAAATACATAATAATTTAAATTTAGGTAGTAATTAATTTTTTACTTTTCTTACTTTTAACTATTGTTTACAGTGAACGCTATGTACACTTGTTATAGATATACATATCAGGTAGTTAATTTATATTACTAATAAGATTATCAGAAATGTTTTATATGTGTATTGTTAGTGTGCTTTATAAATAAATAAAATAAATAAATAAATAAATAGGTATCTATTATATGGGAATTCCGAGCACGGTGGCTCAACGCTTAGATGCCTGATCTCGCTATGCATAAAAATAAGTAGGTACCAATAATACGTTAAGACCAATACTTTAATTAACGGAACCGATGAAACAGGAAAGAATATAGAAGAAGTTTAGCATTTTTAGTCGTTATCGCTAATAGAAATTTAAACTATTATGGGAATGATTTACCTAACAATTTCAATCACACGATAACAATAGGTCTTTCTCAAATACTTTTAGATTTCTATTAACAAAATCAATTCAGTAAATCGTCCTGGCTAGGACTGGAGAAGCTATTTAAAAACATTAATGCAGGAAACTTTATGAGCAAAACTACCGTATTTTAAAATCTCCAAAGCTTAGTACATCAGTCAGTGGGCTTACCGTAAAAAATCCTCGTATTTCCTAAAACCTCTTATCTTTTACATAGATAACCTTTCCGCCAGTAAAGAGTAATTATCGAAGCTCAAAGTAACAGAGTCTCAAACTTTTTGCTTTGCATCCAACGGTGATAAATTACCTGCAACCTTACGATAGTGTCCCATTTAGAAATAAAAAGATCAGGAAACCCAAACTAAAGAATTTAAGATTAAAGTTAGTGGATAAAATAAAACTATCTTTTCGGATTATTTCGCGGATTTATTTTGATTTTTGATTGCCAAAAATGGAACTGGGAACCAAAAATCAAAATAAATCGAAATAATCCGTTAAGATAGTTTTATTTAAAATATCAAATAATCGCGTAAATCTAAAAAAGTGTATGTATTTAGCCCTTTTTAAGAAAGTAATAACGGATAAGATTTCAAATTAAAAAATAACAAATAGACTGTGTAAATGCCTCTTTATAGAAGTGACTTCATTGAAAATTAATTAGTTGGACGCGTTAAGAAACTTTGTCACTTTATTTTGTTACTAGCGACGAGCCCCAACTTCATTAAGTATATATAAATAAAAACCTAACCTAATCCAAAACCAGTGCCTGGTAGTCGGGTTTTTAAGCTTTTTCCATTTTTGGTGTAGACATAATAAGTAAGTAATTTCTGGGAAGAAACTTTTTAACCGACTTCCAAAAACGAGAAGGTTCTCAATTCGTCGGAATCTTTTTTTTTAATAACATATTCGATTAAGACATTTATTTAAAAATAAAAGTAATTTATTGTTGTTATTTAAAAAAAAACTCGACCGATTTGGATAAAATTTAAAGGGGACCACCAGCTGGGATGTATACCAAAAAAAGAATTTTCCAAATCGGTTCAGGCATGTTCAAGTAATCGGTGAACATAGGTATTAGGTACATAAAAAAAAGGATTCCGACGAATTGAAAACCTCCTTCTGTTCGGAAGTCGGTTGAAAAGGGAGTAAAATTCGACAGACAAACACCGTGATGTTTTAAGTAAAAACTTTTTTTTAATACTTAAAATAAATTCTTATCTCATATTATTAATTAAAACATGCCCAACATCAAATTGTACGAGTAATGACATAATAATATAAAACCGACTATATATTTACTAACGGATAGCAAATTTACCTACCTATGGTTAGTAAATTTTTGTGCCTGCTGTAAATTTTTAATATGTTAAGTCACCATGTAAAAAGTCATCGCGGCCTGAAGGAAGGATTATCAACAAACATCCTTCCACGTTTATAATATTTGTCATCATCTGTAGCCTTTTAACGTTCCACTGCTGGGCTCGGGTGCGTCAAATGCAGGACTTCATATGTCTTTCGAAAATATGCTAGATTCTCTCAGACATACATACAGGTTTCCTCACGATGTTTTCCTTCACCGTAAGGTAGGTAATGTTTGAAAATGATACGCACATGAAAATTTCAGAAGTGCAAGACTCAGGATTCGACCTAACGATTTCTAAGGTGAGCGCGTTACCACTAGGCTACCACTGCCTTAAATACCATTTAGGAGAACGTTATTTACTTTTATAATATTATATTTAACCGTATACGCATAGAACAATCAAACTGGCAAATGGTAACAATTGAGTATATAAAGAAATTCTCCTAAAATTAATAACAAATTATGTACTCGTACAATTTGTAAAATATGAAGTCTGGGAAAAATCGTGTCGCATAATATAAAGAGCATTTGAAGTTAATAGCAAAAGGCTCGGCCTTTTGAAAAATGGGTTTTCATGAAATGCGAAATTAATATTGCGGTCAGCGACGAGAGACGACCAATAAGAGCTTCGAGTTGCACTTTTCAGTTATTTAATACTTTTGAATTTTTGTCCTTTTCCTGATTAATTCTGTCATAATAAAACTAACATAAAAACTCATGGCTAGACCCCATGGCTCCACTCTATCTGTGGGATAAGTCTACGTCCTATGAGTATATGAGTATACAAGCAAAGTTTTAATATTTTTTTTAATCTTTTAATTTTAGTGCATTCTTGAAAATGTCCTCAATTATTCTGTCATCTTCTAAAAAATTGGTCAATTTTTGTCATAAATCCATATTAATATTTTAACACTAAACCTAATTTATCTTTAAAAAAAGAGAAACGATTAATATATTGTAATATATAAAACTTTAAAAAATACAGACTTGTAAGATGCTAAAATGTATGAAATTACAGAAGAATATTGTTCTAAAACATGCTTATTCACTAATAAACCTTGTTGTTATTCAATTTCACAATGAAATATTTTCCTAACAATAATTTATCCTCCTCGCAGGAACAGTATGTAGATGGTCAAACAATAAAGCACAGTAACAAGGCAAGTTTCGTTATGGCGTAAACACTTAAAGCTGTTAAGTGCTTTGTAACTACACAACTTTGTAATGTATGTTTGAGGATTAGCTATTAACTTGTTAACTATTACACACGGAGTTTTATTAGAGGCCTGCAAGATGGCTTTTAATATAGTGGGATCTATCATAATAATTAATGGATCGAGTAGGCAATTTAATGTAAATGTTATATTGACGAGACATTTGGCTCAGTTTGTAGTGTGCCTACTTGCTAAGCTAGCGATCGCGGTTTCGAGTCCCGCTGGGGGCACTCATTTATGTGATGAGCACGAATGTTTGTAGGTACTTCAGTCATGGGTGTTTATATTTAATATATATATATATATATATATATATATATATATATATATATATATATATATATATATATATATATATATATATATATATATATATATATATATATATATATTATGTCCCAACATATTTATTTATTGTATTGTACCATAATATATGGACTACGTATTTAGCATTTACTTAACTTTAGTACCTACTATATAACATAATTTAAATATATGAGAGAAATGTGTTACTATTAGAAATAGCTAACTTGTAAAAATAGATCTAGATTATTATTGAAATACCGTTTAGTAAGATTGTCTTTTATTAACACATTTTTTGGCAAATCGCTGATACCTAAGAAGAATATTTCCATTCATCATCCATAGGAATTATGAAAGTTCTTAACATGACAAACCAATAATTATCGGATGTTTAATTTCAGTTGAGGTTAACAGAATAGCGATTCCATCTAAAGAATATTACATTAGAGAGAAATAACATAACAATTATTTATTAGAATGTCTTGGCTCTAGGGAATAACAAATTACGCTTATACTCCGTAGAAGGAGGAAAAGAAAAGATTACATATAAATTTCATTGAAATTCTCAGTAGGTTTAGACATTAGACAGTCCTACTCACATTCATAAGTTTATTTCTGAAGTATTTTTTCATTTAAAAATATATTTCACCACTTTAGTTACTAAGTCATTTTTAGGTAGGACGACCTACGCGAAGTAGGTATTAAAAATTAGACTTTATGTGAATATCTACCCTACAATAAGAACTATGTTGCGCGCCATCTAACGGAACTTTATTAAACTAAAATGAATATAGCCGTCCAGAATAAACAACATTCAAGGTTTTATAAGATTTTGCTAATACAAAATAATATGAAAACTGGCTTTTTTAATTTTTTTAATATTACCGTTCTATTTTATTCGGATTATTTTATATATTGTTTTTATTATCAGTTATTGCCACATTCAAAATAAATATCTGTCAAAAACGTGTATCATTTATTTTATTGTCTGTACGCTTAAATCATGGGTGACAGCTTAAATTTAGAATTTTCAAATAAACAAAACAAAATAGATAAACATAACCTCCTTATTCAAAATTCAGATTTTATCTTTTTGAACATTTAATCATTTAATTAATAGAAATTACGTTTATTTTTATATGGAATCGTATGCATTTGTAGAAACTAGAATCGTGAATCAATTAGTAATTTGAAAATGAGGCCACTATTATTATTGAAGATGCGAAATTTTCATTATTAATCTCAAGAATGGAATAGTTTTCACTTATCCAGTAACTCCATTGTAAACAAAATGACTAAAAATAATCAGTACAGATGCGTTAACTGTGGCGAAGCAGCCACTGCACTTTACAGGACATATGGACCATCGGTCTTAAAGCTTACTAAATGTGTAAGTACAGTTTTACATTATACATTACATTTCAATACTAGCGACTTACTCTCGCTTCGATAAAGTGCGTCCGTGGGTGTGTTTTTAATAGATAAAAATAGTTATTGCGAGTGTACCTTTGGAAACATTTGCAATTGTTGAATTTTTTGTTGGCCTTTTTAAGACCTACTATTTTCTAGTGTATTGTTTTATGTACATATCTCTGGTTTATCCAGCATTAGCCAACGTACATTTCTAAGGACGACTCAATAGAACCAGTTATTGTGATTTCATCTTTGAATGAAAGATTTTCCTGAATTAAAAGGTATCCTAAAAGTTGATGTTAATAAGTTTTTACTACATAAAATTTAGTTAAAAACGGTAGTTCAGTAATTTTTGCGTGATATTAACAGACAAGCATACAGACAAACCAACAAAAAAAATAATAACTATTGTTTTAGGATCTATAATATTCTGTACACAATAAGTACAGGCATTGTTTTTAAAAATATTTCATGTACAGATTTCACTTTGTAAATATTTTATTAAATGTATGGATTCTACTGCTTTTTCCTTGTGTAATAGTTACCTCTAATATTTATTATTTTGGTGTTTTATTTTAGGAAAGCTGTAAAGGAATTGTAGATAAATATATAGAGTATGATCCTGTAATAGTAATGATAGATCTAGTGCTGATGTCAAGGGAAGCCCAAAGGCATGTTATTTATAACACAGAATTTAAGGTTAGTAGATAGTAATAGAAATTTTGCTTATAATTTTATTTCTCTATACAAATATTCTCAATATAAATTGTACCTACTAAAAAGGATGAAGGCTTGACTTGAAGCCATTTTTAAAAAAAGAAGGATATTAAACAAAATCAGCTGTACTGTAGGCAGTGGCAGCCCAGGGGTAACAGACTCTCTTGGGAAACCGAGTGAAGTGAGTTCAAATCTCAGGTGGCTGCAGCTTAGTATACGGGACGCGGCTCCTGGAGGAGTGGGTGGTATTTTTGGATAGATGAGGTGATAAGGAGTCCAAATATATGAATTTCGTTTTGAGGAAACGAAAGAGTCAAAAGTTATTGAGAGTTGAAGTTAGAACATTTCCATACATTTCTATTAGGTATAGAAATATAAGTCATTACAAAAGATAAACATACCTATAACCAATAATAAACATCCTTTTCCGTGTAAAATCCATATTTTCATAACAAATAAGGCTTTATTGTGTTAATATTTTGATAATAAAAACAATAACCTAAAAAAAATAATCTTCAGATTTGACAAAACTGTCAATTCCTGTTTTATATAGGTACCTCTTTCAGGACATAACAGATTATCGCTTAATTATAATTAGTTAAGAGTTATGCTCCATGCTGGCCAGCATGGTGGAATATGACCTGACCCCCTTTGTATTGAAGGCAGGCCCGTGTCCGGCAGTGGGACGTTAAAAAAAAAGACAGGATACAAAATACTGTATAAACTAAATTTAGAAATTACTAGGATTTTCTTTAATCTTATGTGCTACTTTCGAAACCTTTAATGTAGGTATTGTTAAAACTTTTATGAATATACAAGCAACTCATCTTCACATACCTAGGTGTCTAACAGTAGGCTATGGGTTACACCAGGTTACAGTTTAGCTATGTACTGAATCTCCATAATATCCATCCTGCTGCTTCAGTTTGAAGTAATAAACATACATACAAATTTTCACCTTTATTTGATTGCATTTTCAGCTATATTGGAAGCTGTTCATAGTCTTACTAATGCTGGAAACATTTTCAACATGGAGGAATGATAGTTTGTTTACTATAACTGTGAATACTTTATGCAATTTTAAAAGTAATGGTACGGACAATTCAACTCAAATGTAAGTATTTCATTTGTGAGTTTATTTTATTCTACTTAAATAAGATTTATCAAAACTTATGAAATAATGTGATACAAAAAAATTCAGGCAGAAAAATAATCCCATAATTATTATTAACAATTATTATTAACAATGCAAAAGTTTGGATGGATGTTTTTTGTTATTCAATCACACCAGAACGGCTGAACGGATGTGGATGAAATTTGGTACATAGATAGATTATTAGCATATTATGACTTCAGAATCTTATTAAATACTAGGGACGTACGCTTTGCTCGGGTTCATCCCTGGACAAAAACAAGTCTATTTTTCCAGGATAAAAAGTAAAGTAGTATATGTATATATATATGGGTGGTTCTTCAAAATTTGGTTAACTTATGGCCTAATTTTGACAAAGGTCTTTTTAGATGGTTATCAGTAAATTTCTGATTCTATACTGTGGATATAATATTTACTTTGTTGCATCTAAAAGGGCCAGTCACTTTACAATGTATTTTAAGAGAAATTCAAGTTTTTTTTGAAATCAGTTATCTAGGGACTGACGAGACATGATAGGGACTGACGCCAAAGACGGTTAATGTGTTTAATCACATTTTTATAGCAAAATTAACTTTAACAAAATAAAATAACTTACATATTATTATTAATTATTGTAACAAACAGTCAAAATATAAGATATTTTATATAACAAGTAGAATTGTCTTCCTATAATCTTAAATTTAGTATCATACTCAAAAATATTCCATGTACTGAAGTAGACAATCAATTTTATGTTACCTTGACAAGCTATTTTTTATATCAGTGAAACTTATTATTACCTACTTATCTCTTCAGTAAACAAAATTTATAAAATCTGAGTAAACTGAAAAGTTACAATCATAGGCTTTCTTCTATTAACTGTACTTTGAGTTTAGTACTTACAAACTAAAAATCTTTAAATAATTAACAATACTTTAAAAATTAACTTTCTAAGTAACAAAATCATAATTTGAACGTAATAATCACTCTTTCTCTAATTAATCACAAATACTATCACATCACTATTTATTTGTTCTACTTTTCGTAAGCGACAACATGTTTCTTAAATTTGTGAAACACGGTTCCACCCTATTAGGTTAGGAACTGGCAGTTATTCTAAAACATTTTTCGTAAGGCACGTCAGCGATATCATTCTCATTTATTTGAAATTCTGTGCCATTTATCAATTCAGCTTTTGGATTAGGCTCGTTAGCCATGGCTTCAATTTTACTTTTTGGTGTCAGTGCTTTCTTATTTTTCGTCATTTTACGTTTCAATCTTCTGTTTCGTGGTTCTTCTATGCTCACGCGGTGTCATGTCCTTGACACATTTCCTTTGTTCTTTTTATTTTTTCTTTGGATATTTATGTCGTTCTTTTTCTTTGTACTCTGCTAGCAAAATAGGGTCTTTTTAATTTTTTCCAAACGTCTCTTTGCCTGTTCACACTTTTTTTTGGCGAGTTCCCCTTTGGAAAGTAATATTTTCTTTTTAGGTGCGTTATTCTACAACAAATACATATATTTTATTATTAAAACCATGGATCACGCAGTATGACCGTCAGTCCCTAGGTGTGCCATCAGGCCCTAATCACTTTTACGACGAGGGCCTGACGGTCTAGGGACTGACGAATTAAAGCAAAATCAAAAATTACCTATTATTTAAAATAAACATAACAACCAGCAGGTGATCAAAATAACAAGGCAGACAAAGCTCAAATTTACAATAAGTAATGAGATCAATTATTAATTAACTATCTTTGAAACGACTTACCTAGGGACTGAGAGTTTGACTGGCACAGCACGTGTTTCCGTAACAAAGTCGGCGACTGCAGTAAAAACGAAATAGCTGATGCGGCATTGGTCGTGTTTACATTTAACTTCACATCGATGCTTTCACTTGAGTGAGTTTTGAAAAACACCATAAGCTTAGATGCCGCGTATTTTCGAATTTCGCAAATAGCTAGGGACTGATATTTTTTAACGCTCACACTTTTTAACTTGAAATAATATGATAAAAGTTATTGTTATTAAAAATTAAATCGCAATGACTAGGTTAATAACGTAATAGTAAATGTGTTTAAGTCGAGTTAAATCAAAGTATGATTTAGAGAATTACAATAACAATGAAATGCTTGCTAAATTTGGGAGATCTTACATGGCTAGGGCCTGATATTTGGAGTAGAAAGAAGCGATTTTAGGAAATAAAAAATATTGTGATATAAATCAAAGTGAGTGACCAAAATACATGAACTTTATAATATTGCTTAGTAGTTGCAAATATTCAATAAAATAGATATAAATATGTGAAAATTGCTGCTAACACCAAGTTAACCAAATTTTGAAGAATCACCCATATATATATATATATATATATATATATATATATATATATATATATATATAGTCAGGAATAGCACATAGGTTACTTTTTATCTTTTTAGACTTCTTTTTGTCCAGGGATGAACCCGAGCAAAGCGTGCGTCCCTAGTATCTAATAAGATTCTGAAGTCATAATATGCTACTATCAGTGTGGATAGGAATATAAAAATTACCCCAAGTGTTAACAGAACAAGAATAAAGGGGTTGAAAATTTAAAAGAAATATTTAGGTTACTAAAAGGTATGTTTAGAACTAACAGACATACTTACTTGCATTTATAATATTAGGATGTATATATATTTCAGTACTTTGCCGATAAATATAACAATACCCGAGCCATGGAACAGCGGTTGTAAAGGATGGGATCATCAAGATAAAGACTCTGTGGATCTTTTTATTTGGGAGAAAGATTTCTATGTACAGTTTCTTTCTACACTCGCTGGTATGTTAATATTGGTAATTTTTTTATTAATCTCATGATTATTTTTTCTTATGCAATGGAAATTTATAAAATATAAATATTAAAATCATAATATGTATAATTTAACTAGCGACTCACCCTCGTTCCGCTTGAGTTCGCTCCTAGTTACATTTTAAAGATTGTATAGATTTCTCAGATAAGAGATTGATTTTCCCACAGTAAAAAGTATCCTGTATGTTGATCCGGATAACCAGCTATCATCATACCAAATTTCATCAAAATTTGCCCTGTAGTTTTCTCACACCACAGACAGACAAAAATTATAAAAACTGTATATTCGATCTCTGTATCAATAATGATGATTATTTGAATAAGACTTTCCAAAAAATATTTAATGTACAGATTCGACTCAGTTAGAATTTTATTATATTTATAGATAATCAAAAATCAAAATAATCAAAAAAATATGGGTTCAATCCCAGATAATATTTCTACAATAGATATTTTTAATTAAATATAGAGCATATATCTATATATTGTGAGTTCTTATGACATATTAATATTTTAAAATTATTTTAATTTATTTATTATTTTAAAAACCAATAAAAGCTAAATTTCTTAAATAAAATAATTTATTTAGTAATATAATATAATTTTGAAATTAATTAAAATGTATGTAATTTCAGGCATCATAGTGTTTATATCAACATCTCATTTAATGATGACTCTATTGACATTCCATTCGTCGAAAGATAAAGGTAATTGTTCTATTTTACAATATTATATTTAAATTGTAAAGTCAAAAATACATAGAAATATATTCCTATAAATAGTAATAGGAGCTATAAAATATTCTGATATATATATATATATATATATATATATATATATATATATATATATATATATATATATATATATACTTTAGTGCTATTTTTCAATTTTTTGAATTCACTTTGTTATTTGTGGGTAGGCTGTCTGTAACAACTATAAAGTACCTTAGAGACATCTAACCCCTCAGTCTCTCCCGTGACCATGATTGCTGTAAAACATTCGAAACGTCGGGAACCAAAAATCAAAGTATTTTCGCGAAAAAAATCCGAAAAGATAGTTTTATTTAAAATAATTGGAACTATTTTAAGCTATTTTGAACATTTGTCTGATTTTCTCTCTGTACTTAAATAGTTAGATGGATTATAATAGGGCTTTGTAGCACATATTTTTGCTATTTTTACTAATATCTAGTACTTAGCCAAGAGGTGTGTGTAATGGAATTCTTTATTAGCTTTATACTGACTCGGAGGATTGTCTTGACTGCATAGATATGACATGAGAATCCTAGCAATAAGCCATTCGAATATCTCTCAGTTTAACAAATGATACTATCGTGGAATGTGTTTATATTGTGGTAGATCTTAACATAGTTGATAGTATATCATGTTATTCACGCTATTGTTATAGATGTCAAATTTGCCTGTGCGTGTAATGTGAGTTTTTCACTTTTTCACGCTGAAAAAACATTTGATTTAATTGAAATTTTAAAGTATTAAAGAATAAGCATATTAAAAGCATTTTAAAAAAAAATTGTATTTTCGATTGGAGGTAGTTTACATTTTTTTTATATTTCCCGGCAAACCAGTATTACTCACTAAAACTGAACCAACGGTATCGTAGGATCTTTTACACACTCAACCACGATGCATTGATGGCAGGCCTGCCGAAGCAGACCGCAACAACCATTGGGTTGTAATGTAGATAGGGGTTGTTCCCTCGGTCCACTTTGCTATTAGAGAAGTACTAGGATATGGCTTACACCCTAGGTTAAAATAGGTGAAAATATATAGATAAATATGTCGGTAAAAAATAATAATAATATGTGGACAGTTGATACACTACACAAATATAACTTTAAATATATACATATTATAAATATAAACTGGAGTACAAACATTCGTGCTCATCATACAAATGAATCCCCCCAGCGGGACTCGAACACGCGACCGCTGGCAGTTCTCACAACGAGTGCCAAATGTGTCGACAAAATAACAAAATCCTCCCCCGTCGCAGCGCCCGCGCGCCGCGTGCTGCGGGCGCTGTGCGTGGCGCAGGCGAGCGCGCTGGCCGCGCTGCCGGCGCTGGCGTGGGCGCGGCGCGCGCGCCTCGAGCGACACGTCACCGCTGCGCTATATGGCGCTGTGTTCTCTTACAGCGTGTTCAGAGGTTTGTTTGGTTTGTTTTACTTTTTAGAATCGTTGTTATGTAAAACTCGATAAAACGGAAATGTGTCCCGACAAAGAGGCAAATAAGTATATCTATACTAATATTATAAAGAGGTAAAGTTTGTGATATTGTGAGTTTGTGATGTTGTAGGTGTAATCTCTGGATCTACTAAACTGATTTAGATGAAATTTGGTAAGAAGATAGTTTGAGACCCTGGGAAGGACATAGAATATATTTATCCCGGAAATCTATATATTATATATTTTTATTCGAATATGTACTTTTATCCCGGAATCATACCTTAAGAGGATGAAAATGGGGATGAAAGTTTGTATTGGGAAGTAAGCTAGGGACGAACCCGAGGTAAGCGAAGGTGAATCGCTAGTTTTAAATAAAATCACCATCGAGCCAAAATAAAATTTAGTCTCTCCCGTGACCATGATTGCTGTAAAACATTCGAAACGTCGGGAACCAAAAATCCAAATAAATCCACGAAAGGATCCGAAAAGATAGTTTTATGCATTTCAAATGTCAAATACCCGCGTAAATCAAAAAAAATATGGAGGCAAATGTAAATATATAGGATTAAACCGGCGATAGAGTGCTATAGAATAATAATATGTAATGTAATAGGTATATGTTAAATAAAATGTAAAAAAAATTTTAAACTTGGTAAAAATATTATAAAAACAATAAACCTTATAATTATCCAACTCTTGATACTCTATATTCATCTCACTCTCTCGTAGATTACGTTTCTGTAGTTTCAGTTTTTCACTTTTTTATGAATATAGCGAACACCATAGTTTTTGAGCCTTTTTTAAATTTATTTTTGGTTGTTTTTTTTTTGATATAATCTCGCGTTTATTTGTTTGTTCATGTACACACTGTATATATGTATGTGTGTCCTAAGGTACCTACACTCGCAATAACTACTTATGTTTATTTTAAACGTACCTATGCACCCGAGTGAAGCAAGGATAAGTCCATAATGTATTTATAAATATTTTGCAAATTAATATTATAAATATAAACATTTTTTTAGGACGATGATCTGACTATTATGTATGTGTTTGTGTTTATGTTTGTTTCTCCTTCACTCTGAAACAGGGTCAGAGATTTGAATGAAATTTTGTACACGGATAAACTATGACTGAGAGTAAGACATAGGAACCAAGGGACACTAGCGAAATGAGTGTGAGTCATATAGCAAAAATTTATTTTTTATTTAATCAAAAAGATCACAAAATACTTACCTAAAAGCTCGATCTCTTGGTTTTCAAGCCAGGGTCGTGCTAGTATCTAATAATTGTTAATATTCAGTAACATTAATATAAATATAAGTATCATACATTTTTTTGTTTCAGTGTTATACGAAGGACCAAGATTGCCGACAGCATTAGTTCTTATTTTAAGTAATTGCTTGAAATATCTTACAACATTTTACGTTATGCCAATTATAAGGAGCTTTATCACGTGAAATTATGTGTTTGTATATTCTTCTCCTTGTCCTTATCCCAAGCTACGAAACAATGTTTATTCTTTTATAACACTTTATTAGCCATTATCTCAACCATCACACTTTTCATTCATACATTATACTTTCTTCGGTATAGGCACCTCTGGTTTCTTTCTTAAGCATTTAGCTTCCTTTATGTAACATAAATATCTTATAGCTATGAGATATGTCATTTTTAAACGAAGCGCCTTATCGCACTGTTATATGTTGCTAATTGTATGAAGAAATGCTTAGTTATGACTGCTGACAAAACTCCCTTAGGATTCAATGTAATATCTCTGTAGCATAGTCCAGTCAGTTCTATTTCAATTGTCGTCTCAAACACATCTTCTAAATCTTATTTCTATTTCAAATGTAATTCTATTTTTTAATTCCATTCCAAATGTTTAATTTAAATAAATAATCTCTGTGTAAATAAGTTTTTCTTTTTATTTTAACAGATTTTCAAAGCTTCGTATAGCTAATAATATATTCGGCACACTCGGCGAGTGAGAACGAGACACAAACAAGTGTAATATTTCTACAGTCACGACACTTTATTATATACTAGCATTGCCCGCGGCTCCGCCCGCGTTCATATGACCAAAACCAAATTCTTAGGTGTTACATATTTGTATACTCGTATTAGTATATTAGTTGACCTGGATAACCAGCTATTGTCATACCAAATTTCTTCAAAATCCCTCCAGTGATTTTTCTGTGATGCGGTATACAGACAGACAGACAGAAAAATCTTAAACTATAGGTTCGGCCTCTGTTAGCGATAATAATGTGTATTTCAATAAGATTTTCCAAAAAATATTTAATGTACAGATTCGACATAGTTAGAATTTTATTATATGTATAGATAGACTAAGAGCACACCGAATGAAGTCACCACAAGTACCAGGCGAGCATAAGTGTTGTAGAGTGTATGTTGTGGAAATTCGTGTGCCCTCTCTGTAAGCTTTTCTTCGATTATCTTCAACATAATATCATTGCCTGATGTTTATGATACTTTAGTGGGTACTTGTGACAATAACATTTTTATAGCTAACTAGTTACGTCTAACGTTTAGTATAGATTTCTCAGAGATGAGATATTTTACGGTATACCGCAATAAAAAGTATCCTATATGTTGACCCGGATAACCAGCTATCATCATTCCAAATTTCATCAAAACCTGTCCAGTAGTTTTCTCGTGATGCGACCACAGACAGACAGACTGACAAAAATTCAAAAAACTACAGATTCGGAATCTGTATCGATAATAATGACTATTTCAATAAGATTTTGCAAAAAATATTTAATGTACAGATTCGACTCAGTTACATTTTTATATGACAGCGAAAGGGAATTTGCACCTACCGGGTATCCCACGACACCGATAGATTTTTTTTTACTTCAATAATAACTCGTTCTCATCTTGTCTCGTCGTTTATTATATTAGTTATCAGCGCATATCTCACAAACAATGAAATCTAATTTTGATGAAACCTTTGCTGTTCTCAGATTTAAGAGATACCTACCTAACGAGATTAAATATTATTAAACCTTTATTAAAATTTTAATAATTCTGCTCTTTCAATATACATAAATATATTTTTGTTTTTTTTTATAAATTTAAATAAAAATAAAACAACATGTCAATATCACAGAATATTTATTTAGCAATAGCTATCGTTACATTTGTATGGTAGTTTTAAAATTTACAATTTTTATAAACACATAAAATGATATTTAATTCTAAGCATATAAGTAAAGTTAGTGATAAAAATAATTGTGCATTTGTTTAGGAAGACATTTTCACAAATTTATTGGCGGTTCTTCGACTTGTCTATGGGCTGTTTTGGGAAATACCACAGTTGATACTTTTTATTGCTAATTTAGTACTAGAGCTACATGAGTAAATATAGGGCTCATGGAAACAAAGCTTTATAAAATGACGTTAGGTACATTATTTCAAAGAGATTTATTGTGTATTATCAAGAGTTGAAATACGCCTTAACTGTTGTAAAACCGTTTATTTCCGGTTCAAGAGTTACACTTAAAAGAAAACAGTGTACAGTCAGTGTTATGTATGCATGTAATAGGTGTACATGTGAAAGCTGATACTTCGTAATATAATATTTATATAAATGTTGCATATGTACTATACTACTGCTAGTGTTATCTATTAAATAAATAAAACGCACACATCAACGTTTTATGTAGTCTGTGCGTACTTATCGTTAGTAATTTTCTTTGAGAGATCTTATCAATCGATGTAGTTCTGCAACTTGGTGGTAGAAAATTTGCTTACGGCTAAATATATGTTATTGTTACTTTTGAGGGACGTTAAGAATATAAAACAAGCTAAATCAACTGTAATTATACCTACTGTCTGTCTGTATGTTTTGTGTAATAGAAGCGTTTTGTATTGTAAAGCGACATTTTTGTTGTAAAATATCTTCTTTTTTTGCCTTTTTTATACCTGTAAGTAACTTTTTTTTAACCTGTCAACCTTCACTTGATTATTTTGTTTTTAACGTAATATTAAAACCGATATATGTATCGCAGGTGGGTGGGTTGCCAAATGAAATTATTATGAAATTGCATAGATATAATTTAGGTTATTATGAGTATCTTTAGTTTAAATGCACTTAAAGTTAAAAATTGTATTTAAACAGATTAATCTTTTAGGTTTAGACTAGTGGCGCCATCTGAGTCATACGAGTAAGACCTCTCAATGTATAGGCAAGTACTTATAGATAGTGTTACCTATTGAAATTAAGTTTATATAAGATAACACGGCACTTGAACTTTATCTTTGTATCAATAGATTTACAATAACTCCCGACATAATTCCCAATATAAATTGCAATAATAATTAGTCGATATAAAATATAGAAATTTTATTTTAGCTTTCAAAACAAACGCTATATAGGTAAAATTCGCCAAGACGAACTCACCTCCTCAATTTTTGAAGTCGGTTAAAAATATATATATTTAAAAATTTAGTTGAAGTGTGGAATCATCATTATTAAATTAATACTAAACAAATATAGAACATATTCATGCAGGCTACAAAGTGAATTTTATACATATGCAGATATTAAAACTAAATGCATTAAAACAATACCCAACAAACATGCACAGTTATAAATCTTAAATCGTATTTCAAACAAATTTAAACTTCAAAGAAAAAATGTAAAAGAAATTAATATAAAGTTTATATTTAAAAAAATACCTATTTACCTATTTTTTTATAAATTATTAATAATAAAATATTGTAAATCAAATGTATTAAATTTTGAGAATATAAATTGACTACAGCATGTTTTTTAGAAAAGTCCACAAAACCACAAACACAAGTACCTAGTAATTCTTGTCATTTGTCATTCAGTTGAAAAAAAAAATTCACTAATATCGCATAGCATCAGAAAGAAAAATATTAATATTAGTAAGTCAACAACCGTAGAGCTGATACATCTAAATAGCACTCCTTAATACGATGCAGATATCGGGTTCGAATCCGGGATAAATATTTTTAATTTTCCTAAAAATATATGTAGTCCACAGTGTAATTTCAAATATACTTATTAAAAAATTATTACTATATGTTACTTTTTAAAAAGTATGCTCTAATCTTGTCCTTCGCCTTAACGAATGAATATTTAATGAACAGACACAGAAATAATATTATGGAACCGGACTTGACAAAATTCTATACATAAAAAAGGAAA
The DNA here is from genome assembly GCA_947093115.1 of Brenthis daphne. Lineage (NCBI taxonomy): Eukaryota > Metazoa > Arthropoda > Insecta > Lepidoptera > Nymphalidae > Brenthis > Brenthis daphne. The sequence continues at coordinate 18,229,357 of OX352481.1, forward strand.
ATATTTTTAAGATTTCACCTCAATTTGTTTTTGTTTAAAATTGTGAACTATTGTGGGCATTATGCATCAACAAAGAGTCTATTTATATCTTTTCCAATGTCACCTGTGAATAGCGATAACGCTTACGAATTAATGATTGTATAAAAAATCGATTAAATAATACTACCTATATATACCTAGGTATATGAAATCATGCCATTACCTAAAATATAATTTTATTAAAAGTAAAATGAGAGTATGATTTTCAGCAACACCCGTCGAACATACAAACATATCAAATAATAACACTTGCTATACATATGTACCTAGTTTCATTTCTATATGGAAAAGAATTAGCCACATTATGTTTTTCTTAGTAACCACATGAATGTTAAACTGCAAAATATTCATATCATTCAAAATGATTTAATACTTTTTTAGATTTACTCAAATATTTGAAATTTTAAATGAAACTATCTTTTCATAAAGTTTTGGGGGTAGGTACTGTTTGCAAAACCTATATAATGACGTCGGGAGCCAAAAAAATCTAAATAAATACTTGAAAAAATCAGAAAAATAGATTTAGCAGCTGTTCCCAACCAGGGGGGCGTAGAACGTAAAGAAGTTTATTGTGTTATAAATTAAAATAAAAATAAATAAGAATCATTAAATTAAAGTGTTCTATTATAATTAAAAAACAATGGGGGCATGAAATTTTTTTTTTATAATTTGGGGAGGCTCAACAGGAGAAAGGTTGGGAAACCCTGATTATAGCCCGCTATCATGGCAAAAGTGGTCTAACTTTGAGACAAAAGCAATGAAAAAAATAAAACCAGCATATATACATATATTTATTATAATGAGAATGCTAATATTACTATATAAGTCAATACAAAAAATACTTACATAATTTATTTTTATTTATAGTTAAAATGTTACCGGTTTTGTAACTGTTTCATTTTCTTGAAAGTGATTAGGCCATTTTTGCACTGACTGCTTGTTAAACGTATTGTATCAACTATCAAACCTCGAGGTTTGGGTTGAGACAGAGATATTTTAAAGAGAGCAGGTAAGTATTCTTATAAAGTATAAACCAAAATGGTGGTTGTTTCATGATAAATCGACAGTGATTTATTATGTCTCTTAAGCAATACATTTTTATAGTAGCTATACAAATATTTGTTGCAGGATGGAGTATGTAATTTATGTACTGTGTATGTTTTATATTTGGTGCGAAGCAATATTTATTTTACAATGTTCATCATACAGCATCACCTTGGTTTAAGTTATAATATTCTACTTTAAAAATATAATATTATATGTATGTAGGTAACAAATCTATCAGAATCCTATATTTAGACTGTCGACAATATAAAACTAATAAAGGAAGGTATACTTTTTTTATAAAGAGCGCATGAGAAGCACTTTCTTTTATATTTTATTTTAATGTTCTTAAGTTACTACATAGTATAAGTAAAAATTACACTCCTTTCACCATGCGCTCTATAAAAAAAAATTTATTGAAAATGTCTCATTTTGAATATAAGTCAGACTTAGACAAAAGTTTGGCATCTCACAAGTGGTATTTATTGCACTTTTTTTCTGTCATAAATATTATAATCTTATCAGGCATAGTCTACTTTAAACTTTACTAAAGAAAAGATCAAATTGTATGACATAATTTTTTTTAGTTATTCTGGTGCAAAAATGAGGCCTTATACCCTTCCTTTATATAGTACCTTTATCCTTAATCAAAATTAAAAATTAGCTGCTCTACAATCACATTATTAAATTATAATAGGTATATTTTTAATAACAAAACATAATTTTAATTTATGCTAATTTCACCAATATTTACATAAAGAATATCAATCATTTTAGTTTTTGTTAGTATAGTGGTCAAAATTTTCTCATAAACCAACAAGTTTGTCAAACAACAAATACTGAGCATACTTAAATTAATTTTGTATAAACAGAAGATAATTGAAATTCTTTCTCATGATTTTGTTTTAAAATTATTGAACTTCACAATACTAATGTTAGTATTTTTTAACAATTATATTATTGATTTAGTATGATCGAAGAACAAAACATAATTTGTAACTTTTCAGTCTTTGGTGACATTGAGCTCAAGCATGAAGCAACAATAAAACTATAACAGAATGAATAATGGCTAAGAATAGGGCGACTGAATCACACAAAATATTTTATAGATGTTATAAGTAATTCAATGTAAAATACTTGGATGTTTTATTTCTTTAAAATTATTGGAATTTTTAACACTTTTTTTTATATTAAAAATAAAACAACCTCATTGGTAAAAAATATAAATAACTTATATTGATATTAGGTTATATGCATGTAGGTAAATACCTCAATAGAAATCGATGTTTAAAATAAATTAATAATTCAATTTTAAAACATCACTTTAATGACTTTCAAAGGAGGAAAATTCTTCATTTTTAAAAGGTTTAAACAATTCTTTTTTGGCTTCACTCTAGTAAGCTCAAAATATATGATTCATAACCTTTTAGCATAATATACATCTTACTTTGTACAATCTTATAATATTATGTTATCTTTAATAACATATTCGCTATTTAAAACAAATAGTTACTTTTAATGAAAAGGAAAATGCATATAGTCTAACATCATATGAATATAAAAAATCATCAACATTTCATTCACCAAGCTTATTGCTAAGTTATTTATTTAAAGGCAATTTCAAAATCAATAAAAAATATGTTCGGATTAATTTTATTATTTGACAAAAGACTGAATATCATAAAAGTCAAATCAGCTGCAAAACAAAACTTTTTTTTTCACAGATATATATAATTTGTGCTCAACTGGCACACATTAAAGCCATTAAAGTATAGAACTGAACTTCACAGATATATACATACATAACCTATTGGCTATTAAATCCTTGTATTTTAAGCAAAAAAAAAAATAAGTATATATCTTCATGTTTTCTTGCAACACTTTGATCACATTTAAATTTAGTAATTTTATATTCTTTTGTGCCTTAGAGAAAGGAACTGCCGTCTGTAATACAGGCTATGTCTAGTACAGTCGGCAGTAACAAACAAAGGTAAGCAACATATAATTTGTAATAAGCATATTCTGAGCTTATTGTTAACAAATGAAATTTATGCTAATAAAGTTTATATTTATTTATCTGTTATTGAAATAACTTGATTATAATTATTTTAAATATATACATTTTCAACAACAAACTTAACACTATCCTTAAAAGATTCACTTGAAAGCCATTAACCAATGAATCTTCCAAGCAGGAAAATATTGAAATAAACTAATAATGCAATAGGTATACACTTGGTCAATAAAATGTTCAAACATTATAACAATTATCTAAGCAAATAAATTACAGTGATTGAGGCAGTTATGGGACCAGTGGTGGATCGTCTTGACCAATCATCACATCTTCATACATAATATCATTGTTTCTTCGCAGGTTGATTTTTTGGCGAGCATATTCAATTAGATTGTACTTTCTTATAACTAGAACTAGACCAAACACTACCAGGGCTATAGTAAATATTGATACTACAGCCGCTGTAGCGTCATGGCTCGACGCATCTGAAGTAACAGGCACACAATCATCCCCCTCACTATCATATCCTTCCAAACATACACACTGGTGCGAAGTTTCGTTACATATATGATTCTTCCCCGGACAGCTATTCAGCTGGGTCACATTGCAGAACAGGATATGCTCTGTTAAAAAGAATAAAGTTCTCGAATATCACGTCCTGAATGAATTGATTCAATTAAATAATTGTAGGTACTTACCCGTATAAGCGCAATGTATGAAATGTAATATTATGGCGGCAATAATATCGATTATTCTGATACCCATATTTATCGTGGATTAGTCTCTTTAAGCCTCACATCACAATTTCTAACGGGATGTTGAATTTTTTGTCTAATTCACTTTCGTTGATTACAAATCTTTCTCCGGGTTCAGTCGCGCAAGCAAAACAAATGTCATGACATTTAACATTGTAGTTAGCAGCTGTCACTAAACGTCATTTGGTAAAACGTTTTGATATATCATCATGTACATAAATCATTTGGTACGTAAATAAAATTTTATTACTTAATATTTTATAGGAAAAAGGTATAATAAACAACAAAATACAAATAATAAGTAAGCACAGATACTATAAGTGTATTACATCTAAACTTTACCTTTGAGATTCGTATTAGCACAGATCATATTATAATACTATACTAGTCTGGCTTAATAACATTTAAAACGTTTAGCTATAGCAATATCAGATAAAATATATATTAAAAAAGAAATAACAGAATATTATTTATTATGATTTTAATTTCATAAAACAAAAATATAAGATTAAAAATTTCATTGAAAAATATAATAAGTTTTTATATATTGATCTATAAATACATATCAAAAGATGACAAGCATGGCGAAAATACTCTAACATCTGTAAAACTAGTAGCCAAGTGTAGGAAATCACAAACTTTTTATGGAAAAGTATTCTAAAAATAATACAAATAATAATCTTTGGCGTCCACAATTCTTAATAAAATTTTATTTATTGTTTTTAAATTTTTTATACAACACTTATATTATTATTCAAAAATTATACTCTTCGCCAGAGCCATAGGTATATTTTTCTGGAAGAACATAGTCTGCAGGATCGTGGCCATAAGCTTCAATTCCCCCGTTGCCATCACTAGTGCCCTCTCTACGCAAAACAGAAATGAAATATAAATAATTATATAGGTACCTAATAAATTTTCAGTCAATGGTGGTAATAAAGAAATAAATACGATGTCTTCGATATGTATAGAGAAACATGTTATTTATAATGTTCGCTCTTTGAAATTGCACGTACATACATACCTTAATTCTTCATGGCCTTTTTCAGATCTTTGTTCTTTTTCTCTTTCTTGATTTTCCTTATCTTCATCATTGTGTTTTGCCCGACGGTATTTTTCTGTTAAGAACATATACCTAATTATTATTTGAAATAAAAGTCAACATCAAAAATCATTTATTTAACTTCAGATTACAGTATTTAGAGTAAAAATTAACTATATAATCCATTTTAAAACTCTTCTTAAAAATTTAAATGGACGTCTTAAAGGATTTTTTCTTAATTCACCTCTTCTCTCTTTAGGGTGGCTGTGAGCCCCGGCTTCATCTTCTTCATCATGTCCAAATGAATCTTGGGTTTCTAGCTCATAATTATCACCTGCCTTCTTATGGTAAGAATCGAAGTGTTGGTACCCCTTTTTGCCACCTCCTTCCTTCTTTCGCGAATAACCGACTTCCCCGTCTCCATCGGTTTCATAGAATTTGTGGAAATTTTCAGGCTGCAAATTTTAATTGCATTTAACGGGATTTTATCAATATTTTCTACAACTTCAGATTTATGTTTATACAGAATGAATGATTGAACATATTCATAGTAAGCAATCACATAGCACACGTCCTAGATCCATTATTCGATCACAACGTTCTTTCGATTAAAGTAAGATGGAAGAATATTTTTTTTTTAGATATTAATAATATGATGATTTTCGAACAGGATACTTATTACTATGATTACCCTAATATTTCCCCCGGATTTTCGAGTATTTCTTTAATTAACTATTTTGCAAATGACAAAAGTGCGAAATATTTGTTGATTTCATTTATTTAAACATAAATATAACAATGATCACTTATAAGAGCATGCAAAAAATGTAATTAATATTTTTAATGAGGGATTAGTTTCTAGTACTCACGGGCGCAGCCCTGGCCTCCCGTACATACGTCCCCACCGACATAGTGTCATCCACCATCAATAGGTCTTCTAATGTCGCAGCTGGTAAAGCTACGGCGATATGGAGAAATCCCAGCATAAGTAGTTTCAAGCTTATCATGATGAACAAAATTTATTTTGAAAAATATATAAAATTTTTGGACTTAACGATTCGTTTAATAGTCAGGTTGAAAACAGAAGCTAACTTGTGCGTTATATTGTAAAAAAGTTCATAAACGTCACGTCTTCGCTTATTTAGCTTACGATTTAAAAAACTGTTCCGTCAACAGCGGTTTAAGAACTCCACAATATATTTCAAACTTTGTGTTTTATATAACTGTTGATTGCAACGCTACTCTTTCACAATTCGGAGTCGGTCTGGACCTCCCCAGCGCGCCTGCTTTTTGCATACCATTGTTTGAAAGAATTGCAGCTGTATATGATTTTTTTTAATCCTAATGCTACAGATTTACTGGTAGAATGAAATGACTAATTTAATTAATATTTTTTTTAATAAAAAGACTCAATCCTATAGTTATTTAGGTAATAAGTAAATTTTAGCTTGTCGAGAATTTCCAGTTTGTCTATCATTATTTCAAAACCACATGCCGAATTAAAGTAAACAAATGAAATTAATTGAACAGCCTAGTCGAACTTAAAATTAAGAAAAATCTCTTCTTAAGAGATGTTCTAAATGTGTACGTATTAAGAAGAGTTTTTGGAAATTCACCCAAAAAGTTAGATATAAAGGTCAAAGTTAGCACATAGCTAATGAACATCGGATTTTACTTCATTCGGTGATAATCGACGTAATAGAAAATAAGCTATCTTCTTTATTATACTATATTAAAACAATCAATCCTAGGGGAAATTTACTAATAGAGATTTCTGTTCATAACCAAAATGTCTAAATCCTCTGGACCTGATGGCAAAAATTGTTAAAATGTTATGTAAATTTTCCGAAACGGGTATTGGCAAAATAGCAGCGTGAGCACGATTTCAATAAGTATAAATGTTGCGGATCAATAACGAACAACTCAAATACAACGTGATATAATTTTGCAAGTCAATATAAAGAATAGGGAAAGCACTTTGACGGACATGTTGCAAATGGCGCAGAACACCTGCGGCTAGCTGTGGATAGATTCGGTGATCCATGAAGTTAATTGTTTCTAATAGAATAGTAACTGTCCATGGCAATAATTTGTATTGTAATAATGTAATCATAGTTTGTAATTGTTTCAAATCAATTCTTATTGTATATCGAAACTGCCGCAATAAAATGTTTTAGACCCCAACTATTGATACTTTGAATATTTCATCTTTTTAAGCTTTTGTTTTTAGATGATTTTTTATTTTTTTTCTTTTAAATAATTAGGTAATAAATCCATTCTGCTCATGATTTCTAATAATATTAGGCAGCTTTTAAAGTTTTTAATACTTTTGAGGTGTTATAGTGTAGCTGTAGGTAATACAACGAAATAGAAACAGATATTATTAATGTATGATTTATTACCAGTTGTCACCAAAATATCTTTATATTGTATTGAATTTATTAATTTCACCGGTTTTTCTTAAGATTTATCAGCGTGAGTGAATGCAGTGTAAACTATAATATTTTTTCCTTCTTTTGCATCAGATGCGTTATTGCTTGTATCGTCTGAAAATATCTTTATAGCATTTGGTAATACTTCGTAGTTAAATTCGTATTCTTTCTTTAGTTGTAAACTGTCCAGTACTTTTGCTCTGTAAAGAATTTCAGATATTATGCTTATAATTGATACTTAAGTTTAATGTTTTTTTTTCAACGTGTCTATTTGTACGACAATCGGACGATTAATTTATATTAATTTATTCGTATATATAGACAATAATCACTTGATAAATATTTGTATACATATTGCCATTTACAGTGCTTCAATTTTATTTGTCAAATTTCACCAAACGAAACCAAAACAAAGTCGCCTTTATTTTTTTTAGATAGTATTTTTTACATAAAAAACTTTAAAATCAATAAATCTTCACTGAATAAGCAAAAAAAGTATATGTAAACACGAAATCCACATAAAAGTCTTTTTTGTTTCGCCGGGTAAATCAGGATTTTTCTTTTTTTTAAACTTGCACTTCAAAAAGTGCAAACACACAAAAAACAAAGGAACAATATTTTTTACTATCCGATAATCGTACAATTAGCAGTACTGTTTTTAGAAATATTACAGCTGAATTCATGAAGCTAAATGAAATTATGGTGTTTAAGTAAAAAATTGTCAGTGTTGTCAGCACAGCTCTTGACTATTCCATATTTCCTAGACATCTAGATGACGAAAATAAATATCTATACAAAACTTTAAACTAAATATTTAAAGTACCAAACATCATAACCCTTAAGTTTTCATGTAAGATGTCTGAGGCACCTTAATAAATAATTTTATCCACCGCGACAACTGCAATATCGCGGGTTTGTACCTAGAGTTCACTGTCTCAAAGTATGTATTTATTTACACTATGTTAAATGAGCTACTAATAAAGTTCCTCTCTCTACTTTTCTTGGTTAAGCTGATAGATAGTTCCCCAGAAAAAACAAAACAATATAATGAGAGCATACATAATATATTTACTAACACAGGGTCGTCAGTTACGTCGAAACGTAGCACTTGAAAGCCTAAGTCTCTACCGCGCTGTATTGAGTTCTTCGCCAACATTTGGATGATTTCTGAAGACTTAGGAGCGTTAGGTGGCACCATCAATACTACCTGAAAATAAAAAAAATACCTAGGTATCATTGCGTTGTACTTAAAAGAAAAGTAGTTGTACTATTAACTGTTAAATATGATTTTCGATAATAATGTTGAATTGGATATTTTTCAATAAAAATGAAAAAAATAGTGGTGAAGCGCTGGCTTGGGAATCCGAGTGAATCAGGTTCAAATTCCGGGTCTCGCACCTCTGATATTTTCATGTGCGAATCATTTACCAATTTGATTACCACTTGTTTTACGGTTAAGAAAAACATCGTAAAGAAACCTGCCAGTCTGATAGAATCTAGCACGTTTTCAAAAGACATTCAAGTCAGTTGTGCCAGTTTGAAAGAATCTAGCACGGTTTCAAAATACAAGACAGTGATGTCCGCCAATCCGGGCTACTCCAGCGAGGTGGACTATATGGCCTGATCCTTCTCGTATTGAAGGGAGGCCAGTGCCTAGCAGTGGGATATTAAAAAGGGCTGAATAATGAATATAAATATAAACTATCAAAGCTAATCCACAATTTTCACTTTATTACGAAAAATTTAATGAATGAGACCTGCATTATGTTATGCACTCTGTATTTATCATGTAAGCCCGGCGCTCTCAAGCAGTGAGCAGTGAACAGCATTAGCTTCCTTGATCGAGTACATCTCACACACCGAGCCCATTTCTCCAACATGGTGGCATCCCACGGACATACGGAGGTACTGAGAGCAAGGCCTCGGATTTGCGACCAGCCTCGCTTTGCTTCTTGTTGCTCTGCTAGCATCGAATGACCTAAAATATTCAATTTTTCATATTTTATGAAGTCTTGGAAGTATTAAGTTTTGGTGTTTTCAGGAAAATATTTGGAAACTTTTAACGAGCATCAACGTATATTTAGCGAAATTGGAGATAACCCAGGTGGATAACAGTAGCTTATGTATTACTCCAAGTCATAATCTATGTACTATATTTCATCCAAATCTGTTCAGCCGTATTGGCTTCAAGGAGTAACAAACATACAGATACAAAAGTACAAACTTTGACATTTATAATATTAGTCCGATCTCAATAAAGAATAGAAATAAATGTCACCTTGAGCTAATGTTCTCGCGACATAATCAGAAATCGCGATGTGACCATTCGTTTCTGGGATTTTACCGACCAGTCCGGGCCAGGCGAGTCGGGAATGATCTTTTACAAATCGTAGCACGCGAGGTATATCAGCAGGCCGAGCTCGGCGCACGCGCACGCGAACGTCTTCTGTTCCTTGTACCTAAGATCAGCGGGATGTTTTATTCTTAAATTAAAAAATCTGTGATAACAGAATACATTTAGTAATAATTTAGATTAAACGTCGTCTCAGTGCTAATTTATCCAAACGACCAATTTACCGAAAATGATTTTAATATTTAAATATTCTTTTAAATATCAATTCTACTTTAACTGTAAATTAACACATTTTACTTTTAAAAAACCTATAAATTTATTTTATCTATACATGTTCTATATATGTAAGTACCTATGTAAATCGCTTACATAAAACTTCGTTTTTAAAATAAAGGAAAAAGATTATACTGAAAAGTACGAGTAGATATTGGTGGTTTGAACAAGTAAACACTAAGACTTAACCTACTTAATACTCGATTTAGCTAAGTATTTTATAATTATTTTAAATTTTTTTTATTATTTCAAAGGGAAGTTTTTGCTAAACTAAATATTTTAGTAATATTTCTACGCTTGAAAGGAAGTCCAGTGAAATTAATCAATTCAAATTTAAAATATTTTGTTCTGCATTAAATTATTACAATTTTTTACTTAACGTCATGAGTCTACTACCAGTTCGGAAAGAAGAAGCCTCAGACCTGAGAAGAACTGGCGAAAGAAACTCGTATAGCGTAATATGGCAGATTTTGTCAGCTACGCAGAGTTCTTTCTGCATTATAATATTGTGGTAGTGGCTACTATTATGGATACATATTAAGTTTTTTTTTATTTATATTGTGCAAATGTCATTACATAACGAACTAACCATAACCTGTTTTGACGATGAGCCTGCCTTGGGTTTGTCTCCATAGTTCCTTCGTATGTCACTCCACTTTAGAGAGGTTGCTGAGGATTTAGTGATGCTTTTCGTAGACACTGATTTGAGAAACCTTATTACTGACGACATTATAGAAGGAGAAGAAATGGAAATGATTTGTGCTTCCGGTATAACATTTTTGGTTATTTTTGTGTATTTAAAATAGAAATATAACTTAAAATAAATATTGTCGCTCCATGGTGACAGCTGTTTTGACAATTTATTTTTGGGTCCTTCGTTTTTTTAAAAATGGAACTTTAAAAACTTGATTGAAGTATTCAAACTATTTTTAATCATTCATTAAGCAAATGGTCATAAGAATACAAATTCTAGTGACCATAAAGTTTAAGCGTAAACACGTGAAATTAATGATATGATATATCAAAGATATAATTAAAATTACTTAATAAAATATAATTATTATAATAAAAATAATTCTAAGGAGGTATGGTAGATGTTTACTTAAATAACATAGCATAAATTAATGTTTTTTCAATTTTTTTATTAAATTTTAACATTATATTGGGAAGTTTCTAATGTAATTTGCTAAATGCATTTATAAATAAATAAAAAGAATATTGATTAAATTGACATTGTCAGTAAGATAAAAATAATAATAAAAAAAATGATCAGCAAAAAATTAACAACAAAAAATTATTTCAATAACAACAAAAAATGAGGTCAAAATAAAACAATTAAATTATTACTTTTACGTTCAAATTAGATTCTAAAGTATTATTAGAAGAATAAATTAACCATAATGAATAGGTTTCAAGTTTTGAAGTACAGCAGTTTTTTGGCGCAAAAATCACCTCTCGTAATTATAAACTCCCCCATAAAACGTTTTAGAAGACGGTCACCATGTGATGAATGCGTAACTGCAATTGAAAAAAAACCGGTTAGTTATTAGTTTATTCTTACTTTATAAAGGCTTTAAACATTATAAAATATACCATGCGTTGCTGGTCCGTTAGAAGGTTGCATATTTATGGGGAAATTCCATCAAAACAAAATTGAATGCAGTGTAGCTAAAGCAAAAATTTCCTCTGTATGTACAGGGCTAACAATGTATTGGATACAGATCTATGTCTATTACAAAAGCCATTGATCAATGATCTATGAATGATGTTTTGTTTTACTTCTTTTATTATTATGCCCATATAAGGAATACACTAATTGTCTTCGTGTTTAGTGTTTCGATATCAACGAGGTGGTAGTGGAGCGTGGGAACCAGTGTCACGCGAAGCTTATCAAGTCTTTTCTTTATAACCACTACTGGCCAAGGGAGCCCAGCGTTGTTGGACTCTGGATGTGTCTCAACTGCCCATACCTTGAAGTCCTTACGGAGAAATATGCTCATTCCGGTACGAATTGAACTAGTAAAATATATTAATAAGTATGAACGTTCGTGAAACATAAATACATTGATATATTATAACCGAAAATAAGACAAAATGAGGTCTGATGTATTTCCTCTTTATTCTATATGCTACTTATATGGTACTGTATCATACTCATAATATTGTACCAAATAAGCCAATGTATACTTATTATTATTAAAAACATATTATATCGTTAATATAGACATATATACCTACATATGTATGTAAATAAGGTTGTGGCGTAGATGCAGAAGCTACCACACGTTATGGAAAATTAATCATAAATAACCAACATTTTTATTTTAGGTGATCGTCTTTTAGCGCTAGAATTGGTGAAACGTACCAAAGAACGGAAACTAGTGGGAGTATGCGTCGCGAATAAAACATTTTCTTGGATGGCAGAGGAATTAGAAGAATGGGCGCATTACACACCGTCCAACCCTGAACGGAACAGAATGTACTTTATCGCGCACTGTTTGAAAAACCCCAATTTATTTAATAAATATAATGTCAAATATTTATACGATGTAAGTTTATCATTAAATAGACCTACTAATACTTAAGCTCACAACCTTCTGCCATCGATATCACATATTTATTTCTTTGTAATTCATTTGGTAGGAAATAGAAAGACGAAAATTGCTGTCTCGGCAAAAAGAGGTATCATATATATTTATAAGTATGATCCTAATAAGAAAGCTCTTTAGTAATACTTTAAATCACAAAATTGCTGTAAAAGAAATACTTTCCAAGTAATGTAAAACTCCCTTGCAATGAAGATAGAAAGTAAACAAAATTGAAGTAAAATTATGTTTTTTAAAGGTCGAGGTCCTCGCTACGTCGTCAGATGTGGCTGGGCAAGGTGTAGGCACCCTCTTGTTGCGGACTGCTCTCGATCACGCGGAAGAACTCCGGCATCCTCTTGTGCAAGTTATTGCCGTCAGCCAATACATGTGGGTACTTAGAGATTACCAGGACTTACAAAAATATATGAGTGTTTTTTTAAACTCGACTTAATTTTTGCTTTAGATCCTGTAATATAACACCCGTTTTTCTGTTCACCCATATCTTATGACGTATTAAATATTTAGTATATATTTAATATAAATCTAAGACCTTTTTACATATAAAATATTGCATATTTTGTTTTTTTTACATTTAAGGTCAAAAATTTGCGAAAATTGTGGTATGAAGCGCGAATGGTCGATGAATTATTCGGATTTTATCGACGACGCTGGTCAAAGAGTGTTCTTCCCGCGAAGACCGCACCACGCGGTCAATGTCTACGTGAAACATTTCGACCCCGCGTTGGGAGGCCGAGTGACTTGCAAACCATCCTTCATGTAATATTTAGAAATACTTTAATAATATTATTTATTATAAATGATTTGTTTTTTAAATATCAATGTAATGTAAAGGGTGATATATAAATATTTATGGCAAGAAATAATCAGTGCTACCTCTGTACATGTGACTTTTTATTTCTAAATATATTATATTAAAATATTATTGAAGGCTTACGTGAATGATGTCAAAGAGCTTAAAAAGATTTTATTAAACTGAAGTTGAGATAGTGAAACTCAACACACAGATACACAAATTGGCGCCTAGAATCCGCCATTTTGATTTTTTTAAACATCTATCTAAGGACGCTCGGGGTTTTGAGACAAATCTAACGCTACTTTAACTGTCGTAATTCATCCAGCCGTTTGGAAGTACTAGGTAATAAATTTACAAACAAACGAACATACATACATACAAGATATGCGCGAAAAACAAAATTTCCTTGGCAGTCTGGTATTTAACGGATATTCAAAAGAAAAACGCGTTAATGCGACCTTAAGCCAATTACAGCAACGTCCGATTCGTTCCAGTCGCCGTGCTAAAGAACCACTTGTAATCTTTTTTACGCAAAATTTTATTTAATTCAAAAACTCACTGTGAAATTAGTTTCCAAATGCCTAATATAACGCAATCCGCGCTTTTTATTACTGGAAAGAAGTAAGACAATAAAAATAAAAGCAATAGCGATTTGTACTTACTTTTTTTTATAATAGCACAAAATTTTGTCTATTGAAAAAAACTAATATTATTAAGTAAAAAACCTTTATTAAGTATTTATATGACGATACAAATTAAATAAATGGCAAGATAGAGATAACTACGAGCTTCAAGTTTTCTGCAAATTTTTTTTTTGACTAATTATATTATGTTGCAACATAAAAAGAACTGGGTTTTTTCGAACTTGAATACTTTTAGAGCTCATGTTATCAAAATTTGTCTTATCCTATCACACTATCACTAATAAAGTTAGGACTGATTTCTCAATAGTCATTCCATCAAGCAAATTTTTAAATGTAAACTTGTGGTATATATGACTGAAAAATCAATTCTTAACAAAATGTAAGAAACCAACCAATATTAAAACTATAAAAAACCTTAATAAGAAGCCATCTTATAAAATATGTTAATTTAATAGGCATTTATAATAATTATTTATTATAATTACTTTCAGACTGGCAAATTGGCAGTGCAATTCAACATTTTTATAATTTGTAAAATAAAAAGCTTAAGTCGTTTTATAAATAAAAAAATAAAAACATGATATTATAAGGAAGGTCTCGACTTATTATATGGGTCTGAAAATTTGGAAAAAATGAAAATATCGGGTCTGCAATAAACATTGTAGGTACGTTGAAATCTCACTGCTCAGTTATGTGAAAGTAATTTAACAGCCTTAAAATTATTGAAAGATGGTATTTTTGAGGTTAGTTTTTCTTAGCATATGCCCAGTGGGAGCCAGCTTCCTTGCCACCTTTCTTCCCACCATCACTGTGCTTCTCATGATGTTCTTCTCGACCCCTCTTGCCGTTATATCCCTTGTGGTCCGCATCTAGATGACCTTTGTTACTGTAACGTAAAAATTATGTTTTATTTATAGTTTACCATTGGAACCTTATTTATTGCTATTTTATTATAATATAGTATATTTAAAAATAACATGTTAAATTTTAGAGATATACTATAATGAAGCTTGTTACGACTAATTCATCGGTGCTGAGACTAACTTGCTAGACAGACTGAAGGGCTAAAATTTAGGTAACTATAGCTGTAAAAAATCTACCTTTGAGATTTAATTTCTAAATGAATGCAAAAAGTTGCAAAGTTTGTAATTGAAATAATGTTTTTAAAATTGATTTATTAAGGGGGCGACTTTTAGTGGCTTCTAGGTCACCCTCTGATTAACAGCAATTATATAAAATATTGTTTGTAGTATTTGCATTATATATTTTTATAGATGCAAACGTGCGTTTCCAAGAGAAAATAAATCATGACATAAGTAAAATTTCTCTCATTTAGTAAAATTATCCTACCTATATCCCTTTTTGCCATGTTCCGTGTAGTCATGACCGGCATTGACGTGATGCACCTTCTTCTTGCCGCTCTCGTTACTAGCATGTTTGGCGTTGAACTTGCCGTATCTGTGATGTTCTCCGCCTTTGTGATAGTCATCGTAGAACTTATGTTCCTTGTGGAATTCGTCCTTGTGGTATTTGTTGTGGAAGCCTATAATTAGATATAGGAAATATTAACTAAAAATGAAAAAGTCTATACCACATAAGTATCCTTCCCTACAGAGAAAAAGATTCATACATCCACTTGCGATAGGTGCACCACTACATATTGGGGCGGTGTGTCCGTCACACCTCACGTACGACTTTACACATACGCTAGTACTTTATATAGTAGGAAGCTTTTTTATATTTTCTATATACAGCGGAGACATAGAAAATATTGAATGAAAAAAAAAAACATTATTTTCATTAACATATAAGTTTAATTTTAACATTGTATACCTACCAAGGTATACAATGTAAGGTATACAATAGACAGTGGTAGCTCAGTGGAAACGCACTCGCTTGGGAAACCGAGTGAAGCGGGTTCAAATCCCGGGTCTCGCACCTTTGATATTTTCATGTGCGAATAATTTCTAACATGATTACCACTTGCCTTACGGTGTAGAAAACATCGCGAGGAAACCTGCATGCCTGAGAGAAACTAGCAAGTTTTTGAAAGACATGTGAAGTCCCCCTCGTATTGTAGGGAGGCGTGTGCCCAGCAGTGGGATGTTAAAAAGGGCTGAATACATACATACCTACTAAATCGATAATGTTTTTAGCATTTAATTAAAAAAAAGTGATATAAAATCATAATCGATAAAAATCATTAATTTTCATCTTTCATACCACATGATAAATGTTGATCGAGTAGTTCATTAAATTATTTATTGAAATTATTTCATTAGTTTTCGAACATGTTAGATTTTACGTAACAATATTATAGTGTACAAAATAGTACATTAGAATTACTAAATTAAAACTTATAAAGAATGATGCAACTGCTCACCAACTCAACTGCCGTCTATAATTGTTTATATTTTTTTCGTCTGAGCCAACGTCGTGGCCAACCATTGTTGAAGTCAACACAAAGTTACACCTTGCGGTGAGTGAAAGCGAGCCTCATTAGTCTCGTTACATAAACTCATTTATTCTATAAACCATTTGACCTTATCGTAATTCGAATAAATTATTTTAGTTATGCTCTCTATTACAAAGTATTTCCAATCTTATATACCTTTGTTACATAAAATATTGAATGTAACTTTGCTCAATCGTTAAAAGTAATACGTAGCTTGAAAATATGCATAAATATTGCTTTAAAATCAATAATAATTTTAATATACAGGGTCATTTTTAATTTACTGAAAACCTTTTGGGAATATACTATTTACATCATAACAACAACATCTGTAACAAGAAAAAATAATATTTCTTAAATTTTTATTTTCATATAAAAATAAAAATATTTTTTTTGCACCTTCTAAACTTTAAAGTTTTAGCATCTGACCAAGTTTAAATGAGTAAGCGCGGCTTCCTACATCCCTCCACCCCTCCCCCTCCACCGGACACGCACTTTCTTTTGCTAATGCTGGACTATTACCGTTTAGAAGCTGCAATAAAAATATTTTTATTTTTGTTAAATTTAAGATATATTATTTTTTCTTCTTACAGATGTTGTTGTTATGTTGTAAATAATGTATTCCCAAAAGGTTTTCAGTAAATTAAAAATGACCCTGTATATAATAATTGAATTATAATATTTAAAATATATAAGCAATTGTTTTTCTTTCAAAACGGTTGATCTTTCAATGTGATAATTACCAGTTTTTTTATAATATTTTACAGCTACAGTATAGTATTAAAATATTGTCAATTAAATAATAACAAACTCTTTAATACAGGTCTAATGATAATATAGGAGCACTTGAATAACTAAAACTTAAGAGGGAGAGTTTAATTGAATACTTTTAGGCTACTGTCCATCCACCTCCTGGCTCCACCATCATCAGAGATATTATATGTTATCGAATCTAATAATATCATCCAGATTTATATAGGTAGTAAAAGGTATCCAAAGTTTTAAGTCGATACGACCGTTAGGAGTAGGTTACTTAAAATCGACCTCTAAGATTTGATTGCAAGGTTAGAAGTGAAGCTGGTAAAGAAAAACCAACGAAAATCATGACCAACCTTTAGTCTTATGTCCTTTCTTGTGTCCTTTCTTTTCACCGAAGTGAGCTCCGCGGGATCCGAAGGCTTCTTCCTCATGAGATCCCTTATGGTCAGCTTCATCCCGGTGTTTCTTCTTCTGACCTGCTGCTTCCTCAAACTCTTTGCGGTGACGCTCATCAGTCTTGAAGCCTTTGGCGCCCTTGTCTATGTATTGATCGGAGTTCGAGCCTTTGGATGTCTGAAATTATGTATTATTGTATGAATTGTCATATGAAAAATATTGTAAAATTTCAAATTTTGTTTATTTATAGAGAGGCGTATATAATATTTGGAACTACTAAACTGATTTGCAAAATTATTTTCTAATGGAAATCTATATTTTGCAATATAGAAAATAGATGCAGAATAGGTACTTCACTTAATATTAGTCCGAGAACCTCTATAGGGTCCCTAATTATATATTATTTATTCTTGTTTTAACTTAAAATATGTTATAATACCAGAAGAGACGTCAAAGCAGACAACTCTCACTCACTAAT
Organism: Brenthis daphne; assembly: GCA_947093115.1. Classification (NCBI taxonomy): domain Eukaryota; kingdom Metazoa; phylum Arthropoda; class Insecta; order Lepidoptera; family Nymphalidae; genus Brenthis; species Brenthis daphne. The sequence continues at coordinate 18,247,443 of OX352481.1, forward strand.
TTTTCACTTTAGGTATAAGTATGCTGTATGACTATATAATTATCAACTAGTACCTATCTACGTTAAATAGAAGCTCAAACAGATAGAAAGAGCGACTACGAAAATACTAAGAAAATCTTTTAGACAAACTTAACTTTTTTGGCAAAAATGCATCCTAAGTACAATATATTTTTTTTATGTTTAAAGGTAACAATACGTTAAGCTTGTATCGTCACTAATCGATTGACAAATAAATATTATTGCTCGGGACACATTAGAATCTTACTAAAAAAAACAATTACAAAAATAAAAAATCCGACTGCGTAAAAAACGAACTAAAAAGAAGAGAACAACTTGATGAAGGAACATAGTATTATGCAGTCGGGGATAATACACATTATATAGTATTATACACACAGCTATTCTACAACATATATGTACCTACTCCTATGAATCCACCTATGAATCCACATACTTATAAGTATGTGGATTCATATTAATTATTTACCAAACTCATAGTTTATCATTAAAATCCTATGTAAATAGGATTAAGTCACGGTTAAAACACGAAATAATTAACAGCTACAGTCAAAAACGTTATTTGAATGTACTCATAAATAAGCATTTATATTCAAAAAGCTGTTTACGAGTAGGTACATTATAATTTAGTGCTATTACGATATGCGTTGTTATAAAATTTTAATTAGACAAAGTGGTTAATTAATGGTTTTATTTTAAACCAAAAATATTAATCTATACATATAATAAAACTGTAGAGATCGAGTGTCTGTACATAGAAAAAACATTTCATCCCAGAAAATTAAAGAGTTCCCGTGGGATAGAAAGAAAACCATAGTAACTTATATGGCTGAGTACCTACACAAAAACTAGTGATTGGATTTTAATGAAACTTTACAATAATATATTACATACGTCAGAATAACAAATAGGCTACTTTTTACACCGGAAAAATGCACGGTTCCCGTGGGAAAAATTTGTTATTGTTTATCGCTAGTAATTATATAAGGTTCACTAATTACGTGTTATTATTTGAACTCACAATTCTGAAAACGATAGAGCTGAAAATGTTAAAATGTACTTTGTATTTAAATAGGAGTACTCGTTTTTTTTTATAAAACTTCATCGAGGCTACAGCATAATTGCAAATAAGTATAGGTTTTGCTAATTACAATAAATAATGAGTTTAAATATTAAATTATGTGTATATTATATTATAATACATATGAAGACAACATGCTTTAGGTACTAGTATAGTATTATATTATGATCTGTGCCTTAGGTATTCTAAGGATAAGCTACTATAATTTTAGCATTTCATATCCAAGTATTCATTCTAATCGTTGATGAATCTGTCAGGAATAACAAATTTACGTATAAAAACTTTTTAACAAAAAAATAAAAACCGACTTCAAACAAAAGCTCTAAAAAGTAAAAAATAACTGATTGGCGTTTTCATTTACTATACATACCTAATCAAATATTTTCGAAGTCGGTGTGCTTTGCTTTATATGGGCTGGCACCGATTTCGAAAATATTTGATTAGGTATGTATTTAAAAGGTAGACTTTAATTACTTAGTCAAAGCACACCGACTTCGAAAATATTTGATTAGGTATGTATAGTAAATGAAAACTACCAATCAGTTATTTTTTACTTTTTAGTGCTTTTGTTTGAAGTCGGTTTTTATTTTTTTGTTAAAAAGTTTTTATTTTTCCCTTTTTAGTGTAGACAGTAGTAGCAAAGTAAGAATTCTAACGTATTAGGCTTGTCAAATTAAACAAAACAAACCCAAAGTATCTACTATTAGCCGTTGAAGAGTTCCACCTATCCACCTTCTGGCCTTACTATCAGATCAGGTCAACAATACCGAACCACTGTACTATCAACGGAAATAGAAACACTTGCAAAGTTTCAAGTCAATATGACAATTAGAAGTAGGTTAAATTCATCATTAGCTATTTTTCCACCCTTAGGGGTGGTATTTTTTTTTGAAATTTAAATGGGACCAATCTCGAAGTATACTCTTTCAAACGACACAAAAATTGTCCAAATCAGTTAATAAATGACGGAGTTCTGAGGTAACAAACATAAAAAAAAAAAAAATACAGTCGAATTGAGAACCTCCTCCTTTTTGAAGTCGGTTGATAAAAGGAGAAAATGAGCGATAAGGTGGAAAAAAATTTAAATAAGTTAATATTTTTAGGTTTTATAGCACACAGTTACATGTTGGAAAAGTGAATGAAGTGCTGTGAATCATAAATGCATACTCCACTTATTATGCTTTCACAACACTTTTTAATTTTTTTACACTTTCCATCTTAGAAGAAGATACGTGTTGAATCATATCGTTCATGTCTGTTATATTGGGAAGTTAACGAAAAAAATATTTTAAACTACTATGCTACATGTAGATAATATATAACATTACCATGTTATATACCTCAAGAGAAACATAAGTGTAAAATGTAAGTTTACGTTTAAACGTAAAGTTAATATTAAATGTTCTTATGCCTCGGGAATTACATATAATATAATAGGGAAGAATATATATATATATATATATATATATATATATATAATTATGTTTGTGCATATTATTCGGCATATAATACATTACTACGGCATAAATTTTTCCGTGATAAAACGTGCTGTTGCCCGTTCTGGCGTGATTGATTAACAAACATCCAAATATCCATCAAAACTTTCACATTTATAATAGGTATTAGTAAGATCAAGTAATTAAACTTCTGAATACATATAGTGTGAGGTTTGTACTCAGAGTATTTGACTAGAAAATATTATGAATTATTTGACCTCACTTAAATATGTTAAATACGAAACGTCAAAGTCAAAAAAAACTGTAAAAACGTGTCTTTTTGTAAGCATTTACATATGAGGAAGAAGACTATAATGACATTAGTATATAAGGAAATATAAATTGAAAATAACTTTTTATAATCATCTAAGAATGTACATTAATGTAACCTTTGGAGCTCATTTAATTATATGTTTTGCTAATGTATGTATATTTTAAAGCATAATTATGTCAAAATATTGTAAAATTTCAAAGAATTCTACTGCTAACCACAATAGGCGAAAAACTTACGTTACTAGACCCTTGACAAAGGTAGTTTGATTTCCGTTATAACATAATATGTTATAATAAATATTATCGAATCGGTCTACTACGAGTATTATAAATGCGAAATGTGTGTATGTTTGTCACTGCCACAGCAAAAAAATATTTAATCCCTCAACGACCGCAGACACGCCGGCGTTACAGTTAACAATAGATTTCTTAAAAATTTAATTAATTTCTTATTAATTTACCTGGAGAAAGGCGTAAGTGTATCATAAAATAAACATATGATAAAAATGTATCTATTATAAAGGGTTCATAATAATTATAGGAATTAAAATAGAATAGAATTTATTTAAAAAGCATTATAATAGAATAGAATTTATCCTTCGTTAGGCAAACGATTTTACTACTTATAAAGATGGTTATTGTGCTTTATCAGTGTGATGGTAACTCAACTTATAGAATTTTTAAATAAAAAAAAAATACATACTATATTAAATCGTATGTTACCTTTCCACCATGTTCAGCGTAATGTTTCCCGTGTTGTTGGCGTCCCCCTCCACGTGAGTTAGCGTGATGATGAGGATGCTGCTTCTCCTGATGATAACCAGCTGCAGGTGTTAAATCATCAGACACTGTCAACGGGGCCGCTGATAATGGTACAAAGCCCACAGGTGCTGCGGAGTTCGAAGGTGCTGGAGCAAAATTGGCATGAGGATGAGCATGACCATAGCTAGCTACAGACTCAGGAAGTAAAGGCTGTGCCCCTCGATCCACGGCAGGTACACCAAAAGTTAGTGGTCCAGGCTTCACTTGATTTAAACTACGCGGTTGATCCGGTGCGTATACTTTATGATAATGCTCAGCGCTCGCAGCTAACATCTCTTCATACGGAGGGGAAGGTAAAGATCCTTCATCATGATGTTCGTGAACTTCATATTGTTTGATATGACGTGGATTCCTTACAGCATCACGTTTAACCCTTGGCTCATCTTTACATCTCTTAACCCTAACATGCTCTTCATATGGCCCCTGAACGTACGCTTCTCGTTGTTGTCTTTCATGATCTTCGCTAAACTCAACTTCAGCTAAATCTTCCTCTTCAAAAACCGGCTCGACTATTTCAGCGAGCGCGATCGCCGCGAGAGTCAACAACAAGATTCTTCGCATCTTGAGCACTCAGTTCTGAACTATTCACTGTTTTTTATTATATACTTATAAAGCCTTTCACTGTTGGCAAATTGACAGTGGACGGACGCGGCACGACTTTATATCGTGAGGTGTGTAAACATTTTGTAGCAATGTTTGCTAAGCAACGTTCGTGCGGGATAAGCGCAGTGGAGGAACTGCGAGCGCTCGTGTAGAAAGCGGTCATAACCCAAGAAAAATAGCTTGCCCTCGTGGTTTTCGCGATTTTTCGATTAGTAAAAACTATGACCGTGAATTATGTGATTTTACTGGTTTGTGAGGCGCGTGATGTAATCAAATACTATCTATAAGGAAATCTGGAATAAGTTATAACTAATTGAACTTTGTCATCATTTTTTGCCTACCTTCATCTTTTGACAATACAATATTGCATTGTATTATAATAATAAATACCTGCAAATTTCAATAACTATTTTTAGTAAAACGATTGTCATTTTAAATGATATTTTGATATATATTATTTTGCACATACCACTTTTGAAACATATAAAGTGATTAAAGGAAATGGATTCTTATATATAAATAATTATAATCCAATCATAACCTAATACGGGTACTATTTATTTGCATGTATTTTTGATTATAAGCTAAGCATTGAGTAGACATATAATCTTTAAATAACATATACAATTATGATACATTTGTCTCACATGGGAATCGACACCACGACCTGCGCTTTAGCACAGGCTGCAATAGTTTGAGGAATACACCTTTACGTCCATTACTTTAGAGTACCATGTCAATAAATTTGAACCGTATACTCGTATAAATTTTCTCGATTTTTGTTTATTTTGTTCAAATGTGACACAACGAATATTTTTTATTGTATATTCGCTGGCCTAATTGTTCACATTTATGATATATGATACTCGAACATAAATACCTAAGTATAAATTTGTCTTTTCAGTTCATTAATATTTTACTTTATCTATTTGTTTAAGCTGAAGATTATTATATTATACTACAGCAAATAAATGAATCACTGTAACATATGAACTATACAAATATTTTTACCTCGACCATCTCGAGGAGGTCCAGTTAGTTTAATTTTGTATAGAAATCAAATAGACACAATAGACAAGGTTAATTTTAAATATTTTTTAATGATTATCTCAAGGTGGTATAAGTTAAAAAAAACCAAAGGCTGGAATGATGAAATACTTTAGTATTTCATCAGTCGTTGTAATTTAAAAAAAAAATGTTGGTGTGAAATACGTATGTGGAACCATAATATAACGTATGTACTTATACCACAGGTCTGCCGTGGTACAAACGTGAACCATCTGTGTAACTGGAAAGACTTATGCTATGTAGCTTAAAATCGACTGAGGTTCTTCGGGTTAGAATTCTGAATGTTCCAAAAAACCTCAAATTTCAACGGATCCGTATTAAACGCATGCTATTGTAATAACTCAATGACTTTATTTTAAACTTAAGTTAGTATACGATAGGTTTTAATTATCAGTTCGGTTTTACCTCACAGCATCTTAATAATATATTAGCGACTCACCCTCGCGTCGCTCGAGTTCGTCCCTGGGTACGTTTTAACTGTTAGTATGGACATCCCACGGAAATCGTACATTTTATCGGGTTAATAAGTAATCTATGTACTAATCCGGAATATAATCTATCTCTGTACCAAATTTCTTCTAGAAACGTTCAGCTATTCTGGCGTGATACAGTAACAAACATCCATCCATCCAAACTTTCGCATTTATAATATTTATGGAACATTATGGGACATGGAAATCTCGTATTAATATTATAACACCTACTAGCATTTCCCAGTTGGATAAAAATTCCTCGATTAATAATGTCAACTACATTATTAATCGAGGAATTTTTATCCAACTTTGGTCATTGTAACTTTTAAAAATAGTATCTATATACCTACTTCTTTGAGGAATGTCTGCCAAACAAGTTTGGTACTTTCTGAAATTTCGTGATTACTCAATGAGTGCTTGCTATTTCTTGAGATATTATTATAGATTATAGATTCTTTAGATTTTTATAAAATGGGTGTAATGGTATGTTTTCGTAACATTATCACTTAGAAATTATGCACGGCGGTTTCGCTTCTATAATTATTATCGCTCTACAATGTCTAAAGTTTAATTCGTTTTATTTCAAGACACGTGTATTGTTAGGTGACGGCCCTAACAGCTGTTCTGCTTCACTTTAGTACCCAGACTGTTAGTAGTTAGAAGCTACGTATGTACCTAATATATCTATAATATTATATTGTAACTGAGACAAATTGAATAAATCTTCTTCTATCTATATAAATAAAAATGAATATTGGTAAGCGTATAACTCAAGAATGGCTGGACCAATTCGACAAATTTTTTTTTCGTATGTTCCTTAAGGTCCACGAAAGGTTTTAATAAAGAGAAGAAATGAAAAATTAACGAAAAAAAATTAAAATGTATATGGCTAACGCTGGCTAATAACTATTTATATCTATTTAAAACGTACCTAGCGACGAACCCGAGCGAAGCGAGGGTAAATAAATAAAATTGTCTAGAGGTTATTCAAGTACATAATAGATACAGGATTCAAATTAATAGTTATCATATTTGTCTGTCTGACTGTTTATTTGCACAATAGTTATTTTTAATTATTTTAATGTAAATGAAAAATAGAATAAAGTTATATTTCAACAATTTTTACTTAGAAAAAAACTTAGGTAATGAATTATTATTTTCAAGAACTTTAGTCTATTTAATTAATTGCTTTCTTTAAAAATATTAATTATATAATACATTTCGCGTAATCTGTATATAGATTTTATATATATTATTGTTAAAATAAAAAAAAACTTAACTTTTTTCTAGTCCACGTAATAACTCTATGAAAATCTGAAACCTCTTACCAAAATTAATTATTTAAATGTTACATTAAGTTTCCATATTCATCCCCCTATCATTATTTGATTCACACGTGAATAGAGACGTAACAACCATTAAGTAGGTTTTCTATTAAAAACACATAGCCCTACTTTGGGCTTCGCCGCAGTCGGGTAAAAAGCAATAAAGATATTTCATCACTGCCCGGTATACGTTATCTTTTTATACCTTGCATCAATCGATCTGTTCTACTTTTTAATTAATCATTAGATTCGAAATTTTCTTAAGTTAAAAAATCTTAGGTTTTTTAATATAATGAGTTCTAAGAAATCGATTAAAGTACTTAATAACTAATACTATTCCGTAACGATCCTTGACCAATGAAAAATATCGTAATGCTTTGCATTAAAATACTTAAATGGTTTTATTACATAGGGTCATGGATTTAGAAACTGAGCGTCGCGTCGTTCTACTTTTAGATGCCTAGAAGTATTTTCGTCAGCTTAGCACTGATATATTATCTACTAGCATTGTCCGCGGCTCCGCCCGCGTTCAGATGACCAAACACCAAATTCTTAGGTTTTACATATAAGTATACTCTATCATTGCACTTTTTGTATTTTTTTCTCAGAAATAAGACATTTTCCCACGGTAAAAAGTATCCCATATGTTGACCCGGATAACCAGCTATCACCATACCAAAACTCATCAAAATCTGTCGAGTGGTTTTCTCGGACAGACAGACAAAAATTCTAAAAACTGTAGATTCGGCCTCTGTATCGATAATAATGACTATTTCAATAAGATTTTCGAAAAAATATTTAATGTACAGATTCGACTGAGTTAGAATTTTATTATATGTATAGAACATCGCTGAAAATTAAGTGGGTCATGAAAAGCTAGTTATTTATGGCAACTTGACATCAATACTTTTGTATAATGTATGTATGTATTTCTTCTTTTCTTTTTCTTCCCTTATTAACGTGCCCATTGCTGGGCATGAGCTTCGCGTTAAGACAAGGTTGGCGAACTTCACATGTCTTTCGAAAACTTGCTAGGTTTCCTCACACATGCAGGTTTCCTCATGTTGTTTTCCTTCATCGTAAGACTAGTGGTAATATGTTAAAAATGCACACATGAGAATATCAGAGATGATCGACCCGGGCTCGGCTCAAAACCAACTAATTTCTGAATTATAAAAATAAATTTTGAAGGCAAATAAATAGATTGAAATATATTGAATATTTCTTTATTTCACATAAAAGTAAACAAATTACATTAAAAGCAACAACTGCTTTAACAGAGCAGTTAGAGCACTCACATAATATATGACAATCCATCGTCTTCTGGAAAGAGGCGACAATATTTTAGTTTTTATAGATTTTAAGTAGAATAACATAAAATAATACATTATAATTTAGTCAATTATATAACCAGAAAAAATATATAGGAGATGTAATGATTTTTAACAATTTTTCCGTTCAGTTAAACCGTTCTGTTGGTTGTCGCCTGCATTTGGAACAACGATTCCTGAACCTTTATAAAAGTATATTTTTAAAATATATAATAATAATGCAATTCTAAAAAAGAAGACCAATTTCAATTATAATTTGATATGTTATTTAAAGATAAAATACAATATTAATCAATATTACTGCCACTTTCTTGAAGTACGCTTCCATTAAAGACACACAAAGTTGTATAATAGTTATGATAAATAGTTTTGAACTATAAGGCATAAAAACATCTCCAGTGCAATTAAACGTACTCGCTAACGAGCTCGTATGAAATTATATAATAAATAATACTTGAAAAAAATCTCTTTCTTCTCTAGCACTTCAGCACGCTAAAGAAACAACATAGTAAACTTATTGATAATTAATTAAAACATAATATAAATCGCTTTGTACACAGCTTTTTATAAACGTAACGTTCATACACGTCTTCTTAGACACAGCCTTTATAATTAGAGATATTCGAAATATTTCGAAATACCAACTTTAGTTATCAATTAACAATGATATCGTTTTAATAGTTTTAAACAAATGGTATTTATTTCTACAATATTTACAATTTACTGTTTATATGGCGTATGGGATAGATAGCAGTTAATTAATTGGAGTTATGCACATTTCATGAGTCATACACGTTTGCAAAATGGTAGTCAGTAGCGGAATATGGATGGGACTTGAATCTTTCAAATCTTTCCTTTTAGTTTGTTCTTCCTGAAAAATTTTCATTTTGTATTTTGACTGTAGCTTAAATTCTGATTGTATATTAGGTATATAGGTGTGATATGTTTTATTAACATTAAAATTAAAGGTGCAAAAATGTGTTCGGTGGGTTTTTCTTAAGTTATGGAATAATTAATAGACGATGTCGATACGAGACAAGTATGGAGATACTTTTTTAATATGCCTAATGAGCATCAAATGTGCATAATATATATGTTTATATTCACATACGTTTTTAATTTCGTTGCATAAAGAATAGAAATATAATTCAATCTTGCCTAGTAATAAGTTGACATATCTATAAAAGATCTAGTTGAGTACTCATAACAATAAAACGGCACAACCCTAAATTTTTGTAATTATCTTAAAAGTTATAATATTTGAATTATAGAAATATATCAAATATTACAAATTGCGAAACTTTTTAATTTTCTCAGCAAAATGTAGATATGTCAATATTTTTTACCAGACAAAGATGAAGTTGTAAAAAATCCACTCCGTTATATCTTTTATATAAAAAAGGCCAGTTTGTCGAATAGGCCACGTTCATTGTTAGTATCAAAGCGTACCAAAATACATTTGAACTATAACTAATGGATTTCCCGCGAATAATTAAAGTAAGAAAAATACTTTCACATATTTGAATATTAACGCTTTCAATTTTAATCAGAGGCTAACAATAGGTATAAAATTTTATACCAAACTACTTTTCTACATCTCATACAAGGAGCATGAAGGGTAAAGAAGAAGTCTCAATCTGTGATTTATCATTTTTACTTTCCTTATTATTTTTCTCATGTCTTTGTGATCATAGTACTGGGAGCATAGAAAATTCTTATATTATGAATATTTCATTCACAGGAATATGTATATTACACGTCTAAATAATTATACTAATATTTTTATGTTGAATTGTAAATAATATACCGTCACTCTTACTAAGTTTAACTAATACTTACTACAAATGCGAAAGAGTCATTTTTGAACTGACCATGATTGATGCAATAAGAAATGGATCTATACAATTTTTACATACATGTAGGTATTCAGCCCCTTTTAACTTCCCACTGCTGGGCACGGGCCTGCCTTTAACACGAGAGGGATCAGGCCATAGTCCACCACGCTGGACAAGTGCGGGATGGCGGACTCATTACATACATGTACACATACACAATGACATAGTTCACGTGTATTAGCTGTAGAGTAACAGGTTAAAATAAATCGCAAAGATACCTACTAAAAATATTAAATATGTTACTTACATCTCGTAATTTTCCTATTTTCTGGCAAAAGTGACTCAAAAATAAGGCGAGTGCATATCAGTATAATATTAAAAAATAAACTATAAAAGTACAAACGTAATACGAATTTAATATTGTAAACGTATTAATAATTGAGATCGTGTATAAAATACCTAATTAGGACCGCATACTTATACTTAACCTGATAGTAAAACCGAATCTAATATACTGAAATAATTCTAAAATTAACGTGTAACTTAATTACTTTAACTAATATCCGTTAACTCATTAAAAGTTAATACGAATTGTGTGTTGAAAAAAATTTTTTTTCTTCTTATTGAACTATTTTAGGGAGATACCGAGTAGACATTATGCTACAACCAACATTATCCTTTAGATAATTTTGGTTGGTTGGATAGTACATAGTAGCTGCTGGATTCCAATGAATATAATTACTTTCTTCTATAAAAAAATAAATTAATTAAAAATTAGGATTTTTAATACTATTTAATTTATTTGATAGCAAAATCAAAATAAAAGAATGCTTATTTTATGATAATATGAATTATTGATATTTTATCAAACTGACTCCATACTTCCACTCCACTTTTCATTATCAAAACACTAAACTCAGTTCTAAGTTCAGTTAGGTTTATTTAATACTTTTATGATGAATACATATAAATACAAATAATTTATATTAAAAAAAAACAATACAATTAACAAAGTACATAAAAAAGTAATAGGTAATATGAGTTTGCAGATTTTTTAAATTAATTTCAGGAGTGGATTTTTTCGTAAATTGTAATTTTTTTTAGTAATTTAGTTTTATTTAACCGTTACATAGTTTTTATTACATTAAGTTATTTCATATTTACATTAAGATATAGGATTTTTACAATTCCAGAACGGCACGCAGTAAAATGTTTTTAGCTACGTATTTACAATACTTAAATATAAGTTAGTTACATTTGTTCAAGTAAATTAATTATATTAATTATAATTATATTGAATGTCTCACCAAAATAAGTTCAGCAATTCTCGATAAATCCATATAATTGTAAAGACAGTACAAAAGAAGAATGAACTAAGTAATGAAAATTATAATTTCCGAATATCCTTCATTCTCTTTCATGTTAAAATTTAAGTTTTTATAATATAATTCTATAATTTTGAGTTGTGACACTTTTCTTTTTAAAGGGAAATGTAGGAAGATAAAAATTATAGTTATTAAATTAGTAAGTCTTTATTAAATGTTCAGATACATATGGCGGGAACGCGTTTGCATCCTTAATTTTCTTCTTATGCAAAGGGCAGCTCTTCTTCACGCCGCTCTCAGATTTGTTATGTATGGGCTTATACTGAGCAGATATTGATAAACTTTTCTTATTATATAGGTTTTTTTGGCAACTTGGCTTATTATCTAAAGAAGGAACACTATTAATTGTCCTCGAATTTGTATTCACAATATCCTGCTTGTTTTTTGGTAACTCCAACTGACTGTGATGAAGGCAGGTAGACGTCACCTGCGGACATATGAGGTTTATATTTAATTTACTTAAAACAACAAATTTAATTTATCATTGATTAGATTATATCGGTTATAGAGATTAGTAATTAATTATATGTTAGTATACATTGTATAACTGAGAAAATAGGTTAATGTATATTTTTATCCGATTTAAATTGAATTGAAAATATTGAACAAGTTATGTAGTCGAATATACCGGTGGTAGGGCTCTGTCAAGCCTGAGGAGTCCGACGGGATGGGTATCACCCACTTATTATCTATTTCTCCCGCCAAGCAACAATGACCACAGTGTTGTGTTCCGGTTTGAAGGATAAGGTAGCTAGCGCAATTACAGGCAAGAGGCATATCACCTTAGTCCTTACAGTGACAACGCACCTGCGGTTCTGTATTTTTGTAACATAAAACCTAAGTGCATGAACCGTAGGTGTTATGGGCGACAGGTACTGCTTTATTATTTCAAGGAGTTAATCTAACCAGAGGTGCCCTAGCATATTTAGCGGCGCGTCCTTCCAGCTCGGTGCGCAGGCGCCACGCCGCCGCCGCCGCGCGCCTTCTCTCAGCCGCAGCGGCGCCGCCCCCCGCTCCCTGCCACCTGTAATATGACCTCATCAATACCAACTTTATATTTTTTATAATAACTAGTGACTCATCCTCTCTCCGCTCGGGTTCGTCCCCAGTTACGTTTTAACGTTTAGTATAGATTTCTCAGTGATTAGATTTTTCCCGGTGAAAAAAGTATTCTATATGTTGACCCGGATAGCCAGCTTTCATCATACCAAATATTTCATCAAAATTTCTCTAGTGGTTTTTCCGTGACGTGGCCACAGATAGATAGACAGACAAATAATCTAAAAACTATAGATTCGGCCTCTGTATCGATAATAATAACTATTTCAATAAGATTTTCCAAAAAATATTTAGATGTACAGATTCAACTCGGCTAGAATTTTATTACATGTATAGATAAAAGCTTTCCGACTGATTTTGGCCATGGCGGCCAATCTCACTGAGACTAGCTAACTGCACAGGAGATGCAAGATCCGGCGTAGAACTGATAGCTTTAATTACTATTCGAGGTACGGGGATAGAATATAGAACCTAGATCTCCAGATTTGCAGATGTATGTTTGCTGCTGGTTAGCTACTAAACCACCGAAGTAGTTACATTATTTATACAAAAATATTAAAAGTTGATATCGCTGCTTTAAGTTCTTTTCGAAAATGTTAAGCCTTGATCTGAATTCCAAATAGTATTCTTAGCAATTTTGTAGCGTTCTGCGTTAAACTATTTTATTAAGTTAGGCTCGTCAGATTCATGTTCAATTTCAGCTTTTGCCTTAGATGACATACTAATTATATGATTAACAACTAGTGACTTAACCCCGCTACGCTTGGGTGTATCCCTAGGTGCTTAAAAGTAGCCTATATGCCTATATTACTCCTCTCTATCTGTGTACTAAATTTCATCCAAATCCGACCAGCCGTTTCAGAATGACGACGTAACAAACATACACACATATACAAACTTGCGCATTTATGTATTGTTTATTTATTTATGTACCATAAAATATATGTTATTCAAAATAAAATATCAGAATGTTGATAAAGCATAACTTATATCTTTAAGAGACAAGTTCCAGAAAACCCTTCAGAAGTGAGAAAATAAGTTAATTTAATGCGGTGTAGGTACAATACAGCATTAAATGGTACAAACTAAATATTAAAATATAAATATACATAGTAGTCTGTATCAATAAAATGTAAACCAAAATTAGTTTTCCCTCATACCTAGTAAGTAATTGTAGCAGCCGCGCCCGCTGCCCCGCGCCCCGCAGCAGCAGGCCGGCCGCGCGCACGGCGGGCAGCGCACCGCGCTCGCTGCGGGCTAGGGACAGCCGTATCGCTGACGTGTAGTACCCTAGTGAGAGCGGCCATAGACCTGGACATTTTTAGGTTTAAAGAATTTATTTCCCAAAAGAATTACAAAAAAATCACTTATATGAGAAACAATATTTTTTCTTAAGAACTAAACTATAATTTTTGGTAAAATATATTAAAAAAATGTCTACATGATTATTTTGTTAACCTAAAAACAGTGGGCAAAGATATGTAGTTAATAACTATCTTCAAAAAGGCTGTGGTAACCCAGTGGTAACGTGATCGCTTGGTAAACCGAGTGAAGCAAGTTTAAATCTCGGGTCTCACACATCTGATATTTTCTAATATTCTCACATGGCCAGCGTGGTGGAGTTTGGCCTGATCCCCTGAGTATTGAAGGGAGGCCCGCGCCCAGCAGTGGGACTTCTTCCTTATTTAGCTTAATAACTTAGTCACAAAGGAATTCATAAAACTGATCAACCGAAAACAGAAAATTTTAGATATCTAAATTATTTCAATATTTTGTATTTTAACCACCTTAAAGATTTCAGGAGCGACTGAATGAATATAAATCTGACAGAAATAAATAATTTTATAATTTTAGATAGCATTGGACATTAATTTTAAACACATTTTTCTTCTCCCACTTTTAATTACATTAGAATAAGTTACCTACATTTAACTTTAAATCTTGTTATTCTTACCTCGTCCTTTCAACCAATTTCCATATAAGTGATAATGTTCCCAGTTCTCAGGCTCTAGTTCAAGGAGTTTGTCGAGAGTAATTTTTTTATCATTATCAGGAGTAATATGAAGGAGCTCAAGATGCGCTTGCACAAAACGAGGTTCCAGCGATATGCAACGTTCAAGCATTTTTAGTGATTCAGCTATACGGTTCTTTTTTCTGAAAACAAGATATATTTTTTTAATAAAAATTAAACATATTTCTGTTTGAAAAGCGGAATGAAAATTAATGTATATTACCAAAAATATTTAGTTTTTTTTTTAAATATTGATATTATTGTTAAAAAAAATTTGTGTCACGTTGGTCAATGCATTTTATATATTTTTTTAAATTTTATGCTTATATCTAATGACACTAATATCATTATCTATGTACATGGACTATCGTAGTCGGTCATTTTATAATATTTGTTTTAATTTATGTACAAACAAACAGAAGTTTATTCATGGTTATGATAATATAACTAGGCTTATCACTCTTATCCTGCATGTATTAAATAAATAATAAATACATGAGTGTCTCCGTTGACGTCAATTTGCCGAGTACAAGGTTCCTTTTGTTTCCTTTTTGTTTGCCATAAATTAATATTTTGAAATATTTTCAGGCAAGTTATTTAATTTGAAGTCACTTGCTTAGACTGTGATTATATGTATTGTTATTTTATTGAGTACATAATATATAATTATTTTTTAATCATCCTTAGGTGGCTGATCCAGCGGATGCGGTGTACATAGCGGACAAAAACAATGTAAAAACGCTTAAATCGTACATTTTCATATTATTTTCACAATATGTTTTGCTTTATATATTAATACTATCTAAAATATTTATATAGACATTTAAAATACATAATGGATATTTTTTTTAAAAATTTTCCTTAAAGTACTGTCTATAACAATCAAAAATATCGAAACGAAGTAGAACCTCTCTAGTATTACGTTACCATTTTGGAAAGTTAACTGTTTTTGCAGGATCTAACAATTAACAACTACAGGGATCATATCCATACTAATATTCTAAATGCAAAAGTGACTCTGTCTGTCTGTCTGTCTATTACCTTTTCACGCATAATCCGATGAACGGATTTAGATGAAATTTGGTATGGAGATAATTTAGGACCCTGGGAAGGACATTAGGTAGTTTTACCCCGGGAATCATTCCTGGAAAAGAGGGTGGAAGTTTGTATGGGGAATCAATCATTTCTCAAGTAAGTGATATAAAACTCATCATACCTATGTATATATAGTCTATATATTCCATACTAGTGACAAAACGAGCGAAGCGAGAGTGAGTCGCTGGTTACGACTATATAATTATAACGAATAGGTACATTACCTATAAAGCTTAGCTAAATTATAATGCGCGTTGACATGGTCGCGGTTGTACTTCAGCGCTTGGAGGAAGTGATGCTCAGCGCGACCGGACGCCAGCACCAGCGTGCCGAGGTTGTTGTGCGCACTCGCATAACTTGGCCATAGGCTGCAAAAAAACCCTCTTTAAAATCAATCAATTCCATAATAATATATAAATTTAAATATGTTGGGATATTACACACAGCACCATTTAGTTCCATGGTAAGCTACGAGGCCTGTGTTATGGATACCAGATAGTTGATACACTACACATATATAACTTTAAATGCATACATATTATAAATATAAACACCCATAACGTATACGTCGTATACGTCGAGTATAAACATTTGTGCTCATCTCACAATGTATGCCCCCTGCAGGACTAGAACCCGCAACCGTTGGCACAGCAAATAAGGTCACTACAAACTGAGTCAAACATGTCGTCAAATAAATATCCATAGTAATATTATAAATGTTAAAGTTTGTGAGAACGGTTGGATGGATGTTTGTTTCTATTTCACGTCAAAGCGGCTGAACAGATCTGGATGAAATTTGGCACAGAGATAGATCTGAACAAGAATTCTGAGAATTTTGAGAAAAATTCTGAGATCTGGAACAGCACACAGGGACCAGGTATTATTATAAATAAGTCAGCATGTATTCTCTATTCTTCTTTTACATAATCATGAAAAAACTCTAATCCAATTATGAATCGATTTTCATAGTTTCTGTTTTTAATTAACCCCTTATATAAATCTTAATACATAAGTAAAACTTTTTCGTTAAAAAGTAATTTTAGTCATACTTAAGAGCTTCCTTGTAGTGTTTGATAGCGTTTTCTTGTTGCTCGATATCTTTCAAGAAGTTTGCGAAGTTGTAATGCAGTTTGGCATTGTGTGGAAGAACAGCTAGATCAGCTCTGCAAAAAATATATTATATACTTTTACAATTCGTTTCCAATTATTAGCCTCTCCATAAAATGTATATATGTATATATGAAATACATATAAAAAAATGTAACTGATTGCTGCCTGTACATGCAAGATATTTTTGGAATTTTTGCCTGTTTGTCTGTGCATTTGTGCGCGCTAATCTCAGAAATGGCTTAACCGATTTGGGTATTGTGGTATGTTTCACTTATCATTAGGTATTTGTTTTATTTTAATCGTTTTATAAATAAAAAAAAATATATGTCAAATTAAAGAATCACCTAGGGCGAAGCCGAGCGAAGCGAGGGTGATTCGCCAGTAATTTAAGTAATCTGAGATTGAGATTGATTGAGATATTTTATAGATAAAATTACAAGAATTTTACAGGTCATACAATGAATTCATTTTTTCTACATTATTTTACATAATAATCGTTATTAAATAGACAGTCTGTAATACTTTCATAGATTTAAACGACTATTTAACCTTATAATTAATTAATTTAAATCTTTTCGAACTTTGTTGAGAATTTATTTTGGATTTTGTTCCGACGTTTCGAATGCTTTTCAGCAAACATTGTCAGGGGAGAGACCAAGGTTTTTAAAATCTTAAAAACTAACTAATTAGCAGTAGAAGTTTCAAATAGGAATTAAGTTGAGAACAGAAGCTCAAAATAAAACCGCGACAAGATCTAAAAAGATAGTATTATTCAAAAATAGACTATTAAAAATGTAGTTTAATTATTTAATTAATTAAAACCGTCATTTTGGGTTAATGTTTCTGCATACCGTTATATTTGATTTATTTCGCTTGAACTTTTGGTCTATCTATTTATTTATTCATCCCTTATAAAAGTCACAGTGTATCACCAAATTATAATAATAATCATTTTTATTCTCCAAGATAACATCCCAAGAGAAAGTTTGGATAATTGGTAAGTATTACAGTGAAATAGAATTACATAACATAGGAGTCAAAAAATTTATAAAGATGTTCAATACAGATAGATAATAATACTTAAAAAAACACCAAATTATTAACAATTACAAATTTGGACAATCTGTACCTAAGTAAGGTTTCTCTGGTCCTCCAATCCCGATTCCTGAGATGCGTCCGCGCCGCGCCCGCCGCCACCAGCGCCGCCGCGCCCAGCGCCAGCAGTCGCCTGCTGCCCGCCCTCTTCCACATCAACTGCACACCGTACACTGTGATCACTACTGAACCCACGCTGAAATATAAATAATAAATATAACTTAATATTTCTTTAAGTGCTACCCATGAACGAATTGTCTCTAATTCGCTCATGGTGCTACCTATTTATTTGTTGATTATAGTTGATACACATACGCAACTTCATTGACTGTTACGCAATATTTTTGAAATTAAATTATGAATCGGTTTTTAGAGTTCTTTTTCGATTGTTGGGATAAAATTTCAACGATAAGGTGATCTTTTGAAGTTGCTGTACCTTTTTGTACTCTCACAAGTATAAGTAAAAATGTGCTTTGAAAAAGACTAACAACTAAGGAAAGATGTATTTGTAGAGGATAGAGCTTAGGTTATTCATATTATCTTTTCTGCTCTTCTTTTTTTTAGAAAAAGTTACAGCCTAATAATTAAAAAAATACTACAAATACCTACTACGTGAATCAAAAATAAATTAAAATATAATTTCAAAAGATATAAGTACCTTGGTATATAAAGCACTCGTTCAGCGACCACAAACCCAACAGTGACCAGTAGGTTGGACGCAGGCAGGTACGGAATGACGAGAAGCATAACTCCCAATACGAGTGGCGTGTGACGCTGAAGCTAAAATGTATTACATTATTACTCGATATCGTTTAGTTCTCTATGTTGTATTAGTTTTAAAATCCTCTAAGATCTACAAAAAAAAATTAAGTTTAACTTTTGGTCAGCGACTTTTTTAAAAATGCTTATCAAAACTTCAGTTCTTAAAACCGGTCACAACAGTCAAACTCGCTGAAAATAGTTAACTGTGTAAGATATTGAATGTAAAACACTCCTTTACTTTCAATATCAAAGTCAGGTGAAACGACAATTTGAAAAGACAAACGGGAGATCAAATACAGTAACATTACGTGTTATTCGTTACACGGGGAACCTCCGCTAAATTTCTACTTATCATATAAATTATTTTTACCTCTAAATCCATGAAGCACTTATAAGATAAAGCAAGTAGAGTAATGAAAGCGGCACATGTCAGCAAATTGCGCGGGTCCCAACCGCTCGCCACCAGCGGTATTGAGCCCATCTGCCAATCGTGGCTCAAAGTCCACGGACATAATAACAACCACCAGTTGAACGCAGCCAGGTAGCAGAATGTCATTAACCTGAAAATATAAAGCAAATCTTATTTAGTTATACTAAGTCAAAAAATGAAATATTCATGTGTAAATTCATTAATTAGGAAAATCAAAATTAATTATGGCTAAATTACCCTTTAAATACCCTTTTTCTTTTTCGCCACTTTTTGCTTTTTAGGCATTTGGGCACAAAAATGACGCTTTTAAAAATTATATTCATGTATAAACACTAATAAAAATCTAAAATTGTATCTATCAATAACACAAACTTTTTCACGAAAAATCCACTCAACACGATGCTCATTTGATCGTGTACGAGAGTGCCATCTTACATTATACAAAAATATTAGTTGATACCTGATGGCAAAGGAGGGATGGAAAGCAGGTGGGTTGTCTTGGGCTGAAAAAGCTGGTAGAGATCCTTGCAGTAAGGCGAGTCTCGCTCCTGCCAGTAGCATTAAAACTAATACTCCTTTCCCAACTCTACACCAGACACTATCACCTCTCCAGCGACATCTTGATGGTGACCTGAAAAAGTGAAATGTTGATTACCTATACTTCGATCATCTAAAGTTACGACTTGTATGTTTTCTACTTATCACTTTATCAGATTTATTTATTTTATTGAAAAGATACATTATCGACTTATCATAATGACACTATAATTATTGTACAACTAGCGACTCACTCTCGCTCCGCTCGGGCTTGTCTCTAGTTATGTTTTAACGTTTAGCTTATAGATGAGATATTTTCCCGTAGTAAAAAATATCCTATATATTGATCCGGATAACCATCTATTATCATACTATATTTCATCATGATCTGTCCAGTGGTTTTCGTAATGCGGACACAGACAGCCAGACAGATAAAAATTCTAAAACTATACGTTCGGCCTCTGTATGATAATAATGTCTATTTCAATAAGATTTAAAAAAAGATATTTAGTGTACAGATTCAGCTTAGTTAGAATTTTATTATATGTATAGATATACATACAACTCGGTACAATTTGCCTTAACAAATACATTCACCTTTTCAAGAGTATGAAAACGATAAAAAAACGTTTGAAATAGTATTGTGTACGCCGTATGTATAATATAGCTAAATAATATTAAAGGATCGAGAGACTGGCGCGTATTGATAATAATATTATCACCATTTTCATCACAATATCAACGTCACCTAAATTTTATTGTATAAAAAGACATCACGTAACAACATCGAGTAAGTTTTAATATATAAAAAATTACCATTGCCCGCGGCTCCACCCGCGTTCAGATGACCAAAAACCAAATTCTTAGGTTTTACATATTAGTATACTCTTACATTGCAGTTTTTGTATTTTTTCTCAGAAATGAGACATTTTCCCGCGGTAAAAAGTATCCTATATGTTGATCCGGATAACCAGCTTTCACCATACCAAATTTCATCAAAATCCCTCTTGTGGTTTTTCTGTGATGCGGTAATAGACAGACAGACAGACAAAAATTCTAAAAACTATAGATTCGGCCTCTGTATCGATAATAATGTCTATTTCAATAAGATTTTCAAAAAAAATATTTAATGTACAGATTCGACTCAGAATTTTATTATATGTATAGATGAAATGCTAGTCCAAATATATAATGGCTATATGAAAATCGAAGTCGCACGTATGGCTCTAAGCCAGAAAATTTGAACACTGAGCATCAATACCTTGTGATAGAGTTCCAACTGCGGTATATATCAAAAGATATATTTAGCAACAGAGCGGTGAGACCTGTCTCCTTCGCCAGCATACTGAGAGCTGCCAGCACTACGCTCGACCACACGCGTCTCCTACTCGATGACCTGAATTGGTTGATATGTAATTAATGTATGTAGAATTTTTATTTTAGATATAAGTAATTAAATATTTGTTTGATAACGTTATTAATAAAAATAAATTATATTGACTGTACGATTTTTAGTGATTGACGAAAAACCAACATCGATCAACAATAATAAAAAAGAATAATATAAACAGAACTCGGGGACAATAACTTCGTAATACAATTACCGGCAATTCCCAACCTTTTGGGTAGCGTAATATGGCCCCGTCAACAAACTTTCATCCTTTACCATCCCTAACATTCTTTCCAAAGTTTCTCTTCGAAAACAAGGGGCAAAGTCAGTAACAGTATTATGGAAGTAGTGGCAAGTGAGCAAACTATTCGCACGACATTAAAGCTCTATTTGCAGGGTTTCTTTAGAAATGCCAGGGGAATTCTTGGCCTGCGAACACGTCTTACGTTTAAACGAGATTGGCAGCTTCTCACTAGGATTATATAAATTAGTTTACCATAATGGTTTAGGGAAATTTTCAATATAGGCACTCAACGTCTTTAGAAGTTTAAGTCTTTTACATGACACGTCTTCGTTGGCTATATTTGGATAATGGGCAAAAAAAAAATTACTTTTACTTAAGTAGGTACTTAATTTTACTTATTATTTTATTGTTCCTATTAGGCTATAGATTTTATCTTATTTTAATCATTTAAATTTAGATATTTGTATAAAGAACTTTATTACACGGAAAATATTATTATCGTGAAGAGTGACATCGGTCATCTGCAATTTGGAAGATGAGTGTAATATTACTTCGTACAATGTAACTTTATCTGACCGATGAAAACTTAAGTATGTAATAAATTATAACTTATGTAATAAAATAGTAAAATGATAATAGTATTTTTTAGTTTCAGTAGAATAACTTACCCATGATATAGTAGCAGGGACGAGAGGAAGAACAAACACGCCAGCACATCTGCGCGACCCACCACGCCCGCCACCTGTAACAATTGAAGAATATTTATATAGGGTACTATGTGTCCCGTAACCCATTTTGGTATTCTTTAAATTTAATTATCTCCACTGAGTATTTATTACAATAGGGTTAATTGCTGCAGCAGACTTCTGAGCGATGAGTGTATATGATGCAGTTAAGTACTTACTTATCATAATTGGATGTGTCTCACAATTATATAATACTAGTGACTCACCTTCTCTTCGCTCGGATTCGTCCTTAGGTACGTTTTAGCATAGCATGATGATACATTGCCTATAGCCTTCCTCAATAAACAGGCTATCTAATGCAAATAGAATTTAAAAAATTGTATTAGTAGTTCCTGAGATTAGCGCGTTGAAACAAACAAAGAAACTCTGCAGCTTTATAATATTAGTATAGATAAACTCAAATTACATACATAGATAGGCACGTAATAAATATAATGAAAAAGTAATTACTAAAATCGACTTTTGTTGAATTTTCAGTCCATGAAAAAATATCTAAAAATATATTTAAAACCGTTTAAAGCTAAACCTATAATTTGTAATTTAACTGCGAGCAGAATGCCTTAGTGTTTAAGTCCGCATTGCGCCTACATCGCAATTAGGGCCCTTGCTGCATTAGGATTTCGTTCATTCGTTTAACGGGACACTTTATCTTTAAAAGCCATTAGGATATAAACACGAAATACGAAAACGCGATGTAATAAAACCGTAGCACTGATTTAGCTTTGCAATTACCTTTATTAATTACAATACTTATATATTCAATAATGAATTACAGTTTTTCGATAAGCAAGCAAGGATGAAAATTATATGGATTCGAGTTCATATTTTACATATAGATAGATTCTAATTCTTTTTTAAAAATAAAAGCACCCTAAGCTACTCCTTATAATATCAGCTATCTTTCAGTGTATCCCGTCAAAATCAGTCCAGTCGTTTCGGAGATTAGCCAGAACAAACAGGCAGATAAACAAAAAATTAAAAATCGTGTTTTTCTAATAAGTATCATAATATATAATTTCATAAGTAAAACGCTGTTATTTTGACATTAATCCCTACACGACCGCGGGCACGCCGGCGTTACAGTTAACAATAGATTACCGATATTAGCACTATTCTACTATTCCCATATATGTATGTACTCGTAGCCAGTTGATGCTGTTACATACAATTAATGCGATAGAGAACTGACGAATACGAATAAGACTTCTGAGTAAAGAATTCCTTAGACTGAGAGTATGACATATTATAACCACGAGACACAAAGCTTAGTTTATGTCGTAGCTGTATAAACTCGGTTAAAAAAAATGATTTTTAAACTACCTACTTATTTTTATCTACATTTGATTACTGGCCGTATTATATTTATATTATTGGGTTGACAAGGTACCATAAAAAAATCCTGAGAACGTAATTGGTTATATTAAATAACTATTATTCTAATATATTAAACTATCATCACTACCATAAACTATTTTTACGGTTTATTTTTTCGCGTTTTATTTTGATTTTTTTGACTTCCAACTAGGCTCTAGCTGCAATACAAAAAAAATATTATTTTATTCTATTTTAAATAAAAATAAAATTCTTTTATGTAATTATATTAACTTTTTACTGTCTCACCTTGTGTTACATATTTTTAAATCTCTGTCAAAACAAAATAAATAATATAATGGCTATCAAACGTTCACAAATGGTTATCAAAAGTTCTATTGTATATTAAAATAAAGAGCATGGTATATTTATGCCTACACAACGTTTAATAAATAATTATTCTTTTAAAATAATTTTATAACAATATATGGTTATAACTATTTTATAGGATAAATTACTTTCTCGGAATATTCAAGAAAGTATTACACAACCATATATTTCATGCAGGAAAATCTCAATTTTTCAAATATTACTGCCCTGAAGCGTAGGACAAAGACAAATAGACGGAGCGGGCGAATAGTCTTAATGTGAACTATTGGAAGGCAATATTCTTAAAGTTTTCCTATTAGCTCGCTGATTGCTGGGCTTGTCTCAGGCGGGCTTAATTTGAAAAGTTGCCGCCGCTATGCAATTTATATCGGGCCGAGTTTTTCACTTCATTGCCATCACTTTATGGTGCTTAAGGCTTATAATAAAGTTGTATATGTACCACCACCAGCTGTTAATATCCTTGTAGATTTTCATTGAATTTCCTGTTATATTTTGTGGTCAGAGATAAAATGATTCTATTTTAACTTATATTATTAATTTGCTTTTTTTTCTGCTTTTCTAACTAACATGTCACCTTTCGTAGCTTTTGAACTTTAACGATAGCCAGTCAATATTTTATATGAATATATTTAGAAAAGTAATAACAAACCCTTGACAATTATAATTATAGGATAATTTTACCTATCGTAAAAGCGGTCATACTTATGTGCGTGAAAATATGACTATTAGTCATAAGTAAGATTACTCAATGAGCCAATGCAAATATCTTCGGTAATTAAAAATACCTGTGAATATTTTATAGCGATGATATAAAACAGGCAGTGGGCGAGTACAATTAACTTGACCGATTTTATATAAAGACTAGCGGCTCACCCTCGCTTCGCTCGGGAAAAACACTGATAGAGATCTATTAGTTCCCACGGGAACCATTCATTTTTCCGGGATGAAAAGTAGCCTATTGTTTGACTGGCAATATAAGGTAATAGAATGTTAAATTTTACTAAATTAGATGCATAAGTTGTTGTGTACTAAGCTGTATAAGATACTATAGTTTTTTTAACTATCCCACGGGAACTCTTTAATTTTCCGGGATAAAGTCTCTCTCTAAGATGTTGCCTGGGGATATAAGGTACCACCATGCAAAATTTCATTTAAATCGGTCCAATAGATTCGGATATTAGCCCGTACAAACAGACACACAGACAGAGAAACAAAAAAATTAAAAAAATCTGGATTTGTTCTATTTGTCTTCTTACATCCCCCTGACTCGGTTTTTAGCATGTTTTTACTATGTACAGACATTCAACCTCTACTGTTTTATTATAGTATAGATATTATTATAAATCCTTTATAACATTTTTTATACCCATTTAACTGTTCACGTTAATTACTCGACGTGATGGCCTGTAGGCGTGATAATCCGAACGATAACGCACAGTCGTCGTACAGGCGACGTCAATTAGCACAATCGGCGGTATTAATTGCGGAACCACTCGTTACCCGGCCCTTTGTGGCGATCCATTTTATTGTATAGTAATTAATGTAATTATGAAATATTCAGTTCATGTGGTTTAGAGTCTACGTGGTTTAAGACAAGACGTTCTGCAATCGTCATTGCCGATAGAGAACTGAAGAAGGTATGGAAGCATGAGATTATGGGTTTGATTCCTGCGTAGTGGATAGCACATTGTGTGAAGTGGATGTTTTCGGCCACTCTTTATAAAATAGCTAATGAAGGTTGAGCAATAGTCACGACTTTAGAATAATTGGTAACTTTCAGATATTTTCTAATAGCTGAGAATGTTGTAATGCCTCTTAAGAACGATTTTTTTTTCAAGATTTATTTCCTGACAATAATTCATAAAATAGTGGATCGTTACTTTTTATTGATTGTACAAATGTATATAGAATCTGTTTTATATGCAATATAATCTAAAGGTTTGTGAGTTTGTGACGTTGTAGAGGATAATATCTGGATGTACTGAACAGATTTAGATGAAATTTGGTAAGAAGATATTTTGAGATCATGGAAAGGACATCGTATACTTTTTATCCCGAAAATCATAAGGGGGTGAAAATGGGGATGACAGTTTGTATGGGGAATATAATAAAGGGACGAACCCGAGCGAAACAAAGGTGAGTCGCTAGTATTGTATAAAATTATCTTGTTTCATCGATTTCATTCGTATATTATCTACATTTCTTGATATAAGTTACACTAAAGTGGCAAGCTTGTGAGTATTTAACAAAGAACTAAATGATTCTATTACCTTGCTTTATCAGTTGGCGATAAATAAAAAAAAATGATGCACTTTAAGTCGAACTTGCGTACTGTGAGACGACTTTATATAGGTACTTTGTTCCGTAAATAGTTAAAGTGGCTTATTACGGTTTAAAAGTTTGGACTATGAACAGAGATCATAATAATTTTATGAAGCCTAAATAAAAATAAAGTTTTTTAATTACTATTAAAAAACCAAGCATAAACAAAAAAAAAAGGATTTTTCATGGTAAAAATATAATAAGACAATGTAACACAGTAGTGTTCGATCATTAAAGAAATGGGTCATTCTACACCACAAGAGAATATACTTCTTATCCATGTCATTTATTATTGTGAAACTTAAGAGTTTCGAATTGTATCAAGATAGTGATAACTTAGAAATGTAACTACTTTACCTAATATGTATAAAACTGAAGCAAAGATAAAAGGGAAGTTGTGTCACGTCCCTATTACGTATTCTATCTAATATATTATGAATTTTATACTTCGCCGACTGTCATAGTACATCATTGTTTTACTCCTAATACTATTTTGATGACACGTTTGGCTCAGTTTGTAGTAACCCTAAATGCTGCGCCAGCAGTCACGGGTTCAAGTCCCGCTGGGATTCATTTGTATGATGAGCACTAATGTTTGTATTCCAGTCATGGGTGTTTATCTTTGTAATACGTATGTATTTAAAGTTATATGTATGTAGTGTATCAACTATCTAGTATCCATAACACAGGCCTCGTAGCTTACCTTGGAACTAGATGGTGCTGCGTGTTAATGTCCCAATATATTTATATATTTATTTTGAACTTACAAGTCCATGCAATTAAATATTGTTATAAATTAAGACGAAACAAGTAAAATCTTTTTTATTATTAACCATAATTTATTATTTTAAATGCGACAGTGTATCAATTAAGTGTTTTCTACGTAACAGACCTAAGGGTCGAACGGGCTCTTTATATATAGATATAGTTAATGGTCTGAAAACTCACATGGAATACTTCTTATCATGCTACATTAAATGGGTCGGGTAGTAAGCTAGCCTTTTGTGTAAAGTTAAAGGCTCTTTATAGTTTAAAAATGCGATTTATATTAATGTACTCAGAAAAGTTGAATCAAAAATAATTGAATAGAGTGCCAAACAAAACACGAAATACAAATAGAAATTCGAACCGCATATTTGATTTTAATCTGCAGAAGCCCTAAAATGCCGCATTCAGCAAGCGAGAGCTAAAAACAATAAACGTTCAGACGTTGTTAATTAACGCGGAGTTTTAGAGCGACGTTGGAGTCGCTAATCTTGTTTACAATTTCGCACCAAATAAACTTTTGAAATGGTAAATTTTGTATGGAACCAACCATGAAATAATAGATTCGCTATTGAATTAGCGCGCACGCGAAAGTCAGACACTGGAGGAAACTTGTCGCTTTGAAGTAGTTCGTACTAAAATCAAATCTCGCGAAAACAATTAGATTAACAACAACTTATTGTCAATAAAATGAATTTTATTAAATAAATGTTTGAAAGCAAATTTAAATGCAAAATTTTGTCACCAATAAATAAAGAGATTTCTTTGAAATATATCCGACCCTTCTCATGTAATGTATGATTAAATAAATATATTTTAATTTTTTTTTGAAAATTAAAATTAAAATGATGAATGAAATTGTTCAAAATGAAAATCCAACTGTTTAATTAATTAAATTATTATGCAAAGAAGTGCAAAGTATAGGTAAGTAGATATCATAAAACTAACTTAGAGACACCATCAAAAGGGCTCTCGCCACCATTGACTTGCTTGCTCTTATTGAGTTTCTGAAATATATTAATTTTACGGTCGCTGAACTGATAAAACGATTTTCCGATTTTTAAAACAACTTTTTAAAAGATAGAGAGGTATATTTGAACACAAAATTAGGCACTATTTGTAACAACTATGTAATTAATGAAATTGAGACGTCTAAAACCTTAGTCTCTCTGTGACCAAGATTGCTGTAAAGCATTCGAAATGTCGGGAACCAAAAATCAAAGTATATGCCCGAAAAATCCGTAAAAACTGTTTTATTTAAGATAGAGAGGTAATATAGAGCACTATTGATAAGTAATTGATAGGTGCAAAATTTGCATAAATTATAAGCTTTTTGACCTTTTTCGTGTTACTCATCTACATGTTCAATTTTACAATAATTCAATTGTATTTCACTGACTTCAGAAAAATTACTATTCAGTAACTTTTCAGCTACCATTAAAATTTATAACATCATAAAACTAAAACAAAAGCACAGAAACGAATAAAATAACTAAAAGAATATTATAGATAAAACAATGCACGTAATCTCGTAGCCGGATGGGTCCGACCAACTAATCCTGCCTTAATAATGTAAGAGGAGGTTGTAAAATAGTTTATGTTTTGTATCGAGCCTTACCCTAAGAGTATACATAGTACGTATTATATATAGGACTATAAAATTTTGATGGCGTATATTATGAAATATCTCCAATAACCTAACCAATCGAGATAATGCGTCCTACCAATGTGATGCACTCATAATAAAATGAGTTATGGATAATAAATAATAGATAGTCTGGGCTATGCTGTATGTTACAATGTTATTGTTGTATTTTCAAAGTATACTATTTCAAATTTGCTTTCGTGATTTTGTTTTCAGCCATAAAATGTATAAGGAACTCGATTTTAAGATTTATTATCATTTTAATCCAGAAACTGCTTATGACATGATGCTTATGAAATTTGTATGTTTGTTTGTAATGGATAAACTAAAGAAACTACTGGACCAATTTTAAAAATTCTTTCAACTATCAAAAGCTACATTATCAGCAAGTAACACGGGCCATATTATATTTTCAAAAAAAATATATCCACGAGAATTGCAATAATGAAACCAAAAATATCAAAAAATGCCTATAATTATCATTATTTGCGCGACAACATTAGGGACGAACTCAAGCGAAGTGAGTTTAAGTCGCTAGTAATGTTAATTAAGGTTTTGATAATAAATTAAATTAGGTTAAATAAAAGAAATCTTATTTTTTTATTTACGGGAAAAATGTTTATGAAAGTTAATAAAAAAAATGTTAAAATTGCATGGAATCCCGCGTCAATTAGTTCCATACCGATACGTTCAGTACATTTTACGTGATGGCGTTTTTATTTTTTATATATAATAATATATATGTATAAAGAACACCATGTTTAACTTGCCAATTAGGTATTTCGATACAAATAAGCTATAAATTAATCCAGAATATAATAAGTCTATTTATTACTACTTTGAATTTTACTCAAATAAATCAAAATAACACTCCGAAATTTTGTTAACTTTCGTACTTATCATATTACCTACCGTGATGTACTCATTAAAGAATTATTTACATTAAGCAGGGTTTTGTAGATAACTAATATAAGTAAACAAACAAAATTTACAGCTAACAAGCTAATATGTCCTTGCTTTAGACTTGAATAGAACCAACAGTGTCAGTCATCCAACAAAAACTGACAAATCGTTATTTCGATAGTTACACTATAGGCGCAAAACATTGTGAAGAAATGGCGTGAAACTCATCAGCGTGTTGGCCAGTTCTACTTGTGTCGACATGATTGATGGTAGGTTGACCTTTGTTAGTTTTTACACGAAATGCTATTAATTTTGTTACTTGTTTTATATTTATATTTATTTTAAGGCTGTCCGGCTATTTGGTAGAGACGTGTAACATAACGACGTTTAAGTTGGTATAAAGTTATCGTTTATATGTATATAATATATTCTGTCTGTTTATTATTTGGATTTTGGCATAATTATATACATAAGTTCTATAAATACATATCAGTAGTATAAACTTCTAGAAGTTCGGCTCTAGTTTACCTAATTATATTAATTGTACTAAAAATAAAAATAAATAAAAAAATATAATTGGGTACGTTACGTACAATTAATTATAATTAAAAATTAATTATACTAAAATTATTGTTACATTATTATGTCTCAAATAGGTCTTGGAACTTAAAGAAATTATATTGTTTTTTTTACATTAAATCATCTTTCACAATCAAAAACACTTGAAATAGTTCAAAGTGGCCATCTTGGAAATTGGAAAATTTGAATCCCGTTTAGTATTCATTTGGCTCGCGAGCTCAGAAGTCAGATGGCAATCGCTTTCGAAACCCCTTGAGGATCTGAGATTCTTGATCTGCACTCGTAGACTCATCTACAAGGCTGATACTTTACAAGATATTGGAAATTTTCAAAATTTTATAAAAAATATTTTTTTTCCGTGATAGTATTATCGATTTGTTTTTTTTTTAAGTAGAATGTGCAAATGTATTGTAGGTGCGTTTAGCCTTTTTTAACGTCCCACTGCTGGGCACGGGCCTCCCTTCAATACGAGGGGAATCAGGCCATAGTCCACCACGCTGGCCAAGTGCGGGTTGGCAAATGCAAAGACTAAATACATATTTTATTAAGAGATATGTATTATGTACATACATTAGACATCTCATCACATACCACCAGTCTTATGACTAAAATAACTTTTCGGACTTATTTGC
Organism: Brenthis daphne; assembly: GCA_947093115.1. Lineage (NCBI taxonomy): Eukaryota > Metazoa > Arthropoda > Insecta > Lepidoptera > Nymphalidae > Brenthis > Brenthis daphne. Next base: position 18,278,179 of record OX352481.1, read on the forward strand.
GAATTTATTATAATTTTTGGTTCCCGACGTTTCGAATGCTTTACAGTTATTTTCACGGGAGAAACTAAGGTTTTAGACCTTTCAAAAGTCATCTAGTCGGATGGCATCTACCCACAAAATTATACATTAATTATATAATTTATGCATATAATACCATTAAAAATATCATTACATATATACAAAAAAAGTATTAATTTCTTTTAAATTCGAAATAAAAAGGAAGATTATTTTACCGGTGGTAGGACTCTGTCAAGCCTGAGGAGTCCGACTGGATGGGTATCATCCCCTTATATATTTCTTCCGCCAAGCAACAATGATTACATTGTTGTGTTCCGGTTTGAAGGATAAGGTAGCCAGCGAAATTACAGGCAAGAGGCATATCACCTTAGTCCTCACAGTGACAACGCACCTACGGTTCTGTATTTTTGTAACATAAAACCTAAGTGCATGGACCATAGGTGTTATGGGCGACAGGTACCGCTTTCCATCAGGTGGGCTGTCTGTTCGCTTGTCACTGAATACCATAAAAAATATATAATTTATGCATGTAATACCATTTAGAGTAAGAAAATATTATTACATGTATACAAAAAAAACTATTAATTTCTTTAAAATTCGAAATAAAAAGGAAAATTATTATCTATCATCTTTATATTCAAAGTGAATGAAATAAAAAAAAAACTTTTTAACAAAAAAATAAAAACCGACTTCAAACAAAAGCACTAAAAAGTAAAAAATAACTGATTGGTAGTTTTCATTTACTATACATACCTAATCAAATATTTTCGAAGTCGGTGTGCTTTGCTTTGTATGGGCTGGCACCGATTTCGAAAATATTTGATTAGGTATGTATTTAATAGGTAGGCTTTTAATTACTTAGCCAAAGCACACCGACTTCGAAAATATTTGATTAGGTATGTATAGTAAATGAAAACTACCAATCAGTTATTTTTTACTTTTTAGTGCTTTTGTTTGAAGTCGGTTTTTATTTTTTTGTTAAAAAGTTTTTATTTTTCCCTTTTTAGTGTAGACAGTAGTAGCAAAGTAAGAATTCTAACGTGTTAGGCTTGTCAAATCAAACAAAATAAGCCCAAACTCATAGTATCTACTATTAGCCGTTGAAGAGTTCCACCTATCCACCTTCTGGCCTTGGCATCAGACCAGGTCAACAATACCGAACCACTGTACTATCAACAGAAATAGAAATACTTACAAAGTTTCAAGTCAATATGACAATTAGAAGTAGGTTAAATTCATCATTAGTTGTTTTTCCACCCTTAGGGGTGGTATTTTTTTTTGAAATTTAAATTGGACCAATCTGGAAGTATACCCTTTCAAACGACACAAAAATTGTCCAAATCGGTTAATAAATGACGGAGTTCTGAGGTAACAAACATAAAAAAAAAAAAAAAAAAACATACAGTCGAATTGAGAACCTCCTCGTTTTTGAAGTCGGTTGATAAAACTTACAGCTCTCCAACAATTTGTTCTTTCACAGAGTTGCGTAATGTATTGGAATGAATTTTTTAATCAGACGCTGCACCGTAGGTAAGGTAAAGTGCACGATTGTTGAAGAAACAATAGCACTCGCCTTAACTCCGTCGAAGTTCTTCTCTCATATTAATACTAGCAATATCATATGGATATGCTTGATTTATATAATTATATTGGATACTCTAAGCGTTTCTATAAAAAATATAATAAAAAAATTAGTAATATTTCCATTGAAAGTCTTTTGCTAGCTCTGTATTTATATATTAAACTAGCGACTCATCCTCGCTCCGCTCGGGTTCGTCCCTGGGGTGGGGTCTGGGAGGATCACCCTTATCCTTATCACTTAGGGGTATTGAAAATAGATAGTAGCCGATTCTCAGACCTACTGAATACGCATATAAAATTTGGTAAAAATCGGTAAAGCCGTTTCGGGGGAGTACGGTAACAAACATTGTGACATGGAAATTTTATATATAAGATTATCTTTGCCGCCTATTTATTATGTATTGTTTTAAATTTTTTATGAAAACAATGGCGTTTGAATTGAAACTTTAAGCGTAAAATAAACAATATGTACGGCCTTTTCTACTTAAAATAAACATAGGATATGTAAACTAAACAGTGATTTTTGTTAATATAAGTCACGAATGATGGGACTAACGTCTTAGAAAAACAATACTAATCCCTCCATGACCGCGGACACGCCGGCGTGTCAGTTAACAATAGATTTCTTAGAATTTTAATTAATTTCTTAGAAATGTACCTGGAGGTGCTAAAAGTATTTTATAGTCGCTGAAGATAAACAAACATGAGCAAAATCGTACAAATAATGTATATATTTTACTATTTACGTGAATATCCACGTGACCCGGTTTTGTATGACCCATAAAAATTGAAATATTTTACTGCTACGCATACCACGTTAATAAGGATTGCTGTTGATAATAAAAAGAAAAATGGGTACTAAAATTGTATTTATTTTATTCAATAAATTTCATCCTTTTTTCCATTTAGTACTTTTGTAACATAAATGAAAAAAAAAATGTTACACCATCTAAATACTTTAATGCCCTGATAATAGATACTTAGGTACATATATATATGTACGTAATTCTACAATTATGTCTAGTTACTATAAGAAAAGCCTTCGCCCTTATCTATTACTAATATATATAACTTTTTACATATATATATATGTAAAAAGTTGTTGGTTCATATTTCTTCCTCACAGGGACTTAATAGTAGCTGTGTTGCTGAATGTTAATTGACATGATTTTTGACCGATTTTAAAAAATAAGGTGTATGTTTTTGTGCATACCAAAAAAATATATGTTGAGACATTAACAGCTAACAGCACCATCTAGTTCCATGGTAAGCTACGAGGCTTGTGTTATGGATACCAGATAGTTGATACACTACACATATATAAATTTAAATACATACATATTATAAATATAAACACACATGACTGGAGAACAAACATTCGTGCTCATGACATAAATGAATGCCCCCAGCGGGACGCGAACCCGCGACCGATGGCACACAGAGTAGATTAACTACAAAGAGAACCAAACGTATCTAAATATTATGCAATATCTATGCAAATTGATTTTTTTGTACCTCATAGTAATAATATATTAATTTCATGAAATAATCGAGTGGATTTTTTTATTGGATAGCAAAAATAATTACTCTTAGGAAAATAAGTAGTTTAGAAGTTTAAAGTTAGAAATATATTTTTTCATTTTAAAAGTATTTATTGGAAGAGATAATCTATGGGCTGGAATTCGACAATACGGTACTTTCTATACAAGAAGGTGTTATTCGGCCCTTTTTAACGTCCCACTGCTGGGCATGGGGCCTCCTTCAATACAAGGTGGATCACGCCACCACGCTCTCCAAGTGCTGGTTGGCGGACTTCACATGTCTTTCGAAAACTTGCTAGGTTCTTTCAGACATGCAGGTTTCCTCACGGTGTTATCCTTCACCATAAGACAAGTGGTAATCATATGGGAAATGATTTGCGCATGAAAATATCAGAGGTGCGAGACACGGGATTTGAACCCGCTTCACTCAGTTTCCCAAGGGAGCGCGTTACCACTGAGCTACCACTGCCTTTACAGGAAGGTATCTTGCATATAATATTAGTAGGAGTATAGAAATATTCAAGTTTCCAAGTAATAGTTAGTGATAAAATAATTGAATAAGATATACTCGTATCTAGTAAGGGTATGTCAAAAGTTTTAAATTTACTTCAGGACGAAGCTCAACGACATGGTCGTAACTGAAAAATATTAACTCGACATTCACTTCTCGTAGTCTCATTCAAGAATTTTCAATCTAAATTTTAAAAGAGCAACTTTTGAATATTTTTCCTATTTTGTTTGCTAAAAATATTCGGTGTAGTTATAAAAATAATATTAAAAAACTACAAATCATGTCATTGTCGAGTCCCCAGTAAGAACGCTATTGTGGTCCGCCGCAATGACCGTCGTATTCTACTTCAATTTTTTACAAGTACCGTAGTTTATTATTACGAAAGCGCATTCTGAAGTAAAATGCGCCGATAGCTTGCGACCGTTTCGAGCTTTTTATAGAGCTTTAATGTTGGAATGTTTTATATAATTTATTTTTATGAGAGCATTCAAGTTGTTTTACAATAATTTTTATTTCTTAATTTAGCTTTAGCTATTACCGGATTATATTATTCATGCTTAAAAAGCAATGCGAGCATAGAAATTAACTTATATCGATTTTACTGTAGTCCTCCACCTGCTAGTTTACTGTTCCTAATCAATCATAAAGTATCAAACATTTTAAATCTATTAGTTTGAAGGAAAAATTATGATATAATAATAAAGCCTTTTTTATTTCCTCAATAAAGTTCAATTTAATCTGCCACTTTTTAAATATAAACGTGTGACAAAGATATAAAATAATGTTTTTTATTTTTTACATGCAATAAAATATACCCGTATTAAATAGTATTAAGTTTTAAATTATAATTTTTTTTATATAAAATTCAAAAGTTACAAAGGATAACTTCATCTAAACTTTAGTACAATGAGAGTCACTTGCTTTCCCCTAAATAAGTACATAGTATGTATAATACATCATTGCAAAACATACAAGTTTAAAAAATATAATAATATCTCTGTCTCTATATATGTACATATGTTACTTTATATACATAGGTCATGCATTTACAAGTAATTTTAATCTACCTTGTGATATCAGGGACGAAGTTATATCGAAGTCGTTAGTCGCTAAAGTTTGATTAGGGCCGATGGTAGCAAGATGACTTTATAGGGGCTGATAACAAACTTAGCGCATGCTTGTCCACTAATAGATTATTGCATTAATGTCCTTTAACATATTAATATATAATTATTATTTCATGGAATAGTTTCAGTACATTTTTACATATCCTACTCGTATACGGGTATAATAGTAATTTTGATATTACATATAGTGACATTTTTATATCATAGCTATTTTGAACACTTTGCAGGTGAAATCGTGTATTATAATTATGCTATATATGCAATATATGCTACTCCAGATAATAGTCTGTCTACTTATGTACTAAATTTCATATAAATCCATCGAGTTATTTCGCCGAGAATTAGAGAGATAGAGAGAGAGAGAGAGGGAGAGAGAGACTTTCGCATATCAGACTGCTGTAATAATAGTTGCCAAAAGATGACGCTACCTGTATGTACATTGTCCATCACTACATATTATAAAATAAAGTTCGCCACCGCGTCTGTCTGTATGACTACCGAACGAATTTACATACGGTTTTTACTAATAGATGGAGTGATTCATGAGAAAGGTTTAGGTGTATAATTCATTAAGTTTCTGTGTAAATTGAACCGAAATATGATAATTGTTAAAGATGTCGGAAAAACCATGCCAACTGATAGCTTTATTGCCGTGCGTCACGTAAACTAATCAAGTTATAAAAAAAAACAAAGAACTCAATAATTCCTCTTAAAAAGATCTTCCTACTAAACCGTAGCAAAGCTATATACACTTACCTAAGAACGCTTTTAAGCGAAGCGAGGCGAAGCCACTTGTATATTATAAATGAAATATTTTCCTAATAACCTATTATGATTACTATGATTTCAAACTTAGACGGAGCGAAAGAAAGATGCTAATAAATAATAAAAAATCAAACTAAAACAGTATTAGGTTACATTTTAATGATTCACAATATAATAATGGATGTTGCAATTTTCGTTCACAAACAAAACAAAATGGACTAAAAGCCAATATGCGTCCATTCACTATTAATCGCATGCCACAGGATTTAGTCAACACGCGCCAGATTGTCCAACAGTGTGGTTTGTTCCATATCGATTTGGTATGACATATTTTCTATTCATAATCTATACACTAATATTACGTTAAATTATAATATGTATGATGATGTAGAATGAAAGCTTTTCATTGAATATTAATAATAATTATAATGAGCACTTTTTTGGTTTCCGACGTTTCGAATGTTTTACAGCAATCATGGTCATGGGATAGACTAAGGTTTTAGACGTCTCAAAAGACGTTTAACAAAACTAACCAATCCCGAGATAAAATATAAAGAGCTGAGGAAGCTAATGTATCACATAGTAACTTTAAGTAGATTTTGCCACAGGTTAAGCCATACTAATTGACACAGATGCCAAGTGCGATAATCTTCCAAAGAATTAATCTCTCAGCTTGCACGCGGCAAATGTTGGAGTCTCTCATCCTGACACTGCAGCTTGCGACCAAATTACCTGCTCATTAGTCTGTGGCGCGATAACACGACAACTAATTTACTGTTTGTACTTATTACATGTTTTAGAGAAAAAAGAATGTAAAATATTCTTAAGAAAGTAAATATTTTTTTATGTAATACTAGCGGCTTACTTTGCTTCGCTAGGGTGTGTCGCTAGAGATGAATGGTTTAGGAAGGCACTGAAGATAAACATATATTGATTTTTTTTATTTTTTTGGCCAGAAACCGTCGTGGAACAATTTCACCAAAGTTTTATCACAATCGTTGAATGGTTTAGGAACAAACAAAAAAATAATAATTTTTATTTATATAGATTAAGAGTGTGTTGGTTTGTCGTTTATGCAACAAATAAACAAATATGTATAATTTGAATTAATTATTATTAAAATCAATTTTTTTTAAATAATAATATATTAAATATATAGTATTATTTTGATACAAACAAGACTAGTGTAAAACAACTGACGTAATGGAAGAAACGAAAGGATTTTAAAATACAATTAAAATATGCTGTATCGACAGTACGTCTAATTTTGCTTCGTATTCAAAAGGCACAAAATAGCGAAATATTTCTGACGCTCGCACTCTATGGTTCCTTACGTAAAAGCTCAAATATTGCTTTAGTCTAAAACTTCTACATTAGTTGCTTGTACTTTTTAATACAGACTAATAAAACTCAAATTATCTGTACTTTGGTAACTCGGTTGATGAGTGACACGACGACTAACAGTGCTTTGTTAATGAAGTGATCATACCGACATGCTCAATATTATTTCGAAATTATTTTGCTGGCTATTATTAAGTCAAAGTATATAACCATGAATTTATGGCGCTAGTTTTAAATCTTACTTCAAATAATTAGTATTTTCAATCCGAATAAAGTGAAAAGTGAAACTTGAAGCTATTGAATCTATAAACTACAAGAAACTTATCCCCGCGTCGCTTGGGTTCGTCCCTGCGCACCTTTTCTATTTAACATTATGATAATGTGATATCAAAGACAAAAGACAGACGCAAAAACCATCACGTTTGTCCACGGAACCCCAAAATAGGCATCTCGTTGAAGCACAGAACTAAGTGGCCAGCACTCGCGTAAGCACGAGTCGCTGATCTAATAAAAGCCCCGTACCCCATCTCCGTCTCGATGAATATTCATTTTGCTTTTTACACTGCCACCGATCTTCCATTTAAGGGTTGAATAGTAGATTAAGTGAGCAGGTTTGCTCGAAATTTGCTTTCGGAATTTGTTTCTGGTGAACTATGTAATGAAATTTTACGTCAGACCGTTTGAATTATTTAAATTGTGTGTGTGCTTTTTAATGTTACAAATTCATGACTAGCGACCCGTTCTCAAATCCCTTCGACTGTTGCTACATCCGTGCGTTCTTCAATGAAGTTTAAGGTATCGTTTATCTTATGGGAATACACTTATAATATATATGTGTAATGTATCAACTATCTGGTATCCATAACACAAGCCTCGTAGCTTACCATATAACTAGATGGTGCTGTGTGTTACCCATGCATATTTATGTATTTAATTTTTATCATACTCGATAGTAATCTCTCAGGTTCAATAGAACCCTCTACGATGCAGTGTACGTATCATTAAAATCTGCTAACCTATTTTATGTAAGTTTTATTTCGAAGTATCTTTTTTATAGAACATAGATATTTAAATAATTTTCGTATTTTGTCAATGAATGGCTGTATATAGTGAAAGTAGGCTATGAAAATACCTCATAAGTGGCGCCATACAGATATCAAAGAAATATTCTACTTTTAAGCGTGCGTTAAATTTAGCATTATCTTGAGTTGTATTTTTGAGTTAAATATGTATATCAAATTATACAATAACCTGTGGGTACTTTAAAAGCTATTATCTGGACATTAGGAAAATTAGCAAAAACATCCTGTATCATACATATAAAAATACTTATTACAAGCTATTATTTAACTTACAATGTTTGTTAGTTGGAATTGGTATGTATGTATGTGTACATAGGTATATTGAGATCAAATCTTGCAAAGAATGAACCAATTCTTCTTATCCTACAGAGTTAAAAATTTTACATGTTGGCTCCAGACGAAGCAACTCCTCAACGATTACAGTACATACATACGAGTACATGTTGTCTATACATATAATAAAATTCTAAGTCGAATCTGTACATTAAATATTTTTTGTAAAATCTTATTGAGATAGACATTATTATCGATACAGAGGCCGAATCTGTAATTTTTAGAATTTTTGTCTGTCTGTCTGTCTAATACCGCATCACAGAAAAACCACTAGAGGGACTTTGATGAAATTTGGTATGGTGATAGCTGGTTATCCGGGTCAACATATACTTTTTACCACGGGAAAATGTCTCATTTCTGAGAAAATATACAAAAACTGCATTGTAAGAGTATACTAATATGTAAAACTTAAGAATTTGGTTTTTGGTCATCTGAACGCGTGCGGAGCCACGGGCAATCCTAGTTTGATATACCTACGTATTCAATTATTTTATACTAATACTTCCTTGAATGTTAATTCATTCTTGCAATATTCGGGTCACGCCGACACAATTAGCGTTCCCGGGCTTAAGGAAACCGTTAAATGACTCAAACCATTCTATTGTTTATCGCGTAGTCTCTGTGCTTTGGCACTGCATTTGGCCCATTGTAGCTTATATCTACATCTAAAATACATATTTTAAAAGAAAAGATAGATTCAAATCTTTAAAATGAACTTTTCAATGAAAGCTTTTAAGTGGTTTACAATAATTCAATGGTAGTACTTAAGTATTTATGTTTTATATTTATAATATGTATGTATTTAAAGTTTATGTAAGTGTATCAAGTATAGTGTATCAAGTATTTGGTATCCATAACACAAGCCTCGTTGTTTGTTAATGTGTAATATTTATTTATATTAGTACTTATTATTTCATGTAATTTTACGGGCTACGTTGAAAGTAAGAACCAAAAAATACATTATATTAGTGGATATAATGTGAAGATATTTGGCAGTTTGTAAAAATTTAAATTGCATCAAATACCACTTCTCAATAACCAAGCAATTTTAGTCATTCTCTGTAAGTTATTGACAGATCATTGACGAGCTTAGGTGTTATCAATAAAAAGAGTTAGGATATAGTTTTTTTATTGAAAATAAGCAAGTTCCATTTATATTATTATGTATTCTCATACAACATATTTGGCTCAGTTTGTAGTGACACTACTTGTTGTGCCAGAGGTCGTGGGTTCGAACCCGGCTGGGGGCATTCATTTATGTGATAAGTATGTTTGTACTGCAGTGTTTATATTTATAAGAAGTATTTATTTAAAGTTATATATGTGTAATGTATCAACTATCTGGTATCCATAACACAAGCCTCGTAGCTTACCATGGAACTAGATGGTGCTGTGTGTTAATGTGCCAACATATTTATTATTATTTATAATTTCTTCATGATCATGATTAAATTCAATCACTGGGCAAAATTTAACCATTATTGAAAATTTGAGGAAACTAGTACAATTAATATGGTTTAGTATTTAACGTAATACATGTATTATACTTATGTACATACATAATATTTTATTATTTTCTATTTTAATAGTCTGTAAGATTAATCTTATGAGCACGTGTAGAAATTTAAATATTTACATAAACCAAATATTTTACATTCAAATCTCAAAGTTAAAAAATTTCCAAAGTTTTTACCCTCATTGTTTTATAAACAAAGGATTTAAGGCTTTGTTTAATTAAATTAATACGTACATTTGAGTGCAAACGCGTGTATTATTTAAATCAAAATTAAACGCCAACTCCTAAGGTCCTTCGAAACTTAGGTCGTGAAAGCTCGTTGTGATTGTGCCCCTTGATATCTGATAAATATAATTAACCTTATTTGGGGTTGGGGTTGTTACTGGTAAGTCAGTGAGACAAACAACTTTGAACACTCTAATTTTAATTTCTACCTAACAAATACTTAATTTGGCCCCTGTTTAATTCAAAACCGTGTAGTACAAAACACTTAAGATGTATCTTTAAATTCATTCAATAGTTCAAAAACACAGCAAAGCTAGGTATGTTTTTTGAAATTAAAATATGTACTGGATATCGCAATAAATCCTTTCCATTGGCCCATTCGTTTTACTGGGTATGCATACAAACAAAAAAGTAAAATAGAAATATTATTTTTGCTGTCGGCTTTTCAATTTTTAGGGATCCGTACCCAGAGGGTTCCAACGGAACCCTATTACTAAGCTTCCGCTGTCTGTCCGTCCGTCCGTCTGTCAAAGGGCTGTATCTCATGAACCATAATAGGCAGAGAGTTGAAATGTTCACAAAATATATTGTATTTCTATTGCCGCTATAACAACAAATTATAAAAATAAATAAAAATGAAAAAAATAAAAATACAAGAAACATTTTTTTAATGTTGGTAATTGATCATCGAACTTCGAAGTTAATATACTACATACATAGAGCAAAAGTGACATTAATAAAAAGTGTATGATCGATGGTATGGAACACTTCGTGTGCGAATTCGACTCGCACTTGAACGATTTTAATATATTTGATATTTGAACAATTAGGTTCTTTTCCTGAAGTAAAAGAAACTCGATCTCTCTTTGCTAACTGGTGAAAGTCTTGTTAAAATTGCTAAAGCTGTTCTTCTCCTACATTCCTTCGTAGTTTTTTATGGAACCAAAATTATCCTTTTTGATTCAATCTTTTGATTCAATCAGCAATTTCAGAGAAAAAAAGATACAGAAAAATAGACATTTTTTTAAATTGATATTTGATTTTTAGTGACGTGCATATCAAGCTCATTGTGGCTAAAGTATAGATATTTAAAATCTCAGACAAACTTCAATTCTGTTTAAATATTATATGTTTACTTGCTTTTTTGTAAAATATACAAGACTGCGAGATAGCATTAATGAGATCTAATATGGATAAATTATTGTTAATTATATTGTATACTTATCCTTAATTATCTTTGATCTCGGCATAATAGAATATAACAAGGGGTAGTTTGATCACTTAATCTACGTCACTGTGCCTGATACAACGGTTAATAGAGCGTCGACGCGTGACAGGTGTAACGCAATCTATCACATATGTCAGTCTACTATTTTGTTAATTTGTCAAACGCGGTCTCAAAAATATAGACATGTCTAATGTTCATAGACTACATAAATATTATATATATACGTATTTAAAAATCGATGTGTGTATGTGTCTTTTCTAGGAGCTTTAAAACGGCTGGAGCGATTTTGATCAAACTTTCAGGCAATCTTTAAATTAGCCCAGCAGGTGATCGTGTGAAGTTTGTAAGCGATTGGAAGTTTGATCATGGGCGAAGACGCGGGCAATGTTAGTAAATAAATCAGCTCGTTTAATGCTTTAATTCTAAGCACAGACCTCTGCTGTACACAAGAGGAATCATCAGGGGATTCAGGACTATTTATTTATTTATTTATTGGAAATACATTTCCGCATACCACCTGCAACATATATATGGTTATGAGGGACTCACCGGCTAGAGAATATTTAGAGAAATATATATTACATATACAATTATATATTAATATATTAAAACTTAAATGCCAGATAATACACAGACCAACATGTGTGTTTCCATTTTCGTAGGCTTGAGTTAATGTTAATATAATTAAAAATTATTAAAATATATATCTTAATAACAATATTCAAATTTAAAAACAGAAGTAAAAAAATAATAATAAATAAAAACGCATAAATTCAAACTTATGTATATTATGTACGTACCTATATATCTTCCATTTCCCATATCTTTTTCGAATATATTGATCATAATAATGTATATCTAATTTTCTATATCATTATAAACATTTGTAAATTTTACGAATAAAAATGTGTTTACAAAACCTTACCTTAAAAATATTTTAATTCTTTATTTTACACTGATGTCGAAGTTTTGAATTTAAAACATACATTTCTACACGAACACCCTAACCAAGAATAATTAGCCACAAATGTCCATACAATTCTAACTTTTAATTTAAAAATATACTATGTAGTTACATAAATGTACTCGTATGTATGTCAACAGTACTTAATTAAAAAAATGTAACAGAAGTTTCATTGCATGTATTTATAGCAGATTTTCAATGAAAAACAAAATGTAAGCTTTACTTTTCTGAGTTAATTTTTTTTTCATTTAAAAATTCCATGGTATTGTAAAGTTATTGATGAAGCTATTTTTATTCAAATAAAGGCGGATTTTTAATAACAAACAACAATATGGCTATAAACGTAATATTATAAATTGGCTAAATGGCTGAAATGATTTTGATGAAATTCTGTATCCTTTAACAATGGCGAGGAATATAAAAAAATATCATTTAAAATCTGCTTTTAGGTAGATAAAGTTTATAAAGAAACCTATGACTTACAAGCAGATTTAATTTTCGTAGATCATAATTTTAAAAATTGTCCATGAAAATATTATATTTGGAGAAGTACACCATCGAAACGGGGACGAGTCGTTAGTTTTGTTATAAATCGATAATAACGCTACACACTCAGTATCTCTTATTACGTCAGCTTGTCTCAAGGCCCATCAAACATATTTTACTTAGAGCACTTAGTCCCCGACCGCAGCTAGTACCTGCTACAATATGACCGATACAAATATTATTTTCTTCAGCTTAGATACAAGTATTTGGCCGCTACGCAGAATAACCTTAAAATGAAATTAAAACATAATATTATATTATATTAATATTAAATACATAATTAACTATTCGGGTTTATAAAAAGCTTTTGAGGATTTCGTAGCCAAAAGCCAAAAATGGAAGCCGTAAAGCTTCAATTCAATTCAATTATCTAATGAATCATGAGAGTCATCATCAGATAAATCAGTTATATCCTGTATATCAGAACCTAATTGACTTATCTTAATACAGTTCTGAGATACAGGATGTAACTGATTACACACTATGTCAGTTCAGCCTCCACAAAACTAGCTTTGTTATTCATGATATCTTTAAGAAACTATGAAATACAAACATATTTTTGCGGTCTATATAATAAGAACTTTACATCCATAAATATGTTAATTTGGTTTTAAGCCAACAAACTACATAAAATACAAAACAACACAATTTGTAAGCACTGAAACGTCGTTGCGCGAACAGACTCGTACGTGTTCGACTTTTTATAATTTTTGGTGTGCTACTGCTTTTACCCGACTGCGACGGCTGAAAGGAATAAACCTCCTTTATACTATTTGACCTGTTTGTATGTATGTTCCGAGTGCATAATACTATTTTCCTCCGTTAACTTGTTCCCTTCTTTTTAGTTCGTGTTTTATTCAGTCGGATTTTTTTTATTTTTATTAGCATTAGATATGGATCTAAGCTGTATTTAGTCTAAATACTTATTTAATTCCTATTAAATAAATAAAATATGTTAACAAAACTTCAATATTATAAAATACATGTACGACAACAGAGGGGAGTACATCTCGTTATTTGATCGTGTCTCGTTTGATTACATTTATTCATGTGCGGGCGTGCGGCTGACATGACGTAGCGACCAATTTTTATTTATATACCATTGAAAAATCTACTAGCGTTCTTGATATTACCGCGTGCGCTAGAATTTAGATGGGATAGAAATGCAGATCGGATAAATAAGATTATAATATATAACTTATTTATATATATGAAACACAAATGGTGTGCTTGAATGTCAAGTTTTTGTTTTTGTCGGATTATAGAGTGAGGCGTGTTCAAATCAAGATTCTTTCACCTCTGATATTTGATCAATGTTTCGTAAATGATTACCACTTTTTTTACGGGGAAAGAAAAACATCGTGAAGAATCCTGCATGTTTGTGAGAACCTAGCAAGTTCTAGAAAGATGTGAAGTCCGCTAATCCGCACTTGGCCAGCGTGGTGGACTATGGCCTGATCCCCCTCGTATTACAGCAGTGGGACGTTAACACCCTAATACATTCAATAACTTAACTCCTGTAGGAATATAACTTGTGATACACCATACCTAGTGCAATCTTTTCATTTAACATACAAAAAAATGTATATTTTTAAGTTTTAAAATCCAAACTATAGTCATAATACAATACGATTGATGATTCCTACAAGCAAAACTGAACTGCTTGTTTCTTTAAACAAAATCTAAAAGTCTTTTAAAGATATGTGAAAAAGCTAGTTATTTAGTATACAATAACTCCAGCATCTTTCATACTCTATCGCAAAGTCAAGCTAACAAGTTATTAAGCAAAATAACCTGTAAAGGCACAGGAACAGCTTTCAGCCCCGTATCTGGTGCCAGACAGTTAATTTACGAGAATTAAACGGATAAATTGGTCCGATAGCGCTCAACACTTGCTAATGTGCCATTAGCCGTACTCTGACTCTGTCATTTTTTTGAAATTGCAACGTTCACCATGAAAATGGGATTGTTACGTTTTAGCGAGACTAAAAATATTTCTTTTATTTTTTTATTTTGGGATTTTGTGCTATAATTTCAATTCCTTTTATTGGAGATAGCAGGTTAGATTTTTGTGTTGACCAAATCATTTTATAGGGAGGTTATTCGAATACATATTTCTGTAAAAAAAAATTCGGAAAATTGGCAATTAGTTTTATTTAAAGTAGTTATTAAATGTATTTGTATCATAATTATGTAGTATGTGTAATGGTTTGTAGGCAAATATGACGGATTCCAGTGAGAATATTTTTATTATCAAGAATACTCAATAAAAACAAGATCTAATTTTCATTAGATAGATATTAAGCTTCCATCTTAAGCTGTCTCTTTTATATAGGTACATATAGAGCTTTGCACTAACGAGATATACATACATATGTAGAACTCGGGTATCTCGTAAATGCGAAGCAGATCATGTTTAGTGATAAAAAACTAAATAAAAACATACATCCCGGTAAATTCACCTGTGTCTGAAGCCAATAGTTATAGTTAGTATGGAACTAATAAAACTTCACCAAACCTTTCACTTGTCATCCAAACATTTCTAATATACTAGTGTTGTTATGACGTGTTGCTGTTGACGCGTTAACTTAGCGAGATGATCCCATTCTGACGTGAAACTGGCACCTGTGACAGATCGCTCATACCTGTCATTTATCACGTCTGTTACTTCACTGTTCACGTTACAACTTGATGTTTAATAAACTTGATAATAGTTAGCACTTGTTTTATATTGTTTATTGGTAAATTGGTTTTAAAAAATACATACATCATATTAGTGTCATAAAAAGTTAGAGAATGAGTGTTTTTGCTATTTTTAGGGCACAAATAAAGGAAAAATTCCAGAAAATTAAAAAATAATAATTTATAAATATGTACGGCAGTAGGTACGTTTTAATTTTTTTTGAGCGGAACCCAAATTCTTTTTCTAAAATGAAAGTAGCCTATGTTACTCCCTATAACATCAGCTATCTTTCAGTGAAAATCCCGTCAAAATCAGTCCAGCCGTTTCAGAGATTATCCGGAATAAACACAGACAGACATACAAATATTTTAAAAATTGTGTTTTTCTTAAAAGTACCGTATATAATTTCACATGAATTAAGTAAAACGCTGTTATTTTAACATTACAAACAGACACTTCAATTTTATTTATCTGTATAGATAACATTAAGCAATAAGATAAATTTTCTTTTTGTTGTTTGGATTCCAAATAATACGGCATTAGTAAATAGTATTGTTAACTAATGATTTTCCTCAATTTCATTTCTATTTAGATCATTATTGAAGCAAGAGAGTAATAGCCCATTAAATTTTCAGGAATTACAATGGATACCTCTTCCAATAAGAGGATTGGTCAAACAAGGAAAGTCTTTTGTACACCAAAACACACTTGTGATATTCAACAACGTTATTTGCTTAATTACTACTTGATTTGTTATATTTGTTGAACATTCCTGTTAGGATTTTTGAATATCACTAAGTTTTGACAATTATAATATAATATTACTATTTTGACGCAAGTTTATTTAGTTTAGTTTAGTCTATACGTATAATAAAATTTTACTGAGTCGAATCTGTACTTTGTATATTTTTTAGAAAATCTTATTGAAATAGTCATTATTATCGATACAAAGGCAAAATCTATAGTTTTAAAATTTTTGTCTGTCTGCTTATCTAGGAACGCATCACGAGAAAACTACTGGACACACTTTGATGAAATTGGGTATGATAATAGCTTATATAGCGGTTATCCGGGTTAACATATAGGATACTTTGTACTGCTGGAATATATCTTATCTCCGAGAAATCTATACTAAACTTTAAAACGTAAGTAATAAAAGTTGAATAAAATCTTACATGTGCCAATTTGACTTACAGTTGTAAATGTTTTAGTTGGAGGACAGAGACGTATTGTTTAAGACCTGAATTATTGTTCTTAAATAAAAAAGTCATTAAAAATATCAAGATCCTTTTAGCTTCGTTAGTTAGCTACCGTTGTTAGTGGTACATTTACATTATACGTGATACAACTTTTTTCTTTAATATAGCTACTACTAGCCAATAATTTCCGAGGAAAATGGCTGTGGAAAACGGATAGGTAAACGCATGACGAAACTAAATATGTTCCGTTTTTGTCTTTTGACGGCTACAGCTTTAAAAAGTTTCAATGTGTCTTTTTAAAAACATTTTTTTATTATAATCATTAATATTTGTATGTAATACTTTTTAACATAAAAAAAGAAAGCTAATATAATGTTAACGCAATAAGTATATTATTGCAGATTCACAATTGTAGGTACTTCATATGCTCACCGCAATTTCCACTCGAAATATTCGAGTTTGAGAGCAATTCAACGGTACCGCGGAGAACTAAAACTGCGAAGTTTTGCTCAGTTCCGCCAATTGTACTATAAGTTAGTAGTTTTGTAACCACGCTTTGCTTCTGTACGTGAAGTTTTTGATTAGTATATCATATTAACTTACATTGTGTTGCGACCCCGATCTAATAATGCATCTTCATCGTGTGTATTTTTTTATATAAATAAATAAATATGTTGGGACATTAGCATACCAGCACCATTGAGTGCCATGGTAAGCTACGAGACCTGTGTTATGGACATCAGATAGTTGATACACTACATAAATACAACCTAAATACATACATATTATAAATATAAGTATAAACACCCATGACTTGGGTACAAACATTCGTGCTCATCACATAAAATATGAATGGTCCCAGTGGGACTCGAACCCGCGACCGTTGGCACAACAAGTAGAGTCACTACAAAGAACAAACTGAGTCAAATTAATAGATGTTTTAATTAATAGAAAAGTTCCCGAATAGATAGAATGAGCATTGAGTTTCGTGTTATGTACAAGCTACCTAATTGACAGTGGTTGTAGTAACAGACATTCAAAACATAGAATAAAGACAAATAGATAGGAAAGTAAGTCAATAGGTATATCTGGCAATAAGCAATTCGACTATAATGCATGCAACCGTGCCGAAATATCAGAAATTAAAAACTCAACAAAAAAATTAAACCTTATATAATTTATACCATGAATAAGCTACACCTCTTCAATATAAGAAGAATAATGAAAATACACAAAAAATAAATTCAAATTAAGTGTGTATCACCTTTATAACTGTCCCACTGCTGGGCACGTGCCTTCAATGCAAAGGGGTTAGACCATAGTCTACCACGCTCGCAGCGGATTGGTGGATCTCATTTGTTTAAAAAAAAATAGCTTTTTCTTAGACATGTAGGTCCTTACAATATTTTCCTTTATAGTAAAACAAACATCATGTAGTAATCATCTAGAAAACTTATTCGTATTCAAACATTCAGATTCAAACATTATTCACTTCGTTTCCAAGAGGAGCGCGCTACGACTGGGCACTGCCTCAATTCAAATTGGGATTCCTTTTTTTTAAAGTCATTCCCTAGCGACTCACCCTCACTCCGCTCGGGTTAGTTCCTAATACGTTTTAAGGTTTAGTGTAGATTTCTCAGAGATGAGATATTTTCCCGCATCAAAATCTGTCCAGTGGTTTTTCCGTGGTGCGGTCATAGACAGGCAGACAGACAAACATTCTAAGAACTATAGACTATTTCAATTAGATTTTCCAAAAAATATTTAATGTACAGATTCGGCTTAGTTACAATTTTATTATATGTATAGATAGATATACATAGATAATCAAAAATATCTATATCAAAATAGTGACAGTTAAAATGACAGGGACAGGCTCGATGCAGATATTCTATGTACATATTATATAGGTATATCTTCATACTGTATTCCTCGAGGATTAGACAAAGCTGATAGAATGTCAAGCTCTATGATCTCTGTGTAATCTCAAAACTAATCAGCTTCTTTGATGTATGAGTGCTTGAAGATTAAATGTAATTCATATTATTGCGTTAGTGGCGGGTTTCGCTTTCGTTCAGCTATAAGGATTTCCCATCGGCAATATAAACAGAAGCTTTCATATCAATTTGCATATTTCTTATTTCAAATATGAAGAACTTCCATATTCATACCACATATATAAAAATACATACATACATACATATTTTCTATACATATATAAAAAAATATGAAACTGATCGCTGTCTGTACATGGAAGATATTTGCTAAAAACTATTATTGTGGGTCTCTATTAAAGCAATAAAACCCAAAACTGTGATTTTTAGAATTTTTGTCTGTTTGTCTGATTATCTGTTTGTCTGTGCGTTTGTGCGCGCTTATCACAGAAACGGCTTAACGGATTTGGGTGTCGTTTTCACTAATGTATTATGGTAAGCTTCACTTAACATTAAGTATTTATTTTATTTCAATCAAATATAAATAAAAAAAGTTATGTCAATTTAAAGAATCACCAGGGACGAACCTGAGCGAAGCGAGGGTGAATTGCTAGTTTGTAAATAAAAGTCTATGTCTTTAAGGAACTAATTTTCTAATATCTTTTGTTAGGTCTCACATTCATTACACATTCACATACATTCATTTTTTTTTCCTTTTCTCTTCTTAAGCTAACATAGGTTAAGTATTTTGTATTAGTAACTCTTAGAATAGATAAATTGTATGTGTTTTCGTTTTAACTTCTTTTTTCTGTGTAATTATGGGTTTTTGCCTGAATTAAAGATTTATTATTATTATTATTATTATATAAAGAATTCTCATGCATTTTTTTCCAGACGCATCTGTTGACTAATCTAGTCTCTCTTGAGAACAGCTGGATTTTTTAAATGTATTTATTTTATATTGTAACTGCAGCTTTTACTATAGTTGGTCGCATCTAAAGATTTAGCGTAAGCTCAGTGATCTTAATCTACAATCTTTTGACAAAAACCCACTAACTACTTTTGGCTCGACTCGGGGTTTGAACTCAGGACCCATTTTTACCCATTTGTAGCCGTAACTAAACTCTAGCCACTAGACCAATGGAACACTTTTTATGTTGTGATAGTATATGAACTGGAAAGTTTCGAAGTTAGCCTTTTTCCCGATATTTTAAATAGTTAATGCGGGATATTAGTATATCGTATTTAATAATTAATTACATACAAAAATCAAAGAAAAGAAGTTGATAAAATCAAAATAAATGGTAAATTGCACTCTTGAAATAAAACATATGAATTGCAAGAATATAAAGTCATTCGCAATTAGTCACAACAAACAAAATCAATACAATCGAATTAGTTACCTTCTCGTTTTTCGGTCAAAAAAATATTTAGTTTATATATTCTGTTATATTAAAGAAATTATATAAGAATGCAACGAACTCTTGTACATGTAGTTTATTCTTTTAAAAATACAGCTGCTTTAATTATATAAACTTAAGGTCGCTTATCAAATTGATTTAAACTTACAGTAAGCTCGACTTAGCAAAATGTCCTTGAAGCTAATTCAAATAGAAAGAAAGAATTCAATTTAATATGTAATATTCGTTAAATATTAGCTTTGGAATAAACTTCCATGTACACTCTGTTATAATTGAGAAAGTTTGTCAGTAAATGAGTGAGTGTTAGTTATTTTACGTACTATGAAGGTTCAATGAATTTAGTGTAAGGGCGCGGGCCTCTCTTCAATGTCAATCGACTTCACATGACTTTCGAAAACTTGCTTGGCTTACTCAAATATTTTCCTTCACCGTAAGGCAAGTGGTAATCATGTTAGAAATCACTCGGTTTCCCAAGCGAGCGCGTTACCACTGGGATACCACTGCCTAATTTAACATACTGTGTTTTAATATTGTTAATTAGGATAACAGATATACTGTTTCTTGATAATTTTCGCGTGTAATAATATCTAATATATATACTCGTAGAAGCTGTATTGAAACTCCACAGACAATTAATCAAAGTGATAATAACCTACAAAATTGTACGTAAATAAAATATATAACGTCGTGAGTAACATTCAATCTATACATACCCGTATAATAAATTTCTAACTGAGTCGAATATGTACATTAAATATTTTTAGGAAAATCTTATTGAAATAGTCATTATTATCGATATAGAAGCCAAATCTATAGTTTTTTAGAATTTTTGTGTTTGTCTGGGAATGCATCACAAGAAAACCACTGAACCAATTTTGATGAAATTTGGTATGATTATAGCAGGTTATCCAGGTCAACATATAGGATACTTTTTACCGGGGGAAAATATCTCTTCTCCGAGGAATCTATATTAAACCTTAAAACGTAATTAGGGACGAAGCGGAGCGAGGGTGAGGCGCTAGTTAATAATAAAAAATCACAAAGTGAATGAAATGTAAAACAGTCGTCAAAAGTAGTAACAAAACATTCGCTAACATATTTTCACTAAAAGCGCCATAAATAAATATTTCAGTTAGGACTTCGAGAGCTTTCTCTTGTTCTTATTAATGTGTTTGCTTTCTTTTTACAATGTGTACATAAATTGTAGTGTCAATGTGTGTGTGTCTAGTCATTTTCAAACTGCCTCGATAATCTAATAATGAGTTTATTAGTTTTAAAAGATGGCAGTATAGGTAAGTATTGATTTGTTAGTAAAGTTTGAGTAAAATTAAAAATGGTATTAAAAAGATCTCAAAAAGCTATATGGTTTTTAAAAATATTCTAAGGGAAGAGAAACGAGTGAACGTTACTGATTTTTTTCATATAATGGAGGATGAACCTTTCAATAGTTAACATTATTTAGTTAACACATATTTATAATATAAAATAGCCAAAAAAATGCGGCCTAATATCTATTCAGGTAAACAAAAGTAAGCCGAAGAATTGCCCGAAGTAGCGATGTCCTATCTCTCTGTATGGGATGCAGCATCTGTACATATAGTATAGTGTCATCTGTGCTACGTTAGCAAGCTAGTGCCGGTGAGACTGCGAGAATAGTTTAGTATATTGTATTTTTATTATGTAGTACTATCTATTAGATTCCATAGATGATATATTTGATTAGTGTAATGTGTTTATCGTTAACGGACTTTAATTTTTGTTAA
The DNA here is from genome assembly GCA_947093115.1 of Brenthis daphne. NCBI lineage: Eukaryota > Metazoa > Arthropoda > Insecta > Lepidoptera > Nymphalidae > Brenthis > Brenthis daphne. Next base: position 18,299,957 of record OX352481.1, read on the forward strand.
GTATTTGTGGAAATATCGGTGAACTGTACAATACAAATAAAATGTAATTTAAAAAAAATATTTTTTACCCAACCAATACAATTTTTATCAACAAATGTGCTATTTAAATTGTGCACATAATAATTTGAAGTTTGATGAAATAAAACAACACATCTGTTTACCTTCTTGATTAATCGCTAAGTCCCCAAATAAAATATTCATTGGAAATGGGATAAAGCCGCCCAAAATAATTTTATTATGTCAAATTGAGTTATCATTTATTTATTCATCGTAACGAATTGTAATTAATATAACAAAAGTTCACACATTTGATTGGTTTCCAATGTTATTTTGACTCCTTTTATTGATTTACATACCATGTCATCTTTCTCTTCCCCTTTTCTAACTTTATTTGGGATTGCGCCTTCTTGTGCGTCAGGATGATCTGTTCTGGATTGGTGCTGACGGTGGGTTATTTTGTTTATTTCAGGTCTTTCTGGACTGTGGACAGTCACGAAACTGTTGGTCTGCCTCTACCTTTTTTTTCTGGTACCGAAGTTTGGCACTCTTTTTACTAAGTAGCTCTCGTCTCCCAAGGAGTCTACCCTCTTTGAGTTTCTCCGTCACCGGTGATACTTTGAAAGATCCACTCAAGTATTCGTTTCGCACTCTATCTAATTGCGTCACGCCACCTACTACCCAGCGGAGCATTTTCATCATTTCAAATTGGCACAACATTCAGAGCCATACAGCATGACTTGCCTAATGACAGTCTTCTTTACTTTACCTTTGGTTTTGATAGGCATTTTATTGTCACACATAACACCAGACAAAAAAATCCTTTAAAACCAACCCAAATTACACCATTTGAAGGAAAAATATAGAGTTAAATAATTTACTTGGTATACAAAAAAATATGTGAAAAAAATATTACCTTTCTGTTTTGCGTTTCCTTATAGAATGAGATGGAATATAATATGTATGAGTGGTTCCTAGTTCATTCCATTATAATATTATCTATGCATAAATGCACGGCGATGTTACACCCCTCTGCGTCGGCGAGCACGTTAAGCCACCTTGAACCTAATTTCTAATAACAAAATACATACTCTATATTATACCCTATGTTTATGCAGAAGCTGCTACTATAATAATATCCATTAATTATTTTCAGTGAAATGTTATTTGCTGAATTACTATTCGTCGAAGTGTTGTTCGACGAATTGTTTTTTCAATGAGTTATATTCGACGAAACTGTCCGGCGAATTGCTGTCCATCAGCTTTTTTTGAAGAGATTTTTTTTCGACAAATTGTAATACGACGAATTTTTAGCAGACGAATGGGATAAGGCTACTTAAGTACCCACCTACTATTAAAAACTGTTCGGCTATTCTAGAGATTGGCGGATACAAAGAGTTGACACATTTTTTGACAAGTTTTTTTTAATTACAATCGTTTTATAATTATATATTAAATTATACATACATATGATGTATAAGCTGCATATAGACCATTTGAAATCAAAAAGCCTTTCGAAAAAGTCTGTTTATATTTCAACGGAAATTCAAACATTTAAAAGGTTCGAGGATACCATTGCTTAATTCAGGCACAAATTAACTTGGTCTCTTAAACAGAAACATATTAAGGATTTTATTTATATTTAATGCTACCCTTGTGGCGTTTTCTTCGTGGCTTTTACAGGTTCTCAAAGCTAATTTTGAACTGGAATTCTGCTTAAATTTCATTATGAATATGAATTAAGATAACAGTATTAAAACAAGAGATGAAACAAAATATAATTTACCTTATTTTAACCTAAAATATAACAAGAGTGGTAAAGAATGATTTGGAAGAAATTTTGGAAATAAAATGAAATAAACTTTATTCAATTAGACTTATTACAAGCACTTTTGAATCGTCAATTTAAGCGTCAGTGTAGTCAGTCCGTGAGGAAAAAGATCTGGAATAGCTCATATGCATACCCGTGAAGCAAGAATAAGTCAATAAATAAATAAATATTGGGACATTAACCCACAGCATCATCCAATTCCATGGTAAGCTACGAGGCTTGTGCTATTGATACCAGGTAGTTGATACACTACACATATAGGTGTAACTTTAAATACATACATAATATTATAAATATAACCCATGCCTGGAGTACAAACATTCATGCTCATCACACAAATGAATGCCCCCAGCGGGACTCGAAGCCGCGACCGCTGGCACAGCAAGTAGGGTCACTATAAACTGAGCCAAACGTGTCGTCAAAAAAAGTCGCTTATTAAGTATAAATGACGAATACTTATAAATAATATACATTAGTCAAATATCCTTCTAATCGATTTCGATCACGACGCGCAACCTCACTGAGACTAATCAATTGTTCAGGATATTTTACTGTAGTACGTGTATGTGACGGCAGTTCAAGTTGTGTGATGATAATGATGTTCTCCTAGCCGATTCCGGCTACGGCGGCCAATCTCATTGAGATTAGCCAACTGCGCAGGAGATATTATAGTGCTCAAGTGTATGCGCAGACACAAGTGCACTCTCTATTCCTATCACTCTCATACTCCGGTGAGACCACCACTCGACACGACCGGTGAGGGTTAAGGCGCAGGACCGACGACTTTACGTGCTCTCCGAGGCACGGGGGTGAAACACCGCCAACTTCCCAACTTCGGGCTGTTACTGAGACTTACTATACAGAAAGACTCAATAACTAAACTTGGCCCGACCCGGGACTCGAACCCAGGACCTCCGGGTGTGCAGCCATACATACTAGCCACTACACCACTGAGGCAGTGATGTATCAAGTTGTGTAGATATGGTAAGACGGCAATTCAATATGATCAAGTATAGGAACAACTGTAGGCATATTAGTTTTAAATGTCCTTGGCGTATGCAGGTTAAATATCACCAACTTTTAATTCTGAGCTGATACTTAGACGTTCTTGAGAGAAAATCCAGTAACTGTATTAAGCCCGACCTGGGATTCGTATCTGAGACCAGGGGATTGTTTGAAATATTTTAGGAATGCATCCTAGGATTTTGTTTTGTCTGTCAGTATTAAAACAAAACTAAACATGTCAATCGGTTAATTAATTCAAATATCACGAAGCTATAAAAATAAACATGCATACAGGATCGCGATGGCAGCGAGCGTCAAATGAAACTACTATTTGTAGGATATACAGTAAATACTCGTATTAAAAAGTACTTTTTTAAAAGAACCAATTTTAAAATTTTGTTAAATGAAATTATTCCACTCTCAAAAGTGTTTTTTAACAAAACATATGTGTGTTTAAGTAATATATAATAAATATACTAATACAGTTATATTTACGTGTTTATAAATTCGTAAAAAGTTATTATTTTTAAGTGATTAGTACTTTTTGCATTTTTTAACCGACTTCCGACAACGAGGAGGTTCTCAATTCCTCGGAATCTTTTTTTTATGTATCTTCGCCAATTACTCGAAGACGCTTGAACCGATTTGGAAAATTTTTGTTTTGTTTGAAAGGTATACTTCCATACCCATATAAATTTTATCGAAATCGGTCGAGCGGTTTTTAAAAAAAATTAAAAATAAATACTTTTTTAAACAAATTGTTTAATCGAATATGTTATTAAAAACTTTCTTCCTACAAATTACCTGCTTATTACGTCTACACTAAAAATATAAAAATAAAAACTTAAAAAAAACCGACTTCTAGGCACTAAAATGTAAAATATAACTAAACGGGGGTTTCCATTTAGAATAGTTACCTAATCAGATATTTTCGAAGTCGGTGCCAGCGGACAATATTTTAAAATATGAATATCTAATAGGTAAATATGTATTTTACGTATCAAAATATATAAGATTTTCTATGCGTCGGCTGGCATCGACTTCGAAAATATCTGATTAGGTATCTATTCTAAATGAAAACCCCCGTTTAGTTATTTTTTACATTTTAGTGCCTGGAAGTCGGTTTTTTTTAAGTTTTTATTTTACTACAGTACCTGAACGATTAAAATTCGCTCAGCGTGAGCAGATAAAAAATGGATCTAAATTTTTTTTTTATAAAATTGAGTTTTTTCAGAGACAATTATATACATATGTATGTAAATAATTGCAAAACTAAAGTCTTATTTAAATACAAACATTTGATTCTTATCTAAAAATAAAAATTTGGTAAATGTACAAGATTGCTCATTTAATATTATAAGATGTAAGATTGTCGAGTCCTGTAGATGCTTATTACAAGCCGCTGTTAGTGATAAGGCTACCTTTGCACATCTGCTGTATAGAGATAAAGTTTTAATACCCTTATAATGTAATATCATATATTTATTTCTCTAACTGCCTCGATGGTCTAGTGGCTAACATGTACGGCTGCAGAACTAGAAGTCCTGACTTCGAGTCCTAGGTCGGGCTTTATTTAATTACTGCATTTTACTGTTAAGATATTTTCAGTAGTAGCTTGGTGTGGGAAAGTTGGCGCTGTTGTATCCCGTGCCTCGAAAAGCACGTAAAGATCTGGCTAGTTTCAGCGAGATTGGCCACCGTGGTCGAAACAGGTCATGAGGACAATATATTTGTTTAATAAACTTATATAAAAATACAATTAAATTAAGTAAATCTTTGTTTTAATGTCAGTTTTACAATAAATTACATTAGCGTAAACAGATAGAATAAACTTGTAATTATAAGATCCAAGCCATTACGTATCAGCTTATTTATCAGTCAGTGAACTCATTAACGGCTACCTACAAGTAACATAACTCAGGGCTCTAACGACCAGTTTGTTAACTCGCGAATTTATATCTCGACCGAGATCATCGATCTTGGGAGAAATTTCAAGATAACTAACTGTGAGTAACGTGTTGGGGAATGCTATGTAAACAAGACCTTTTGCTACTTAGCAGTGAATGCTTGTGATGAGTTTTTTTTAATAACTTGACCGTAGTTTTTCTGCAATAATTTGATATGTATGTTATGTTGTTGATAATACATGAGGTGTTTTTTGGTAACACTATCATGTGTCTTATTTTATTTAAAAAAAATGATGATCTTGTCTAAAGTCTGTACATAGTAAGAGTAAGAGAAGATATGAGTAGAAGATGTATAGCATAGAAAAGAATAACAATAGAAGATGTATATAGGGTAGAAAAGAAAGTAACGTGCCAGTTTCCGGTCAATAACTATCTCTTTGCAAAAATCACATCAGTTGTTGTATAATGCGTTGCGTGACAGACGGAAACTAGCTTAAGTATTAATTGTATTTGTTAAAATTTGGCTTATTGAAATCAATATGAATGCTAGTGAAAGTATCAAGATCATTTTATTTATATTAAGATAAAATTATTTCAATTATATTAGAGCATTGGTAGGATCTTGAATAATTAATTATCTGTCAAAAAACTACGCACTCTATATTAAACATGCATTGTACAATGTACATAGATGTGTGTGTATATTGTTTCTTAGAGAGCACAGTAATACAACAAGTTGGGATATAATTCACTTATTATAATAGAAGATTTATATAAACTTACACGTGTTCAACTTTAAAAATGAAGTTTTTGTCCCGTATTTAAATATTATTTAATCCTCCCATACACCTAAATGAAATCTATCAAACTGAATGCTTGTTAGACATGCTATACTATTTTTCATTGAGTCAGAATAAAACTTTTAAACATTTATTAACTGTATAAAATCCGCTTTAAAATTACTTTTATTTAAAAGCTTTTGCTGCATACATCCCTGTCTCTAAAGTTTTCATCGTACGACCCAAATTTAAAAATCATGTAAAGTAACACGCCGCGGGTTGTATGATTTTATAAATATAATATAAAATATATATATTGATTGTTATAATTCTGTCGGTATTTACATTTAATTAGCATTTATAGTTGCCATGTACCCGCCTGTGATTAGTTCTCAAAACTGAATTACCTATTCACGAAATAAATGTGGTTTGAACTATTGTATATTGCATGCCTATGTAGTCTCTAATGTAAATAAAATTCGTATTTGTCATTATGATTTACAAATATTAATTTTGGTTAATTTTAAATTTATTTAGTTTTAACGAGTTTTTATTTAAATAGGCTCATATGTACATTTATGATATTTTCTAAACACTTGGAGCTTACGATATAATGACTTGAAGTACATACCATTTTGTTATAACTTTGGTACCAATGCAAATAATATGACACGATTATTAAATTTGAAAATACAGGAAATTTGAGTACAAATTGAGAATCCTCTTTTTTGAATGTTTCGTCTCTACTTCCTGTAGTTTTTGCCTCATGAGGTTCATTTGCTGACTGTGTATTTACTGATTTTAATACGTTTTAAAATCTTGATAGGGGTTTTTATTTAATAATTCTAATAAAATACTTAGTTTTTAAAGTTTATTTTTGGATTTAAGTTTTCATTATACTAGAAGTAACTTTTCGAAATTGGTTCTATTTTGTTAATACATAATTTTTATTTTATATTAAACTAAAAAATCTTCTAACACTCGTAAAAATATTAATTCAAAACAAATTTTCCCTTTAAAATGGCGTACACAGCGTCGTATAAGCTGTACGTTAAGCAAAAATACTAACATTGGCAGACGCTCAAAGCTGCCTACTCTTAACTTCAAAGACGAGACCAATTAAATTTTGTTTCTCAAACTAAATTAGATAGCGCATGCTTCGCTTTGGTGGAACGCTGGCATTTAATTACACCCTACAAACACAAAAGAACTCGATAAAATGAGCATTGCCTTTACAGTCTTTTTTATAAAGGATTTTCTAATTCAGTTAAACATATTAATTTAATTACTTCTTAAATTAATTTTAATTATAATGAATAATTTTTATCTTTGAAGATTTATGTGGATATTATAATGGGTTCCACAATTTAGGGGCGCTTTTTTTGTGTTTTGTACACGTTGTCTTTGTTGATTGTAAAACAGTTTTTACGTAAGATTTTTTTTGTACTGAACTAGCGCACCGAACTTGCTTTGTACAGATATCAAATACAGACCAAACTATGAAAAAGTTTTTGTTAATACACAATTATATTAATAACAAATTTATATTTTAAGAACTTTTTTAACGTCCCACTGCTGTGCACGTGCCTCCGTTCAATACGTGGATCAGGTCAAACTCCACCATGCTGGCGGATTGACAAGCATGTCTTTCGAAAACTTTGCTCACGATAAATGTCTACATCGTGAACCAATTGATTTAATAAATGTCTAAATCATGTGGAAAATGATTCGCACAAGCGATTATATGTATACTTTAAACCTGCATCAAAGATGTAAATAAAATCATATGCCATTCAAATAATTAATTTAACAAATCGTTTTACAATATTTAATAACGTAGTCTATCGCTGTAAGACTGTGTTTTTAATTCATTTTTGAAATATAGTTTAAAGACATTATTTAAATTTTTCCATTCTGATTAATCGAGTATGTTTGAATGTGCCCTAAAAATAGGAATAACGAATAAAAACTTTAAATTTTTTTTATAAATCTATGCTAAATTATTCTAAAGAATTAAAATCGTTACATATTTTTTATTTGAAAAGTAAAAAAAAATAACAAAGAATAATTCTTTGTTATTTCCAAATTATACATAGGCATTTATTTTGCGAAAACGCCAATAAGCTCGAGAAAAACCGGAATTTCATTCTTGATCGCCATTATTATATACAAGATTATTGTCATTTTTGATTCAACAACCTATTAATGCGTAATGAGCCTACGGTTCCACATTTCATATAACAAGCCACATGTAACAACAAAATCTATTATTTTCATTACGCTGCGGAAAAATAGGGTATTATTTCGAAATAATATACGTAATAAAGGAATTCCAAACCATTCATACCAATATTAGTTGCAAACAGGCCCCATATTTCACTGAGATATTACCCACCCTCGCATTTATAGCTGTTTTATTGTTAATCTACGCAACTGTTGAATTAGCTATAACAATAAGATAACTTCTAACTTAAATACTTCGGTAAGTGTTTTGAAATTGTGCTTAATGCCTCCGTGTAATTAAATTTAATGTTATTTTCATTATAAACGCTCAAAAGTAAACAATAAATGCTGATAAAAAAGGGGTCTTCGCTGTTGAGGAAATAATCTAAACTTAGATTGCTTTAGATAAAAATATTGTATATACTATATACATATTACATACTGTATATACATGAACGTATCTATGTAAATAAACGAATATAATATGTAATATGTAAATAAACAAAGACAAAGTACGTTCCGATACGAAATTTTTTTTTATAGTAGGTTACTATTGACCAGTTTTAGTGTCAATATTTTTTTTTGAAAATAGTTTTTTTATATACATAGGTTTCTATTTATATATGTATGTTTCCCTCCAATTTCTCTGTAATGACTAAGGTCGAATTTTGACGACTGGGCGAACACTAGCATATAACATTGTGTAGCTTAAAAAATATTGTTCCGATTCAATCCTGCACTTTTCGTACCCTGAGATGGACAGAGATTGCATTAAACACTCTGGATAAGCTGTATATATGATCTTCAATAATAAGATTAAGAAAACTGAGTGTTTTGTTTGAAAATTATATTATAGGCAATTATCAAGATATTTATAGAACTTATCTTTTGGTTCTTCTCAGCTTGCTAAGGCCAAATATATTTTGGACAGGCATGACAGCGTAACCAAACAAAACCATCAGCAAATTTCTTTTTATGATAGTCTTGTCTTATAAGCTCAATAACTGTCAATTTACAGTTATTATCTACCGTTTGTAGTGGAAAATAATGGCTATACTCTTGAACACAGAAGGCAGTTTTACTTGGGATAAAGCATTCTGTTTGGAGGTCTCTCGCACTGGAGCCCTTATCACAAACGGTTGCCTATTTTTGGATCATTTCTATATTAAATTATTGTTTATTGATACAAATTAAATGCCGAAATATTGTTATCAGTTGTACTAAGAACTTAGGTATTTTATTTCAGAATTGATTGTAGATATTGCGTTACTTGCTTAGTAAATATTATAACAATGTAATACTGAATAAAATGTTATTGAATGAAACAGAAATTAATTCGTCAATTATTATTTCAATATTTGAAATCAGTGCTGAAAGAGTCCATTACATCGATAGAGTTGCGCGCTTCAATAAATCTGTCCGAGGCCACCTAATCTGACGAAATTGGCGATACGCGACTTGATTGCAAATATTGTCACTCTTGTAGAATATATTTTGGAAAAAGACTTTGGATAAAACGTAAAAGTTGAGATATAAAATCTTACGTGTGTATTATGATGTTGGAACAAATATGTTGGAACATTAACACACATCACCATCTAGTTTCATAGTAAGCTACGAGGCTTGTGTTATAGATACCACATAGTTGATATACTACACATATATAACTTTAAATACATACATACTATAAATATAAACACCCATGACTGGAGTACAAACATTCATGCTCATCACACAAGTGAATGCCCCCAGCGGGACTCGAACCCGCGACAGCTGGCAACAGCTAGGTTACTACAAAATGAGCCAAAGGTTTTGTCAAATATTTATACATATGTACATTATTATGTATTTTTATTATTATAATGGACACTGTATTTAATGAAAGATTATCTACTCCTAACTAAAAACCATGTAGGGTAAGTAAACATCACCTTGTAGGTATATCATTTTATTGTCTGATATTTTGGTATATAATCAAATAATACATACTTACTATGTAATAGTAGGTACTCAATGCCTCCTAATAAATTAATTAAAATGGTACATTAATCATTACAAAATTAACTTTGTACAAGAATCAAACCCACGATTTTAAGCTTTTAATAACGATAAGAATCTGTCAAAACTTTGTGCACCACTATTCTTTAATCAGGTAGATATTAATTAGTAAACCTATAGGTACTTTAGTTTTAAACTATGAAAAGAATAAGATCTTTACTTATCCCAAAATATGAAAGTTTACTTTATTTGTTTTGTTTATTTAATAATTTTGTTCCTATTGTAGGATATATATTGTAATATATTTTTTATTGTCAGCCATCGAGTAGTCCGAGAGTAAAAAAAGCTTTAAAATTACTGTCACACTTAAATATATTATAAACACATCGTACTTGATATTGTAATAGTCTAATCAGTGAAAAAGGTTTTCATATGTGTTTTTTTTTTGTTCATTGTCATATCTGTTAGGTACCTAGAGATGCACTTGAGCGAAACAAGAGTAAGTCGTTAGTATGTTATATTTCATATATTTTTTTCTATTTAAGCGTCCTTTATAATATATTAGGTTTTATTATACATTTACAAGCAACACGAGTTTCCGTAAGGCTTTAACATAAAGCACTTCGAGCCAGCACATAAATTTGCCACTGCATCTGAGTTTTCAACTAAAGATATTTACCGTAAACATAAACAGAGTATACTATTTTTAGTAAAATAGTTATATATCTTAAAAGTAATATTTTACGATACTTAGTGTGATGATTTTGAGAGGGTGTGTTCTAAATTTTTACATTTATACCTCTACGTACTTTGTAAGAGAGTTGGTTACAATTTTTATGTTATACTAACGGCTCACCCTCGCTTCGCTAAGGTTTGCCTTTAGAAAAATTAAAACAAATCTATCCTATGAGAACCGTACATTTTTCCGAGATAAAAAGACGCCTATGTGCTATTCCAAATTATAATCTATCTCTGTGAGAAATTTCATCCAGATCCGTTCAGCCGTTCTGGCCTGGTTTGAGTAACAAACATCTATCTAAACTTTCACATTTATAATATTAGAAAATGAAAGACTGACGTCAGCTAGTACTATGATTTCGTCAGTTCAGGAAAAAGCTAGAAAACTTCAACGAAAAGTACTGGTTCTTTTAAGATTTCTTTATATCCTTATGTATCAAATAGAGATAGTATTGATGTAACTACTCCATTTTACGCCATTTCCAAGACAATGTATGCTAGATTGGGGTTTCCGACACAACACTTTTGTTTAATGATTGTGAAACAAATAATACGCGTATTGTTCATGCAACATTCATCTTGCAATCTTCGATATTGATACCTCGTTAAACTTTTATTTTCCGAAAAACTTTGAAATTTAAATAAGTTCTACTCTAGGTAAATCCTATCTAACAATATATGACCTATTTTGGTTTGTTCTTCTCGCGTACCAGCAAAAATCCGGAGCAACTAATCAATAGATCGCATAAAGAAATTGGTTTTTCTTCTAAAGTGATTAGAATTACCATAATATAAAGCCTTGAATAAAGTGATAATGAACGTACGACAATGAAGGAAAATTTAAAAACTTAAAATTCACTCAACATCTTCCTTAGAAGAGTTTTCTAAATAAATATCTACTATTTTCTAGAAGGAAAAATTGTATTTTCTCTTAGCAAGATAATTTCATTCTTTAATCTATGGCCACATAAAGTACGGAGCGAGACATAAATCTTTGCGGAAGCCGGTATCAACGACACGCGAGCTTGATTGCAAATCACTTACCAGAGTATCATTTAGTCGACGAGTTGGAATTTGGGAGATAAAAGTTGGTATTAAGTGGTTGTCGAAAGATATGGTGTTTGAAAACAGAAAATTATGGGTAAAAGTGTAAAAGAGCTTTTGATTTAATGTAGGCAAAGAGAACACTGTCATTTGTCTGTGGGCTTATTATTCTTAATTTTAGTAGAGATTATTTTTTATTATATTAGAGTAAGTTATTAATTAATTGATTGAGTATATAATAACTTGACGGTCATTATTTCAAATAAATGTTAATAGAAGTTATGATTTATTATATTAAAGTTTAAAATTTTTATATAATAGTCAGCCTTTATGTAGGTATGGTATTCAGGTATGTACTCATATTAAGTTACAGCTTGCTTGTATATTTTTTGTTTGTTTGATATCGATTTACTCTAGAACAATTAGTCCGATTTAAAAAAAAATATTTTAGCATTTTATAGCATGTTCTTTGAAAAGGGGTTTTAGGCTGTCTATTATGGGATAATTAATACACATGAAGAACTACACAGGCATAGCCACAGGTAAACAATTCTTATATATTAGATAGTCAAATTGTTACTAAGTGCTCTCACTAAGCAGGCACAGGCAACGCTCGAGTGGAATAATTTAAATTCAGACAGTAAATAAATCGCGTAGCAGACTCGTTCAGAAAGAAACACCGCGCCATTTTGCATTTCCACTGAGTAAATGCTGTTTGTACATCTCTTAGAATAACGCCCGCAAATTAAACGCGCCGTGTACAGAATTTATCAAGAGTTGTTATTGGATCTACGGTAGCTTGGGTACGAATTTGAAGATTCTCCTTTATGTTATTTCACTTTTTACTACAAAAGAACTGTTTTGTTAACGAATGTTTGCCCGAATATAGGAATAACGTGTAATTTCTATGAAACTTGTTAAATTGCTCTCTAGTAAGTGAGTTTAGTCAAGATGATATTCTACATTTAACCGACTTCCAAAACTGAGGCTCTCAATTAGTCGGAATCTTTTTTTTATGTATGTTAACCGATTACTCGAAGAGGCCTGAACCGATTTGGATTTTTTTTAAATAGTCTCTTTGGAGAATCTCTCCCGTAACCATGATTGCTGTAAAGAATTCGAAACGTCAGGAAGCAAAAATCAAAATAAATCCGCGAAAAAATCGTAAAAGATGGTTTTATTTAAAACCCTTCTGCTGGATTAATACAAGTGAAGTAACGAGTAAACACTAGTCATAAAACATAAAGAATAATTCGAATCTAAATACATATTTCATGCTTATTTCACTTGGCAAGACCTAAAGCAGTTAAAACTTTGACTCCACACAAACATTAAATCTTGCTTTGTATGGTACGTGGTATATGATCTTAGCATATGATTTAAAGACTACTTTACCGTACATTTGGCAGGAGATTCTTCGAAACTAAAGTTCCTCGTACAATTTGCGCAATTCCTAACTGGAGATGTTTACTTTTAAAGATTATGAGACAGAGAATCGCATGGCTTACTTGCTGTTATGGTATCTTATGGGTTTATCTTGGGATTATAATTTATAAGTGCTCCACTACATAGTATCTTACTAATATCATTTTAATGTGAAACTTTGGATGGATGTTTGGATGTTTGTTCCTTAATCATACCAGAACGGCTAAACGGATTTGGATGAAATTTGGCACAAAGGTAGATTATAGTCTGGAATAGCACATAGGCTAGTTTTTATTCCGGAAAAATGTACAGTTTCCGTGGGGTAGATTTGTTTCTGTTACAAAAATAATATAATCCATTAAGGAAATTCGATTTAGATATAAGGTTAAAAAATAAAAAAAAACATCATCTTCGTTACTTATTGACTTTCAGCTAATAAAACACTATAAGTTATGAATGTAAATAATTCAAAACTGAATACTTTTGTACACAGGAATCGAGCTTACGAAGGTCGTGAGCTCGATTTGGCGCAATATTCAGAGTAGTTCACATTATAACGATCGTCTTTACTCCATAAGATAATAATATGAAATGATACATTTAACATTGTGTTTTTTTTTCATCTAATTTACTAAATATGATAATCTTTTCATTAGGGTTATTCTAATCTTCCTCAATATTACACAATACGAAACATTTTTACTAAAATTCAGTACCCTTAACGTCCCACCGCTGGGCATGGGTCTGGGTCTCTCCTCAATGCAAGGGGGATCAGGCTATAGTCCACCACGCTGGCCAAGTTGCCTGGCTTGGCCTAGGCGAGTTGGAATACACACATCTTTCGAAAGCTAGTTAAGTATTCTCAGATATGCAGGTTTCCTTACAATGTTCTTCTTTACTGTGTAAGCAAGTGCTAATGATGTTGAAAAATAATTCACACATGTCAGAGGTAAAAGTCAGGGGTTTAATTATCCGGATTTGAACCCATTTCGCTTGAACTAACACTGATAAAATTATTACTACGCCATATAATTAGCTTACATATTACATACATACATAATATATTTCGTAGAATTACTATACTAATTATTCACCAACTTTCATCTAAGCTTAGATAGTGGGTTAAGTGACAAAATTGGGTTATGTAAAAATATACTAAATAAAATATACAATTCCATTGAAATTATATAGTGTTATGTACTATATCGTGTAATTTATTTACTTTATTAGAATTTAAACCTTATTTCCTACAATTTAAGGGTTATAATAGATCACTGCAGGCACGACCGCGGGCGACGAAATGGCATAACTAGGTTTTATAACTCCGACCCCTTTTAGAACTTCGTCATCTTGTTCTCTTCAACTTTATAAGTATATATTAAAACACAACTCTGTTCGATACCGGTTTTTATAGATTTCCGATTCCAGGTGCGATAGCAATTTCAGATTTTAGGACGAGTTATTATGTGTTGTTGTGTTATTAAATCCATACTAATATTATAAATGTATAAAAATAAATGTGAAAGTGTGTTTGTTTCTTGTTTAGGGTTCCGTGCCTCAAAGGGTCAAAAAACGGAACTCTTATAAGATACTAGATAAGATATTCTTCTACGGAACCCTCAGTGGGCGAATCCGACTCGTACTTGTCCGTAATTTTTGTCCTTCTTTCATGTCGAAACGGAGTGACGGATTGGCGTCATTTTTTGTGTGGAAAGATCAGAATTGCTTGAAACTTGGTATTAATGATCTTCAATACAATTAAATAAATACCTGTTTTAGCATTTTTCGAAACTCATCTCAGGTAAAATAGGGGATGAAAGTTTGTATGAAAACTACTTTTTTAGAGTTTGTTTGCAGTTTTAGCGCGAGCGACGCCGCGGGTTCTGCTAGTATGTATGTTGTTTTTTTCAACACAAAAATTCTGAAGAAGAAATTACTTCAAGTAACAAATATACCATTTCAATTTATTATTTAATATGCTGAAAACTAGAAAAAACTAACACTAGGTATTACAAATAAGAAAATTTATAGGGATTTGTGTGTAGGCTTGTTATTCCATTATGCTCGAATACTAATTTTGGATAAAAATTAAGTACCTATACAGATATACTATGACCTAGTATATATACATATAGTACACACATTGCTATTGTAAGGCCCAAGAGACGTTCCTTAACGAAGCGAGAGTAAGACGACAATACAAGATAAAAAATCATACGAATTAAATACCTCTTCTTTTTCAAAGTCGGTCAAAACGATAAGTAAATTCTAAAGTTGTTTTATACGAATATTCCTGTTAAATAAGGTTTAGCGACACCTACACGTATATGAAAATAGAAACTGCGAGGGGCATCGCATAACGAGCATCTGATGCACATGTCGCTCTTAACGACTAGCTCTATGCACTAATATAAACACCTTGTCAATATGTTAGTGCTTACAATTTATTATTTATAGTTGTTTTCCTTATGTGGTTGCTAGTGGTGTTCTTAATTCAGAGTTTATGAATGTGTTAATCTGAATACTATTATATATACTAAAGTTTGTATGTGTGTATGTTTGTTTATTATTACTTTACGTTGAAATGGCTGGTCTTATAACCTAGAGGACATATGCTATTTTGAGGCAATTAGCAGCATTCGCATCTAGCTTTGCTTTTCGCTATCTATACATAATAATAAAATTCTAAGTCGAATCTGTACATTAAATATTTTTTAGAAAATCTTATTGCAATAATCATTAGTATCGATTCAGAGGCCTAATCTAGATATAGTTTTTAGATTTTTTTTCGGTCTGTCTGTCTTTGAATGCATCACGAGAAAACCACTGGACAGATTTTGATAGGTATTATGATAGCTAGTTATCTGAGTCAACATATAGGATACTTTTTACTGCGGGAAAATATCTCATCTCTAAGAAATCTACATATTATATTATACTAAACATTAAAACGTAACAATTTAAACGTTCAATTATAAAGTAAAGACCAATGAAATTAATAGGTATTATCATTTCGAAAGAATTTTACATTTTCTTTCTGTTGAACAAAATGCTATTATAAAAAATTATCTGATAATAAAGGAGATAATTTTCAAAGCGATATTTTCAGGCGAAAGAATTTTTCGGCTTGAAATATGAACTCATTTATTATTTCGCGAAGTTGAGCGGTTGCGAACTTTACTCTCGACGTATGTCAGAATGTTTGGAATTTTGACACTAGGTATTTTAAAAGCTCTGCTATCTTCCAAGGTCAGAAAAGCTTCTGGAAACTTTTAATTATTAATAAGAAATTAATAAAAGCATAAAAAAAAATAAGTTTTACAATCAGTGATGTATTTTTCAAGATTGAACGAATACTTGAAGAAGCCTTGTAAGAATCGAATTCACCTCCATCGAAGTACAAAAGAAAACTTTTCTTTCAGGCCCAGAATCTTAAAGCAACACATACTAACTAGTAATTCACTTATAAATATATATCAGTGATGCATCACTCAATACATATTATGTGTGCCTGTTTAGGTTTGTCCTCTCCTTGACACTGAAAATTTAGTAAATAAAAATAAACTTTATTCGATTAGACTTACGAGTATACAGTATATAGTACTTTTGATTCATCAATTTAATCACCACGGGGTCGGGAAGCAGCTAGCACACGGATATAGCTGGCTTACGCGTAGGTATCTATTAATAACAAAATTTCCCATCCAAGCGAAGTTATGTTTAGTCATTAGTAAAAATATACACACTTACCATATATAGCGAAACAAATAATATCGCCAAATATATGTATATGTATGTATGTCGGCTAGCGCCAGGTGACACAGTGTACATAAAATCCGTACAAATTGTGCACACAGTAAAACAAGCACTTTCTCATTCGTTACGAGAAAGACACGCTCGTTACCGTCCACTTCAAGGAAACTTCTGTAGATAGTACATACTATAAGTTTGTACCTCGTCTTTCATATGACACTAAAAATGAACTATACTTTGCCTAGGGCTCTGCTCGCACGTCGATATAATCCGCTTTTGATCTTTTTTGACGACACGTTTGGCTCAGTTTGTAGTGACTCGACTTGTTGTACCAGCGGTCGCGGGTTCGAATCCTGCTGGGGACATTCATTTGTGTGATGAGCACGAATGTTTGTACTCCAGTCATGGGTGTTTATATTTATAATATGTACGTATTTAAAAGTTATATACTATGTGTAGTGTATCCACTATCTGGTATCCATAACACAAGCCTCGTAACTTACAATGGAACTAGATGGGGCTGTGTATTAATGTCCCAACATATTTATTATTTATTTATTTATTATTATTATGCTTAGACAATGTGTTAATAGAAAATATAATCTTTTTCCCCTATTTTAGCCAAATTTGTTATGTTACAGGAAGTAACAAACATACAGACAGTGAATCTTTTTTTAATTTGCCCGATTTCGCGATTACAATATTAGTGTGATGTGACAAGTCTTCACTTCGCGGAGGGAGATAAGGCCATAATCCACCATGCTGGCCAAGTGCGAGTTGGCGGACTGAGCATGTCTTTCAGTTTCCTCACGATGTTTACCTTCACCGTAAGATAAGTGGTAATCATGTTGAAAATGATTTACGCATGAAAACATCAGAGGTGCGAGAGAGAGAGAATTCGAACCCGCTTCACTCAGTTTCCCAAGCGAATGTGTTACCACTGGGCTTTTATAGAAAGTAGGTCAAATAATAAATAATATCTTAGGTATACCAGCATCTATGTATGATTAGTCCATCTACAATTTCTTAGGATTTACCATATTCGTACAATATGAATAATTCAGTCGTTTGGTTCCTTGGCTCCAAAGTACTGCAAGGTATCCGTATACCGTATTTTTCCATCTCGAAATTGCTTAGATATGACATTCCTGTCCCGTAATGTGCATTTCGCTTGCATATTTTATGAAGAGGTAATATTATTTGAGGTCGCTTTTGATATAATGTAGTATTGCGAGTCTTCGTATACCAACTCAAGTTTAATTTGCAGCGAAACGAAAAATTTTATAATGCTTTTTACTATTTACCTATCGCTTTAAAGTGTGTTTTTTTTTAGTATTTCCTAGCGATTATGTTAATATGATTGATTAAATTTTATTAATTTTTTTGTATTTAACGTATATTTTGTTTGATGTATTTACTTACTCATTCACCTATTCAAATTGAATAGTTTTTAGCAAAGTTATATCTGTTAATAGAACTTTCTACGTAGGAACATGAAGCAAAACTATGAATAGACCAATGAATCCTAATTTCTAAGAAATAGATACAAACAGTTATTCTTGTCTAAAAATCCACTCTACCTATATTTCATTTTCAAATCCTAAATCGTTCTAGATCCGCAAAGCCCGCTGTGACGCGTATATCTACCAAGGCTTTAACTTTGCCTTTGTCTCTAGAAAACGTTAAACGTTTTGTTAAAGTATTGAATATATCACTTTTAAGTTAGAATATATTAAAGTAGCATTGCCCGCGGCTCCGCCCGCGTTCAGATGACCGAAAACCAAATTCTTAGGTTTTACATATTTGTATACTCTTACAGTGCAGTTTTTGTTTTTTTTCTCAGAAATGAGATATTTTCCCGCGGTAAAAAGTATCCTATATGTTGACCCGGATAACCAGCTATCATCATACCAAATTTCATAAAAATATGTGTAGTGTAGTAGTGATCTGTCCAGTGGTTTTCTCATGATGCGGTAACAGACAGACAAAAATTCTAAAAACTATAGATTCGGACTCTGTATCGATATTAATGTCTATTTCAATAAGATTTTCCAAAAAATATTTAATGTACAGATTCGACATAGTTAGAATTTTTTTATATGTATAGATAACAAAATATATTTTCCAAAATAATAAAGCTGACAAAAATCAAAATAAATCCGCGAAAATACCGAAAAGCGGTATACTTACTGTCAATAGGAAATGTGTGTGTGATTTAAATAAAGGTGAAATAATATTTTGTAACCTTTATTGTGTTTGAATTAAACCTATATTAATATTTTTTAATGTAATTTCTTTTTGATTAAGAAAATAATTATTAAAAAGTGCAAATATACCTATAAAATACAAAGTAGTTGAAACGAACGCCATTGGTCACACCGAATGTGACGTCAGAGTATATGATACAGAGCGATTAGCGATTTTGTCGTTACAATTTGCGTCATCATTTTTCTGTGTATGATATATTGTGACGTCACCCCAGCGCGCGAAATGGCGGACGCTTAAAATATCCGTATCGGTATGTTATTTTTTTATTTACAAAATTTTAGTTTTTTTTTGCAATTATATAAGGATATAAGCTATTGTATAAAAAAGAAACAAAACACGCATATTCCCTATTATAATAACTTACCGCTTCAGTGTGCACTGGATGGACAGCAAACAGTAAAGCCGCGAGAGCTGCAAAAGGCCTTTGAAGTCGCGCGACAACCGCGCCAGCCCGCGCGACAAGTGCGCAGCACGTGGCGTGCAACACTATATTGCAAGCGTGCCACCATCGAGCTGATAGCCCACAGAAGATGTAGTTCAATCTGAAAGAAATAGAACATTTTACTCTTATTTATTACTAAATAAAATACAAATCTATACATATAATAAAATTGTAACTAAGCCTAATCTGTACATTAAATATTTTTTGGAAAATCTTATTGAAATAGACATTATTATCGATACAGAGGCCGAATCTATAGTTTTTAGAATTTTTGTCTGTCTGTCTGTCTGTCTGTTACCGCATCACGGAAAAACTACTGGAGGGATTTTGATGAATTTCTGTTACGGATATATACTTGTCCAGTTCTAGACCCAGTGCTTCTGAGATACTAGAGCAAAAAGAGGCCTTGGTGAATCACATTGACTTAACTCTGAAGGAGTCCGATTGGGGTGACGTCAATTTAGTTAAGTTTAATGCCACCAAGACACAAGCGTGTTTATTCATTCCGTGAAAAGGAGCCCGCAGGAACTTCACAACCTTCACCGATTTACCACAGTACTGCGAGAAGTCGAGAGCGCTGGCATCCTTATGTGGTAGAAATCCAACCAACTCGCACGAAATGCTTTAGTTCTACGTTTTTGAAACGAACTGCAAAGGTGTGGAACATCCTTCCAGCATCCGTGTTTCCTGCCACCTATAATTAAAGTACCTTCAAGGCAAGAGTGAATAGGCATTTTCTAGACAAGCGCGCTCCAACCTAGACCTCATCAGTGCTTCCCAGCGCTGATTTTAGTCAAGCGCAAGCCTATCGCACGATATAAATAAAAAAACTGGAGTACAAACTGCCGTGCACCTCACACAAATGAATGCACCCAGTGGGACTCGAACCGCCGACCGCTGGCACAGCAAGTTGGGTCACTACAAACTGAGCCGAACGTGTCGTTAGAATTCTTTGTGTTTCCAGAGACTAGCGCGTTCAAACAAACAAAGAAAAAACTCATATTTATAAAACTAGCGACTCACCCTCGCTTCGCTCGGGTTCGTCCCGGTAGGTACGTTTTAATTTATTAGAGCGGAACCCTAATTCTTTTACTAAAATAAAAATAGCCTATATTACTCCCTATAACATCAGCTATCTTCCACTGAAAGTCCTGTCAAAATTAGTCCAGCCGTTTCAGAGATTATCCGGAACAAACAGACAGACAGAGAAAAATTCAAAAAACTGAGTTTTTTTAAAAGTACCGAATATAATTTCATATGCATTTAGTAAAACCCTGTTATTTTGACATTATAAGCTGACACTTCAATTTTATTTATCTGTATAGATTAAGACAAATATATTAAAGTAATATATTAAGTAGAAAGCTCACTTTTGTTCCGAAAACACTTTATATCACATTCCATCTTATCTAAGCTCAAAGTTTCTCCAACAAGAACACAACAGTTACAGAACTAAAGGCTTTCCCGTTCAGAATTTCTACATTCAAGGATGTATGGACGACGTCTTAAATGGCCCCTGCATTGTCTGTCGCAAGGCCTTAATGGTTTTGTGGCTGAAGCAGAGATTTTCTTAATGCTAAAATTGCTTTCGCAATGTGCTTTTGAATATAATAAGATATACAGACCGTTTTAAAGTAATTTTAGTTAAAGCAGGTATAAATATATTATAAAAAGACATAGTTTTAGATCATCCAATTTCGGTAATAGCTTAATCTAGTGGTTAAGGTTATTGTCATATCTTTGTAATCTATACTCTATACAATAATTTGCAAAGATTAATTTGATTGATAAAGAAACTAAAAACCGGTCAAGTGCGAGTTGGCCTCGCAGAGGAAGCGCTCCGTACTATCGTAAAAGGTTTTTTTTTCATGGCGGCCATTTTGAAATTTGCCATCTTGGTTTTTTATTATTTATTATTATAGTGGCAACAAAAATACACACTGTGAAAATTTTATCTCTCTACTTACTGGTTCATGAGATAAAGCCCGCTGACATACAGACAGATGGACAGCTGAGGCTTAGTAATAGGGTGCCGTTTGTATTTTTCGGGTACGGAGCCCTAAAAATGATATTTCTGAAAAGAAATTTAATGTCTTTTTTAAATTAATAATTGTTTTATTTATAATTAAAATGAAAGCAAAGGGATTTTACGCGTAACTAACATCACAAAGAAGGCTGACATATATTTATTTTATTCTTGAATTTTTCCTTTGACGATTTGTATCTCTATTATATAAATTGCTCGGTTTAAAATGAAAGAGAGGAAAAGAAAAATAGATCTGGAAAAAATACACCTCTCGTAATTTATTCATAATTTAGAACTACTTTAAAAGCTGCTTTGAATTAAGACTTTTTTAAATATTATGGTTGGGTTAAAAATACACTGTTTACTAGAATTTCTACTAATTTTAGGAATGTTTATTAGTTTTTCTTTCACAAATAAATAAACCAGCTGATTAGCGTGATTTTTCTATAGAATATGAAATCGTCGTCAACAGTTACTTCTACACTATATTGGCTGAAGAAAAACAATTTGAAATGCTAAATTATCTTTTAATATCTGATTTAATTCAATAGTATTATTACATAGTTGAGAGTGTAGAATGTCTATGAATCTATCCATTAAAAAAGCATGTCTGAACGAAGCATGAACTAAACATGTCTGAACTGCTTAAGAAATAAGAAAAGGTTCAACGTGAGTTGCCAACGTTCAATGTACAATATGAACAGTTAATGATAAGTTGTCAAAAGTGGGAAAGAGACAAAACAATATCCGGAAAAGAATTGATTTTATGGGCGGCGGTGGTAGTGATCAGCTGAGATTATCACGTTGATCAAACCGTTAAAATATATACAATAATATTTCATTTTTCATCAATAATATTTAAATAAAACACTTTTATTTCCATTTCACAATCTTCATTTTAAAATTATAAATAAATAATAAATATGTTGGGAAATTAACACACAGTACCATTTAGTTCCATGGTAAGCTACGAGGCCTGTGTTATGAATACCAGATAGTTGATATACTACACATATATAACTTTAAATACATACATATTATAAATATAAACACCCATGACTGGAGTTTGCACTCAAGTCCCTCCGCATTTGTGTTCTTCACACAAATGAATGCAGCCAGCTGGACTCGAACCCGCGACCGCTGGCACAAAAAGTAGGGCCACTACAATCTGAGTCAAAAGTGTCGTCAATTTCATCTCAAATCTCATATCTGATGATGATGTTCTCCTAGCCGATTCCGGCCACGGCGGCCAATCTCATTGAGACTAGCCAACTGCGCAGGAGATATTATAGTGCACAAGTGTACACGCAGACACAATGTGCACTTTCTATTCCTGTCAATCTCATACTCCGGTGGAACGACTGCTCGACACGACCAGTGAGAGTCAAGGCGCAAGACCGACGGCTTTACGTGCTCTCCGTTAGGCACGGGGGTGAAACACCGCCAACTTCCCAACTCCGGGCTGTTACTGAGACTTACTATACAGAAAGACTCAATAACTAAACTTGGCCCGACCCAGGACCTCCGAGTGTGCAGCCATACATGCTAGCCATTACACCACCGAAAGTTTCAATTCGAAGTTAGAATCTCATATCTACATAATGTGTAAATTGTGTTATACTTTAAACTGATTATTTTTTAGATACATACAAAGATTAGTAAGGTTATTAAAATTAACAAATATTTACTTTGAAGAAATTGAAACTTTGTTGTATTACAAGGTATAAACATATAGAAAAATCATACATACGAAGGAATTTTTTCCACAAAAAGCAAGCTTATTTCAAAAAACATTTCTTTCAAGAAATCATGTCACGATTGTGTTACGAGTATACGTAATATACCCTACAGTACGTAAGTATAGAAAACGTATGGAATATAAAAACATTTGAATATGCCAGGCAGTATTGCTTAATCAGCTTAACTGAGTAACAAATAATATTCTTGGAGATGAAATTTAAATGTGAGAAGTGATTTAAACGAGTGGGTCACGTCGGAAGAGTTTCGCCACGAATCACAACCTACAGTAGGTATGGCTCCTAAAGAATTCTTTGAAATTTCTTACGTTTTAATTTACAGATATTTATTTAATCTATTAAATTTTCAATTCATTGTTTTTGGTCTGAAATTCAAAAATTAAATATTTAATGATTAATCATAGTTAATATTATTTAATGCGCTTTTTGGCACAGCCTGTTTGAACCGCTCGCGGCAAACCTCTGACCTCATAGTCTATTTTAATAGGGTATTGGTTAAAGAATTTTTAGAAATAGTATAGTACTTTAGTTACCCCACAAACACACAAAAAAATACTTATTTCCAAACTTAAATAATTGGACTTTTAAAACTAACTTAACCCAATTCACAATTATCTTGTTAAAAAAAATGTACTAACATACATAATATGTATGTATGTACATTATACATAATACTTTAACTCGAAAAATGTTAACGTCCATCGCGTGCATTCTGAAATAAAGTACAAAAACGAAAAATTGATTTTTTCCATACCAAACCTTGTCACGTTAACTAAATTTTAGTTGCCATTTATCTCAGTATTTGAGCTATTTAATGTATTGTCAAAGCGATACGTCACATATGACCGCGGGGTATAAAGCTAACCCGACGGCCTGTCATTTGGGAAGCGTGCTTTTAAGAAGTTTAATATTGTATTCCACTTGACTAGACTATTAAGTCGTCTCATCCCAACTCTTTGTTGTGACAAGTTGATGGCTTTAGCTTACTTATATCATGATTTTAGCTAAAAATGAGTGAGGTTATTGTACCAAAGCGATATGACGTGAAATTTGAAGATAGCGTACTATAATGTGCACGAAATATTTTTTCCTTTTTCGTATTTGCAGTATGTTTAGATCAAATAACCAAACGTAGGTTGCATAAAATCAAATTGATACTTTCCTACATACACTACGTGTCACATAGCAATCTTCATAGGATAATTGAAAATTACTTAAAGTATACATTTTAAGCAATATCTAAAATATATATACAATTTACATGTAATCCTGTAAAAAATCTGTTTGTCTTGACAGATTCATCAACGACCAATTTAAACCGCTAAAGCTAAAAGGCTGAAATAGGTCACCGTAAAAAGGATTTTTGAAAGTCAATCCCTAATGCGGTAGAAATGAATGGCAAAGTTTGTATGAGTAACAATATATAAGTGTCAAATAAATAGACTGCATAATATATTATAGGCAATAGAATTGACAGAAGTTTTAACTTTTACGGTATAATTATTTTCTTTATATCCATTTCTAATAAAACATAGACTCAACCCCACCACTGTTTAATTTGACTCTCAGATGATTATTTAGGTTTCCTTTGTGTTTTTTTAAATTCTGTCTAGGATCTTTACTAAACTTAGTTACCCTTGAGAGGCCATTAGCAAAATTCACTAAAAATATCAAAGTAAGAATAAATGTAAAAATGTTTTATATAACCTTCAAGTTTAACAAGTATTATTGTTAAGTAACAAGTTTCTCATTGAAATACATATAAAACGGTAATAAAATGGAACTTTTTTATAAAAGGTAAATTCTACGGAAACTGAAAAGTAGCCTTTATTAACTTTGGGAAATACATTTACGCATATTAACTTTATACACATTTCCCTGTTTTAATAGGGCGTTGCAGGATCTCTTATGCACTTAACTACGGCGTCTCGATGGTTTGCCTATGCCGCTCCCATAGTTCATTCTGCTATCAGAGAAGTACCAGAAGCAACCCCCCTCCCTACATCCCCCCATTCCCCTACAAGGTGAAGACATCGGGGGTGAACCAAATCAGCCTTGTATTCGTATGCCACTCTCCAACTTTCAAACTATCTCTAAGAGAGTAACATCGAACAGTTACTCTCTTGCTCCAAGAAGATAATTAATTCACAAACTTACAAAAATATTTTCACATTTTAATATTAAGTTAACGAAGTTTCACGTTACATTAAAGACACTTATTTTTTTGTTTTTAAAGTATAACATGTTCTAGGATTTTTAAACTTGACTATACCAAAATCTTTTCTAAATAACTAATTCAAACATTACTACCATCGGAAATCAAACCCTTGATATTATATACAGCAACCAGTTCCGCTCTTACATTCCTCTTTACTTAATTTTATTTATTTAAGTATATCTTTGTGAATCTAAATAAGATAAAGTGCTTTAAAATATCACTCGGGAGGGAAGATCTTCAATCAAGCGCTGAAATTTATGCGACTTCACCGCTTTACCCCTTGATGTATTAGCTTTCATAAGTTATTTGCTGCCTGTTAAATTTTCAGTTAATTCATCAAGACTCAGATATGTTTTGGGATCGGGAGATGAGATGATATGCATGCTGCCTTAGAACCATTAGACTGTTATATATTATCATCTCATTTATAAATATACAATTACATTCTCCTTTGAGCTCTGATTATATTGCAAAATAGAATAAATTAAAACAATATAAAATGAAATATTTTCTTAGATTTACGCGCATTTGACAATTTAAATAAAACTCTCTTATCGGTTTTTTTCGCTGATATATTTTGATTTTTGGTTGACGTTTCGAATGCTTTGCAGCAATCATGGTCACGGGAGAGACTAAGGTTTAGAGGACCAAAAATCAAAATAACTCGAAAAAATCCAAACAGATAGTTTTATTGCTAACAATAAAATGAGTTAGCCTGTCCAATAAATACTTCTTAAATCTCATCAGATGTATGTGATGTAAGCTTAAGACTTATAATATGCTATATGTTATAAAGGAATCATCAGTTTAAAAATACTTACTTAGAGTTTACAGCATCGTAATTTGTATTAAGCAGCCATTCGGAGTAAAGGCGCAATGGGCGCATTGGGCTCACGGTGCACAGTAACTTTATATTATGTTAACTTCATTTTATCTACAGCCGGACCCTATTCTTTTGCATTACCGGATAAGCTAAGCGTGTAGAATATCTTTTAATGTGGATTTTCCATTTTTACCGCAGTAAAGTAGTTATTAGAATTTATTATATTAGAGTTTCCTTGTGTTTTAGTAAAATTTACTTTGAGTTGTCTGATATAGTGCTGGGTGGAATTTTAACCTGAAAGTTTATCTATACTAATATTATATATTTTTTTGTTTATTTGTACTAAATAAGCTCCCAAACTACTGAACCGATTTAGATTACATTTGGTAAGAAGATAGTTTGAGATCATGGGTGATCCCTTAAGGGGGTGAAAATGGGTATGAAAGTTTGTATTAGGAAGCAACTTATATACATTATATTTTTAATACATTTTCTATTGATTTACTCTCATATAAGTTCAAAGGGCAATCTGATATGATACGCAGGTAGAAAAGGTACAGAGTATCTACTGCTTTACGTGCAAAACATGATATGACCCTATCAAACCGATATTTCCTAAATAAATCTTTATGTAATTCAAACAAAATCTTTAGCGAAGATCTTGAACTCAACATCCACTTGTAAAACCATTGAGGTAGGAAATAATTGTATATTCAATATATATTTGGAATAAATTGAAGACCACAAAGCTGAGACGTAAATGTTACAAGTTTCTTGTTCTTCGTTTAATTTGATAAATAGGAATATTATTTAGTTGAAATACTTTCGTTAAGATTAATCATTAAGTAAAATGGATCTTGTTGATGCACATTCTCACAAAGGTCTATCTATTATTTAAACAGGTCAAAAAACGGCGTCGTTTTTGGGTACATATTTTGTGTATGATACGTGATTGTATGTATTCAGCCCTTTTTAACGTCTCGCTGCTGGGCACGGGCCTCCTTTCAATACGAGGGGGATCAGGCCATAGTCCACCACGCTGGCCAAGTGCGGGTTGGCGGACTTCACATGTCTTTCGAAAACTTGCTAAATTCTCTCAGACATGCAGATTTCCTCACGATGTTTTCCTTCACCGTAAGGCAAGTAGTAATAATGTTAGAAATGATTCGCACATGAAAATATCAAAGTCGTGAGACCCGGGATTTGAACCCGCTTCACTCGGTTTCCCAAGCGAGCGCGTTACCACTGGGCTACCGCTGCTTACCACTGGGTTACCACATGTTACGTGATTACATCGTCGTGAATTATAAGTTGTTTTTTAATCAAATTGATATGTTAAATATGGTCTCTCAAAAAGAAAACAGTTATTTCGTACCGGCAAGTAGAATTTTTCACTTTATATGGGCTGGCACCGATTTAGAAAATATTTGATTAGGTATGTATAGTAAATTAAAACTACCAATCAGTTATTTTTTACTTTTTAGTGCTTTTGTTTGAAGTCGGTTTTTATTTTTTTGTTAAAAAGTTTTTATTTTTCCCTTTTTAGTGTACACAGTAGTAGCGAAGTAAGAGTTCTAACGTGTTAGGCTTGTCAAATCAAACAAAATAAGCCCAAACTTAAAGTATCTACTATTAGCCGTTGAAGAGTTCCACCTATCCACCTTCTGTCCTTACCATCAGATCAGGTCAACAATACCGAACCACTGTACTATCAACGGAAATAGAAACACTTGCAAAGTTTCAAGTCAAGATGACAATTAGAAGTAGGTAAAATTCATCATTAGCTATTTTTCCACCCTTAGGGGTGGTTTTTTTTTTTGAAATTTAAATGGGACTAATCTGGAAGTATACACTTTCAAACAACACAAAAATTGTCTAAATCGGTTAATAAATGATGGAGTTGTGAGGTAACAAAAAAAAACAGTCGAATTGAGAACCTCCTCCTTTTTGAAGTCGGTTGAAAATACTTGAAAACTACACATTATTATCTTTGACCTAAAAACACTAACACGTTAACCTTGTCGAAATAACATAATATAACAGATAATATCACGCTTCGATCAGATCTATCTAAGAAGATACCAGGAAAAACGGGGAAGCTTCCAGTATCCGGAAAAATAATGAGATAGCAAAAAAACGCATTTAATTTCCAAATATAATGGAATTCGTTCTCTAAATAACTACATATAAAGCCTCAGGGTTTCCCTATAAATTTTATAACATAAAACCTACATAAAGTAAACTACTGGTACCTGTAAGTGCAGTCTGTAATCGTTAACAAACCGCACTGAGCTCAGTCCAAATGAAACTGCGGAACGCGTTTATAATGGGTAATGCGGTTAATGATATGGCTCACGTTTTATTGTTTGAGTTCGTTGTTATTGTTAGTTTGTGACTGTTTTGACTTCTGTTTATATACTGACTAGCGACTTACCCTACGATACGTTTATATATATAATATACATAATATAATCCGCCAGAGTTTCATCACAATTAGATCAATTGTTTAGGAACGCATATAGGATAAACAAACGAACATTCATTTTATGATAAAAGATAAATAAAATTGAAGTTATATGATTTCAAAATAACTACTTCACTTTATTTTGCTCATATTTTTAATAGCATGATATCAATGTCTAAATAAAATTTAGAGAAAAAATTGTAAGTCTGTTTGAACTAATACTGTACAATACTTCGCAATGTCTGAACCTATTTTAATGGGACGTGTAAGCGAAGCCAGGAAAGAAGATAGTTTTTTATAAACTTTATTGCAAATAAATAATAATAATATCTTTTTATGATTTATTTTATAAAAATATATATTTTTTAATTGTACCTAAACAAAGTAATAAAAATTATAATTTAAGTGAAAATGTGACGTTAAAGCTTATTAAAATTATAAAAAGCTTGAAGCTTCGCCAAGCGTTTTTTCTGAAAAGATACAAAAATTTGCGAACCTTATATAAATTCAAAGATCCAAATTGTTAGAGCCGTTTCCAAGATACACGAAATAAATTTTTATATACATTAGCAACTCACTCTCGCTCCACTAGGGTTAGCCCCTAGATGGTTAGTATAGATTTCTCAGAGATGAGATATTTTCTCACGGTAAAAAGTATCCTAAATGATGACCGCCAAACATACCAAATTTTATCAAAATCCGTCCAGTGGTTTACTCGTGATGTGTTCCATCGAGAGATAATAATGACTATTTCAATAAGATTTTCCCATTCGACTCAGAATTTTATTATATTTACAGAAGAATTGCACATTTAATATTATAAGATAATGTATTCTATACGATTTAAAAGGCAAAAGTTGGTTTTTGAATATATAAAAGAATATAATATCAACAGACACCTATCTATTCATATATGAAATTAATGCTATTGTTTGGACTTCGTGAGAATTAGACGCTATTGTCCATTAAGTATGCAATTATATAATTCCGTAAACAACAAATAAACCCCTTCCTATTGTTGTTTAAAAACAATGCAGCCCTTGTTTCTATTTTGTAATAATAATATTTATTGAAAGGAAAAATTATGTAGACAGCCTGTGTATGGTTGTCAGGGCTGTATTTGAAATGGCTGACAGTTGGTGGGCCGTATCATTTAACCGACTTCAATTCCGAATTTATAGAGAATACAATAGAGGGTCTGATATTACTGGATATATCTTAATATTGCAACTTTTACTTGATTATGACGTCATGTTTGAGGGGTAAGAGATCGGGCGCAGGTTTGATGACTCTATGTGCTCACCCGAGACAGGGGGTGAAATACTGGCAATTTTCCAACTCCGGGCTGTTACTGGTACTTTCTTAACAGAAAGATTCCAACCCGTTAACTCCGGATGTGTAGCCGTACATGCTAGCCAATACGCCACCGAGGCAGTTAAATGCCTTAATATTAAAGGATAGTGAAAAGGGGAATGGAAAATCACTACTGCATTACAACTGGTGTAATTATAATCCGAATCAAATGCAAATAGACTTATACTAGCACTTTTGAATCGTAAATTTTTATTTTATTCATTTAAAGTAAATATTAGTATTGTAAATTCGTGAGGAAGCAGCTATTGGTTAGAGTGGTAGTTCTGCTGAGATCCGGCGAGATATTCATAGGTTTCACTTGTACTTTTAAATATAATATATTCATGTATTCAACCCTTTTAACGTCCCATTGCTGGGCACGGGTCTCCTCTGAATGCGAAAGGGAACAGGCCACATCCACGACGCTGGCCAAGTGCGGATTGGCGGACCTCACATTTGTTTCGAGAACTTGCTAGGTCAGTTAGAATTCTCAGACATGCGGATTTCCTACAATGTTTTTCACCGTAAAATAAATAATAGTCATGTTTCAAATGATTTACATGAAAATATCAGAGGTTCGAAAGCGGGTTTACTGCTTCAATAGGTTTCTAGGCAAGCGTGTTACCACTGGGATATCACTGCTTTAAATGCAATACTTACTAAAAATGAGTAATACACACAGACTGGTAACCGCGAGCAAAGGCCAGTTAAAAAATAGTACAATGAAAGCCTGCTTTTCACTTATTTTATGTTTTACAATAGAAAGAAACATTTTAACAATATCCCAGTTTTCAATTAAACTCGATGGGACAATTAGGGACTGTGTAATAAAATTGTCGATCCTCATTTGTTATTTAATTGGCGTTTCTTTCGCTTTCTTTCAAATTTCCATGACGAATAATAAATATATTTTTTATTTTGTATATAAATGATGTCAAGTTTTGGATGTATTTAAATTTTGCTTTTGTTAGCTTTTGCGTTGGGTTTCACACTTTATAATGGTCATCACGCATTGTTGTACATATCTGTTTTCATATCACATATTCGGATACAGGTTCGATTCCTTCGATCAGTAATACATTGTCTAACGCTTGATTACACAAAGATCTACTATGTTATGACTTTAGTCATAACATCACTAATAGAATGAGCAATAAACGAGCAATATTTGTGTAAATAATTCGTTAATATTTTGAACAAAACAGCTGAACTATGGCAGTATCTTGTCAAAAAAACTATTTACGTACGCTTACACGGCTAACGCTGGCTAAACCTTAAGAAATACATCAAAACAATATACTAGAAAATTGTAGGTCTTAGAAGGCCTATACAAAAATCTACGATGGTATATATTATATAATATGGGTCTAGGTACAACACTTACAATAACGAACTTACCCGAGCGAAGTGATGCTAAGTCGCTAGTACAAAATAGAAGTTTCGCATGTCATTCCACTCTAAAGTTTCAAAGTTAAGAATTTAATGTAATATCCAGGTTTCCACTTAAGAATCGATGAATTCGACGAGTGATGTAGTGAATAGCATTTTTAACTTAATAAGTGAAAATATTTTCATAAACGTTTAAAGTTAGGTTCTTTGTAATTTATCGTATAATATTTGACGACAGGTTTGTCTCACTTTGTAGTGACCCACCCTACTTGCTGTGCCAGCGGTCGCGGGTTCGAGTCCCGCTGGGGATTTTCATTTGTGTGACGAGCACGAATGTTTGTACTCCAGTCATAGTTGCTTATATTAATAATATGTATGTATTTTAAGTTATATATGTGTAGTGTATCAACTACCTGGTATCCATAGCATAAACCTCGTAGCTTACTATGGAACTAGATGGTGCTGTGTGTTAATGTCCCAACATATTTATTTCTTTAAATATCAAATAATCATTTTAAAAATTTATTACATAAAGTTATAATAAGTCCTATAGGACTTATAAAATTATTCGTTTGGAATATTGGTTTTTGTACATAAAAAACTATATTTTTCCCGTGATTTCGCTCGTGTAGCTTATGTACTATTTATATATTCTACTTGAATCGTTATGTGATGTTTAATAGCCTTCCTTCTTCAATAACAGGATATAAAATGCAAAAACAAATATTATTTATCTAAATGGTAGTTGCAAAGATTTGTGCGTTCAAACAAACATTTAAAAAAACTCTTCAGATATGTTATATTACTATAACATACATTTCTTATTATTATAAAGTCATTTTTTCTATATTATACTAAATAATTATTTTAGAAAAAATATGTAATACTTTTTATTTTAGATAATAGTAATATTAATTTTTTCTACCTATTAATAATTATTTTAAATATTTTTTAAGAATTCCTATTTAGACTGCAGCTACTGAACGAGGATTCTAGCTTTATCTTTGTATCTGCTATCTCGATTTAAATGAAGCTTAGCTAATCGCTATAGTTTCAGCTTAACGCTTCAATCTGTAGAGTAAAAAGTACCACTGAAATCTTCTAAGGTATAATATGTAAAGTATATTAATTACATAAGTATGTTACGAAAATTGTTAATTTAGCCCCTTGTACATTATTTATACTTATACCTTTTACAATTTTATTACATATCATTTATATATTACTAGCCGAACCTGCGTCTACGCTCGTGCTAAGACTACAAAAAAACTCTAAAAAGGTAGGTTTCATACAAACTTTCATCCCCTATTTTACCCCCTTATGGGATGAATTTCAAAAAATGCTAAAACACGTATTTATTTGTTTTGTAGAGCATTAATACCAAGTTTCAAGTAATTCTGACTATACATATTTTTTTGGGTTGTATTATAACGTATTTTCCCGTGGGAATGAGATAATTGCCCGCGTTAATAAGTAATGCATGGATATGTATTATTATATACACAAAAAAGCTCTTATGAAATTTCTGAAAAATATTTTCAGGTCTTATTTCATAACAGGACTACACGAAAAGCTTTTCATAATTCCAGTGCCGCCTGAAACGTCTAGGCAATAACACAGTTTTATATATTACGTGTAATACAATAAGGACATACAAATAAAAGTATATTCATGTCTCGAATAAGCTCGCGCGCGGAATTCGCATAACAAACTTCATAGGTAAGAAAGCAGCTACGTGAATGTATTTTGTGAACACGTATCAAATAAAATTTTACAACACCAAAACGTTGCGCCCTATACAAATTTAGTCTTCTTTCTACCTTCCTTCTTATTGGGTTATGTAAATGCGCTTTGAAAAAATAACTAGGTTAACGAAATAAATGTAATAATATTTTTGTTATGCATTCCGCTATTTTAATTGTGAGGTGGGTTTTTAATTATATTTAATGTTTTTTTTTTTATTTTCCCATAGACTTTTAATTCCTTGAGCGTATATTTTTTTTAACTTAACTAGCTCTTGTTCGTGGCGCCGCTTAAGTAGTTCGACACGTATGTATGTATATATGTACCTATATCTAGAAAATCTGCAACTAGAAGATATAGAAAAGTATCGAGTTTACTTTTTTTTGGTTTTGTTGTTTCATTATTTTCTAAAAATATTGCTATGAATGCTAACTCCACTTTCAATACACCTGTCGTATTTCTATTACAAATTTATTTTCGCAAATTGTTATTAAAAGAAACAAGGACGAATCTTAATGGTAGAACTTAATAGTGAAAAATAAATCATTATTATTAGAAATGAAACTTTTCTAACTTATTTATAGATTTACATTTATAAAATCTATATTCTTAGTATGATATAAAATCTATTTTTCGCTAAATAAAAGGATAAAAAAACCCTGTATTACTAAAAATTACTATCACGTGACGTATAATTTTTATAATAACGCGAAATTTTATTCTAAAGATCTTCCTTTTCTCTAATTACCAAAGACATGAACGGCCAAAGCAGAAAAAAAACCTATAAGAAAATAAACATAAAATAAAAAGTATAAAATTTATAAGACCACATTTAATTATCCTCTCGACTTAATTAGAGGACTGGTATAATGTTAAAAGCATTCTCCTCCGTTCAGTTTAGCTTTGTTCAATTTTTCTTGGTTTTATAATCACTTGCAGGAAAATAGGGTTGATTCGTTGTTGGAGTGATATTTACATTTTTTGTAAAGCACCGTCCGTTTCTGCGCTTATAAACATACTAGCGACTCACCCTCGCTCCGCTCCTGTTTGTCCCTACTTACGTTTTAATATTTATATTAGATATTTAGTTTATATTAGAGATAATTTCCCGCAGTAAAAATCATCTTATATGTTGACCCGGATAACCAGCTATCATCATACCAAATTTCATCAAAATCGCTTCAGTGGTCAGTGGACAGACAGAGAGACAAATATTCTAAAAACTAAAGATTCGGCTTCTGTATCACTAATAATGACTATTTCAATAAGATTTTCCAAAAAATATTTAATGTACAGATTTGATTTAGAATTTTATTATATGTATAGATATAAATAGATTTATTATCTATCCTAAAAACTTCAAGGTATACATTAAATACACTTTAAACCGACGTCAAAAAATGAGAATATACTCAATTCAGTTTCTGTTGTGTTCCCCAATTGTTTTTCATACTATATTTTACATACATTTTTATGAAGAAAATACCTTTTGAAATCTTTACCTTACCTTCTTTGAAAGTAATGAAAATTTGACATTCCATGAATATTTAGAGACAAAAAAGAAATAGAAGCTTAGAGGACATTGTATCTAGATTCATTTTAAGAAACCAGAAACGTATTCGTTGAAACATGTTACATCTCCTTTGAATACGTTGCCATAAGAGTGATATAGACACTAAAATATAAGGAATACCACCTCCAATACTACTTCTTACCTGAAAATTAATTAAACTTCTGAAAGCGGAATCGAGAACTAGTTAAAGTTAGATGAGCACTTATTTCCTTGCAACTGACTTACAGAATCGTATACTTTTTATAAAAGTCCTACTGAAGTTACTTTTGTTTCACATTTAACTGAAGTTTGTCTACTATTGTACATAACTTTCTATATAGTTTTCGGTCACCAGATTACTATGATTCTGGTTCCTGTTATAACTTAATATTCGAACCCGTAATTCAATGAGATCAACTTTCAATATCTACTACTGACAAGATAAAAATCACGCCATTTTGTTTTAAAATTTCGACCGATTCTTAATATGTGGACTAACATAATTTAGGTTTTGAGCTGCCTAGAGAGATCATTTCACGTGATAAGTACCCTGTATACCATGATATTACGTATATGTGTGCTACTGTTGTTTGTATTGTTTAAATTACATTATTATATAATAAAGGATTATATATAAAAAAGGAATTCGCTTCATCAGAGGTTACTAAACTAAACTCTTGCTTTGTGCCACAATAACGTAAAAATCTCCTTCTGTTACCGTAAAACAAGTGGTAAACCCAAAAATACCTAGCTCTATTATTCTTGATCGTATGTATTAACCAAATTACAAAACCGCATAGCGCAGTTGTAGGTAATTTAATCAACGCCATACCAACGTTTCCGAGCTAGGAAAACTAATGCAAATAGACACTTACTATAATAGCTATCGTTTCTCACAATTAGACGGTCACGCTTATGCGTAGTAGAGGCTTATCTACTCTAGCATTAAGAAGGTAAAGCGCGTGTAGATATAAAAAGTAATTGTGCTATTTGGTATGAAACTACGATTCTGATTCCTAATAGCTATTTTTCTGATATATATAGTAGACTAGCGACTCACCCTCGCTCCGCTCGGGTTCGTCCCTACTTACGTTTTAACGTTTAGTAAAAATTTCTCAGAGAAGAGATATTTTAAAGCAGTAAAAATTATCCTATATGTTGACCCGGATAACCAGCTATTATCATACTAAATTTCATCAAAATCCCTCCAGTGGTTTTTCCATGATGCGGTAACAGACAGACAGACAAACATTCTAAAAACTATAGATTTGGCCTCTGTATCGATAGTTATGACTATTTCAATAAGATATTCCAAAAAAATTAATGTACAGATTCGGTTTAGTTACAATTTTATTATATTTATTATATGTATAGATATAACAAAAAAATTCCAAAGAGGATTAATTTAAAATAGACTGGTGCAGATCCATCTCGTATTGGAGGCCCAGCTGTGGGATGTTGACAAAGGCTGAATAATTTATTTATTTGGAAGACAAACAGTATTAAGTTACATATAAACAAAAAGAATAAAAACTTTTCGTACATACACACAATACAGTTTTAATGTAAAGTCTGATTTTTAATTCCACGGAAATATGACAGCTATCATTCTTTGACAATTCAGGTATCATAAACCTTTTCTGCTTTGTATTTTTTTAATATAAAATAACAAAAAAATATGGAACAGAATAAGATAAAGTAAACTATATGTATGACATTGTAAATAGTCTTTGTTTTGTGCATTCAAAGCACACTAACTAAAATGTAAATGTTTAATGTTAAATGAAAAAAACAGAGTATCATGTAATTATTATTACTTATATCATCATTGTCGTCATCATCATCCACTCGGATTATAAAAGAATCACACACACTATCCATCAGATCATTAAGAGGGCACATTTTATCCTCTTCTTTAATAATATGGTTTATGCATTCTTGCCTAAAATAATAATAAAAAATCATGAACGATCGTTGTGGACCTGTCATTTGGGACTTTCCAATTCTTTTTCCAATTGCAAAGATTTTACAAACAAAGGGTTTTCCTAAAAAAGGCTTGCAACCTATGTATTATTGGACAGGGATTCCTGTAATAGAAAAATAATTTCCTTAATAATTATTGTAACTTCAATAATATGATAATAAAAAATAATTACTATTTTAGAGTTATCAATATTTTTTTAAGTCTTAGTTTTTCTAATTGAAACCTTAAATTCAAGAAAGGTTTTTTTTTTTGCTAAAATGCTTTCCGTTTTTAGTGCCAATGTTACAAAGCTGACAACACTTCTGAAATGTCAGAATTCCGTCGAATTAAAAATCAGACTTTATGTAATTATAAAATTATTGAGTCTGTGGGTATTTTATTGTTGAAGGCAGTGGTAGCCCAGTGGTGACGCGCTCGCATGGGTAACCGAGTGAAGCGGGTTCAAATCCCGGGTCTCGCACCTCTGATATTTTCATGTGCGAATCATTTTCAACATGATTACCACTTGCCTTACGGTGAAGGAAAACATTGTGAAGAAACCTGCATGTCTGAGAGAACCTAGCAAGTTTTCGAAATACGATATGAGAAAGAAAAAATTCAATATGAGGGGTCATATTGAAGGGAGGCCCGTGCCCAGAAGTGGGACGTTAAGAAGGGCTGAATACATACACATACTGTTTGAATTTTAATAATATCCCTAACACGTGTGTGTAAACTACGGTTTTCATTGTAATATTGAGTACTACGCAGCCAAATGAAGCGTATTTCAGAACGGCACAGTAATAAAATATATGTATCCATTATTATAGTCTTTTTTTTGTTTTTCTAACATTCGCCATTTTCTTGATCTCTAATACAAACTAATGTGCGTACCCATCAATATTTAAGCCTGTATATTTCTAAAACCTATCTTAAATCACTACTTTCACTATATTTTTTACTTTGAATTGTTATTGGGAAAATGAATTTTTTTTTAGTAAGCAAGTTTCGATGAACATGTTAAATAAATATACGCTGAGTGTATCGTTTTCAACATTACTTGAAATATCGACGTTGTAATTATGCTTTCGTGAATTTCGCCAAATTCAAAGTAAAATTGCATTCGACGAAGTTTCATTTATATTTTTGTTATTATTATTCATAGTATGCTTTTAATTGTAAAATGTGAAATGTAATATTTAAACTCTACGAGTATTATACATTTTTTAATAAACAGAAGAGAACATTCAAAAAAAGTTTGATGGGTATTTGTGTTCGTATAAAAAACAATCGCTCGGGTTCGTCCCTAGCTTGATTCCCCATACAAACTTTCATTCTCATTTTCATCCCTTTAAGGGATGAGTTCCGGGATAAAAAGTATCTTATGTGTTTTCTAGGATCTCAAACTATCTTCTTATCAAATTTCATCGAAATCGGTTCAGTAGATCCAGAGTTTACCCCCTACAACGTCACAAACTCACAAACTTTACGTCTTTTTAATATTAGTAAAGATAAGCCCACCAGGCAGTATCGTGATTAGTAACGTGTAGTTGATTAGTATTGATAACATGAGCGTGAAATCTCTAGGGGGATCTCTATCCAAATATCTTCTTCCTGGCGTGCTTTTATTGGACAATCAGAGTTGAGCGCAAGACCTAAGAACTTGAAAGAAAAGAAGTACTCAATATGTGTAATAACGCGAAACTCCCGTATGAGCTTTACTGTGGCAGTGGAACCGGTGTACAGTTTACAAAATCTTCGATATTTTTAGTCGATCACGCTGATGTTACGTGTACGAGCCATTACATGCAACACTTGATTGTAAATGTTAGCAGTAGTTTTCATATTTTATAATGTTATAACGAATTGTCTCACAGGTAGACCTGTGTTTTTGATTAAAACATAGAATTTTTATACCGGTAATTTAATAATGAAACAAAACTTATTTATATATTACACTACCTATGCTACGTTGCGGTAAAAACTCGAATTAGGGCAAATTTTATTTTTTTTATTAAAACCCAACATTCCCAATTATTAACGGTTAAAGTCCAAACAATTCTGTAATCATCGTTAGTTTCAAACTTTTCTGTAAGCGAATCGTCATTGATAAAAGCACATTTTAATGTTAAAACCCAAAAGAATTTATTTTTAATTAAATACCGTACATTTACCAACGTTGATGTATCCGAAAACCTATAAGTAAAACCTAAAATTTACCAATATATGGACTTTTACTGTAACATACATATAACTAGTAAATATAATTGAGTAAAACAAGTAAAATGCTTAACAACGATGTTAATAAACGACGAAATCGTAACTCAATATTATTTCTTTCTAAAATTCTCTTGAAACCTTAATGTAAAAGTTTCTCGATGTCGTTACACATTTCAACTTTGAAGTTTCGATACAGTTTATTCATACAATCCAGTTTCAACTTGAATTTGAAACTCCTTGAAAGTTTGACATTTTTCTCTTTCGTAATTAAAATAAGTGAAAGAACATGAAAAACAGGTTTTAATGCCAAACTAAACTAAAAAAACAAAATTATTCGTAATTAAATATCAAGGGCTAAAGAGGCTAATTTCGGAAAACTTCAAATACAGCTCGTATATTTTTTAAAAGTGAAACTTCTTTAGAATCGTTGTGATTTGAAACTCGATGAAACGGAAATGACTAGAAAGAGACAAACACATAAATACATAGAATTAAGGAGGCGAGAGAATGAGATAGAATACATTGTCATGTTGCCATGGTAACCGTTGTTGTCTGACAAATTGTATACACACGCACTTTTTTATAAGCAAAGCAAACGTTATTTCTTATTTATATTAAGATATTTTCTATATTCTTGACATTCCAATTCATTTTAATTAATTAATAGTTTACTAAACAAATAATCAAACAAGCAAAAAATTCAAATATCAAAGATCGAGTGAACTTTGACAAGCACAAATAAAAATAGATCCTAAAAATTATTATATTACCAAGCCTTTCCCTTATTTCATATAGGGTAGTGGTCACTTCTGGTTTAGAATTTATTAGGACAATAACGGGTATATAGGTAAGCGATTGCTAATAATAGAATACCACCGGAACGGGTCAACATACCGCACAAAATATGCAAAATGCTCTGTTATCATGTTATTGTTTTAGTAATCGGTCACCCATCTAATACCAAACGGATTTACAGTTGATTAACTTTGATGACCTTTTTTAAATAAATATTTTCGATTTTCACTTTCACTTCCCGTTGTTTTGAATGGTTTACAGCAATCATGGGCAATGGTCACAGGAGTGACTAACGAAACAGGACTTACAAGATAAAGAGACAAAAAAGATGGTTTTATTTAAAACTAGCGGCTCACTGTCGCTTCGCTCGGGTTCGTCCCTAGATACGTATTAACAGTTAGTATGGAATAGATACATTATTACATATATTACGAGTATATACTATACTAGCATTGCCCGCGGCTCCGCCCGAATTCAGATCACCAAAAACCAAATTCTTAGGTTTTACATATTAGTATACTCTTATATTGCAATTTTTGTATTTTATCTCAGAAATAAGATATTTTCCCGCGATAAAAAGTATCCTATATATTGACCTGGATACCCAGCTATCACTATACCAAATTTCATCAAAATCCCTCCAGCGGTTTTTCTTTGATGCGGTAACAGACAGACAGACAGAGACTGACAAAAATTCGTAAAACTATAGAATCGGCCTCTGTATCGATAATAATGTATATTTCAATAAGATTTTCCAAAAAATATTTAATGTACAGATTCGGCTCAGGTACAATTTTATTATATGTATAGATAGATACTCGTACATAGGTGTGTGATGAGTTGTTATGGGTCGTATTATAACGTGTTACTTTTCGTTCGTCTTAATTTTGTGTATTCCCGTGGGAATGAGTAAGCAGTAAAAGTAGCCTATGTTACTTGGCTATGGCTTTGATGCCAGTCTGAGGTACAATGCTCAAAGTAGTAGGTAATTCAAATAAATTTTTACAAATCAATTTACTTTATTTAAATTATAAAAACAAACTTTTGTATCGTTAATTACATTTGATTCCTAAAACGATAAAATATACCGTAACTTTTAAGTATTTGTTGACTTATTTCAAAATTTGTCAGCAAAGCCCTTTAATTTAGAGAGCGACATTAAGGGATGAAGTTGGTTTAAAAAACCCTTCAGTATTATAAAGTGTGGGGCAGAATATGTTATGATGATTAGGGCGGACATTAATCCTATATGGAAATTTCACGGTATGTTTGACCGGTTTAAGCGGTTTTACCTTATATTTCAATGGGTATGTGCTATTATCGTTCGAAAAGTGAGGCAATGATAAATTATTGTTGGTTTTAATTCCTTTTTGTTTAAAAAGGCTAATTTTAACTGGCTTCGATTAAAAACATCTGCTTTTATAATACTAGCGACTTTCTCTTGCTTAGCTCAGGTGATTTACCCTACATACTTTGTTAAGCACTATACGTTAGCCTATATGTTACTCCAGGTCATTGACTATCTGTAGGTATGCTAAATTTCATCAAAATCAGTCCAGTTGTTTTAGCAAAAATGACTAACAAACAAAGAAACATACAAACAAACAAACAGACAAACAAACAAACAAACAAACAAACAAACAAACAAACAAACAAACAAACAAACAAACAAACAAACAAACAAACAAACAAACAAACAAACATACATACAGTGTGTTTGTAACTTTTAATTTACAAAAGTAGTCCCATGTTCAGAATAATTATGGAGTCCCAAGATAGGTACATTCATAGCATAACTTACACGTTTACTGTAGTAATATGATAAAATCAACTGTAAGCGTCCTCGACCTCCCGACCTAGTGATAGAAGGCAGTTCTGAATTATGTAATACGGTCACCGTACGATCGGTCCCTTTAGGAAGGCTACGAGGTATAGAATATACTCAATTCAAATTTGAATTAACTGGTAGTTGCTGTGGTTTTTACATTCAGCTGGTACCTACTGAATATTCTGAATGAGCATTGTATGAAACTGGATAGTACCCAGGATTACTTAACGGATTGAAATGAAACATAACAATTTTTAAATGTTTCCATTGAAGTCTGTTTCAGCAATATTTTTGTAATATGCGCCAAGAGATTTAAATGCAAAAACTTTGCTTTGATGATATTTAACAATATTTATCATTTTCCTTTTATAAGCTTCACATTATAATTAAACATATAAGAATTTAATACGAGTAATATAAGCAAAAATCATATAATTATTTACTTATACAACTGCATAACACGAAGTCCTAAGTTCTAATCCTGAGTCACGCCAAAGGAGCTAATA
Source organism: Brenthis daphne (assembly GCA_947093115.1). Classification (NCBI taxonomy): domain Eukaryota; kingdom Metazoa; phylum Arthropoda; class Insecta; order Lepidoptera; family Nymphalidae; genus Brenthis; species Brenthis daphne. The sequence goes on from OX352481.1 coordinate 18,342,004, forward strand.
AGTTTATCTGCCCAGTCAGTAGCACTCTCACTCAGGCCATGAAAGCCATTAATTACCATATTATATATCACCGGTATTAAACGTAGGAGTACTTTAAGCTTTGAAAGGTGGATTCATCGCCCACCGCAACCCGGTACACGGGAAGCGTCATCGAGCCAAACGACCCACCAAAATGAGATGTTATGAAAGGTGACCTTTAGAAGCATGTCAATGCCATTCGCATTAATAAATAACCTATATTTTTCAAAAAAATCCTCTAATGTATTTAGTTTTGTTATTTTTAATTGGGGTATGCTTAGAATAAAAATATTTATTTTTTCCGCGTACCTACAAAGCTGGGGTAAAATGTATATATTTTAAAACTTTTCTTTTTCCTTTATATACTTTTTATTCTTATTTTAAGATACAATCGTAGGCTTATGTTTAATATTTATGAAAATTTATATCAAAATGGCTTTCGTATCTAAGCTCGAATATTTAAGATCGTGTTGAGCTCAAATATAGCGCGATATTTAAAGAACTAATTTTATATATCGATCTAGTAGTTGGGATAAATAGAGAATATTTATCCCTGTCTGGTTAAAATTAGGGATGTGTTATGCCACATCCAAAATATAATAATCACTGCCGTAATTATATATATCCCTAGACGAATACAGAAGACTAATGGTAAGTTTACTTATGTCTCTTCTCAAAACTATAGTGGAGACAATTTTTTTTTATTATTTTTCGGGTATAACTCTGTAGATAAAGTTTACTCCCAAACAAAAATTTAAATGTAAATTATCTTACGCTTTACTCCGCTTGGTTTCAACTTATTCTATACAGGATACTGAAACTGTTACCGTTCAATAGAATTGGATCAAATATACTGTGACCAACAGACAGATAGAAAGAGATCTTATAGTAGTTTTATTTAACACTAGCGATTCATCCTCGCTCCACTCGGGTTCGTCCCTTTAGTTTAGTTACTTCTTACGCTTTAACGTTAAGTATACATTTCTCAGAGATGAGATATTTTCCTACAGTAAAGAGTATCCTATATGTTGATTCAGATAACCAGCTATATCATACCAAATATCATCAAAATCACTCCAGTGGCGCGGTCACAGACGGAAAGTCAGACAGACCAAAACTATAAAAACCATAGATTCAGCCTCTGTATCGATAATAATGTCTATTTCAATAACATTTTTCAAAAAAATATTTAACATACAGATTCATTTTAGTTACATTTTTATTATAATATGTAAAGATGACAATTATTCGCGTAAATATAAGAAAGTCATAATATACAGGCCTTATAATAGTTCAATTTTTTTATCGCATGTACGAATCCCTAAGAGCTATAGAATAAAATTATAACGAAAGACCTTTACAAGCTCTTATGTACGTAAATACGCAAACGTAAAGTCAACTCAAACACGAACATGAATAAATATTAGTTAGTGGTACTTAGATGAAAACTTTGCTTGGAGTAAGTTGGTCACTTGATATGAATAATATGCTGTAGAAACTTATATAAGTTCAGTTGAACCGTATAAACGATAATCTTGTTTAATTTTAAACTTTTATTTGATGTTCTTTAAAGATTTACAACTAAAGTAAATATACTTTAGTTGTAAATTAAATAAAGAAATGTAGGAAATTGTGATTACTGTATGGAAATATTTATGATATACATACAGTGTAACTTAATGTACATTGTATAATATTACTTTTGAATTTTTCATGAAAGAATAATTAATACTCATTTGTGAGCCTACAACATGCTGCCCAGCAAAAGCTCATAAAAAGCAAAAAAAGATTTTTATTAAAAACTTGAATTACATACAGAAAAATACTTTTAGTCATGAAAAAAAGTTTGGTTTTGCATTTCAACTCTCTAAAAGCGTCACACGAGTCTTTGTGACAAAAGATCTCAAAATATACCTCAATTTAGCTCGTATTTTGAAAAGTGGGTCGAGAAATTCATCTGTAGTGTATTTTTGTGTCGTTCCGGTCCGAAAACGAAGTCTCTTCCTTTACGATACGGTGTCCTCGGATATAAATTTCCGGTAGAAAAGTTACTTCCTAACTGCTTTCGATAAGCATTTTCAAGGTGGATTTCAACCCCTACGCTTGAACACAACTTACATGGTGAATCTAGCAGATCGGTCAGTGTAGTAGAAAGATTTATCCCTACTAAAGCCCCAAAGATTCTAAATACATAGATGAAATGGATTCTTAAGACCTAACCCTTGGCACAGTGAGTGAACTATTCTTAAATATTTTAACTAACCGACTTCCAAAAAGGAGGAGGTTCTCAATTCGTCGGAATCTTTTTTTTTATGTATGTTCACCGATTACTCGAAGGCGCCTGAACCGATTTGGAAATATATTCTTTTTCCCAGGTGATCCCATATAAATTTTATCAACATCGGTCGAGCGGTTTTAAAAAAATCAACAGTAAATTTATTAAATAAATTGCTTAATCGAATATGTTATTAAAAAACTTTCTTCTTACAAATTACCTGCTTGTTACGTCTACACTAAACATGGAAAAAAAACTTTAAAAAATAAATATAAAAACCGTATGTACAGGACATGTACAATGTACATACAAAACCTCTTTAACCACAATATACAATATTAGCGGTCTGCCCTGGTCCCGCCGAGTTGCTTCAATTTAGCAACACAAAAATATTGTTTCTCATATAAACTATGTTACTCTTTTCCACTTCAAATAGAAAGATTAATGGTAGTTGAAGCAATAATGGTATTTAAATTCGACACTTGGGTCAGTTTGTAGTGAGTTACTTGCTGTGCCAGTGGTCGCAGGTTCGAGTTCCGCTGGGAGCATTCATTTGTGTGAGGAACATGAATGTTTTTATTCCAGTCACAGGTGTTTATATTTATAATGTGTATCTATTTAAAGTTATATATTTGTAGTGTATCAACTATCTGGTATCCGTAACCCAAGCTTTGTAGCTTTCCATAGAACTGTGCCATAGTGCTGAGTGGAAATGTCCCAACACATTTATTTACTAGCGACTCACGCTCGCTTCGCTCGGGTTCGTCCCTAGGTTGCTTCCCCATACAAACTTTCATCCCCATTTTTACCCCCTTTAGGGATAATTTCCGGGTTAAAAAATTAGATTATCCTATGCCCTTCCCAGGGTCTCAAATTATCTTCTTACCAAATTTCATCTATGGTTCAGTAGATCCAGAGATTAGCCCTAACCTCAAAAACTCACAAACTTTACCTCTTTATAGTATTAGTGTAGATTTAAAATTATTTTAATGTTATTTAAAAAAAAATCGTAATAAATTAGTATTTCAGTCAAACGATGTTCTACTTTAGTCAACCATAAACGTACGCAGTATTAAATTATTTACAGCTACCGAAAAATATTTGTATTTAAAACCGTCCCTGTTCAGATAAAAGCAATATTACAGTACATTATAGTTAACGAATGTACGACGCCATTTATCTTTTACAAGCAGATATTAGATTGACGAAGGAAAGACAAATTAATTGCGTTCGGAACTTGGTAATTTCATTAAAAAACCGTAGAAGGTCCAATAAAGTAACCCTTACTGTACAATGAAGGTCATTAATTAGATTGACAGCCGAAGCGTTGGGCAAAAAATTAATACCCGATATAGCACACGTTCGAATACCCCCAGCTTTAATTAAACGAATTAATCAAAACCCACCCCCTGTATCTCCCCCCTCCTCCAGTCAATCTCGTGACGGCGCACTTTGGGTCTCGTACACAGAATTTTAATTAATACACCAAATAGTACTTTGCATGTATTTTTATTTTCTTTCAGCACTCGAAATTAACATAAAGCGTATTTCTCAGATTTTGTAATTTGGTTTATTAGTTAAATATGTCAAGTGAGTTGTGGTAAATGAGAGTCCTTCATATTTAAAACGCAATTTTAAGCAAATAATTTAATTTAAAACTTGTTTTAAAATTTGTCTTAAAGTTATCTTAACCTATCCTTGAAAGATAAACCTGTGTATTTTAAGGGTGTCACTGTTCAAACGTAACTAATACCTTACATGACACTCTGCATATCAGACTAACAATATCTTTTTTACATCCATATTTATATTATAAATGTGAAAGTGTGTTTGTTTGTTTGTTTGTTTGTTTGTTTGTTAGTTCATCTTTCTTTCACGTCGAATTGGAGTGATTTTTTGTGTGGGGATAGATGAAGGGCTAGAGAGTGACATAGGCTACTTTTTATCGCGGAAGAGTATCTCACTCCCACGGTAAAGCACGCTATAATATATACAACCAAAAAAAAATATTATCAGTATTACTTGTAACTTGGTATTAATGCTCTTCAGTACAATTAAAGAAATACGTGTTTTAGCATTTTTCGAAATTCATCCCTTATGGGGATAAAATAGGATATAAAAGTTTGAATGAAACCTAATATTTTAGAGTTGTTTTGTAATTTTAGCGGGAGCTAAGCCGCGGGTTCTGTTAATATCTAATAAGGTAGATTAAACTGGTTCAATTTTTAGTACTATTATAAGTGCGAAAGCTTGGATGGACGGCTGAACGGATCTGGATGAAATTTGGCATGGAGATAGATTATTGTCTGGAATAGTACATAGATTACTTACTATCCCGGAAAAATGTACGGTTCCCATGCGATAGTTTTTTTTTTGTTTTTCATAGAGCAAGGGTTTCCATACTAACCGTTAAAACGTACATAGGAACAAACCCGAGCGGAGTGAGGGAGAGTCGGTATTTAGATTTAATTACTAAATTGACGTCGGAATAAGTAGACACGTATTCTTTCTCTATTTTTAGCAAGAGATAACTTCTTCTAGCCGCTAGAATCTACGGATATGGAAATTCAGCACAAAAAACAAGATAAAACAAAATATTTTCGTCGAATAGTGCATAAAAGTTTTATGAGATTTTTGACAAGGGGTATATAAGGGTCGAAGCGAAAAGGTACATCGCAAGTATATAATAACAATATTTGAAAACGTATATAGAATAATTACAATTTCATTAAAAAATAAACTAAATATTAAAATTATAAGCCACTTAAGTATTAGATTAATGTTAAGTGCAAAAGCGTGTGGCACTTAATGGTTGGTTCTTTAAGCGATTTTGAAGTAACTTTGTTAGTAAGTAAATATTTAATTATAATTAAATTGGTACGTAATTCTAATACAGTGCGCTTGTGCTGCCTAAAAAGATACCATAATCTTTATAATATAAAATCTGGAGTAACTTGGATGACCTTATAAAAATCGTGATATTGGGAGACCGCATAGCAAGTATGGTACATAAAATGGAAACAAAATAACTTTAATATTTTTAGAAGATATACTCATTAAACATGTCGCGTTAGTTTTACTTTGAGACATATTTGTTGATATATTATTACTAGAAAATGCTTTTTATATATTAAGCTGACGGCTGAAGGACAAACTTATTTTGGTACTTCGTTCATATAACTAGATTTATAAATGTGAAATTGTGTTAAATTGCACTTTCAAAAATACTTACCTTTAAAAAAATCACGTTGTTTCTATAAAACAATGAACTGATGTATATTTTAAACATATGAATAAAGATATTTCTTACTTTTTATCGTTATAATAATATTAAAAAATACTCTTTATTGTACACTCACAAAAATGTAAAAAAAGAGCTAGCTATGTACAAGAGGCAATCTTATTGCTAAAAGAGTGATCCCTTGCAGGCAACCTTAAGGTGTTGGAATTGACAAACTGTAAGAGGAAAGGAATGTGAACAATATAGTAGAAAAATAAAAAATACATACATTCATACATACATTCATATGTAAATATGATACGATTAGTACAAAACAGAATACTTATAATAATAATAATATAATAAATAATGAGTACATAAATATATAAATCCATACTAATATTATAAATGTGAAAGTGTGTTTGTTTGTTTGTCCTTCTTTTACATCGAAACGGAGTGACGGATTGGCGTGATTTTTTGTGTGGAGATAGTTGGAGAGCTGGAGAGTGACGTAGGCTTTTACTTACTTTTTATCGCGGGAGATCATCTCATTCCCACGGGAAAATGCGTTATAATACAATCCAAAAAAATATTTATGATCAGAATTACTTGAAACTTGGTATTAGTGTACTTCAATAATAAATCAATACGTGTTTTAGCATTTTTTTAAATTCATCCTACAAGGGAGTAAAATAGGGATTGAAAGTTTGTGTGAAACTACCTTTTTAGAGATTTTTTTTGTAGTTTTAGCCCGAGCGAAGCCGTGGGTTCTGCTAGTATTATTAAAAAAATAGTTTCGTATTACTTCAAAAAATTCCCGTGTGTTCCGGCGTCAAACACTTATTATAATAAATACTATTATTTTTGCGCAGAATATTGTATAGTTAATCATTTCTAAAGTATTTATTGTAATTATTAAACATATTATATTATATCTTACTCACCTTTAATATAAAAAAGTAATTTTAACTATCTATATGGTTTATGCTATTATGTTTAATCTAGCGATAATGAATGGTATAAATAAGTAGCTTCTCAATCCTCCGCACTCATTCCTCTGCAACAGCCAAACAAGCAACAAGTAAATTCAAACTAGTTATACTGTTTCTTTGTAATCGTCTAACAGTCAAGAATTAAAATAAACGTGAAACTGTGCAAGTCGGGCTTTCGTTTCGCTCCAGTGTATACCTAAATATAAAAATTATAATATTTGGTTAAGCTTAATTTCGGTCAATTTGTACGAATAAATTCTTTTCAAATAAATCTAAACGCAAATAGTGCAAATAATTTATTTTGTCAAAACACTCTACATTTTAGAGTGGCAGTGATGGATTCGCCAAACATTCATCAAAAACTGCATACGTCCCGACGCCAATATGAAATACGTTGAAGGGAAATTGAATTTCACATAAACGATCTAAAGTTTGTTTTTTATGTTGAAAATTTCGATTAATTAATTGAAAACTTACAATGATTTTGAGAAAGACCTATTATATATTAATACTTTTTGTATTAGATACAGTTCTCTTGTTAGCTCTTGTAAAGTGTCACACTTTGTGTTGATCATATTATATTAGCGGTTCAAAAAATCCGAAAACCAAAACTAACCAATCCCACGGGAAAAGTACATTATTCCGGGATAAAAAGTAGTCTATGTGCTATTTCAGACTATAATCTATCTATGGTCGGCAACGCATCTGCAAGCTCTGCGGTGTTGCAGATGTCCATGGGCGGCGGTGATCACTTTCCATCAGGTGAGCCTCTGGCCCGTTTGCCCCCTTAGTTTCTGTGCCAAATTTCATCCAGATCCTTTCAGCTGTTCTGGTGTGAAAAAGTTACAAACATCCATAATCCATACTGACAAACTTTTACATTTATAATATTAGTATAAATAAACTACACCTCCTCCGGCAACAGCACACGCTCTTTTCAATGTAACATTTTACTGTACACTTATAACCCACAGAAAACATACATTTAATACTGATGATAAAAGTACATAGAATATAATATTATTATGTCTTGTAGGGACGTAGTGAAGTTTCAAAATCGCATTCAAATAAATTTTTCTCCGATATGCATTTTATAATAAACTCGTGTTCGTATGTACGTACATCATACGGGTGAATGCAATTTAAAAAGAGACATCGGTGCAAAAGTATAAATATTTTGTTAGTAAAAAGATTAAGAAAAGTACCTCCTACCTCTATTATTAATAAAAAAATACCTTAAAATATGCTACTGGCCAGTTTTATACATTAACTGATATTTTATTGACTGTTTGCTTTTAACTTACAAAATGTGCTGTTAGAACGGAATTTACAGCAAACAAAAGGCTACTAACTGAAAGCTACGTTAAAATTCCTCTAGTAATGTTTAGCCTCAAATAGTCCGTCATTTAGTCCAATTCACCCTTAGTTTATACAATGACGGCTCAAAGCGAAGCTTCGTCAGAGAGAAATGAATAAGATTCTGCAAAATCAGTGTTCTACACTAATTAGAATTGACGATTACTTGCTGACTGGCAACTTGAGAGGAACCTATATTTTTGGTTTACATAATTTTGATAAAATTTTAATAATTTGTCATAATTTTTTTGTTTGAATATTCTATATTTTTTAGGATTGCATAAGTTCTTTGTATGAGTAAATTAGTCATTTAATTGTTTTTTATACGTCAATATTGATATTCTTCTCTGCACTTAACTATTTGAAGTTATCCCACATTACAACTTGCTAATGTTAGACTGTTAGACAAACGATACTAAAACTTAAACGAGAATTGAAAAAATTTGTTACTGCCCTTTTTAACCTACTTATTTCAACATGATAACACATCACATATTTTAGCTTTTCTTCCTGGTAGATTCCTGGTGGTTCCTCTTTTTACTCATGTGCGTTACATTTCTCACAGCTTATTTCACCTTTTAGAAACTTTTAGCAATACAGCTAAGCCCACACTGTAATATAAACAATTTTTTAATAATTTAATTTTAGAATATTTTACTGATGCAAGTACATACTCGTAGTAGATATATTATATATATCTAATACTAATAATGTAAAAATTAAAAGATCTATCATATATTTATTTTTTTATCGACTAAAGTTGAGAGTCAAAGACAAAATTATAAAAAAATAAAACTTGATATTTCCAACATCTTTCTTTACTTGTTAAATTTTGAATTAATTGACGATTTATTAAAAAAACCTTATAAATAGTGTCGTTAAAAGTAAAAAAAGTCTATTGTTCAAGAAAAATAAAATGTAAAGCATTTTTCAAAGTGAATAAACGAAAGGATTTCAAATCTTTCTGCAGTAAAATTCAAGCGACAGTAGACGAATGCTTTAAGGTGCTATGCCGGTTAAAAATGAAAACTGCATCAGTAAGAGGCTTACGGTACGGCCATGAAATAAACGTAAAATAAATTAGGAAAACGGTGATTTTTATTAGCAACTAATTAAAAAAAGAAATGATAAAGAGTAGAAAGTTAGTCACTTACTGAATAACTTTATAATCTACGTGAGCAGCAGATAATTCAAGCAAAAAACTTTATTTTAATTATTATCATTCTATTCTGTCAAAGAACAAAATTTAATTATGTGAATTTAATTAAACAAATATATAAGCTTTAAAGCTCATTTTTAGTATAAAATGTGAGGTGATTTTTTTAGGTGGTCGTAGAAAGCAAAATATAAAACTACACGAAATAGTGAAATATGCTTAGAAACGCTCGAGGCCAATTTGAAAATTCGCTTACCTAATCGAGTAACAATTTCGTATTTAAATCACGCTTGCCTCAGTTCGCAAAATTTTGCTCAGTCGTTAGATATCTCGTAGCTCTTCTACGAAATGTAGCTCGTAGCGTGCTACAAGCTACATCGCTACGCTACTTGAGGCGCGCTTTCAAAGTTGTTTTCGTGTGTCGAAACGGACGTTATAAATTATTTTTAATCTCGTTATATCTCTTAGTTCAATAACTTCAAACAAAATTACAATTTTTTTATCTTTCTCTATATCTTTTAAGATATTAAATTTATAAATACACCAAACAGTTAAGTACAAGTAACGGACGCGGTTATTATAAAAATGCTAATTTTATCCAATTAACAGTAATTCATTCATATTTGATTATAGATTATATATTTTTGACTATATAATATATGTATCAATTATTTATTTTTGTGTATTTGTGTGTTTTTCATCAAAATCCGAAAACAATTACACAGACACTGACACATACAAACTTTTGCATTTATATAGTAGTGTACTATCACATTATTTAAAATGACATATGCATATTACGTTTGTGAAGACATTAAGCCAAATGAGACAACGACGTGACAAGTGCTAAGTGAACAATAAAACTGTATTTGGCTTACAAGCTGTCACCGCAGGACGTGACATGCTGCAACGTAGACCCTAAACAGTGAACAGCGAGCACGTCATTATTTCAAGCCTGACGTAAAAGAGCTAGACTATCGTATTGAATTTACATTATGAAATCAAAAATAGTCTGTATAATTTATTGAAAATCTGAATTTGGTAGCATAATTAGTTGGACTTATCAAAAGTATAATACGTATGTACATACATGTTATTTATACATATAAACTCCATACACTATAATATAAATTTTAATATTTCAAATCAATCACAAATGTACTATAAGGAAAAATCAGCTGTCTTTCTCCAACCCATAAACTATGTTTATTGAAAAACCACGTCTACCTTAAAAGAAAAACATACATACAATAAAAATATTCAATCTCATTTTGAAATTTTAATTTTAATATACTGACAATGAGGTTCAATGGATCATAATATTTTAAAGTAATCTATATAATTAACTTATTTTTATGATAACGTGGCGGTTTTAACAATTCTGACATTAGATATTCTGTTTTTATAGTAACCTCTCAATAAATCTTTTAAGTTAGTTATTAGACATATTGAAAATGTTTTTTTTTGTAAAAGAAGAAAAAGTTTCTAACACAAACTAAAATATTCATACAAAAATAGTATCGAATAAATGACAGCCAACAGTCAGAATACCAATTCGCGAAAAAATTGGTACAAAAGTTACGACTTACGAGGCTGTGACCTGCGAGTGCTTGGGCTTTTAAATTTGTCGATCTCCAATATCGATTAAATGTCAAAAAGCACAAACGAAAAGAAAAGAAAAAAAAATACGTATGAATAATGAAACTCGATATAAACTTTGGCAGGATTTCATTATGAAGAAAAATAATATGAATTTGTTGTTAATTGAGCTCTTGAGTTCGATTCTAGCCCAAATATAAGTGTAGTTATTGGTTAAATTGACGTTTGTTGACATTTTAACCCCCGACGCAAAAATAGGGGTGTTATAAGTTTAACTTGTGTATCTGTGTGTCTGGTTATCATTTAGTAAACAAAAATACATAATTTAAACTTAGTGATACCCCGACGTGTATTATTATATTAAAAGGGGAAATTAACACTGTGGTTTCTTTGGTTATTGTTATACCGGTCTGATATACGAAGAGACCGGCTGCGTTCTCAAAGTGTTTCTCAAGAGCGTAATCCACGACGCCGTCACCTACACGGAGCATGCCAAGAGGAAGACTGTCACCGCAATGGATGTTGTCTTCGCGCTGAATCGTCAGGGCCGCACTTTGTACGATTTCAGCGGTTAAGCACCAGTGGGCTGGTGGGCCAGAGACGACAGTGGCGAGCGGGCCGTTGCTACCGTTCTGCGCGCTATTTGGCGTGCGAAATGTGTGAGCTTTCTGCGATCACTTTACCACCAACAACCAGTATTTTTACTAAGTACATGATAACTAATATTAGAATGTAATTTCCAAAACCATACTTTGTTTAAACTGGTAAAATAATTATTTTATTAAACAAACATTCATGCTACATAGATACAAAGCCATTTTGCTTATCCCGTGCGATGGATAACACGATGTTAGTCACTTGATTTAATTAATTAAATTACACTCAACACCCTTGCTACGTTAGCTATCCCTTTAACCCTACCGAATCATATTTTTGCGGTTCATCATCTTTCAAGTGCCTTAGAATTAGCTTCCACCCTTATCTTTAATCCTACACATACATACATACATACATACATATACTTCAAATTTAAGTCGTGGAAGAGCACTTTACGAAATTAAGTGCCCAATTTATGGCTCTTTCAGACTTCAGTATTTAAAACGTGACTGTTTTTCTAAATGTTTGTTTAACTTCGCTTGATTAACTTATTTAAGTTAAAATAAACTATGAGATTTTGCTACTTAAGTTTTATATATTACGTATATTGTATACGTATACTATATTGTACTACCTCATGGGTCTAGTATCTAGCACGGATGTAGATCTGGGGTTTTGTGTCCCGGGTTCGGTTTTGTACGTAATTAGGCTTTTCTCCCAAGATTATACTGATGACTATAATAACTCTTGCGTAGTTTCAGTGAGAGAGCTAGTCTCAGTGACATTGGCAGCCGTGGTCGATAATGGCCAGAACATAAATTATCAGTACTTACGAATGAATATATATATATATATATATATATATATATATATATATATATATATATAGCATTTTTTTATATACTACAGAACCTCTTTGGTCTAAAGCGTCTTTATGATTCCATATAAATAATTCTAAGCATCTAACTATCTGCTATTAAAAAACGTTTTTGACGTTTACTATATTAAGCCTGATATACAGACATTGAAACTTTTTAATAGTTATGCTTTGGTAATGTGCAAATAACCATAATATGAGCTCGACATAGGAAAGTTATTTTGAAATCACAAAATAAACGTTGTAACTTTATTTAAAATACCTGTCGGATTTTGTTATTTCAACTGAGGTATGCAATCACAAGTACGTACATATTTGCGGTTTTGTCTATAAATATTACAATATCTATGTATACAAATAAACAAAATTGAAATGTCTTCTTGTAATGTCAAAATAACAGCTTTTTACTAAATGCATATGAAGTACATATGTATACACGGTACTTATTAGAAAAAAAAACTATTTTTAAAGTGTTTATCTGTCTATCTGTTTGTTCCAGCTAATCTCCGAAACGACTGGCACGATTTGGACGGGAATTTCACAGGAAGATAGCTGATGTTATAAGGGATAACTTAGGCTATAGTTATTTTACAAAAAGAATATGGTTTCGCGCAAAAAATTAAAACACATGAAATTCTGAACAAAATCCACGTACCCACTGCGTTAGTGTTAAATAAATTAGCATTCCTTATGCTTTATCAAAAAAAAATTCTTGAAGAATTACTTTATATACGTGTATGTTCAATTTCTGGTGTATGTATTCACATTGTTCACGGAATCAATTTCAGATTTTATATTTGTATTCAGCCCCTTTTATAACGTCCCGCTGCTGGGCACGGGCCTTCCTTCAGTACGGGGGGAATCAGGCTATAGTCCACCACGCTGGCCAAGTGCGGGTTGCTAGGTTCTCTCAGACATGCAGGTTTCCTCACAATGTTTTCCTTCACTGTTAAAACAAGTGGTAATCATGTTGGAAATGATTCAAACATGAAAATATCAGAGGTGCGAGAAGCGGGATTTAAACTCGCTTTACTCGGTTTCCCAAGCGAGGGCGTTACCACTGGGCTACCACTGTCTTTTGATTTTATGTTTATTTACCCCTTTTCAATAAACTTTCTGTTTTTTCGCCACATAAAAAGAGAAGATTAATAAATACTTAGTATACATAAAAATAGATCATAAAAATTAAAGAATTTAAACACAAAGCATCTACCTCATTATCCTTTAATAAAACTAAAACGAAACATGTTGAACTTAATCTTAAAACCTCTTCAAAATGAAAATACTTAAAAGCTGGAAAAAATATATATATTTTCACTAATTATATCGTGACCGACTAAAAGTCTGCATCGAAGTAATTAGAGCGAGAAACTTTCGAAAGGCGGAAGCGTGGTGTCAGCGAGCGGTCGCGTGGGGCCGCACCGCATTGCGATTTACTTACCTATATCGGTTTGCTATGAGGAAGGATAAGATGACATTAATCGTATCAACGTGTAAACATAAGTACAGATTATGTTATTAATTCAAAAATAATATAGGCTTTTCTTACTTTCACGCTGTGGTTTTTCAATAGTTATATTAGAAAAACTTACTCAGTCTGAAATATGATTGCTAAATAATCTTTTTTTTTTATATTTTTATGAAAACATCATTAAATTACATGATAAATAAAATAAATTGTTATATTTGTGTCTTTTGTGCGCATATTAATATGGTTTTGCTATTATTTAGATAATTTCTTGCGGAAGATTTATATGTATAGGTCAATATTTAAAGAAAGTAAGGAAAAGTCTATGTCACAATTTTATTTATTTGTAATATTGATTTTATTACCTTAATATTCGTACGTTTTCAACCGACTTCAAAAAGGAGGAGGTTCTCAATTCGACTGTATTTTGTTTTTAAGCTAAAATGACGGTACATTTGACGTATATTTCGGCTATTTCTATGTCACGATGTCTAAGCTGGCAATTAATTAATTGTATGCGGCGATTGTATCAATTACAGCAATCGCCAAAAGTGAGAGATGGCAAATGACTTTTCAAAAAGGAATTGAGATTACTAAAAAAATAGAATTTTCTCCGATAGTGATCTATTGAGTGAAACGAAGATCGAGAAGAAATATGAAAAGTAAAAAATTGGAATAAATAGCAAGTGATATGTGTAAGTAAAATTAGTGATGGAAAATTAGTGCTCAGAGGCTGGACTAAGCTAAAACTATGCCTCTACTGCGAGTGTATAATATGTAACTTCATGACTTTCTTGAAGCTAAAGTAATTAAACGTCTATAGTGCAAAGATCGTGTTTTGATTTCCGATCTCAGAACCCTCGTAACAATCTATACTGATATTGTAAAGACGAAAGATATTTTTTGTTTGTTTGTACCGAATAAACTCCTACCGCTTTAGATGAAATTTGGTAAGAAGAAGGTTTGAGACATTTATATAGACATGGTTTTAATCCCGGAAATCATCCCTTAAGAGGGCAAAAATGGGTATGAAAGTAGGGGGATAGCAACTTAGCACTTAACTTAGCACTAGTATCTTTATATTTTTAAATCGATAGCACTACCTTAAAGTCGTAATGCCTAATAGGTGCACTTTGCCAGTATAGGAGACTAACACACGGGCATTGAGTCGCTATCACGTAGCATCAAACGATATATTTATTTTATTCGTTAAAGTAATATATTTATGTGCTTTACGTGATAGACTAGAAGCAATTTTGGCTCGTATTTTTGAAACAGAGAAAATGTTCAAGTATAAATGTTCTAATAACCCCTTAGATGAAGTAATATGAAATTTTGTGCAGCTTCTCCACTTAAGTCTAAGATATATTTTTTTTTAATGTTTTGTTTTAGGCAAGTTATTAAGTAAATTCTCAAATTCAATATTTACGCAGAGGCAGAGTTTGTTTGTTTGTTTGTTTGTTTGTTTTCTTGTTTGTTTGTTTGTTTGAACGTGCTAATCTCAGGAACTAATAATTCGATTTGAAAAATTATTTTTGTATTAGATAGAACGTTTATTGAGGAAGGCTATAGGCTATATATCATATAAATTATAATATATAGTCTGTCTAAATAAAATAAATAAATTATAATATATATTCCATACTAACCGTTAAAATGTAACTAGAAATGAAACCGAGCGAAGCGAGGATGAGCAGCTAGTTTGAAATAAATTGTTTGGCCGTAAAATTAAGAACAGCTATATTATTCTGCGACTTTACATATACGTTAATTATAGAATCTGCCTATTAATGCTTAAAGCAGGAAGTCTACAACTAAATGATTTTTATTTTATTCTCGTATGGCGTGAAAGATTGCATTAACCATACTAATGCTTGTTCAGTTTTAGCGGTGGCTGTTGTTCTACTGTTATATAGTATATGTTTATATAGTTGATACTGTTCTATACAGAAATAAAAACTTATACAACGATATTATTTTCTCTAGATATATCTATATACCAAATATGAAGAAGTTATACCCATACTATTTTTAAATATTATTATTTAATATTATGAATGTAAAAGTATGTTTGTTTGTTTGTCCTTCTTTCACATCTAAACAGAATGACATTGCCCACTTTTTACTGCGGGAAATTATCTCATTCCCACAGTAAAATACGTTATAATACAACCCACAACAACTCATCATACTTTTGAGTATATAGGTATACTATATAGTCTATCTTCCCCATGTTAACCGTTAACAATGTACCTAGGGACGAATGCGAGCGAAGTTAAGGTGAGTTCGTTAGTAAATTATTGTTAAGTTATATAAAAACTAAATAGGTTTTATTTTAAAATGGTATACGTAAGTAATGCGCCGTCATTTATTTACTGCTCGGAAATAGGTGATTATTTTTAATAATATAAAAGGCGTATGAATGAAAATAATTATATCTAATTGTTTTTATATGTAGTTTTTAATTTTATTGTTCTATATTCCTGGCCTACTTTTTTCTTTAGTGTATCGGATATTTGAATAACCGCTCGGATTTTACATCAAACCATAGAGATTACTGGAAACTGGAACATTTTTGGCTTATAATCTTAAAGATCGAATAAGGCCACTATCACTGTGTGAATTATCAAATTTATTCCTTACTAATACTTAATTGATTTACTACTAATTATTTATTACTAGTTACGTTTTAATCTTTAGTATAGATTTCTCAGAGATGAGATATTTTCCCGCAGTAAAAAGTATCCTATATTATGTTGTATAATAAGCTATTATCATACCAAATTTTATCAAAATCTATCCAGTAGTTTTCTCGTGATGAGTTCCCAGACAGACAGACAAACATTCAAAAATTCTAAAAACTATAGAGTCGGCCTTTGTTTCGATAATAATGACTATTTTAGTGAGATTTTCCAAAAAATATTTAATGTACAGATTCGACACAGTTATAATTTATACTTGGTTTATTCTCCTTTCATGTATATATTGTTTGTTGGCCGAAAAATAACATTTGATCAGTATTTAATTCGCTACAAAAAGTATCTTAGGATATTAATATTTTATTAAGAGTTGATAAAGATACGTGGGAATACTTGGCGCTTAAGTAGCACGAAAAGGAGTCGCTCGCGTATAAATTTTGTAAGTAGTACATACGGTGGAATAAATAGAAATATTATTGATGTAGCAATTTAGTTACCTAGCAATGTATGAATATTGTGCCGTGTCACGAATGTTAGTGTAATAAATAATTGATTTCGTGATCTGGAACATTAAATAAAATTATAATTAAACCTTAACTTAAATGTACGCTTTAATTGTTTCAATATCTTATTTATTTATTATTTGTATGATTTGATAATACAATTTCATTCAGTATTCACTTGAAGTTTATATTAGAGACGTATAGGTATAAATACCAAATCGATACTAATATTAAATGTGAAAGTGTTTGTTTGTTTGTCTGTCTTTCACGTCAAAACGGAGTAAAGAATTGGCGTGATTTTTTGTGTGTAGATATATGGAGGGCTGGAGAGTGATATAGGCAACTTTTTACCGCGAGAAATTATTTCATTCTCACGGGAAAACACATTAGAATACAATCCAAAAAAATATGTATGATCAGAATTACTTGAAACTTGGTATTAATGCTCTTCAACAAAATTAAATAAATATGTGTTTTAGCATTTTTCAAAATTCATCCTATAAGAGAGTGAAATAGGGGATGAAAGTTTGTATGAAACTACCTTTTTGAAGATTTTTCGTAGTTTTAGCGCGAGCGAAGCCGCGGGTTCTGCAAGTTTGAAAATAAATTTAAAAATGTAAATACATTTTTTATAAATGAAATTAAATAGTTTCATTTAAATGTATTCCAATCCTAGTTTCAATATGCGATTTCACTGAAATATTTGTTTTTCCTTTGGCTAAATCACTATAAACAATGAACCTAGATTTATATATATGTTCAAGCGCTTTGAAAATTTAAGCTACCTGAGCTTAAATGATATCTTAGGCTCTACTTGAACAGTGAAATTGAATTTTAGTTCTTTTTTTGTTAGGAAAATATCTGTTTCAGTCGTTTTCGAGTAATAGATATTTAAATAAATAAGCACATCTATTTTTTAGTTTGTATGTATATTTGTTCATGCGCAAAGGGTTAGATACATTTAGAGCAAATTTAGTACACAGCTTATTTATTACGCAGATTATGAACTGAAGTAATACAGAGGCCTTTGCTAGTAATAATATTTGCTGAAAATATTTGGCGCTGCCTGAATATAATACAAATACAATATGTACCTAGAGTGACATCGCAGCAAAGTGGGCAAACCTCTAGTGCAATATGTATGCATTTGGTACTTTTTAACTTCCCACTGCTGGGCATGGGCCTCTCTTCAATACGACGGGGATCATGCCATAGTTCACCATGCGGGTTAGCGGACTTCACATGTCTTTCGGAAAATTGCTAGGTTCTTTCAGACACGCAGATTTCCTGATAATATTTTCCTTCACCGCAAGACAAGTGGTAAACATATCTTAAATGATTCGTATATGTAAACATCAGGGTATACTACCACTAGACTACCACTATCTCCAATGCAATGCAATAACATAAGATATCAAATAAAAAAATCGCTCGTAATATACATTATGTTTAAAAAAATGGAGTAAATTGAAGAAAATCACTTTCCGTAGAACGGTTTTCATTTATCATAGTGCCGTCTTTAATTTCCAAGGGTTTTCCACCACTCATCACTGCGTCGTTTATCACAGAGCGCTTGTAACACCCATTGTCTTGAGATCTCTCTAAGAATCTCTGTGACCTACTTCCATGTACTTGTGTCTTGTAGTTTTTGTCAAATATCTTGTTATCGGTAGATATATGAGTCTGCGGTCTTAAAACAGAATCGTAATTTAATAAAGTTTAAATAGTTTGAAGTATAATATTAAGATTCACCTCATATTATACATCTAACGATTAAACCTCCGCTTTCCTTAAAACCACTTTGCTTGAGTGCGTTCTGAGGTGCCTAAATCTTTTTATTACTCCAAGTCATAGTTAATTTGTGCATTAAATTTCATCCAAATCTGTACATTCGTTTTAGTGTGAAAGAGTGATAAACATAACACTCACGCAAAAACATACACAAAGTTTTGCATTCATAATAGTAGTCCAATAAATAAATAAAATGCAGATATTTTTATTTAAACACATAAACAAATGAAATACTTCGCTCGGGGTTCGTCCCTGGGTTAGGTAATAATATGTTTTCCGGTTAAAGTAGCCTATGTCATTCTCCAGCCCTCCAACTATCTTCACACAAAAATCAGGGTAATCCATCACTCTGTTTCGACGTGAAAAAAGCACAAACAAACGAACAAAAAAAATCATTTACATTTATAATATTAGTATGGATTTTATTGCGCGACGTAAAAATTGAGTGT
Source organism: Brenthis daphne (assembly GCA_947093115.1). Lineage (NCBI taxonomy): Eukaryota > Metazoa > Arthropoda > Insecta > Lepidoptera > Nymphalidae > Brenthis > Brenthis daphne. The sequence goes on from OX352481.1 coordinate 18,361,004, forward strand.
TTCAGAACGACTTCGATATAAAAACTGAAAGTCCTCAAACCGTAGAGAAAACAACACCGCGACTTCACCGATCATATCACGTTGAACTCACTATCGTCATTACTCGATAACAGAGTCGCGGGTAAAATTTAAGAAAAAGCAATAGAATTCTGTGAAAATAGATATTAAAAATAGGAACAAGCTTAACAATATTGAAGTAAATAATTGACTACAACTTCTCGGACTTAATATTTTAACTGTAAACAAGGTCTTACTGAATTCCATTTCAAATTACTACCTCTCACACAAAGCCCCCTTTTACTTTAACGCTCTTTATCTGTTCCTTCAAAGAAACGTGAACACCAAAGAAATTTAATATGCCTGATTCTCTTTATTGGGTCAGTGTAATGATTTACCCAAAGACAAAATAAACCTTATTATTTAGTCCAAAGAGTGTAAATTGGATCACACCGGCATTACCTTCGAAACCACGTATGTTAAATGAATTATTAAAAACTTCTCCACAAAAATATGGAAACAGAACTCATTTTGTATTTTTTGGCTTTCATTTGTATATTTTCTTTTTTAATAATATAATAACGTTATACACAAATAGTTATCTATTTTCCCACGCTTACATCATTACGCTGTCAGTTCTATACAAAAAATATATTTTTCCTTGATTTACCATGGAATATTGTATAAATTCTTACAAAGAAATTTTACATAGAACTATACTTTCGGATGTTCTCGTGGATTTATTTTGATTATAGGTTCTCGACGTTTCGAATGCTTTACAGCAAAGAAAAAGTTTTACGGATATTAAAAAAAAAGCTTCTAATTATTGTCTTCTACTATAACTGTTTACAGTTCAGGTTCAGTTCTTGCTTGCGACTAACTGAATTAATTTTTATTCAGATCTGATTACTCTTTGTACGTCCAAGTTTTATCTGATCTAGATATGATAACCTCGCCTGGCAAAGACATTAGCAGTCATCCCTCAGCCCTCATCTTGGCACAAGCGGGACGTAACAGCAAAGTTTCGGTACAGTAGGTTAGACTTTGAAGTAGACATAGAGTGAGATATGTCAGGAAAGTGAACGACTGCAAATAAGTTTATATTTAACTTAACTTTCTATTTAAAGTAGCATTTTGACAGCAATTCATATAAAATTAACTCTCTAGGATAACAAATTGCAACTGCAATCTTCTATACATAAATAAGCAAAGACAAAACATACAGTAAATTTTCCTCCTGTTTGTTAACCAATTTTCTTTAGTTTTTGTTTAGTAGTTTAAGTAGCTATTTTATGAGCTTTAGAACCAATAAAAAAATGGAAACATTCTTTTATATAGATAGGTAAATTCAATTCATATGTTTTCCTCAAAATCTTGATAATAATTATGGTTGAATTTCGACCACGGGGCTAATAATAATTTATACGGCTATAGTTTTATTTTATCTATACTAATATTATAAAGAGGAAAGATTTGATTTTTTGTTTGTTTGTTTGTAGCGAATAGGATCCGAAACTACTGAACCGATTTGGATAAAATTTGGTAAGAAGATAGTTTCGAGGCCCTGAAAAGGACATATAGGAATAGTTTTTTCCCGGAAATCATCCCTTAAGAGGGTGAAAATGGGGATGAAATTTTGTCTGGGGAATCAACCAAGGGATGAACCCGAGCGAAGCGTGGGTGAGTCGCTAGTAATACCATAAATGGTTACCTTATATATACTCGTATATATAGCTTACCATATATAGCTTACCGAGTCAAAATAGCACATGGACAGCAATAGAAACAGAATGTTATTCTGAAATGATACCGATGTGAAAGGAAAATAACAAATCGGTTTTCCCATTCACATAGTATTCTCATATTATCCGTAACATAAAAAAGATAATCATGACGGTACTATAGGCAATAATAACGTCATTCGCTAGCGAATGCGTATGATATTTTTCTAATAGATTTCTACATATTTCACGCTATGTATAGCACGAGTATTATAGATTTATAATGAAAGAAAAGCAAATAAAGTAACAATCTTCTTTTTTTCTATCCGATTTTTTAATGAAATATTAATATTGTGTTGTGCTATATATGGTCCATTTTGACATACTATTTTAATGTGATCCAACGATATCGACTGTAGTATAGAAAAAAAGAAAACTATGGTAGGAGTGTCGAATCTACATACCACACGTCAGTTCCCTTTGCTGGAAAAAATAATCGTAGAGCCGAATATATTAGATTGATCATTATTGCCTAAATCTTAAGGTTCGTTTTAGCATACGTTATATTTTAGAAAATTGGAAGAATATTGAAAGCACGACAAAGACGATTGCGAAAGATAATCCGCAAAAATGCACATATTCTATTTATACTCTTTTATTTGCTTTGGGAAATATCATAAGGGGAAATAACTTTGAAATGCTATTTCGGTATCTTTACATAGATATCTTTAAGTGTAACTACAACACTGTATATAAATGACCTTAAATTAAAAATAAATTAGTAAAATTTTATAATTAGCATATAAAATGTGTGTATGTATATTCGCTATTGACTGTAAAACGGCTGGAAAAATTATTAAAAATTTTTTTAGGCAACCTTCAGATTAGCCCAGCTGGTGATCCTGTGAACTTTGGTAGCGATCGCAAGTTTGACCGCGAGCAAAGCCGCGGATACAGCTAGTTTATACATAAATAACATATATCCGAATGAAGTACCTCCGCTGCCGCTAACGACTTGCCACATAATTAAATGTTCTGGAATATTAATCAGTGTCTTCACGCTGCGATCAACTTACTCCTTTATTAATTTCCATCATAAAAATATTTACCGTTTAATAACAATATTTTTCTCATTTTGTTCAGCTTTTTCTAGCTTAGAAATGGAAGCTTTTTTATTATTTTTTTTTTTTTTTATTATTACTAACGGTGTAGCTTTTACCCGCGACGGACCCGCTTACATAGCCTTCATTTATAGTTAGATAACCTATAATATTCCTTAATCTATACTAATATTATAAATGTAAAAGTTTGTAAATATGTATGGACGTTTGTTACTCTTTCACGTCAGAACCGCTGAATGGATCTGGATGAAATTTGACACAGAGATGAATTCCACTGTAGAAAAACACATAGGCTGCTTTTCATTCCGGAAAAATATATGGTTCCCGAGGGATAGATTTGTTTTTGTTTTTCTAGAGCTGCAAGTAATTAATAAGCTAATAAAAATAAATCAAATCTGAATTGTAGTTTCATAGATTTACGTTTGAATATGAAAAACTGGTACGTCGAAGTATGTACATATTTATTTATACAGGCAAAGATTAGTGCGACTGACTATATAAGTGTCCAAGAATCATCTATCGATCCATCTACATGCATCGATGAGTCCATAAATAAATGTTTATATATGTAGTTTTTAATGCAGAATAATTGATTTTTCAATTCAAAAATAAATTATTTTATCTATATATGTATGTATGTATATAAACATTAGAAATAAATCTATTTTTAACCGACTTCCAAAAAGGAGGAGGTTCTCAATTCGTCGGAATCTTTTTTTTATGTATGTTCACCGGTTACTCGAAGACGCCTGAACCGATTTGGATTTTTTTTTGTTTCAAAGAGTATATATATATCTTATCAGGTGGTCCCATATACATTTTACCGAAATCGGTCGAGCGGTCTTATAAAAAATCAACAATAAATTATTTTTTTAAATTAATTTCTTAATCGAATATGTTATTAAAAAACTTTCTTCTTGTAACAAAATTACCTGTTTATTACGTCTACACTAAAAATGGAAATATAAAAACTTAAAAAAAACTGACTTCCAGGCACTAAAATGTAAAAAATAACTAAACACAAAAAATAACTAAATCATTTATATTAAAATAGATACCTAATCAGATATTTTCGTAGCCTCGTAGCTTACCATGGAACTAGATGGTGCTGTAATGTAATGTTAATGTCCCAACATATTTATTTTTATTTTATATATATATATATATATATATATATATATAAATATATATATATATATATATATATATATATATATATATATATATATATATATATATATTCCTTTGCCGTAAGATATATAGCAATGTGAGTTTACCTAATCAGTAATACCAACTAGATTATTCTTTTAATATCGAATTAGAAACATTTAGTATTACGTAAACGAAAGTTGTCATGAAAAACCACAACACAATGTTGTTATAAATAAAGCTATTAGCGTCCAACGTATCCCCTATCTATCAAACCAGCCGTTCCATTACGACATTTATGTTTGCTTAACACCAAAAACAAGATCGCATGAATTGTGAGGGTTGAATCTTATATTATATAGTTATAGTAAAAGGTCAGTGAATTTTGTATATATTATAATAGAGTTGTAGAGTTTTTAAATTTCAAAATAGTGTTAAAATATTTTTTTTATCCAATGAATTGCATTTTCTTATCTAACTACTTCACAACAGTGTGAATACTAGCTGCAAAAATATTTTGTAATGAGCTATTATTTAAACGTGCTAATGGAGTGGATCAAATTTTTCATAAATGACCTAGCGGATCCAGCCACGGGTATATGCTAGTTATTTCTAAAATCACCAGACAAACAAATTACAAAATAATACACAAATTAATTAAAGATTAAGACTGTTTAGCATCAAAAAATGTATACACTTACCTAAACGTTAATGTGGTCAGCGGCCGATAGGACTTATGGCTGCCGGTATCAGACATCGGCGTGCCCCAAAAGTCATTTTTAAATATCCTCAAAACTGGATTTTTAGCTGTCACATCCCTATTAGTCACTATTGCGGGAATATCGTCGTGTACAAACTCACCATTCAAACTATTCGAGTATGTTAAAGCACCAACCAAAGCCACTAAAACGTACACTGCCCACTCACTGTCACAAATACTATGCCAAGATTTAGAAGTAGTTTCCCTCGCGGGTAAAGCCCGACGTCGCATTTTTACTTATATCATAGCATTAAAATTTCACTAATACTTTCATTTCAATCCCATATTGTATGTTGCCAGAATGTAGCACTAAAATTGGATTTTATCAAGTATGATGGATTACGAGGACATAAATCAACATGGGTCAACTAAGGACCGCTGATGTCATATTCATGAGGACCGCTTGGGGCTAAACGTGCTGCCTTTATTTAATAGTTCTCCCTCAGACTTCAATTTTTACTTGACTAATGATCCGTGTAATCTGAAACAAAGAAATATGTTGATTTTATATTATAGTCTTATAAAAATGGTATGGGGCTGCAAAAACTTAAATGATTTGAATCGCTTTTAAGTGTGTTAAGCTTATTGCAATATTATTATTATTTTCTCATATATAATTTATGGCCATCACTGGTAAAAATGTATAAAAGTAATGATCCATTACAACAAAAATACCTTTATTTTATAGTTGTAAAATTATTATTGTTTAAAATCATTGGTTTTGCAACACTCTTCAAAAATCTTATAACATATTATTTTCGTATCTCACAAAAATCACATTAAATTCTACTTCAAAATAAAGAAAAACAATTTAAAACGCCTGAACAGATTAAACAACAAAATATTGCTTTCAAGTAAAACTAGAACAACACTAAATTGAACAGTCAAAGTCGGTACAAACTAGTCTAGTCTGAGCCCATCTTAATCCGCGCTTCCAGAATTATCCCATTTGAAATGCTAATGTTATGTTTCCCTAATTCACTCCTGCACTCGGAATTAAGACCATGCGGTAATGAAATTACAGTTCCATACAGATATAGATGAGGCTTGCATTAAATCGTAAAGCAACTTTGGGTTGTAAACTTTTGTAATATGCGATCTCGCGCGTGACTCCCATTTGTGTTAACATATGGCGTTATAAAGAATATGCAGTGTTGTAACATATTGTAAACTAAATTTTGTTGCCAGCTCCACCCCTGTTTTACTATGATTAAAAAATATGTAATTTAAAACCAAATGTTATATTCGTCGTTTAAATTTTGATTTAGCCGTTCAGGAGATTAGTGAAACAGATAAACGGACATAATTTTAACTAAATATAATCATTTTGATATACAAATAACAGACAAACAGTACAAAATTAATTTATAAGTATACAATAGAGCTTCAATTATACAAAAACATACATGTGATATACTTAACTGTAACTTATTGGCTCTACTTCAAGAGCATTAGTTATTGGGACCTTAATTAATGATGTATAATCCAATATTTTCGTTGAACAGTAATTGAGTGCAGATTATTGTTTTGTTACAAATACCCAAAATATATTGAAATATGGAAAACAAATATGAGAAACGAACAAATGTATTCCACGGGAACCGTACATTTTTCATGGATAAAATGTAGTTTATTTATTATTCTGATGTATGAGCTATATTATTGTAAAGTTTCATCAAAATCCATTCAGTAGTTTTTGCGTGAAAAAGTAACAAACACACATCTATATATATACTTCTTAAAAACTGTCGTGTTTATAATATTAGTAGGATATTAGCGTAAGTTGTTTAAATGGCAAACTTAATATTGCCTGTGGAATTTAATAATAATAACTTGCCCCATAACAATTTATACCCCAGAGACCTATTCACCTTTCAAAGACGAAGCTTGGCGTTAATATATAGGGATCTAAAATAGAAAATTATTCTAGTACTCATTGTGTCTGTTTTCTGACATGATATTTGTATGGAGAGTATGTATAGGTATTGTATGTTTTTAATCTATACATATTATATGTCCATACTAATATTATAAATGTGAAACTATGTTTGTTTGCTTGTCCTTCTTTCACGTCGAAACAGAGTGACGGATTGGCGTGATTTTTTGTGTGTCGATAGTTGGAAGGCTGGAGAATGATATAGGCTAAGACTTTTTACCGCGGGAGATTATCTCATTCCCACGGTAAAACACGTTATAATATAACCCAATAAAATATTTATTATCAGAAATACTTGAAACTTGGTACTTATTAATGCTCTTCAATACAACAAAATAAATACGAGTTGTAGCATTTTTCGAAATTCTTCCTATAAGGGGGTAAAATAGAGGATAAAAGTTTGTATGAAATCTACCTTTTTAGAGATATTTTTGTAGTTTTAGCGCGAGCGAAGCCGCGGGTTCCGCTAGTAATATATAAAACAGTAACTTAGCGAAATTTGTTCATGAAATATTTTTTTAAAAACAATGACTGTAACGTATTATGTACAGAATATAGACCCCAAAACAATAGATGTTAGAAATGTATATGTTTATCTGTGTGTTTATATGTCTGTATATCTGTATGCATTTCGCGCAAAAAGTACTAAATCTTAACTTTATTTTGTGTAGTAATAACTTATTACTCCGGGCAACATTAAGAACACCTTTCACTACAGTAAAATCTTTTAATTCCACGGGAAAACACAATAACTGGTTAGACAAATCGTTCTCATTTTACAATTTCTAATGCTAGCTAAAAGGAAAAGACAGATAATAGAAAGGTCTTAAAACGCCTACAGAAAAGTCTACATGAGACATAATAATGTCTATTTTCAAATATACACTCGAAATAACTATTTTTATCTATTTACCGACCTATGGACGCATTCGAGCGAAGAGAAGATAAGTTGCTATTCTGCAAAGACAAAGAATTCAAAAGATGTCACAGCGCTTACTCAACCTACCGTCTATACATATAATAAAATTGTAACTTAGTCGAATCTGATAGACATTATTATCGATACAGAGTCCGATTCAATAGTTTTTTAATTTTTTGTCTATCTGTCTGTCTGTCTGTCTGTTACCGCACCACGAAAAAATTAGGGGAGGGATTTTGATGAAATTTGGTATGGTGATAGCTGGTTATCCGGGTCAACATATAAGACACTTTTTACCGCGGGAAAATATCTCATTTCTGAGAAAAAATACAAAAACTGCATTGTAAGAATATACTAATATGTAAAACCTAAGAATTTGCTTTTCGGTCATCTGAACGCGGGCGGATCCGCGGGTAATGCTAGTATACAGGGTCATTTTTAATTTACTGAAAACCTTTTGAAATATACAATTTACATCATAACAACAACATCTGTAAGGAAAAAAAAATAATATTTTTTTAATTTTACGAAAATAAAAATATTTTTATTGCATCTTCTAAATGGTAATATTTCCAAAATAGTATATTTCCAAAAGGTTTTCAGTAAATTAAAAATGACCCTGTATACATATAACAACTTTGAAAACTGTTTCGATTTCTTAAAAAATCATAATATATGTCATACTAAATTCCCAGTAAGTAGTTTTAACACTACGTAAATATGTCAGTCAATCAGTTGATCAGTTTCCCCTTTATTTATATATAATTTACGCGATCAAAACCTCATAATCCGTAACTGTGTTACATTATATATTTTGTAGAGTAAATATTTAAAATTAAATTCACTGGTGATAATTAAATCGCAAATAACGTTCAACTGTAATCTGAAATATTTCATACGATTTCTGATATCAGTGATAAATGTTACGTATAAAAGATAAAAATGTAGTATAATAATAATGTTCTCCCAACCGATTACGGCCACGGCGGCCAATCTCATTGAGACTAGCCAGATGTGCAATAGATGCTTTACTCAAGTATGCGCCCAAACACAAGTGAACACTCTATTCCTGTCGCTCTTATACTCCGGTGAGATGACTGCTCGACACAAACAGTGAGTTAAGGCGGAGGACCGATAGCCTTACATGCTCTCCGAGGCACGGGGGTGGAACACCGCTAACTTCCCAACTCCGGGCTATTACTGATAATTTCTTGACAGAAATACTCAATAATTGAACTTGGCCCGACTCGGAATTTGAACTCAGGACCTCCAAATCTGTGGCCGTACGTGCTAGCCACTAGACCACCGAGGCAGTTGAAGTTGTATATCAGTTAGTTACCTATCGAATTTCACTTATATACAAAAGTATACCTACTAACTACAATTATTGTGAAAAGCAAATATCTTTTTGGCTTCATGACGAAATTATGAAGCCTATCATAATTGCTAATGAAAATTAAGTAACGTAGAATTAAATTCAATGTATTTTAAGGTTTTATTATTATAAGATTTATTAAAATACTAGCGACTCACTCTCGCTTCGCCCGGGTTCGTCCCTAGGTGATTCTTTGCATTGACATAACTTTTTTATTTATGAACCGATATAAGTAAAACAAATACTTAGAGTTAAGTGATAAACTTCACATTAAGTACAATACATTAGTGAAAACTGCACCTAAATCGGTTAAGCCGTTTCTGAGATTAGCAGCACAAACGTACAGACAAACAGACCAAAATTCTAAAAATCATTGTTTTGGGTTCTAATGAGAAAGACCCCCAATAATAGTTTTTCTCAAATATCTTTCCAGTACAGACAGCTATCAGATATACTTTTAATATTATTTTATTATTATTATTTATTTACGGAATTTTTGACTTCAAAGATTAATATAAAAAAAAGAGTTTGATGACTTAAAAAAAAATTAAAAAGTTGCCTTCGATAGGGGTCGATACCTTTATTTCACGAGTCGATATCTTCATTTTGGTATGAATTCCACTCATATATTTTATAAAAATTGAAATAAAAAAACGGAAATGACGCCATAATATTTTGTCATGTAGGAAAAGTTAGACAATTTAAAGTGTTTGTAGGTCTGTGTGGTGTGTATGCATCTGATCCATAGGACTTTCAATCGGCCTGTGATTTCTTTCTATATGGAAATCGATGTTTCTGTTTGTATTACCGATGAAAATCCTACACACATTGCCCGTAATATTATGGAATCTAAAAAAACAAGCTTATTATTCAGAAAGTATTTTTCTTACGTGGAGTGAGACCGGATTTAATTTAATCTTATGTTATAAAGCCAGGCGATTGTTATACCAAAGAACTGAGTGTAACAGTCTATTTAAACATACCGTTTTGATCAAAGCTCATTTAAATTCATATTAATTAAGTATTTAATTCATAACACCGAATTTACTTTGTGAAATGAACATTTTCGACTCTTTCATTATTAAATTATTTATACGTTTTTAGTAAGCAGGTGTTTATACATAATTTTATGAAATTGTATGTAGCGATGTCAATTTATATGTAAAACAAGCGATCCACCTTGATATTACACGCTTGTAAAGTGACACAGATATGTACTACTAGCAAGTAATCCCTAGACAAAAACAAATTTATCCCACAGGAATGGTATATTTCTCCAGGATAAAAAGTGACTTATGTACTATTCCAGACTATAATCTATCTCTGTGCCAAATTTTATCTAGATCCGTTCAGTCGTTCTGGCGTTAAAGAGTAACAAACATGCATCCATCCTCACAAACCTTCAAATTTATAATATTAGTATGGATATAAACATACAAACATATAAACGTACATATACTTTAAACTAAATAACTTACTTAGCTTGTTCAGATTAAATAATGTAAGATACATTTAATAAATCCAAAACTATCCAGTTAACTTGGTCTTGATATAATTTAATTGTTATAGAGTTAGAAGTGTTCTTATGACTTTGTTGTTAGCCAAGTAGCTCTCTTTCTCTCTTTCTTGGATAAGAATTCCAAATAGAGCCTAAATTGTCGATAATTTCTGTATTAAAGCGCCGTACTACGATCACATCGCAGCAGATTACGAGTGCGAAGAAATAATATCTTCGGTAGCAGATTCGATTTTCACACAAGAAGATGGAAATATCTTTACCACATAGCGGAAAATATCTGTATTAAGGAAGCATCCCAAGCAAGTTTAATAGTCTTAAAACTGACGAAGAAGTATATGAACGAATAAAAAAATTACATTTGGCATCTCTACTAGGAAAATACCGTGAAGGTAGGTATATTTGAATGAATATTTTTTAATATTTTAATCTGTTGTACAGTAATATTAAAAAAAGGTTAAGACACGAAACGTCACAGGAAAACTCTTGTTGCAAAAACAAATCAAAATAGAAACTGGATCACATACTCTATAAGATTACACCGCCCTCCATCTCGCTTGCCATAAATATTTATATATCTACTATAAATTGTTTTTAAAAATCGCTTATCAAGATAAAGTTAAAAGTTTGTGAAAAATTTGCTTCTGATGGGAAAACTTGGATCCTTTGGGATTGGCTCTGGTAATAAATATTTTAGACAACCCTCTGGCGCAGTAAAAGCGTGTTTACTACAGAGTAATCATTTCTTAAGCTAAAGGTCGTTGGTTTGGTTTCTGTGTGAGTCAAATTCTAATATATGTGAGCGTTCTTATGACTTTACCTTTGTTTTTAACAGACGTCTTTTTAGAAGTCTTTTTAGGAGAAGGTGTATGTTACGCAATATATATCATTTGTTCAAAAAATAGGCTAAACTTCAATAGCAGCCCTATACAAATTAAATAAATACTTCTAAAGAAGGAATAAATACTTTAAAATGATTTTGAGCTCACTTATTTTACTCAGTACTGTATGTATGCAATATTATAATATAACAAGCTTTTTATCTATTCCAATTCAAGGAAGCTAAAGCAAATGAAACAGGGGCGTGTCGCTGACCCTATAACACCCAAAACTGAGTCCCTTTAAATAATCCGTCCAAGCCTATCCAAACTGGTTACAGCATCATTTGCTACATTAATCTTCCTTGACTGGAAGTGAACTGAGACCACGAGGAGTTAATCCAGTAGCACTTCGTAATCCAATTTAAGTTGCAAACTTTATGTAATTATGTTTTTACATTTAATTCGGGGATTCCCCGTTTTCTGTAAATAATTCTTGATATTACAACCCAAGGGTGCTTTATTACGTGCTGTTATAGTAGAAATCAATAATTTAGATACTTGATAGTTGTTAGATTCTGAGAGACGACCGCTTACTTACCTATGTATTGAGTTCAGGGTTTTGCTTTTACAAGTTGCAGCAACAGTACATTTGGGAAGTTGAATAAAATGCATGTATTGTTGGATTAGCTTAAGTGATACTATTTCGTTTTCTAATAAGGTAGGAATAAAATTGTTTTGTATGTAAGTAATATAGCAGTAATTGATATTGAAACCTTCTATTATTATATTAAAATTGAGCTTTCGATTCAATTTTCTTTTTGTCTTTTAAGCATGCAAAATAATTATAGTTTACTTCATTTATGGCATGTAGAATGGAAAAGACATGCAGGTTGATCGATTAATCAAAAATAGTACACAAACTTTAGATACCTATATACAAGAAAGTATCTATTAATTCTTACTTAGTTCTCATTCTCACTAAGTTATAAATAAAACTATTTTTCGGATTTTTTCATCAATTTATGTTGATTTTTAGTTGCAAAAAAAAATCGCGAAATAATCGGAAAAGATAGTTTTTATTTAAAATGTCAAATATTCGCGAAAATCTAAGAAACTATTATATATTGTAAGTCAAAGAAAATTAAAAGAAGTCTAGCTTAGTAATAACGATTATTTCAATAAGATTTTCCAAAAAATATTTAATGTACAGATTCGACTTAGTTAGAATTTTACTATCTGTATAGATTAGAAGTCCGATATATAATATCACATATACGTGTATATACATATTATTATAATATAACAACAGTTGCAAAGCAAAAAAGATTACAGCAATAAAACACATGTTTATCTTACTACCAACCGTCGTATGATATACGTGATGCCGCGGGGATTATCACTGTCCAGTACACTAAGTCCGTGATCAATCACCAAGTTAAGGGTCATTTGTCTACAGCCAAAGTTGGTTAGTGGAAATGGAGAGCCGGCCATAATTTTGATTATATGAAATAAGTTTATCGATTAACGTATAGTAATCTTTTTATATTAATATAACTTATTGTTTTTTGGGCTTTTGGCTTATTTAATATTTACCTCAATATGAGTAGTTTCTGCTCTCAGTTCCGCTCACGTGGTACGTCGATTTCATAGGTAGTAGGTGTTAGAAGTAACTAGTATCAACACGTAGGCTACTTTTAATATTACATCTATCAAAAGTAGCCTATGTGTTAGCATATAAGCTACTTATTATCAACGTAGTACATACATTAAATTATCATAAAATTACACACAGCCGTAGTAAATAAAATATAGTCACAAACTTTTGTACTTACAATACTAGCAGAACTAATAGCTGTAATATTATGATGTGATTCATTTGAATGCTACCTTTAAATATTTTTATAGAGAATTTACGTTTGTATAAAAATATGGGCTTAAAATCGTCATGTAATCAAAGTTTTATGAATTATAGAGTGATCAATATTATTAATATATTTATATATTTAAAGAACGATGGCTATTTTATTTAAAATAAATGATTACAATCATCCATTATCATGTAAAATTCAATTTCCGATAACTCTCAGAATGAATAAAAGAAATAAAAGCTATTTGCATGATTCGACGTCCCTTATACAATATAGTTGTTTTCCGATAATAACATCATTTCTAACAATGACTCAGCCATCCTTATTTTCGTTAAGCGTTGAAGTAAACAAATCGCCTCTAAGTAATTTGTTCCATGCGCTCGGCTTAGAGCGACGTTGTCGGATATCATCAATGTAACTCATATCGAGTGGTTTCAATAGAGTTGATATTGTAAAGTTAAATACAAGAAAATAGGAGAAAGAATTTAAGAAAGTAGGTGATTTTTTTGATGTGAAACATCTAATTCGGCGGATTAAACTGGCTATTGACGTGCACATCGCCACGCGCCATCCTGTCCGTCCTGTCATGCATATTTTCTGTACATAAAAATTTCGATGTTTCACATCTGTCAGGCGTCCCGCGATGACTTGAATTGTTTTTTTTTCTTTCATTAAATAAGCTATGAGGTAAATGGTTTAGGGTGGGTTAGTACATAAAAAAATTTAAAAAAAAATGTTGAAAATATGAAAAAAATTGGCTTAAATAATTATTTTACGTGATTTTTAAGTAAATGTTTAATTTGTAAAGTTAAAATCTTATAATTTATTTTTTAGGCATTTTAGGTACACACTAAAAAAAATAAACAACACATTTACGTATAAACGTACTCCTGTTTGTTTTACGTACGTATTTTCTATACCCGACCATGCGTTGCTGAGACTCAGTCTGGATAAATCTAGTGGTGAGTTATAGCAAAATAGATAAAGTGAAAATATTCTTCTTACTGAAATATCCATGTGTACAAATTTTCGTAACGATCGGTTGAAAAGCGTATGAGGTGGCGTTGCCGACTTATGTATAGCAAAATACATAGCAAATATCTATATAATATTACTTACATTATTTTCCTACTTATACACTGAAAATTGAAATCAATCGTATTAAAGAAACTTTCGGAAATTCGCGTGTCTATAAAAAATAAACATTTACGTTTTGATTTATGTTGGAGATAAACGTACGTAATATGAAGTTCGCATGATTTCACTAAACATTTGCCCATTTTATACGCTCGAAGAATAAATAAACAATGAATTAATGTCACAGAGCCATAAGACTGTATTATATTTTTATCCTGTACATATAAAGAATGTCAAGATGTAGTGACGAGTTATAGTGTCGCTTAATTTTTCTGATTTTGTTTTAATATTAAAAAAAAAAACAATATTTTAGGAAAATATTTTACAGGTTAAAACCAGGTAAAAGATGGCCACATATTCGGTAAAAAGTAGAGAGGACATCGGACCCATATAGCATAAAGTCAGTATATATTTCTTTGCAATACTTACGAAATAAAATACATAAACCTCGTCTGTTCGTTAGCAATGTTTATTTCGTGTAATAAATATTTTATTATGTAAACGAAGTTAAGCTTTCAGTAACAAACATTCTTTTATCCAAGAATTCCGTCACAGAAATAAACGTAAATAAGCATCGTAATAAAATATACCCGGGAACGTCTTTTGCTATCTCTACATAATTAACTCATTTAAAAACTCGCCTTTAAAATGGAAATGGTCTTTTCTTCAAATATCGTGACAAATCTTGACTTTTATCCTCAAAAGTTTGATGAATCAGGCTTACATTCTCGCTTCTTGTCGATTTGAAATGCTAATGCCTTGAATTTCATTCCAGGTTACGATCTTCAGTTAATAGTTACATTTTGTAGCAGTGCAGCGGGCCGTCACTAGATTATTAATAAAGCCCGCTGGAGTCAGATCCTTGTGGAATATACTTCTGCCGCTATGAGAATTTATACGAGCACTTAGCAGATGAATGAAGATTCTTCAAACATTGTACTATGGCCGGCAGATATGAAAACTTATAGAAAAACCAGGAGCACTAATGTATTTTTAATGTTAAATTTAAGTTCGCAGTACCCCAAAGTCTTAATACTCCAAAGATTGTCAAAAAATCTATATACCCGTGCGATGAATGTGCATAAATTAAATAAAAGCTATTATGACTAATTGTAGCAATAGTAACCGTTGTTATTGTCTGACTAATGATATATAATATTATATTCTTCCCGTATATGATATTCTATTAACATATGATTATAATATGCCTAATATGCCTTATTTAATTATTGATTTGTTTTAATTTAATTGCGATATTTGTCAAAGAAGTTTTACTTCAATCACAAAGATAAAGGTTACACGCACCCATTTTTATTTTACATTTAAATTATCAAGTGGTTTTTGCGATAAATTATTCTTGTACATACATATGCATATGTACAAGATTCTTCAGAGCAACAGCTAGACTAAAAATATAGATTATTTTTCCCTCTAAAGTCGAGCTAATGTAAATATATAAATAAGATCCGTTGTAATAAATAACTGAAGATAAATCACCAAACTCCGTAGCTTTATCAATTTCAAACTAAACAATTGCCTCACCAATTAAGTTTTACATTATTGTTAAATATCGCCTTTCGTTAAGATCTTCTTTTGAATTATCTCCTGTATCCTCGAGATTTAAGGGTGATTTTTGATCATCAAGTCAAATTTTCGAGATAATTAATACGAATGATTCAACTTCATCGCTGTCCTTGCTATCTGATATGATACGGGTAAATGTTAACAGTCCAATTGAGTTTCTGATTAACAAGCCAATTTAAAATGATTTTTCCTTCTTTGTTATTGCAAATATATAATATTGATTCATCCAACATTGGATCCATATCACTGAAGCTAAAAAATATTTTTTATCTATTATTTCAAGCTTAAATTATAAATATGTCAACCATTGTTATTATTATTCAAATCAGAATGAAATATCTTTTCAAGTAATATTTCTAATTAACTTTAGAGTCAACAATTTCCTGTTTGTAACATGTAACATTTAGTGAACTTTAATATTTTCAAACGTTGCCAACAAAGCGACACAAACAAGCTTAGGTTGTTGAACAAAAGAACTTCACGTATCATTGACATTCCAATGCACTCGTGCTAAGTGCATTGAAGTAGATCCGTAGTTTTGCAATTCAAACTTGGGCTCGTATCAGTTATATAGACGAGCGGTTTGGCTGCTGCGTGGCTACCGGCATGGATAGTAACAAAACGTGAAGCTTTCTGATAGTTTTTAAGCTTTCACCCTAGTTTTTTATTTGGACATGTATTTAAATGTAAAATGTATAACTATACTAATATTATAAACAGGAAAGTTTTTTTGTGTGTTTGTTTGTACCAAATAAGCTCCGAAACTACTGAGCCAATTTAGATGTTTGGTAAGAAGATAGTTTAAGTCCTTGGAATGGAAAGGATAGTTTTTATTCCATAAATCAACCCTTAAGAGAGTGAAAATGTGGATGATAATTATGTATGGGGAAGCAACCTAGGGACGAACCCATCGAAACGAGAGTGAGTCGCTAGTGTTACATTTTTTTTTAATAATTCATTACTTTTAAAACAATACTATTATAAAATATGTTGAATATATAAATATGTTGGGACATTAACACACAACACCATCTAGTTCCATGATACGAGGCTTGTGTTATGGATTCCAGATATTTGATACACTACACATATATAACATTAAATATGATGTTCTCCCGACCGATTCCGGCCACGGCGGCCAATCTCATTGAGATTAGCCAACTGCGCAGGAGATATTATGGTGCACAAGTGTACGCGTAGACACAAGTGCACTCTCTATTCCTGTCACTCTCATATTCTGGTGGGACGACCACTCGACACGACCAGTGAGAGTTAAGGCGCAGGACCGATGGCTTTACGTGCTCTCCGAGGCACGGGGGTGAAACACCGCCAACTTCCCAACTCCGGGCTGTTACTGAGGCTTACTATACAGAAAGACTCAATAACTAAAAATGGCCGACCCGGGACTCGAACCCAGGACCTCCGGGTGTGCAGCCGTACTTGCTAGTCACTACACCACCGAGGCAGTTGAACATTAAATATATACATATTATAAATATAAACACCCATGACTAGAGTACAAACATTCATGCTCATCACACAAATGAATACCCCCAGAGACTCGAACCCGCGACCGCTGGCACAGCAAGTAGGATCACTACCAACTGAGCCAAACGTGTCGTCAATTTATACAAAAATATATTAAATTCTTAACTATTATATTGGAAACAATTTATAAAATTCTTATACAAATTTTTGAAATTGTAATACTAATACAAAACTTCTTTAGCGCATCTATTTTCGACCTACCATGGAACGGAAGCTGCAGATGAAAACTAGTCGAAGAGATAAAATGATATAAAATGTTATTTTCCACTCTCCTCTTTCACAAATCTATAATCTTTCTGATACACTAGGAGTAGTGAATATACATAACTGCATCGGTAGCGTAAAGCAACAGTTCTGTCGACTGAGTTCTCTAAGGCTTCATTTACGGGGTAGATACGTCTATCAAAAGTAGCTTAAGGTTTAATCAAAGATATTTGAAAGCATTAACAAAAAAATTGAATTGAATGGAATTAATCTAAGGTACACGCTACTATCATTCATAATATTACTAAAATTTGCTAGCCCGTTACAGCGTGAAGGAGTACATAGCGTGAAGATTCTTATTATAAGTCAGTCGTACAATAATAGATATATAGATGCGCAATAGGTAAAAATATCGTACCACATGCACATATGTACTCGTCATGGACGAATTGTGGTTAATTCGTTCATGGTACTCGTATACGATTACGTTCTCATTGTCAAATGAGTCAAAATATATGCCTTTGTTACTCTTAAATACAAAAACCATGTTTATATAAAAATCCCGCAAACCTTTATGGTTGTAAACGCCACAACAGCTACATGTTGTGGTGACACATTTATTTATTTATACATAATACAATTTAAATTAACCTTTTTTTCCTCTGTTTGTCAACAGATTTTCTTTTTTGTTTAGTAGCTATTGACGAGCTTTAGTGAGCTTTACATTCAACATTTTTGGAAATAGTTTTTTATATAGACAGGTAAATTCTATTCATAGATGTTTTCCTCAAATTTTCAATAATGAATATATATTAAATAAAACTATCTTTTCGAATTATTTCGCGGATTTATTTTGATTTTTGGTTCCCGACGTTTCGAATGCTTTACAGCATCCATGGTCTCGAGAGAGACTGAGGTGTTACATGTCTTAAAGGTATAGTTGTTACAGATAGCCTACCCACAATTAACAAAATAAAAATTTCAAAAATTACCTTAAAATATTTTTTAACTTTAAGCCTCAAATCCTGGCGAAAGAAAACCGATATCGCCCTAGAATGATTCGAGTAGCCATAGAAATTAAAAAAACATCCAAATTTCAATAGGGAAGATGGCTAGGTACTAGGTATAATATATATATAGTCGAAATACGACTACCCGGTGAACCTTAATAATATTGTGTAAGTAAGGTTTTGTATAACTATATAATATAACGGAGTGTAATTCGTTACAGCTAAGATTCACTTGTAGGCGAGCCTTTCTCTATTACGTGACCTACCTAGTACCTAGGTATATCTCACGACTTACGAAGACTAAATTGACAGTGAAACTGTCACGTCTGAGCATAACAGTATCTGTGGATGGAACTTTTTGCACTTCGAAACACGACTGACGTTAGTATCTACGCCAAATGGAGGTTTTATGTTTCCGTGGAAAAAGTGGGAACGAGTGGCTTTATAAAATCCTGCTTTACAAATGTTCAACTATTTGTTCGATATTCTTAATCCTTTAAACGAACTGAATCTATTTAGATTTGGGTCATGGAGATTTTAATTTAAGTGTATAATTGTAAAATAATAATATTTATATAATATAGAATCGACATTAAAAATCACCTAAGACGTCACTTACTAAAAACGCTTTGTTTTTTATTATTTTAAATTTTATATTTAAGACTAGCATTGCCCGTGGCTCCGCCCGCGTTCAGATGAACAAAAACCAAATTCTTAGGTTTTACATATTAGTATACTCTTACAATGCAGTTTTTGTGTTTTTCTCAGAAATGAGATATTTTCCTGTATATCCTATATGTTGACCCGGATAACCAGCTACCATCATACCAAATTTTATCAAAATCCCTCCAGTGGTTTTTTCGTGATGCGGTAACAGACAGACAGACAAAAATTCTAAAAACTATATATTCGGCCTCTGTATCGATAATAATGTTTATTTCAATAAGATTTTCCAAAAAATATTTAATGTACAGATTCGGCTTAGTTTCAATTTTATTATATGTATAGATATGCAAGTCGGGTTTAATTAGCAAAAATCTAATAAATCAAGTATTCTGAAGTAAGTCTGTAAATAACATTAAACACTCAATACTCTGCTTTGTGGACATGCACTGATATTGTAATATACATTGTCGTCTCAAGGAAATCGAACCCACACCTTAACAAGGTTTAACAATCATGCTAGAAGACTAAATATAACTCGCGAAGGAAAACATCGTGAGGGAAACCTGCATGTCTGAGAAAATATGGCAAGTTATCGAAACATACGTGAAGTCTGCTAGCCCAAATTTGGCAAGCGTGGTGGACTATGGCGTCATCCCCCTCACATTAAGGGAACATTAAGACCCGTGCCCAGCAGTGGGACATTAAATAAAGTAAAACACAATAATTATAAATAAAGTAATAGAATTATGCCTAGCACTTTCAGAACACTGCTTTAAATGAGCATAGTTTTAATTAACGATACCGTTCGATTTATATTCTGAGGCGAATAGCTACAAACAGATTCATTGCTTCCTACTAATTAAGACTCGAGGTAGCTAGATTCAGTGAACTCGGAGTTAGTAGACTAAAATAATTTCGACCACGTATAGACACTATCAGCTTGTGACGCATAATTTAATTTGCTTAGACTTAGATATCGATGTTGGAAAACTTTTTTATCGATCGACGACGTTAGTGTTATTGGTATTGTTTTATAAGATTTTTAAATAAACTTACTATAGATGTCCTGAAGTCTTCAGCTTTTGCGCTCATATTATTTTATATTAGCAAATACGATACTATTAAAATAAATTCATATAAACCATACTAATATTATAAATGTGAAAGTGAGATTGTTTGTTTGTTTTCTGTTCGTTTGTGTGTCCTTCTTTCTCGTCGATATGGAATGATGGATCGGTGTGATTTTTTGACACAGGCTACTTTTTACCAAGGGATTTTAGCTCATTCCCACGGGAAAAGACGTTATAATACAACTCAAAAAAAATTTTATGATTAAAATTACTTGAAATTTGGTATTAATGCTCTAAATAATTGTTTTAGCATTTTTTGATAAAATAGGGAATGAAATTTTGTATGAAATCGATCTTTTAAGTTTTTTTTGTAGTTTTAGAGCAAGCGAAGCCGCGGGATCTGCTAGTAAGTATACAAATTCCAAAGAAAACTTCATACAAGATTTTAACATTAAGAAATGACTAAAACAGCGTCCCAAATAATCTGTCATAAGGGACCAATTATTTTTATAAAGTTACAGCAGAATATGTTAGACCAAGAGAATATGGTATAAATGTTAACATTTATTTGTCCATGGAGGAATATAAATATGTTGGGACAATAACACACAGCACCATCTAGTTCCACGGTAAGCTACGAGACCTGTGTTATGGATACCAGATAGTTGATACACTACACATATAACTTTAAATACATACGTATTATAAATATAAACACCCATCACTGGAGTACAAACAATCGTGCTCATCACACAAATGAATACGCGCAGCGGGACTCGAACCCTCGACTGCTGGCACAGCAAACAGGGTCACTACAAACTGAGCCAAGATTGTCGTCAATATCACAAGTTAATTTTATGATTAGGGTTCTCGTCAGTTTTCTTTATTTACACCGTACATTTTTGCGGTATAAAAAGTAGTCTATGTGCTATTCCAGACTATAGTCTACCTCTGTGCTAAATTTCATCCAAATCTGTTCAGCCGTTCTGGCGTGATTGAGTAACAAACATCCATCCAAACATCCAAACATTTAAACTTTTACATTTATAAAATCAATAAATCTTACTAGATTT
Organism: Brenthis daphne; assembly: GCA_947093115.1. NCBI lineage: Eukaryota > Metazoa > Arthropoda > Insecta > Lepidoptera > Nymphalidae > Brenthis > Brenthis daphne. The sequence goes on from OX352481.1 coordinate 18,382,479, forward strand.
TAACTCCAACTAGCTATTGACCTGGCTATGTAATGTTAAAGTCGAAATTAAGGTTAAAAGTAGAACTACTTTTATGTAACATTTTCCACATTATATAAAACTAACTACCAAAAAAAACAGAATGACAAACAATAAATCTATATCTATATATAATTTGTACTAAAACCACTTAAGTAGATACCTCCAATAGTTACCCAAAGTGAATGGCACTAATTCTGAATGGGAACAACGCGGCTGTTCCAAGTTACGATCCATTTATTGGCCGCAGTCGGCCGCCATTTGACAAATTGATTCACATCTTGTAGTTATTAGCATTGGATCGGTTACATGGACGTAAGTGCGGTATAATTTTCGTTCATTTGATTGAATTATTATATTGAACTGGTTATATGCCTGAAGAAAATATGAAATTACACTGCTTTTTTTCTGATACTACGAAGGGACTTACTGGATCTACATTTCTTATACAAAAGTACCTATTAATAGCGTTTATGACAACCCGTTTCTAGTGTCTATGTTTAATTTTAGAATCCCTAGATGCCCACGTAAGCCCATGAACTTATATGAAAAGCCTTCTCGTAGAACTATTTTGGGGAACAATTCACCCGTGTCGCGATTATGTAAAATTATAAACGATTAAAATGCTTGGACCTTTTCAGAGACTCGCTGCCAAAGTTTCGCAAAGATGTAAAAAAAATATTCTAAATAAATAATTAATATTCTTGATTTGTTAAGTATATCTCGATTTATTTGGAAGATTTGTTTATTGGTAATTTATTTGTTTTATTTAATTTCTTTAGATCATAGAATTGTTGTTTTTGTATAAATTATATTATAAATCACGCCTATTTTCGCATGCGGTATTCACCTTAAAAGGTAATGCATTTAGCAATAAGAACTTTGTAACATAACATATTTTTTTTACTGTAATAATATAATTATCACTGGTGAATCTTAATAAATAAATAAAAATAAAAAATAAAATAGATACCCTATCGATAAAAATAGATACGCTTTGCTCATACTTCAGTCATAAGTTAGAATATTCCTTTAGTTCAAAATGGTTTAGTTTATAAACATCAAAGGCTTTAGCCTCTATCCTTCCATTTCGAGATTAAAAACTTATTATCTATCAAGGACTTTCTATTTCTTTTATTAAATACTAGCGTCTCACCGTCACTTCGCTCGGGTTCGCCTTTAGGAAAACAACAACAAACCTATCCCACGGGAACAGTACACTTTTCCAAGATAAAAAACCTATGTGTTATTCCAAACTATAATCTATCTCTGTGCCAAATTTTATCCAGATACGCTCAGCCGTTCTGGCGTGAAAGAGTAACAAACATACTCACAAACTTTCACATTTCTAATATTAAAATACGGATAATACGGATTAAAACATATCAAAAATTACATACAGATTGTCGGTATAATATTAGCTGCTTATAAAAATGTTTAAAATATGATGCTGAAATGTTCTTTATTTCAAAAACATCTCTTACTAATTAGGTGTAATCATTTTTGTAGGTCGAGAAAATTTCAGGAACATAAAGCTCAATTTTGTAATTACTTTCAGTTATAAGACTTCTTGTGTTTTTCTTTTAATATTTTTTACGTTTATTTGATGTGAAATATGTTTAGTATTATTGAAAGGAAAATATATAAAAATATAAAGATGAAAGTAAATTGTTCAATTTCAAATTCTGGTAAACGTTTTCTTAATTTTTTTATTTTAAAATAAATAAATAATAAATATGGGACATTAACACACAGCGCCATCTAGTTCCATGGTAAACTATAGTTAATACAAATATGTAAAATATAGTTGATACACTACACATATATAACTTTAAATACATACATATTATATAAGTATAAACACCCATGATTGGAGTATAAACATTGGTGCACATCACACAAATGAAAACCCCCAGCGAGACTCGATCCCGCGACCGCTGGCACAGCATGTAGGATCACTACAAACTGAGCCAAACTTGTCATAATATTTTGTGTACGTGATGCGAAATTAAATAATAATAAGGGCAAAAATAATAAGGATTTGTGCTTCATTTCATTACATAAAGTGGTTTTCGTCTTAAAAGGCTACTATAAACAGTGGCGAATTTCAGGCAAATTAGTAATTAAGGTTTTCTAGGTCCTATCTGTCTTGGTAGTACAGATTTTATTTAGAGTAGAAGAAATTTCTATGTAACATAAAGTACTTGTCTCCATTTTTGTTTAAAGCTTTTTAGTAGCCTTCAAATACCTAGTACAAGATGAATCTAAAATTATTTTATTTACTTAAGAATAAAACTTTCTCTGTATACACTTGTGGGAAAGCTGAAAGAATAGTTTTGTAAAAATATAAAATATATTATAATAATAATTGAAGACAGGTTTGGCTCAGTTTGTGGTTACTCTACTTGCTATGCCAGCGGTCCCGGGTTCGAGTCCCGCTGGGGGCAATCATTTATGTGATGAGCACGAGTGTTTGTACTCGTCATGGGTGTTTAAGTTTATAATATGTATGTATTTAATATTATATATGTGTAGCGTATCAACTATCTGGTATCCATAACACAAGCCTCGTAGCTTACCATGGGACTAGACGGTGCTGTGTGTAAATGTCCCAACATATTTTATATTTATTTTAATTAAACGAAAATCAAAATAACGTAAACAAAGTAGTAAGAACGTAAAATATGGTAAATGTGTATGGCATTAAAACGTAAGAGGGTATAAGCTAACAGTTTATTACTTGTGTCAGCATTATGTAAAATTGGGGTTGTTTCCCTTAAAATAAAAACAAGATAAATTCATTTTTATGTACCTTACCTACAGAACCATGTTTATAGATTATGATATGTGAGAGTTATTTGTTTGTTTTCCTTTGTTTATATATAAGTAACAAACTTATGTAATATTATACTTACATATATATATAATTATGATATCAGGATTAATATTAACTTTAGGAAAATTAAATAAAAATGATTGTAGTTTAACCAAATTAATACGATTTTGATCAACCCTTTTTTAGACATTTTTACTAGTAGTCACTCATTGATGAGCTCCACTATATTTTCCCAATAAAATAATTGCATTGTCATCAGGTTTTCATATACAAAGCAAAAATAAGAAAAATTTAATACATTAATTATAAGTTCTTTCACCAGTTCCCCTTAGAACTAAAACGATTAGTTTTCGAGCTTTATGATAGAGCTTTTGACTATATGTTTTCTATACTATAATATAAAATATATACTTTAACTTTCACTATACTTTTTCCTCTACTTAACCCTTCATAAAGCGCAAGCCTATGTGGGTATTCCCTTGCCTGTTATGATTATGTATACATTTACACTTTCCTTTCCGTATTCTTTAGACGTAAGAAAAGCTACTAGTTGTAGCTAGTATATAAATATTTCTATCTGTTTTCGAGGCAATGACAGCAATAGAATTTCCAAAACAATAAAACCTAACATGTCCCAAAGTCAGAATTCAAAGTTCAATTTTCTATTGAATTCAGATATGCTTTTTATGAGCTAAAATTTACATGGCAATTTGACGTTGATATATTATTAACTGATATGTAATAAAATTAAACGTCGTCGTTTCTAACCGATACCGCTTATACCTGCCTTAATTATTTTAGGTACGCTCCAGTAACTCCCGAGTTCGTTGGGACTAGATTCTGTAATAGATACTTGAGATACAAATTAATTGGCACCAATGAATTACGGTCTTGAATGAAGTATTTAAGAAATTGAGTGATTTTAATCTGATTTTTAGGGTTCTATACTTCAAAAGGAAAAAAAGGAACCTTTATAGGATCACGTTGTTGTCAGTCTGTCTGTCTGTCAAGGTCTTTTTTCTCAGAAACGTGTGGAGGTATCAAGTTGAAATTATTATTAAATACTCAAGTTAACAATTCCTTGGAGCTGTGAAAAGTTTAAACTTCTAAGTCAACGCAATCAAAAGATACGGTCGTATTTTGACACTCGTAAGGAAATCAAAACCTATAGGATATTTCCGGTTGACCTAGAATCACGAAGCAATGTTTAATAGTACAAGTAAAGGAGAAAATCCGAAAGATGTGCAGTTACAATTTTTTGCTACTATAAACTTATTTTAATCTTTAATGCGACGGAGCGCAGATTTTTTTAATTTAATCATAGATCGCTTGTAGATAATGGTATTATATTATAATATATACACACTACTTCGGTGTGTCTGCTGTGGAGTACATATTAACCATACAGATTACATTCATTCCATCATTCATTCACCATGCTATTGTCTTTAGCAAGTTTATAACAATACATAATATATGGTAGTTTACAATGCCTCGAGTTATATTAAGTACACTATCAAGCTATATACAAAACAGTTAATGCATTTTTATTTTGTAAAGTTTTGTGAATGAATGTGCTTGTTACTTCTCCATTTTATAAGTACTCAAATAATGTGAGTGACATTTGAAAATTATATCTTTTATCATCATACCGACCAAATAAGCAAATCTGCCTGTAAAAGTAGTGATTGTATATTTTAAATTTTAGAATTAAGAAAGAAATATACAAAAATATATATAACTAGCGACTCCCCATAAACTTTCATACCCATTTTCTTCTACCTTACCTTCTTAAGGGATGATTTCCGGGATAAAAACTATCCTACGTCCTTCCCGGTGCTTAAACTATCTTCTTACCAAATTTCATCTAAATCGGTTTAGTATATCCAGAGATTACTCCCTACAACCTTTCAAACTCACAAACTAACAAACATTACCTTATTATAATATTAGTAATAATAGATAACAACGTCACTAAATCATTTAAATGGTATATTGAATATTTTACTTGATATTTCAAATTATCTAGATGCATTGACGAAAGCAAATGGTATAGATCAACATTTTATCAACGTTAAAAAGACTTAACTTACAAACAAAACAAATTAATAGTTTTTTTTTAATTTGTGACAGTCCACTGAATCACGAATCAATTGAAACGACTGTATGGATATCACTCCCTTACATACTTTTGCTATGGTTTAGCTAATTTCCAGTAAAAGTATCATTAAAATGATTAGGTCTTTCTTCTTTTATCGTTTTTCGCCTCCCCAGAATTAAATATACTCTATGTCTCTCCTGAACTCTCCAATCAACATAAAAGTTAGTACAAACAGACAACATTTTTATATTAATAGTTTGATTCCCTATATAGTGCAAACAACTAAAGAAGCTTAATATGATTATTATAACATATTACTTTAATATTATTACTATACTTATTTATAAGGACAAATATATAAGTAGATCTTTTAAAAAGCTTACACAAATGTATTTCTAACAGAATATACGTGAAGTAGCTCTCTTATATTAATCAAAAAGCATTCAAACGATCGACAAAATATACCGTACCAATGAAATATTTTACGAGCAACATAAATAAATTCGAGACCACATCCATATTTGTGTATGTGTATTCAGCCCTTTTTATCGTCCCACTGCTGGGCACGGGCCTCCCTTCAGTACGAGGGGAATCAGGCCATAGTCCACCACGCTGGCCAAGTGCGAGTTGGCGGACTTCACATGTCTTTCGAAAACTTGCTAAGTTCTCTCAGACATGCAGGTTTCCTCACGATGTTTTCCTTCACCATAAGGCAAGTGGTAATCATGTTAGAAATGATTCGCACATGAAAATATCAGAGGTGCGAGACCCGGGATTTGAACTTGCTTCACTCGGTTCCCTAAGCGATCGCGTTACCACTGGGCTACCACTGCTACCACATCCATATAATCATTCCCTAAATCCATTTACCTGGCTTAAAAACAAATAATTGCACCCTCCACGTAGAATTGCTGATTGCTTATTAGTGCTTATACGAGACCTATTAATTACTTTAGTGCCGCTTCCATTGTGACGTGGAAACATTTTGTATTGAATTTCATTTATTTTTCAACGATGCGTCAAATAAAAAGGATAAGGATTATTGAGAAATGAAGAGCTTTTATAGTAGTTTTTGTAGTATTATTATTTATTTGGCTAATGGCTTTGTTGTTTTACTATTAATTACATTTAATTTGGGTAGAGCTTTGTCATAATTCAGCCCTTTTAAAGGTATTTTTATGTTTTTTTCAGTTATGCGTTTTTCCTCACCATGTTTTCCTTCACCATGAGATGAGTAGTGATCATGTTGAAAATGATTCGCGCATGAAAATATCAGAGGTGCAAGACCCAGGTTTGAATCTATAACTTTTTTCAAGCGCGTTATTACAGCGGTAGTAGATTTAAGTAGAAGTATATATAGTAAAATAATTCATGGTAAAATAAGGTTAGGTTATATATTAATTATGAAAATTATATGCCATTGTTGCTAATTAAATATTTTAAATTAAAATATATTTTCAGACTTTTTAGTGGATTTATTTTGATTTTTGGTTCCCGCTGTTTCGAATGCTTTACAGCAACCATGATCACGGGAGACACGGGATAGTCTCCGAGAAAAAATCCGAAGAGATAGTTTTATTTAAAATGTCAAATATTTGCCTTAATCTAAAAAATGTATTTAAATATTATTAAAAACGTTACAGTAAAAAAATAGCATTAGGTATTCGCATTTTTCCATGAAGGTTGTCGTGATCGTAACATTTGGCGCTCTCTTATCGCTACAACGACTAAATGAGCCTTAAACATAAATCAGCGCACAACTTTCTAATTATACCTTCGATTGTTCACTTAAACTTCATTGAAGTACATTTTATAAGTACTTATTCAAAACTTACGCTGTAGTAAAGAACAAATTTCTAGATTTATTTAAAGAGAAAAAGATTTCTTGAAAAGATTCCTCCTGTATACGATATAATTATCGAACTTTTATTATTTAGTTTATTTTTAATTTATACGTCATAAAAGGGGGTTCTTGGATAATGGCTGTCCAAATGAAATTACAAAATCTTGTAATATGGCAGGGAATATTTGTTAAAGTTAAAACCTTTGACCTAAGGTGACTGGTAAGTACAACCATTGATCTGGAGGTCCTGGGTTCTAATCTCTAATTGGGCCAAGAGTACTTGTTAGGTTTCTCTATAATGAAATATTCAGTAGAGTGCCTTTTCTACAAGTGAAGCCATCGACCCTGAGAATGACCACTAAGAGGAAGAGTTTGAGAGTTAAAAGAATAGAGAGTGAACTTGTGTTTGCGCACACACTTGTGCACTATAATATCTACGGTGCAAATACTTCATCTCAGTGAGATTACCCGCTTGACTGAAATTAGTCTGGAATGTTCTATTATAATCATTTTTATAACATTACTAGCGACTCACTCTTGCTTCGCGTTCGTCCCTAGGTAAGTTTTTTTTTGAGCGGAACCCTAATTCTTTTTCTAAAATAAAAGTAGCCTATGTTACTCCCTATAACATCAGCTATCTTCCAGTGAAAGTCCCGTCAAAATCAGTTCAGCCGTTTCAGAGATTATCCGGAACAAACAGAGAGGCAGATAGACAGACAAAATTAAAAAAAAATGTGTTTTTCTTATAAGTACCGTATATAATTTCATATGCATTTAGTAAAACGCTGTTATTTTGACATTACAAACAGACACTTCAATTTTATTTATCTGTATAGACTAGAAAAACCCGCGGCTACGCCCATGTTTAATCTACAAAAAAAACTATTTGGCTTTATATTATGTATTTATATAAATATGTAGAATAATAAAATCGCGATTAAAAAATTGGGAGTGAGGGTAGGAGGATGAAAAATACTTTAAAACCTTTTTTATAGCTACCAAATATACAAAAAAAAATCATTTAAATCGGTCGAGCCGTTTCGGAGGAGTGCGTGCACAAATACCTTGACACGAGATATTAATATATTAGATTATTATTAAGAAACTTAATAAGAACATATTTACTACAGCAAAACCAAGATGAGGAACTCAAGTCTAATTCTCATTAATATCTCTAATTGGTGTAACTTCCCAACATCTATTCGGAAACTTAGCAAGGTACCGACCACTAACCAAATTGCCATTCAATTTCAATATAACGTATTATTGTAGCTTTCGACCGCAAAATGCAGCTCATGAGCCAAATAGCTAGTGGATTATTATGTAATAGAGTTCATTTCATGTGATATTATTTACTTTACAAAATTATGTACTTTCGCATATTGCATTGGTGGTGGCAGGTTCGATGTTCGTAGAAGGCTGATTCCAAATCTATAGTACATATAATAAAAATGTAACTAAGCCGAATCTGTACATTAAATATTTTTTGTAAAATCTTATTGAAATAAACATTATTATCGATACAGAGGCCGAATCTATAGTTTTGAGAATTTTTGTCTGTCTGTCTGTTACCGCATCACAAAAAAACCACTGGAGGGATTTTGATTAAATTTGGTATGATGGTAGCTGGTTATCCGGGTCAACATATAGGATACTTTTTACCGCGAAAAAAAATCTGATTTCTGAGAAAAAATACAAAAACTGCAATGTAAGAGTATACTAATATTATGTAAAACCTAAGAATTTGGTTTTTGGTCACCTGAACGCGGCGGAGCCGCGGGAAATGCTAGTACTAAATAATAATCTGATTAGAACACAGTACTTCATAGGATTTTGATCATCTCTCTCTCTCTCTCTCTCTCTCTCTCTCTCTCTCTATCTCTCGATGCCAGGAAGGGAATCTAGGAAAAAGTGAAGACTTATCACTATCCTACGTAATTTACAACCCATCACTTATTTAACCTGTATTAAATTGAATGTATATTCGTAGCTCAAGAAGGCCAGATATTTCTCACGATAAAAAAATAGGATAAAAGTATGTGTCACAATAAAATAGGAAAGCACGTTAACCTATAAACATTTAATATTATATTTCAGCAAATCCGGGGCAAAAAGAGCGACATGTCGTCATAATGCCGGCGTAGTACAATATGCCCGACGCAAACGGCCGGCGTAATCGCCCGTCGAATGCAATAAATACTTTTATTATGGGACTTCGAGCTATTTTTACCGCTCTAAAGGTATTGTTGCTTCATCGAAGGTTATAATGGAAGTATTTACATTGTCACATCATACAAAAATGGTGAATTCAAAATTTAATCTTTTGTTGAAATTATTATAATAGGTATATTTACTATTTTATATTATTACATTTTAACACTATTTCTTACTTCCATGACCTGGAAGAAGAACTTTCATAATGTACAATAAAGAATATTAGTAAATAAATAAATAAACATATATTTATATGTTGGGACATGTACACACTGAAGTACATTCGTGCTCATCACACTAATGAATGCCCCCAGAGGAATTCGAACCTGAGGCCGTCGGCACAGCAAGTAGGGTCACTACAAACTGAGCCAAACGAGTCATCAAAACAAACTCTATATCTTTTTATTAGTATAGATAAACCTAGTGCTTCTAAAATTTAAACATATAGCTCCACAGATTTGCTATCGAGAATTTACTTAGACATTTACTCGAACAAAGACTTAAAGTCACTTCTCTTATATCTTTTATTTCGCCCCAAGCCATAATTAATAGTAGTACCAATTAACCCTACCAGTTAATCACAAGCCCGCGAGTAACGAATGTTCCTTGTTAATTTCACACAGGACAAATAAGGAGTCGACATGTTCGTCTCTGGATAGTAATCAGTAATCTTGGTTTGTTTCTACCTTGTTTTAATGAAGGTGAAGTCGTTTTTAAAAAATCTGATTTTAAATTAAATTATCTTTACTGGAAATTGATATAGAAACCTTTAAGGAGTTTATTTCTTCTGTTATGCGATATCTACAATATGGCTTTAGAAAAGTTAATATTTTCCACTTAGAATAATTTTTAGATTTTTTTGCTTAAAACTTAAATATACTTACAAATACGAGTAATAAAGCTAAAGCACGTCGCCTTAGTGCTTATTTTGTTTAAATTACTAATACGTCCTGTACTTTATTACATTACATATTATTTTATTATTATGACATTAGACAGTTTTCTGTATTCTAAAAACAAAGGTTTATTTCTAAGATATTATACGTACGAGTATATAGATAAAATAAATCTTTTTGGATTTTTATACGGATAGAATTGATATTCAAAAGTCAACAAATCTGTTTTAAAAACTTTTTCGGTAAATTGATCGTTTGGACAAACACGCACCGAGACGATGATTAGTCTTAATTATAATTACTATATACTATACTAGCGACTCACCCTCGCTTCGCTCGGTTTCGTCTTTAGCCTAATTACCCTCACAAATTTTCATCCCCATTTTCCCCCCTTACGATTGATGATGATTTCCGGGATAAAAAATCCTATGTCCTTTCCAGGGTCTCAAACTATCTTCTTTCCAAATTTCATCTAAATCGGTTTAGTAGAACCAGATATTACCGCCTACAACGTCACAAACTCATAACCTCACAAGCTCACAAACTTTACCTCTTTATAATATTAGTATAGATATATAATATGATTTTTTTATATATTCATTCATACATCCATATTGACAAATAAAACTTCAATGTGCTGCTGAAATTTATAGTTTTATAGTGTATTAATCTATTAATAAGAAATTAACAATATAATAAAAACCTATAATTACATTATATAAAATAAAATATTACCTGAAGTTTATAAAAACGACATTTAAAGTTTATTCATCCAATAGTTTTTACTTTTAAAATAACTCTGATTAACGACAAATAAACTAAAATAAATAATACAATATGACCTACTTCGATCATAAAAAAAAATAATTAAAGGAGGTATACTCTCGTATACTATTTTTTACATATATTATTTATCTAAATCAGAGAAAAAATTCGAAGATAATAAGTAGATAACCAAAAATGCATACCAACTTCGTTGAAAGCTATGTACATGCAATTCTGGCCATGAGAGAGTCGTATGCAGTCAATGGAGCCTACCAATTGGACTGACAAATGGTGCGGTGGCTGACGCTCGTTTGCTTCCCATATGCCTTATTTTCCTACAACGCCAAAGCCATGTCGTTTGAACTACAGTATATATCTTCCGCTTGTAATTGACACAGTAAACGAACCTTTTTGAAATTCTCGCTGATGAGTGACATTTTGCACCTCTATTTTCTAACTAGAAATGCTACGGTTGTCGATTTTGTTTGAACCAACTGCGGTAGAAACAGGATATAGTTTTTTTTTTTATAAATAGGTAATTTTTGTCTATATGAATATAAATTTCTCAAGTCCCTATTTAGTCAAAATTTAATGAACCATTATGCTATTTCGTGTAATCCTCGGGCAGTTTTTGTATCTGGGAATATAATAAAGTATGAATAAATGAGATCTTTAAGTTAAGTAGCAGTAAAATATATTAGTGTGCCTACTATATCGGAAAGTTATAAGTCAATCAAGTTTACTGACTGACTGATTTTAATTAAATGATAATATCAACCGACACTTTATCTCTATATTGGCACTTGAATGCTAGAATTAAGGACTTATTATTTATTCGCAGTTGCCAACATAACAAAAACGTGTTTATTTACAAAATCATACAACTTCACTCGCGCAAAGCTTCATGAAAGTTTTTAAAATAAATTTAAATACGAGGGGGGTCTGGTCATAATCCAACACGCTGGCCAAGTGAAGGCTGGCGGACTTTACACGTCTTTCGAAAACTTGCTAGGTTCTCTCAGACATGTACGAGTAGGTTTTCTTTACGATGTTTTTCTTCACCGTAAGACAAGTGATATTCATGATGAAAAAAACTCGCAAATGAAAATATCAGAGGCACTAGACCCGGGATTTGATCCCGCTTCACTCAGATTCCTAAGCGAGCACGTTACCCCTGGGCTACCACTACCTATATTAAATAGGTTTACTAACAATCAAAATACATTAGTTATCTAACCAAGATGCAAATCACAATTGACATGAAAAAAACAAAGTAAGCAAAGTGTAAAAAATCTCTAACACGGCTCCTATACTCATTCATTGCGTCACTGGCACGGATAAATTGGCGGATTGACTAACGATGCGGGGAGACACTCGTTTACCTCGTGAGTCGTGTGTTTGTTTCCGATGTAGTGTCGACTATAACTTGACTTAGCATGCTACATTACATTATTTCTAAAATCTAATCGAACTACTATTAAAAACGGACTGTCTGTGTATTTGTGTGTGCGTGTATGTAATTTTACGTGTACGTGTATGTGATTGTATGTGTGTGTGTGTGTGTATATGTGTTTTGTGTGTTTGGTTAAACCATGTTCTGCACCTATGTACTTATGTACAGAACATGGTTTACGACTGCAAAAAAGGGTTATTTTTACTAAAAACTTTAATTTAGTTAGTTATCTAGACGCGTCTGAAAAATAGAAAACTGAAATTTTAAAAAAGTTTTAGTTATGATATTTCAATAAATATCCGGAGCAAAAACTTTATTTAAGAAAAAAACTTACTTATTTAAACAAAGTGGAGGACGCTCACACCTTCACAATTCAATAGAGAATGTACAGGACATAGTGTAGTTATAACAAACAGACAGTCCATTATTGATACTTAGAAGAACAAAAGCGTATGATGAAAAGGAAGGCACATAAAGCAAGCCGAAATGAACTCCATTATATTTAAGATACCAAGAATTGCGTATTTCCCACCAAGAAACGAAACACGGGCAAGCTTTACTTACGAGTATCCGGACGTCATCCATGACTGCATTTACAAACACGTATTAAAAGGATGAATAAAGAAATTTACACCTTAACCCAAAGGAATAAGGTTCTAAATAATATATAAGGTATTTCGCAGATTACAGTTTCACGCTCCATTGCGTTTGGCAAGTGTCACTGGATGACAACACACCGTTATTACTGAATGCGTGGGTCTCAATACTCGTGCATCGTTAAGGCTATTCCGGTGGGGAACTTATATCAATACTGTAACATAACTACTGTTGGTGCTGCGTTTCGCATAAATCATATGTCGCTTAATTTTGGAAACGTTTAAGTCAATATTTGGTTAAGTTTTTAAGTTTCGCAAAAATTGATTATGTTCTGTGGTCGTAGCGCGTTTAACATCAGTAAATGTATATTTCACTTCATAAAAACAAATATTAGAAAGATTTGTCTAATATCGAGATCGTGGGTTCGATATTTGCCTAGTACACAATAATAATAATAATTAAGCCTTTTTTTATTTTTTTTATTTCCTTAATGAAGTACGTAGTACACAACAGTCATGGTAAAATGCCAAATAGATGCCAAACGCTCTTGTAAAGTGTCTGTCAAATATTCTAGCCGATTAATCTCAGGTATCCAGGTTGAAATTTTAAATTTTTCTTTTTACTTACAAAGCATCAACAGATATTAAACTGCTAAAATAATATTATAATAATTTGCCTTATAGATTAGCTATTACGAGTTTCTATCTGTAGTAAAAGTGTACCTACCACTGACAAGTGTTAGTAAAAAGAAAGTTACATTCTTACGAGATTTTAATTCATATCTCTGAATTTAAAGTCTGTAATATTAGTATAATCTAAAATAACGAATAAAAGCCTTAACCTAATTTCATTATAATCTATACATAGGTATAATAAAATTCTAACTGAGTCGAATTTGTACATGAAATATTTTTTGGAAAATCTTATTGAAATAGTCATTATTATCGATCAATACAGAGGCCGAATCTATAGTTTTTAGAATTTTTGTCTGTCTGTCTGGGAACGCATCACGAGAAAACCACTGGACAGTTTTAGATTAAATTTAATATGATGACAGCTGGCTATCCGGGTCAACATAAAGGATACTTTTTACTGCGGGAAGATGTCTCATCTCTGAGAAATCTATACGCACCAAGTGGACGAACCCGAGCAGAGCGAGGGTGAGCCGCTAGTATATAAATATAATTTATCATCCGGCCTATGGATTAAGGAAGATCTTATTTCGGATCTTATACAATACAATATTAATCTCAAGCTTTAATATAAGTTATTAAAATAAGAAAAGCTGAGAAAATTAAAAGACCGTTCTAGATAATTCATTGTTCGATGACAATATCCAAGGTGTAAGGTCTCCGTTACAGAAACGCAGTTAGGTTTTAAGCTTTATATTACTTTGAAAAGGAATATTATTATGTTCGAAGTAAATGTAAAACTAAGAATATAATCTACATTATATTAATTTGGTATTTATGATTTACACTAAATTCAATCGAACACTCGGACAAAGTTTAAAGTATTTTTTAAAAAGCGAAGTTTTGAATAGTTATTTAATATAAAAATAAAATGTTTGCTAATTTTAGTCGCTAAAATCCTAATTTTTAAATTATAAATAAAACTTAATGATATCTCTTTTAAATCAAAAAAATACTTCTGTTATATATTAATAATATTATATTTACATAATACCAAGGCCTATAAAATACTTGAAAACAAAAACCTACTAAATAATATCCAAACAACTGAAATAATTATAACGAAAATTTCATAGTGTTCAGATAAGAGTGTCACCGGCCATTTTTATTATCGTAGCACGCTAACAAAATCCTCTACAGTATAGATGACTGTAAATACATATTAAAATAATATTTACTCACCTAAAAATGCTTTCGTAGCCAAAAATCTAAAAAACAATCTTATATATAATTATTAAAAAAAAATCTGATATGCACTGAATTTCAGAAACGCTTATTAGATATGTCATACAATTTTCATCACTCGAGAAAATTGATATTTTATCAATTAATTTTACTTGTTATTTTATTAAATAAATATTAATTTAAAAATATTGGAGGTCAATTTTATGTTCCTTCTAAGTGATATCGATTTGAAACTTTGTAAGTAACTGTATAGTATATTATTATAAATATCTATACATTGTAATGCGGGAACTTAATGAGACAACTGTTTGGCTCTAAGGTTCGTTTAATACTCTCATAATAATAACATGTCGTACAATATATAGATATCGGGGAGGCTTATGCACATACACACTACAACATAAATAGGCAAAGACCAAACAGTTCAATACCTTTTCTCCTCTGTTTGTCAACCGATTTCTTATTTTTGTTTATTTAATAGCTATTGACGAGCTTTGTGTTGGCAATAAAAATATTTAGAAACCGTTTCTCTTATATAGTATACAAGTAGATAAATTCTTTTCATATATATTTTCCTCAAATTTTCAATAATAATTATGGTTGAATTTGACCACTGGACGAACACCAAAATACTTCATAGAAGTTAAATTGACAATATGGCTAGAAAGTGGATAGCGACTTCTTTTTATGGCCACTTGTAAAAAAATGAAACTGTTTACATTTATCTGGTTTTGACATCTATCGGCACTCGGAATATCAGCGTTAATACGTCACGTGACCATGTCGATGACGACTTACATAAATTTACTTCCAATTCAAACCCGCCTATCTATAGGAAGGTTTCACTTCAAAAACTATCACTGAGTTTCTTTCAGAAGTACTTCTCGGCAGTAAGACATTTTCTTAAACTGTTAGTACAGTTTTTTTTACAAATAATAATGTATTTCTGAAATACCAATCTATACTAATATTAAATAGCGAAAAGATTTCATTTTCTGTTTGTTTGTTTGTACCGAATAGGCTCCGAAACTACAAAACCGATTTAGATAAAATTTGGTAACCATATAGTTTTAGATCGTAGAAAGGACATAAGATGGTTTTTGTCCCGGAATTTATCTCTTAAGGGGTGAAAATGGCGATGAAATTTTGTATAGAGAATCAACCTAGGGACGAACACAGGCGAAGCGATTGCTAGTCGCTAATATTAAATAAAGAATTTTAAATATGAATTCGAACTATTAAGTACAATAAAGATGTAGCGTTTAGTTATAATAGGTGTATATATAAAAAAAAACCTGGCTGAAATTATTTTTCGTTTAAGAAAATGGCCATATTGAATAGTTGTGGTCGACATAGAAATATACATATGGACAAAACTTAGAACATTAACTATGTAGTATGTAAACATAACATTTGAGAGAAAACATTGCTGAGTCATATCATATTCACCATTAGCAAGTTGATTGATTTCATTACAAAATACGTCATTAACAGAAAGGGATCGATGACGGTATTAATATATTAATAATAATACGTATTACTTACAAATAACAAATTATTATTGGAATTATATCTTGATTCCTGTAATGGCAGGATGTTGTCATGACGCATGTGTTCGAATAGCTTTCTCTACTAAAGCCGGGGTTGCAGATTCGATCCCAGCTTGGGCCACATTGTAATAGGAGATTTAAAGTCCTCGATATAAAGACTTATTATGCGCCCAACCGTTATCTATACTTATAATAAAATTGTGACTAAAACGATTATGTACATAAAACATTTATTGGAAAATCTAATTGAAATCGACATTATTATCGATACAGAGTCCGAATCTATAGTTTTTAGAATTTTTGTCTGTCTGTCTGTCTGTTGCCGCTTCACGAGAAAACCACAGAACAGATTTAGATGAAATTTGGTATGATGATAGCTGGTTATCCGGGTCAACATTTAGGATACTTTTTACCGCGTGAAAATATCTCATTTCTCAGAAAAAATACAAAAATTGCATTGTAAGAGTATACTAATATTGTAAAACCTAATAAATTGGTTTTTGGTCATCAGAACGCGGGCGGTGCCGCGGGCAATGCTAGTATGAATAATTAAGAAAGAGTTATCAATTTTCTTGGTTTCGATAAAAAATTAGCTTGAAATATTGGGTCAACTCTATTTTCACCAAATTTTCCAAACCACGCATTAATGTTTTAAAAATATATAATAATACCTTTTTCAAGCCAAAATATGGTTCCAATTAATTTAATTACAAAATACCTCATTAGCGGTATGGGAGAGAGCAAATTATCGATATTGCCTCATCATTACATTGGTGAAGTAAACATATTATACAATATAAATAACTAAAATTTCTGCGTTTATTTATTTTGGTTTCAGCATTGAGACGTTGTTAGATTATACATATATAGCACAGAGATAGATTATAGTTTGGAATAGAACACAGGCTACTTTTTATCCCGGAAAATGTACGGTTCCCGTGGGATAGATTTGGTTTTTGTCTTTCTAGAGGCGAACCCGAGCGAGGGAGAGCTGCTAGTATAAAATAAAACCGCGACAAAATCCGAAAAGATATTTTTTTTCTAAATTTCTCTGAAAAGCTTAAAATTATTACATTTTTCGAAATTTTATTTAGAAACTAAAAACTCACTACTTACTACTTAGTATTGATAATTTTCTTATTTCACATACTCGCTTAAGCATTAAATTTTAGCATCAAAAGGGATTCCAACCAGCAAACTCCGGGATGGAAACAAACACTTTGGTTACTACACGGTCGGTCATCAACTTATATCAATAACGCAATCATATAGAGCTACAATTCACTATGGGATTGAGCAGGTATTGCTTCCTAGCCGCGGGTATATTGTATTTAATAATTGATACCAGGGCTTAAGCTGGTTAAATGTATGGATTATAGATATATGTCAAATTTAAATGAAAGTGTGAATTTACGTTTGCTACGTAAGCAAGTGATTGAACTAAAATATAAGCTACAGATTATTTCTTTTCATTCAATTTATTGCTTTAATACGATTGATGATATTAGGAGTATACATCTATACTAATATTATAAAGAGGTAAAGTTTGTGAATTGTAAGTTTGTGATGTTGTAGAAGGTAATCTCTGGAGTTACTGAAGCGATTTAGATGAAATTGGTTAGAAGATAGTTTGAGACCCTGGAAAGGATATAGAATACTTTTTATCCTGAAAATCATCCCTTAAGGGAGTGAAAATGGGGATGAAAGTTTGTATGAGGAATCAACCTAGGGACGAACCCGAGCGAGGGTGAGTCGCTAGTTATACAATAAAGTATCTATATATAGATGTTAAAATATTTAGTATCTTCGTGCTAATGTCAGATCCCAAAACAATCGCTAAGACAGGCACCATTTACAATCATGCCTTTAACTTAACTCTACCTGATAGACATACTTATTCGTATTGTACCTTTATTATAAAATCTTTTAAAAATAATTTCTAATTGAAGGAAAGTGTCAATATTAAAAATCTATACTAATATTATAAAGAGGCAAAGTTTATTTATTTGTTTGTTTGAATGCGCTTATCTCAGGAATGAATAATCCAATTTGAAAAATTATTTGCATTAGATAACACGTTTATTGAAGAAGATTTATAGGCTATATATCACCATGGTATTACTCAAGACAGTAATCATAAATGTCAAAAAATCGGGCAGACTTCGATACATTATTACTAACAGCATAAAGCCAAAGAGCTGTATTGTAGTTTTAGCGCGAGCTAAGCCGCGGGTTCTGCTAGTGTGATATCTAATCAGAACAGTCGGCAAGCAATATAAAATAATCACTAACCATTAAAAAGATAATATGTCTTTTCGGTTCAGGAGTTAAAGTTTATCTCCTGAACCAACACACCAATTTATCGTTTTGAAAATGTGCATTTTGGCACCTCCAGTCAAAATCCAAATGTCATTTACTTAACATCGTTAACGTTTTTTGATCGGACTCTGTGGTTTTGACTTTTGATTACTGAGTGGTGATGGTGATTACGTAACTACGCTTGCCTATTGATTCACCTTTCACTCGGCTTTGCTCCCTCTGCGCTCTGGTAAATCGACGATCAGTTAATTTAATTAATTAATAGTTTCCCTTAAATTCGGCTGTTGACCTGTTGGATATTAGTAAGGAAAAGGAAGTAAGTAAGCATCTTTTACCTAATACCATATATTAAGATAAATGTATTGGGATATGTAAAGTAAATAATAATCTATAATCTATGTAGTGTTATTTATAAATGACTCGCTCATTGAAAAATATTTTAATATAGGTATTGTATTATGTATAATTACCAATCGGACACGAAAATCTTTCTCTTCATAACAAAATAGCCGAATTATTCTAGCTGTTCTTGAGTTTTGCGCTTAGCAGCACATTTAGCGAGTTATTTTTATTTATATAGAAGATAAATATTGAACAATTTGATTATTTATATACTTTATGTAGATATTATTAATAATTTAATATTTATGCTCTTGCAGATTTTAATTCAAGATGTCGAAAATAAAGGCTGGACCCGTTGTTGACGTTCTCGGTGATGAAATGACGAGAATCATTTGGGATTTAATTAAAGATAAACTAATTCTACCATTTTTGGATATTGAATTGCACGTCTATGATTTGGGACTGAGAAATCGTGATAAAACTGAAGATCAGGTGTCAATTGACTGCGCTAATGCTATCAAGAAGTACAACGTTGGTATCAAATGCTCCACCATAACCCCTGATGAGAAAAGAGTTGAAGAGTACAATTTAAAAAAAATGTGGAAGAGTCCTAACGCTACCATCCGTAATATCGTTGGGGGAACTCTTTTTAGAGAAGCCATCATCTGTAAGAATATCCCACGTCTTGTCACTGGATGGGATAAGCCGATCATAATCGGACGTCACGCGCAATATAAGGCGACAGATTTTGTAGTTCCTGGCGCGGGTAAACTAGAACTTATATTTACTCCTGAATCGGGTGAGCCAATAAGATATGTTGGAAATGAGTACAAGGGAGCAGGTATTGCTCTTGGTATGTTTAATACAGAAGAATCAATTATTGACTTTGCACACTCATCCTTCAAATACGCCTTGGGTAGGAAATACCCTCTATATTTGAGCACAAAGAACACCATTCTCACAAAGTATGATGGCCGTTTCAAGGATATATTCCAAGAAATCTATGATAAGGAATACAAGAGCCAGTTTGAAAGTGCCGGTGTTTGGTATGAACATAGGTTAATCGATGATATGGTTGCTTACGTCATGAAATCTGAAGGTGGTTTTGTATGGGCCTGCAAGAATTATGATGGTGACGTGCAGTCAGATTCTGTCGCTCAAGGATACGGATCTTTAGGTCTCATGACCTCAGTTTTAATTTGCCCTGATGGAAAAACTATTGAAACTGAAGCAGCTCATGGTACAATCACGAGACATTACCGTTTCTACCAAGAAGGAAAGGAAACCTCCACAAATCCCATTGCTTCTATCTTTGCCTGGACCAGGGGACTCCTACACCGCGCAAAATTAGACAACAATTATGAACTTAAGAACTTCGCCGAAACTCTTGAGAGTGTTTGCATCAAAACCATCGAGTCAGGAATCATGACTAAAGACCTCGCTATTTGCATCAAGGGCGTGAACAACGTTAAGAGGTCTGATTACTATGAAACATTTGAGTTTATAGATAAGTTGGCTGAAAATTTAAAGAAGAGCTTAAGAAGCTCTAGATTGTGTAATCTTTGATGTTTTATTTTTAATTTATTTAAAGAATAATATATAAATATATGGGTATCAGGATATATTAATGCATTTATTTAATTTTCAATAAATTATATACAATTTAAACAACATCTACTCGTACATAAAAACATTTGATTTCAACTTACTTGATGGCAACGGCATGCATTATATTTTATGTAAGTAGGAGTTTACTTTATAAAGAAAATAGGTTACCAAGGGCAGTCAGATATTTAGGTACATGTTATATCTTTCAATATTAGAATTAGAATTAGTTTTATCAAATTATTGCGAAACTATTTAAGGAAGCAAGTGTGAATAATCACTATCAGCAATACTATAGATTGGGTCCATATGATTTTTATAGAAGATCTTTTCGCGCTTAACGCTGAATGTTATTATTATTTTCAATTATAATGAACAAATAGTAGGCAATGAAAGAAAATTTAAAAACAAAAGGTTATTTTTAGGCCTAAATATACATGTATCAAAAATTATAAAAATTAAATTTTGGGCGTGTTCAAATTAAATCAAACGGCCATGTAATTACGCATCATTGGAAAACTATTGGATAGGTGAGAGTGTATTCATACTTAAAGCATTATGTACTATGTTTGTTTTCATGCGAATTAGTCCAGACTCCAGAGCGCGCTCTACCATCTATATGTTATTAATATTTAATTGGGAAAATATTAAATTAAATACATAGGCCTAATCTATACATATGGGGCATTTCATATGAAGCGGACAGGAAAAAAAAGTGAGGTTACGTTACACACTTTTTTTATATAATAAAAAAGTAACTGTAACGTATTATGTACACAATATAGACCCCAAAAAAATGTATATATATATGTGTGTATATATAGTCTATTCTATATACTAACCGTTAAAACGTATCTGAAGACGATGAACCCGAGCGAAGCCATGGTAAGTCGCTAATTTAGTAGAAAAAGATACCTATGTGAAGTAAAAAACAAAAAAAACAAAAAGGTAATTGTTAATAATTGCCAATATACAAACAAAATATATCTTTATGAATTTAAGAAAAAGCGATAAGATAACTAATCTTACGTGTTGATAAAGGTTATCAAATCGCACACCTCGTTTTCCTGTCATAATAATCCATGCTTCCATACTAATATTATAAAATGAATTGTGAAAGTGTGTTTGTTTGTTTGTTGTTCCTTCTTTCACGTCAAAATAGAGTGACAGATTGGCGTGATTTTTTGTGTGGAGATAGTTGGAGGGCTAAAGAGTGACATAATCTCTCGCGGTAAAAAGTAGAAATTTAACGCGAGAGCTTTTTTATATTTTTTTATATTTATATATATATATATATATATATATATATATATATATATATATATATATATATATATATATATATATATATATATATATATATATATATATTTATTTTCATTTTTTTTTGGTAAAATATGGAATGAAAGTTTGTATGAAACCTTTTATAGAGTTTTTGTTGTAGTATTTACCTACCTTCTACACATAATATAATGAAATAAAACAAGTAACTTAGCGAAATACTGAACCAATTTTAACTTAATTTTTTGTAGTGATGACTTATAACTCGGGTCAATATTTAGGACATCTTTTACTGCAGGAAAATCTGTCATTCCCACGGGAAAACATAATAACTGGTTCTATCGATGAGATACATCAAAACGCTGTGTTAGAAAATTGTAGGTCTTAATAAGGCCTACATAAAAATCTGCAATAGCATAAGTCTATTTCCTAAGGTACACTCGCAATATCTTTTAATGAACATTTTATTGGTATATCTATATATTAATAAGTACCTAAGTAATACTTTCTTAGATTTACGCGAATATTTGACATTTTAAATAAAACTATCTTTTCGGATTTTTTCGCAGATTCATTTGGATTTTTGGTTCCAGACGTTTTAAATGCTTTACAGCAATCATGGTCACGGGAAAGACTGAGTCACTCTAGTGACTAAAATATAGTTTTATTTAAAAGGTACCTCAGTACGTAATTATTATGAACTTGTCCACAATTATCATTTATTGTATCAACTTGCATATCACGGGTTAACTGCCGTGCGCAATGTTTTGATAAATTGAAGAAGTAAGATAAGAGATATTATTTTCGATTTTTTTTATTAATTAATCTATACGTATATATACTAACACAGTAACTTAGCGAAATCTGTACATTAAATATTCTTTAAAAACAATGACCCCTAAACAATTTTTTCTGTTTATCTGTTTGTATGAGCGCGTTTCACGCAAAAAGTAATAAACCGATTTCAATAAAATTTGGTAAATTGATAATTTATTACTCGGGTCAACATTTGGGATACCTTTTACTCCAGAAAACCCTTTCTTTTCTACGGAAAAACACAATATCTGGTTTTATCTAATCGTCCTTAGAAATTTATATGGCTGACGATGGCTAAACCTTAAAACAATGTATTAGAAAATGGTAGGTTTTAAATGGGTCTACAAGAAAGTTCCCACTAGTATATGTCTGTCTCCTAAGGTACACTCGCAATAACTTTTATTAAAGGCAATGTCGTGACTCACTGACTGACTTATCAACGTTCAGCTCCAACCGATGATGATAGACCAACACCACAAAAAAAACAGCTTTACATATCCATATACTAATATTAAATGCGAAAGTAACTCTCTCTGTCTGTCTTTCTGTCTGTCTGTCCGTCACCTTTTCACTCTTTATCCGCTGAACCGATTTAGACGAAATTTGGCATAGAGATAGTTCGAGATCCTGGAAAGGACATAGGATAGTTTTCATCCCGGAAAACATATCTCAAGGGTTCGAAAAGGGGAGTCTAGTGAGGGATATATTTTTTTAGGTTAAATACTCACCTACTATTTTATATGTAAGTATTTATGTACATTGTAAATAAATGTCTAATTTTTTATGCCATAAAGTCTATTCTATATTAACCGTTAAAACGTACCTAGGGACAGACTTTAATATTAACATTAAACTGGAGGTGTATACACTAGTGAGAGCATCATCACTTATATCGTAGACTTACATCATAAGTTACAGGTCCATACACTTATACTGCTATTGTAAAGAGATCTGCTGAATAGTTTTTATGTACTTAGTTATATGAAGTTTAAGTTTGTGTCTTATTCATAATTATTTACAAAAATCTTAAAAAATAAAATGAAAACCGGCTTCTAGATACTAAAATATAAAAATAACTGAAGGGTTATTACATTTACTATACGAGATACCTAATCAGATATTGTAAAGTCGAAAATGTATTATTATAAACAGATAATATAACAAAATAACATAAGCAAAAATAGCAACCAATATTCATACAAGTGAGCGTAAATAATTTTTACTCAATACTCTCTATTTATATATTTACTTACAGTAAAACAATTTTCTGTTTGCTCCAGAACAAAATTACACATCACAATTCGGATCACGTTACGGCTCAAAACCAAAGAATTCCCAGAAAGTATCCAATTACCTAAAGTTTCTGGAAACCATACGATGCTAAAAATGAGCTGACTTTATGTACCTATTTATATGTATTTTCAGATAAAAAAATATTTTCGACCAAACTTCTATAAGTACACTTATCTAAGAATAAATCTATGTTATTTGAACATTAATTAATATTCAATATTAATTAAAGTAATGTTCAAATTTGATGAACCAAAATTAAGTAGTTTTTTTTGTCACAACAGTTAAGATTACAATTGTTAAACTTATAACTCCTCTTATCATCTCATTAGTGAAAGTTTTATTAAAATAAGTTAAGTTCGGGTTTTATCGGAAAATATTGTATCCTAGAAAAAGGTACTACGTCCTCTGATATTTTTATATGCAAATCATTTCCAACGTGGTTACCACTCATCTTACGGTGAAGGAAAACATCGTGAGGAAACCTGCATGTCTAAAAGAATATACCAAGTTTTCGAAAGACATGTGAAGTCCGCCATCCCGCACTGGGCCAGCGTGGTGGATCAGCCTAATCCCTCTCGTATTGGGAAGCTCGTAGCCAGCAGTGGGACTGATTGCATACACATATACATACATACATACATTCTTATACAACTACTAACCACTAACAGGTTCTGTGTCTGGTAGAGAAAATTACATGAAAAAAACTTAAAGGACTTAATGTAATTAAGTTTATAACAAAAACAGTTACCTTTTCCGTAAATACTTGGATATTCACATCGAATTACAAATGCAAATGAACAAAGAAATCCGACGGCTGTTAATATGAACTAAAAGTCCAATTCTCGAGTTATGCGTCTTGTACGATGTACGCAGCCTCCTTCGTTATGTAGAATAAAATCCAGAAATGCTACGTGCATGGTAACTTAAGGCAAAATGCTGGAAAAAGTAAAAGCTTTATATTATTACCTTACTATTAGTCTATAACCAGAAGCTTTTAAGTTAATTTTTAGAGAAAATGAATGTATCTCAATTCTCAAAGTGACGTGATTATATTTTACTCACTCGTGATAATCAGATTAAAACAAAACAAAGCGAATCTAAGAACACGAATGAAACCAAAGATATGAGGAATATTTATTTATATTTTTTGACTATCTTTTAATGTAAATCTCCATTATATTCCACAGCTTGAAATCTACATATCTAGTATCTACAGAATATTATTACAATACTTTGAAAAATCACACCCAAACAACACCCTTCCATGATTTTCTTATTCTGAGTCTCAGTAACACATGTTCACAAAATAAATTCATGTGCGGGAAGCCGTTGAATTTTATAGTCGGGAACAAAGTTGTCGGTTATAGAGACTTAACATTTGTATATTACGAGTACGTCTTACTTATGTTATTAAGACGCTGCTATATAGCGTATTTGACGAGTTGTGGCTTAAGCGGGGGTATAAAATGTTTCTAATCCTTTATGTTTTGGATCTACCCTCATTAAGTTGATGTTTAAATATAGTTTATAACGTGATTATATTATATTATACGTACCTAAAGAATTTTAATTAATAAAAGACAAGTTTTTGTAAGTTTATTTTGATTTTGGTTCCAGATATTTCGACTGTTTTACAACAATCACGGTCACGGGAAATACTAAGATGTTAGACGACACAATAACATATTATAATAATTTGGAAGAAAAAAGAAATGATAAAGGCATATTTCATACTATCACCTTTTTTTAATAAATGTTTCTAATTGGGGATGCCATAGATTATTAATGTTAAATACGTAGTAAAAACAATCCGAACAAAGAGATTTTTATGATATTTTATTCTTTAAAAATATCAAATACATTATTTTCATAACACTCTATTGGGTCACGCGGTGCACGTTAGTAAAGCTCCCAGCCGGCATGATTTTTCCAACATCTTCAACAATCATGGTCATATTTCAGGCAATTACACTAAATATTAAGAAATTATACACTTAAACCTTCGTCATGAATCACTCAAAGTTCATTGGTGAAAAACGTACGAAAATCCATTCGTTAGTTTTTGAGTTTATCGCATTGAGACAGATAGACCGACGCGGCGGGGGGGACTTTGTTTTATGTAGATTTCCCTTTTATCTATCCATATAAAATATCAATATAAAATGCCGATAAATCATACTATCAAAACAGTTACTGTTAAAGAAATATTTTGGTAGTTTTTAAAGACAACAATGTAAACCATTTTTAATTTTGATTTATAATATAAAAATACGTAAAATATTCCAAAATATGCGGAATAAATTATCCTAATGCTTTTATAAAACTTAATGTTCAGAAATAAAATGGGAAAATTGTAGTAAAATATAAAAATCTTGTCGGCAACTTGCAGTAAAAGTAGAACTCACTGAAGGTAGAAAAAGTAGCAATAGAATTCTTGTACTTCCAAAGGAAGTTTATCGTTCAAGTATAAAAACATATTCACGACTAGCATTGCCCGCGGCCCCGCCCGCGTTCAGAGGACCAAAAACCAAATTTTTAGGTTTTTACATATTAGTATACTCTTACAATGCAGTTTTTGTATTTTTTCTCAGAAATGAGATATTTTCCCGCGATAAAAAGTATCCTATATGTTGACCCGGATAAACAGCTATCATCAAACCAAATTTCATCAAACTCTGTCCAGTGGTTATTTTTAAGTGTATTTTGTGTATTTAATTAACTTCAACAAGATATTTTCTACAATCTAAATAGCAAATATAAAACAAAAATATACAGGGACGGTATATCCTTATCTCGGATATGTAATTGGAATACTGATGATGATGATGTTCTCCTGACCGATTCCGGCCACGGCGGCCAATCTCATTGAGACTAGCCAACTGCGCAGGAGATATTATAGTGCACAAGTGTACGCGCAGACACAACGTGCACTCTCTATTCCTGTCACTCTCATACTCCGGTGGGACGACACGAGACACGACCAGTAAGAGTTAAGGCGCAGGACCGGCGGCTTTACGTGCTCTCCGAGGTACGGGGGTGAAACACCGCCAACTTCCCTACTCCGGGCTGTTACTGAGGCTTACTTATACAGAAAGACTCAATAACTAAACTTGGCCCGACCCGGGACTTGAACCCAGGACCTCCGGGTGTGCGGCCGTACATGTTAGCCACTACACCACCGAGGCAGTTAATTTATATAATAATTGGAATACTATTATATACATATGTGAACGTTTTGTAGGTATGTATATTTGTTACTCATTCACAATTAAACTGTCTTTATACGCCATATCACGTAGGCTGCTAAGACGTCTAGTAGTATGTAAGGCACTTAGGGGCGAGGGCAAGTCTTTATAAAAATTTAGTGACTTAGTGTAATTAGCAATTTTCTATCAAATACTTTACTTTAGTTATGCGAAAATGTGACAGTGAATATGACAGCATATAAGCTACAGGAAGAAAACGTACTAAATAAGCACCAATTTAATGCTCTTTCTTTAATCATACTGTCCAAACAAGTTGTGTCTGACACTGTCAACTTTTCAACTCCGACTTACTTCTGAGAATATCTTAACAGAAAAACTCAATAAATAAACTTGGTCCGATCCGGGACTCGAACCCAATACCTCCGGATCTACAGCTGTACATGCTCTACTAAAGTAACTAAGTCTACTTAAGCAAGTAAACGTAAAAAAAACTTGTAAATAATACAAAAGACAAAAATATCTCTCCAATATAATAGCTTTCCCTTTCATGGAAATTGAAATATCATCGGATTCTGTATTTATAAATATTGAATTTTTGTTCTGAATCGATTACAATTTTATTTTTTGTTTGCAAACAGTAGATATGTTTAAATAAAATATATCATATCCATACAAATAGCGTTTTCACGTAATTTTCATCTTGGAAAATTTCTTTTACTTTAAATGTAATTTTTTTTTGTGATTTCTTCTAATGCAAATCTTCGAATTTCGAAACCAATTACTGACATGCGGGCTCTCCATTTGAGCCGTGCACCCGCATCGGTAAGCGCTGTAGAGCTTACATAAAGCACATTCGCTGGTTCTTTACGTTGAAACTGAAATTTTGATTGGTGTCAAAGAGGACTCTTTTGTATAAATCTCCAGGATTTCCTATAATAATATTATAAATTACATCTGTCCCTCGTTTTAGTAGCAAACGAAATCTAAAATATTATTAAAATCTAAAAATATCACGTCATTATTAAATACTGAATGTCTTTTAAGCTACTTAAATAATAAATATTAAATAAATATATAAATATGTTGGGACATTAACACACAGCACCATCTGGTTCCATAGTAAGCTACGAGGCCTGTGTTATGAATACCAGATAGTTGGTACAATATAAATATATAACTTTGAATACATACATACATATTATAAGTATAAACACCCATGACTGGAGTACAAACATTCGTGCTCATCATACAAATGAATGCCAACAGCGGGACTCGAACACGCGACCGCTAGCATAGCAAATAGGGTCGCTAAAAACTGAGCCAAACGTGTCGTCAAAAATTATGATCGTGTATATGCGTGAAAGATTATATAAAATTTTAGTTAGTGGGCGTAGCGACCTATTAAAGGAGAATATCAAATACAATTAATACTAATACTATCTAATTCTATATAATACAATTTTTAGATAGACACCTATACATTGAACATTGAATCAAAAGGCGTGGAGGTACAACATCTACCATTTTTGAAGTGAAAACTTTTTTAGTAGCGTTGAGCGATTTTTGATAGGGGCAAAACTTATGGGTTCTCGTCACCGACATACTACGTGTGACATGTGACGTGTCAGCGCAGTGTCATATGTCATGATTAATAAAAAAGCTATATCAGTATTCCGCCCTTTTTAACGTCCCACTGCTGGACACGGGCCCTTCAATGTGAGGGAAATCAGGCCACCACGCTGGCCAAGAGCGGTTAATAATAAATACAATTTACAAATTATGAAATTTTAATTATTCATACTATAATTAATTATAAATGTAATATTTAAACAAAACACAGTTATTCCAAAGTTTTATGGCGGTAGTTCCAATGGCTATTTCATTTTTTGTATAAAAATATTTTGTTTATAATTGTAACCGATTTTACTCGTGTTTTACCATTTTCAACCGACTTCAAAAAGGAGGAGGTTCTCAATTCGACTGTATGTTTTTTTTTTTATGTTTGTTACCTCAGAACTCCGTCATTTATTAACCGATTTGGACAATTTTTGTTTTGTTTGAAAGGGTATACTTCCAGATTGGTCCCATTTAAATTTCAAAAAAAAATACCACCCCTAAGGGTGGAAAAACAACTAATGATGAATTTAACCTACTTCTAATTGTCATATTGACTTGAAACTTTGCAAGTATTTCAATTGCCGTTGATAGTACAGTGGTTCGGTGTTGTTGACCTGATCTGATGGCAAGGCCAGAAGGTGGATAGGTGGAACTCTTCAACGGCTAATAGTAGATACTTTGAGTTTGGGCTTATTTTGCTTGATTTGACAAGCCTAACACGTTAGAATCCTTACTTTGCTACTACTGTCTACACTAAAAAGGGAAAAATAAAAACTTTTTAACAAAAAATAAAAACCGACTTCAAACAAAAGCACTAAAAAGTAAAAAATAACTGATTGGTAGTTTTCATTTACTATACATACCTAATCAAATATTTTCGAAGTCGGTGTGCTTTGGCTAAGTAATTAAAGCCTACCTATTAAATACATACCTAATCAAATATTTTCGAAATCGGTGCCAGCCCATACAAAGCAAAGCACACCGACTTCGAAAATATTTGATTAGGTATGTATAGTAAATGAAAACTACCAATCAGTTATTTTTTATTTTTTAGTGCTTTTGTTTGAAGTCGGTTTTTATTTTTTGTTAAAAAGTTTTGAAATGTCAATACATAGAATGTTTTGTATTTGGGAAGGTTATGTATATTTACCTCACATGGACATCGAACCTGCCACTTCATATATAATGAAATAGTCTCAGAAATTAACCGTTATAATTCGCAAATTCATGAAGTTGTATATTTGTTTAAATTATATGTGACACAGCATTTGAGTACATCCCGCAACTGTTGTAAAACATTATGTATCAGACGATAAATTATTGTAGGCAGGACACAAATAGACCTGTATTTTTAGCTTTATTATGATTTGTGAGGATGTTACGCATAAGCAAAGAAAAATGGCATTCCATTTTCCCGTACAAGAGGTCGGGAATCTCTATTACGAAAATTTGTATTACTTTATTCATGCGAAGCTTTTTGTTTAAAGTACATAAAACATTGTTTTACGAAAGTGCTTTGAGCTTGCAATATTTAAAAATAGTGCTCAGTTTGTGTTGGAAATGGATCGTTACAAATTATATTAGAGATGTGCGAGTATTGTTTTGTACTTGTGATACTACTCAAATGTATTACTATTACTGGTATATTTGAACTGCTGGATCGATCTTTGTGTGGTTCAAACGTTGTTTGGGTCATGAAGGATAAGTTCTTTATTTTTGAAAAACTTTTAATAACTGTGTAATCACGGAGCTTAGACAAGTTGTCACTGTACAATGATTAAAGAATAGAAATGACATAATATTAAGTCACTGACAGAAATTTTAATATATTTTTTAATATTTCAATTTTTTTCAAGGTTTGTAGTGACGTATTGCATAATCCATAGGGGGTCGTGTAAGTCAATTGTAATTGAATTCTTACATTTATGTCATCAGTACCTGCGACTTCACTCGCGCTAAAACTACAAAAAAAACTCTAAAAAGGTAGGTTTCATACAAACTTTCATCCCCTATTTTACCCCCTTATGGGATGAAAATTATAAAATGCTGAAATATGTATTATTTAATTGTATGGAAGAGCATTAATACCAAGTTTCAAGTAATTCTGATCATAAGTATTTTTTTGAATTGTATTATACTTAATGTGTTTTCCCGTAGGAATTAGATAATCTTCCGCAGTAAAAAGTAGCCTTTGTCATCCTCTTCAGCCCTCCAACTATCTCCACACAAAAAATCACGCCAATCCGTCACTCTGTTTTGACAAGAAAGAAAAACAAACAAACACACTTTCACATTTATAATATTAGTATAGATTCAATAGACACTTTATAAGTGGAATTCGTATGTCAGTTAAATAATGAAATACCATAAAACCGATATGATGATATAATAAAACTCCGATGTGTAGTAAACTTCAACAATTATTAGTACCATCTTCATTTAGACTCACAGTCACTAAAGCGTCATTCGTTTTGATGAATCCCAAACATTACAGTTTGCCAAAAGCGTGGTTTTTCTTATTCAGGAAATTTATTACCAACAAGCACTTACATACAAGCCATTGTACTTATGGAAAATACACAATCTGGTGTGAGCAAGAGAAAGAAACCATCATGCATCTTTTTAAAACTTAGAGCATCCACTAAGCTAAGATAATCTATATCTCTATATATCTCTCTATATATATCTCTATATCTCGCTCTAGCGTATATCATCAAAGAAGTTCGGGTATTTTTTTACATAGAATTAATTTTGAATGTTATCATAATTATCATTTAAACTGAACAATTAAACGGATATATCTTCTAACCAACTCGTATTTTTTAAGGAATTTTAGCCTCTGCAGAACAAGATAAGTCAGTTTTCAAACGGCTCAAAGGCGTCTCGTAATCTACTAAATTGTTCTTGATTTTTTCAATCTTCAAGAGGTTGTTTGAAGTAATACAGCCTTGAAATTTCTTGTTTACGGAGAATAATTTTTGGCAAATTGTTATGTCAAAAACGTATCTTTCGAGTTTTCCAGAATAATAAATTATGCCTTATCACTTTTATTTCTACCAATGATTTGCTTAAGCGTCAGTAATAATTGTAGGTTAAAGAACTAAAAAACCTCGCTTTTCACTAATTGTAATGTATGGATCTCATCAAAACTGATCATATGAGCCCAAATTCGAAGGTTTAACTAGTAGCCATTGAAAAGTCCCACCATCCATCTCCTAGTTCAATTTTATCACACCATCGCGATGACACTTTATTATTATATTGTTATCAATATTATAAAATATTGCAAAGTTTCAAAAAGACACGCTAATAAGCACTTGATTAAATTTTACTTCCAAACTCCCCAACTTTCTTTAGACTAAAAAAAGTTTTTATGTTTTTAGGTTTGCCATTTCTTATCAATTCTGGAATTCTATGATAGCTTAAAATGCAGTCTCCTTAATAAGCACTATCACAAGAACAGACTAATAGGCAATAATTATCTGTTGAGCTTTCTATGTCTAGAACATTGAGTGGTCCATTACGAGGTATACCTATACATCTTAGAATAGTCATAACAAGTTTCTCCTGGTTTCATTTGCTTATATTGGAATATTTTTCTACATTACTCTCGAAAAAATAGACTCAAATATGTACATAGAAACTCAAAAATAATATTGTATTTTTCAACTTTGACCTCATGAAAATGTTATTACAGGCCGAAAATTTGTCATTAGTATGCGAATCCTTAATTTCCTTTTATTTATTTTTAGGATGACAAAAGTGGATTTGTTCAGTTTGTGTCAGCAACAAAAAAATGATCGATGTTGTTTTGACACTATGGCATATGTTACTTTTAACTAGAACCACAGTCCACAAGTGGGCTCCGAGTGAGATTTGTTTACTACTGTACCACTATAAATACCATTTTAATAGTGACGTACCGTAGCTGCTTAGCTATTAAAAATGAGTGATTAATTTTTTTTAGACTCAATTCATAAAATTATTCGTCTGAATTCAGTAATATTATCATCACAAATTCAAGCGCTGTGTGCTATTTATACCTACTAATATTATAAATGTGAAAGTTTGTGAGTAATTATGGATGTTTGTTACTCTTCCACGCCAGAACAGCTGAACGAATCTGGATGAAATTAGGAACAGAGATAGATTATAGTCAGGAATAGCACACAGGTTACTTTTTATCCCGGAAAAATGTACGGTCCCATGGGATAGGTTTCTTTTTGTCTAGGGACGAACTCGAAGCGAGGGTGAGCCGCAAGTGTACAATATATATCCCTAATTATAACTAGCCCAATCAAAATAAATCCAGACAGACGAATTCGTTCATTAATTATTTGATTTTTATTTCGAGTCATGCATTGAAAATAGGATTCCCGAATAGATACTGTATATATGCATTTTTAAATAAAAAGTTCTTCAAATGAAAATCATAAAAACTAAACATAGTATCATAAAATATTTGATACAGAGTTTCAGATTTTATTCAAATAAATGTAGGCGTTGTTTATAAAGTACTTTCTATATAGATATTACTAGCATTGCCCGCGACTCCGCCCGCGTTCAGATGACCAAAAACCAAATTCTTACATAATAGATCTTACATTGCAGTTTTTGTATTTTTTCTCAGAAATGAGATATTTTCACGCGGTAAAAAGTACCCTATATGTTGACCCGCCATATAACCACCTATCATCATACCAAATTTCATCAAAATCCCTCCAGTGATTTTTCTGTGATGCGGTAACAGACAGACAGACAAAAATTCTAAAATGTATAGATTCGGAGTCTGTATCGATAAGAATTTTTATTTCAATAATATTTTCCAAAAAATATTTAATGTACAGATTCGGATTGCTTACAATTTTATAGATTATCAAGCGTAGAATTTTTCGTATGTTAATTACTTTTTTCGTATTTCTGTCCAAGATTAGAATAACTTTGTTTTGGCTGGCTTCTGTTAAAGAAAGCTGTATAATTATAAAAGTTTTAACTTAAATCAATTAAAAAATATTACCAACTCACAATAAATTAAATCAACTCGTATTTTCAAAATTAAATTGAACGTGTAGATC
The DNA here is from genome assembly GCA_947093115.1 of Brenthis daphne. Lineage (NCBI taxonomy): Eukaryota > Metazoa > Arthropoda > Insecta > Lepidoptera > Nymphalidae > Brenthis > Brenthis daphne. Next base: position 18,416,183 of record OX352481.1, read on the forward strand.
ATTTGATTTGGTTGTTCAGATAACATAGCTGACCTCTCTTTCACTAATTTTTGGATGATATGTAGTTTTCTAGTAAAAATATATTCAGCAAATAAAAAAATCTATACAAGGAAGGAAGTATATGTATATATTATATAAAATTCCAAGATATCCATACTAATATAATAGATGCTAAAGTACCTCTGTCTGTCTGTTACATGCTTGATTCGCTTAACCGATTTAGGTGAAATTTGGCGTGTAGATAGTTTAAGACCTTGGGAAGGACATAGGATAGTTTTTATCCTGGAAATAATCCCTCAAAGACTATAAGAATACTTATGTATATATTAAAAGGTCAAAACGTACCTAGGGACAACCCGAGAGAAGCAAGGTGAGTCGTTGATCCAAATATAAAATACATACATACCATGGTTATAAACACAAAAAAACACTATATTCTAATTTTACAAGCAGATTAGGCTAGGATTTTGCTTAAACTAAATTAATTTTCTGCAAAAAGCTACCACAAGCTCGGAGGACAGTTCTGCAGAGATTACTCTCTTCCAGTTACTCTTTTAAAAATAATGTTGATCCATTTTGAAAACTGTTAAAAAAATCCAAAATAGTATATTATATGCTATATATAATATTATTTTTAGTCTTGCTGTTAACAGCAATGCAAAATATCAATAAATTCTGTCTTAGATTTTCAAATTATGATTTCTTAATTTATATATACGTTCCACACCACAATAAATATTTTTGTATAATTGTATATGTTTTTTTTTTATTTATTTAATCATTTATTTCAGGCAATATTTACAAAAGGATCTTAAATATGTAAACAGAGGCCCATAGCATATATACCTTAAAACTAACATATATATTAATTTTATATATATTTAGTTTTATATACCTGAATAAAGAAATTACACGTATTCTTATATTATTACTACAAAACATTATTTTACGTTGTCAAATTAAAAAGTAGTCACAAAACTATTTACGCTTTTAGGTATGAACAGCTAAATCATTTACAAGGGTAATTCGAACTGAACGCAACCGTTTCTCAGACTGCTGGGCAACTGTAATTCAAACACTGCAGCTTATTGCCTCATAAATTAATTTCTCAGGCGACAGTTTGAAATTCCTAGACGTTCCCAGTTTCCACTGAATGAATCTCATATTACAATTTAATAATATCATTTAGATGTCGCTCAAAAATCTGCTTATAATGAATATTTTAGTTTATTAATAAATATATTAATGATTTTATTGAACTGATTTTAGATTTTCGAACTGATTCTACTGAAATTTAATATTGGGATGTACTTAGATACAAAGATATTTTTAAATAAAACTAGCCACACACCCTCGTTTCGCTCGGGTTCATCCCTAGGTTACTTCAGGTTCAGTAGTTTCGGAGCTCATTCGGTACAAACAAACAAAAAAATCTTTCTACTTAATAATATTAATAAATATAAAATAAAAGATTTGCATTTATAAAATCACGTACAAACTTTACGCTTAAGATTTCTATAGGAAAAAGTTAAAAAACTACATAATAAAACAATATTAATAGAAGGTCAATTCCTATATTAAAACAACGCATTGGACAAATCCAATGGAGCGTTTGTAATAAACAAGTAAATATATTTTATAGCATCAGCATTTTGTTGTCATTTCCAATTACCATGAATATTATTTCTTTTGTGGCAAAAACAAAGTGGACCCACGAGATGAAAATGTTGGCAAAAATTTATTAGCTAAGTAAATTATCAACCTACTTAAAAAATTATAAGATATAATTAATTATACTTAGTTTTAGTCAAATGCATTTTAGTCCGCAATGTTATAAAAATGTTGTAGGTAAATCTATGGCTGGCGAAAAATCTATTTTTTTTTATAAGCTTAATGTCAATTGTTTCTTTTCGTTTATTTTTATCCCAATGTTCAGATTAACTATAAAGAGTGTAATCTAGACTTGGTCTGTTTATTACAATAAAAAGTGTCCATAGGACGAAGTATGAAATTTGATATTAGCTATATGACTTGACATAAATGAATTGAAAATCTAAACCTCAAACATACTTTTAATTTATACGTCATATAATAAAATTCTAAACCGAATCTGTATATTCGATATTTTTTTGAAAATCGTTTTGAAATAGACATTATTATTGATGCAAAGGCCGAATCTATAGTTTCCAGAATTTTTGTCTGTCTGTGACTGCATCACGAAAAAACCCCTGAAAATATTTTGATAAAATTTAGTATGATGATATCTGGTTATCCGGGTCAACATATAGAATACTTTTGGCTGCGGGAAAATATCTTATTTTATCAGTTAAACGCTAAAACCTAACCAGAGACGAAACCAAGCGGAGCGAGGGTGAATCATTTATTGAATAAAATAACGGTTATTAAGAAACGAATTATTGGTAAAGCATAAAACTTGGAAAGTTTCGTGTCTTCGTAGCCAACAAGAATGCCAAGCTGCTATAGAACATCAGTTTGGAGTTTTAACGCGACTATCCCTCAGAGAGCTGCCGCCTAATATTTTATTCATGGAGAGAGCCGAACGAGCCTGTAATAGGATTCTATGATCAAAGATTTAAACAACTCTGTGTGCTGGTTTCTGACCTCGACGTATGTTAATATTTCATTGTATTTTTAATGCAAATCTTTATAATGATGTTGAACGAAATTATAAAATTGAAAATGGTAAAATTACAAATAATAATGGCTCCGTAGTAAGAATTTGTGTGAAATTCGGGTAGTATAATGCCTTTGTTCTTCCTTTGCTCAACTCTGGCAGTAACTACGTCTTTATAATTATATATATATATTACAGAAATAGCTTATTGTATATATATTACAGAAATCACTTTATTTGATTAAATATAATCTCATTTTCGTGTTCAACAACTATAACTGACTGTAATATGTCGATCCTTTACTAAATTGCAGTTAAAAAAGGTCAGTTTACAAACGTACGTTGTCTTTATATTAATATGTATGTATGTATGTATACGTAATGAAAATTATTGTAAAAACTAAATTTAAGATTATACTTTATTAACCAAAATTTCGATTAATGTAAAGGGTAGAATAAACTTTGCCTTAAAAGAATTGGAGCAGAAATACAGTGTTTAGTAAAGTAAGTTAAATTTATAATTGCATTAAAGTCTTCAACGTAAGACTTTTCCATCTTTGAGTTGAGAGCTAGTCTAATTACATTGTAGTAAATAAAATTAAGGACTTCTTACAAAGGCCAAAACAAAACTACCTTATTACTAAAATTTCATATTCTTATAGATTCATAGTATAAAAAATATTATAATAACTCGTGTAAATAATTTAAAGTTTATTTTTAAATAGATAAAAAAGTTATAAGAAATGATACTTAGACCTTACATATACCAAAATAAACATAACAATATGCACTGATATATTCGTATTCAGCCCTATTTAACATCTCACTGATGGGCACAGGCCTTCTAAAACGAGGGGGATCAGGCCATAATCCACCTTAGGCTGGCCATGTGTAGGTTGGAGAGACTTCACATGTCTTTCGAAAACTAACTAATATACTTTATGTAAATATAAAGTGGGCTGAGTACTTTCCAGGAACACTCCCGAAACGTTCCAGTTTCACTGTAAAATGACAGTCGCAATTAAATCCAATCTAACATTAAAAAGATGTAACATATGTATGTGGATTTAAATATATTGTACATGCGTGCTTCAGATGTATCTGCTAGTTAATTATTATACCAGCAATAGTTAACACCACCCTACAACCTACACCCAATTATGACTTTTTTATAATAATACTAGCGATTATGTTTTAATTCTTTTTCTAAAATAAAAGTAGCCTATGTTACTCCCTATAACATCAGCTATCTTCCAATGAAAGTTCCGTCAAAATCAGTTCAGCTGTTTCAGAGATTATCCGGAACAAACAGACAGACAGATAGAAAAAATTAAAAAAAATATGTTTTTATATGTACCGTATATAATTTCATATGCATTTAGTAAAATGCTGTTATTTCGACATTACAAACAGACACTTCAATGTTATTTATCTGTATAGATTGTAATTCAGACTTTTAAATGATTTACTGATGGACACTCTTCTGGGCTTATTTTTAATGCGAGATGGATCCCTAGTCCAACACACGCTGGCCAAGTACAAATTGATAGACTACACGTAACCTTTGAAAACTAGTAGGTTTTCTAAGACATGTCTGTTACGGTATTTTCCTATATCAAAAAGCTGATATAAGTGATAAGATTTTGAACATGACTCACACATGAAAATATATGCCATTTGAACCAGATTTACTTAGTTTAATAAGCGAGCGCGTTACCATTGTCCAATTATAGATACTGTGTACATTATCCCTAACAGCTACAGTCTTACTACTTTGGTGCCTATTTAATATCAATTTGATCTTAGAAAATCATTTTATTCTATTGTTTCTCTTATATAAATTGTGGAATGTTATAGAAATAATAAAGTAGAGTTGATATAACATTACATCCGCTTAAACTTATAAGTACGTTCCAACTGGTATTAATAATAATTAACTGTCCGATTGCACACTATAGGGCTTCAGCAATACACTAATGGAATTAAATATATCGTAATTTATGATGTATTTAGAATTAAGTACCGCGAATGAAATATGTTTTAGTTTCAAGCAGTTTTACTGATAAGTCATTATTAGCTAACTTATAACTTAGACAATCAGGCACGGGGGTCAAACACCGCCATACTTCCCAACTCCGGGCTGTTACTAAGACTTACGATACAGAAAGACTCAATAACTAAACTTGGCCCGACCCGGGACTCGAACCCAGGACCTCCAAGTGTGCAGCCGTACATGCTAGCCACTACACCACCGAGGTAGCCACTTTAATAGTATTTTCATGTAATATACAAAAAACTCGAAAAAACTCTAATTTAATGTCTTAAGTTTAAACATTAATCCCAATGAAAAATCAAACATACAACAAACAAATATGCTACGCTGCCAAGCGAGCCGATTTCGCAGTAAATACTTATAATATTATGAATCAATCATTGTTATTTACACGTTTCCTTCTATAAGTATAAATTAACAAGACCCAGTCGGAACTAAACTCATAAATAGCAGATCGGTTCCAGTCTCGTTATATATATATACAAATATTAGCTATCCAAAAACTAAAATTATGGGTCATCCTAAAAACTCGCTGCTCTTTTTTTCTTGCCACGACGCCTTTCTTACTTAAGTCGATAAATCGATATCTAAAGCCTGTATAGTAACTAGAAACCATTAAACACAAGACCAATCATGTTTGTTACATCAGTAACTTAAAATTAGCAAAATCTCGTCTGATACTAAAATCCTTAGAACAGATAATTTAATTGGAGTTACCTCAAAATGGAGCACAATTGAATCTATCACTTACATAACTCACAATAGAATGTAGTGTTGTTATATTGGACGTACATTGTTTAATATTATTGGACGTAAAAAAAATCTAACTGCGAAAGCTTGTATGTATGTTTGTTACTTCTTGACGCTTAAAGGGTTAAACGGATTTGGGTAAAATTTAGTCTACAGATGACCTGGATTAATATATAGCATAAAATAATTTCTTTAAACCGCCCACACGACATGTGACCTTAGGTTAGACGATGGAGGCCGAAAATAGTAAATATTTTTTACATCAATACCTTTTCTTGACATTTATCATGTTACACACTCTGACCCAAATCCGCCCTTTCTCGGAACGCCTAAACCGTAAAACTAGCTTATCCGAAACAGCAGTCCCGACGGTAACATAGCGTTAATCGGATTCACCCCTCGTTACCACTCCTTGCGTCTATTGACCAATGTAAGTCTTAACATACAATTGTACAGTAAATTGGGCAAATATTATAAGAATTTTTTTTTTAGAATCATCTTATTTTTACACCCGTAATATATATTTATGGGTTAAATGTGAATAACGACATATAATATGCTAGTTAATTAAGACTGTAGTGCCAGCATACAATTTAAGTTACCATTTATTTCGCTAATAAGGTTTTAAAACAAATTTCACTGATAAAATTATAACACTATATGTTAAAGCTAACGAAGAGCTTTTTGTTAAAAATCTCTGCTAGATTTAAATTTTATATAGAAAAACCTTTCTACTTCTTTTAAAACTAAGTGGAAAATAATATGAGAGAACATTATAATGGATTGTACATTAACTTTTTAAGATTTAATAAAAAAATATAAATAAAACTATGTAAATAATAATATTATATGACATGCTTTTTATTTTGTGGTATGAACAAGTATGAAATTGTCGAGATAAATTCACTGATTCTTTATCTGTACGAATTTACCCCTACGCGTAATCAAATCTGCGATCTCCAAATCAGTCATTATTTTTTTTATTTTATTTTACTTATTGCAATAATTAAAACTTACTCTCTGTAAATGTAATGAATCAAAGACCCCATAAGTCAAGGTGTGACTTTTGAATGTAACACTTTTTATTAACCGAATAACAACGTTTTAAGACATATTGTTAATTTTAAAAAGAAAATTATGAGTATATAAATAAATATGTTGGGACATTAACACACAGCACCATCTTGTTCCATGGTAAGCTATGAGGCTTGTGTTATGAATACCAGATAGTTGATACACTACACTTAATATATAACTTTAAATACATACTACATATTTTAAATACACACATCCACGACTGGAGTACAAATATTCGTGTTCATCACACAAATGAATGCTCCCAGTGGGACTCGAACCCGCGACCTCTGACACAGCAAGTAGGGTCACTACAAATGAAGCCAAACGTATCGTCAAAAGTAAATGAAAAAATAACAATAATCTTGTATTTATAAAATAAGTCTATTCAAAGATAATTGTCAAAATTGCATGCAAGAAATGTTTCATTATCAAACTTATTAATTAAAAATGAAGAAATAAAAAAAATAAAAAGTTATAAATGGCATCAAAAGCTATAGAACAATAACCATACACATAATCATTCACAATTATAATATTAAATAAAACGGGTTCAATCGCCCTCTATTGTGGTTATATCATAGCCATATTGCTTCAATCTCAAAATGTTTGATACACTAACTAAACTATAAATATTAACGTATTAAGATTCTAATAATTTGGTTTGTCATATAAATTATTATTTAACGAGCTCGTTAACGAGTATCGAGCACGTAACTCAAGGTAGCGCAGTAATGATTCCTCAAACAACGTAAGCGGATTGTCACCCTCGGTGTCCCGCATTAAATGTTTAAGCGTTTGTGAATTATTTAACGGTTCCGGTCGTTTAGCGTAAATACCTCACCTTCTTGTTTGCTCGCAACTTTTCAGATTGCTACGTTTTGAATTTTATACCTACAAGACTCGTAATCCATACTAATATTATAAAAGCTTCAACTGCTGAACAGATTTAGCTAAAATTTGGCAAGGACATAGATTACATCCTGTGATAGATAGATAAATGTATACTGAAATTGTTGAAGTAATGTATTATGTAGATATTAAATCAAAACAGACCAGTACTATTTTATATATTTATTTTATAACTTTCGAACACAGAGAAAAGCTTATACGGAACGCCATGACAGGTAATGTAGTTATATAGAACAGTAGGGGTGAGGAAATAGATGGCGCTATATATAGAATACAAAAGATTATAAAATTTACCACAGATTACAACACGCCTCCTTAAATTTATAATCTTGAACTTTTACTTATACAATACATACCAATTACCAAAATGTTATAAACATATTTTACTTATCAAACTCTTATAAACATATTCTGTGTATACTAAATTAATCTTAATCCTAATCTATTTCTAAAGAATGTAGTTTTATTTAAACTTTTAGTTAACATATCTGCTAAATTAAATTTTGAATCAATTTTTACAATATTAATTATACCTTTTTCATAATTTTCATTTACATAATGATACTGCACTTCGATGTGCTTTGAATTCTTTGTAAAATTGCCATATTTAGCAATCGACACTGCACCTGAATTATCTTCATATAATTTTATTGGTTTACCAAATTTTACATTGAATGATTCACTTAACAAGTTTCTAATAAAAAGTACTTCTGTCACTGCTTCTGACAAAGCAATATATTCTGCAAAAGTTGAACACTTAGTTACTGTACTCTGTTTATGTGTTTTCCAAAAAATTAAGTTATCATATAATCTAATTATAAAACCTGTTGTAGACTTCCTATCTATATTATCTCCTGCATAGTCAGAGTCTACCATACAATCTAATATTTCAGTATTTAAATTATCATAGTACGTTAACTTTAAGTCCTTAGTCTTATATAAATATTTTAAGATTCTCATTGCATATTTATAATGTGTACGATCATAACAACTTTGATATCGACTTAAGTAGTTTACACTGTACGCTATATCTGGCCTAGTGCCTGTACTAATATACAATAATTCACCTATTATATTTCTATACTTTATACTATCATCTACTTCTCTAGCTTGTTCTAATTTTAAGTTTGTTTCCATAGGAGTATCATATAACCTAGTATTTTTCAGATTATATTTTATAGCCAAAGATTCAATATATTTTGTTTGACTTAATGTCATTCTTTTTCTATCATCACTATAATCAATATCTATGCCAATATAACTTTTAATTTTGCCTAGGTCTTTCATTTCGAATCTCTCCATTAAACTACTTTTTACCTCTTTTATTTTATCTTTATCTTTACAACAAATTAAGAGATCGTCAACGAATATTAGTATATATATTGGATCTTTGCTTGTATTATTTACATATAAACAGAAATCATAGTTACTTCTAACAAAATTCAATTTTTCAATACATGTGTTGAAACAATCATACCATACTCTAGGGCTTTCTCTAAGACCATATAGTGCCTTTTGCAATTTGTAAACTTTATTATATCCAGTTTCATAACCTTTCGGTTGATTTATAAATACTTCTGACTTTACATAACTATTTAAAAATGCTGTCTCAACATCCATTTGTTCTATGAATAATTATTTTTACAACTGTATGATAATAAAATTTTCAATGTTTGCATTTTTCCTACTGGTGAATAAACATTTTCAATATATTCCTTTTGCTGGAATCCTCGTACAACTAACCTAGCTTTATAAACATTATTACTTTTCTTTTTAAAGACCCACTTGACATCAATTACCTTTTTATCTTTTGGCCGTTCAACAATTTGCCATGTGTTATTTTTGTTTAAGCTATTTATTTCAGAGTCCATCGCTATTTGCCATTGTTTGTAATCATGGGAGTTCATCGCCTCCTCAAATGTATTAGGTACATTAGCATCAATGTAATTTACATAAATAAAATGTGATACTGGATTACCATATCTAGAAATTGGAGTTACCGTTCTTTTTAACCTATTGTTTATTAAAGCTTGTCCCTATTGCTACTTAAATTATCATCACTAACAAGATCTTTCACAGCATTATTAGAGCTAGTTTCATTAGAACCTACATAGCCTTCGTTACTGTCAGTTTCAAATATTTCATTTTTTATACTTGAAGTTTTGTTATTTTCCAAATCCCTATCCTTTTCATCATCAAGTTTTTCTAAACAAATTAATTGGGTATTTTCTTCTACTACCTGTACATGTCTGGCGTTAATTATTCTATTATTTAATAAAACTCTATAACTATTTTCATTATAACCTACTAACACTCCTAGTTGGGCTTTATCATCCCATTTACTTTTTCTTAAAACTTCTGGAACCCTAACATAAACTCTACTTCCATAAATCTTTAAATGCTCTACATTTGGTTTAATACCAAAAAATATTTCATATGGGGTTTTATTCTCTACTGTATTAGCAATTGTACGATTTTTTAAGTATGCTGCTGTTTTTATAACTTCAGGCCAATATCTTTTGTGAATTTTAGCTTCTTTCATTAAACATCTACCTATATCCATAGCAGATCTATTATATCTTTCTGCTACTCCATTTAATTCATGAACATATGGTGGACATGGTAATAACTCTATTCCCTTATGTCTAATAAAATTATAAATATCTCGATTTAAATATTCTTTGCCATTATCGCACTGTATTTTCTTTACTTTTTTATTAAATTTATTTTCTACTAAGTTAACAAACTCTATAAAACAATTTGCAGTTTCTGCTTTACTTTTAATACAAAAAATTCTTGTACATTTACTATAATCATCGATAAATGTCAAAAAATATTTTTCACCGCCATAACCAGTTGTGCTATGTGGGCCGTTTTAAATCAGTATGAATCAATTCTAAAATTTCAGTAGTCTTGGTTCTATTATTTTCAAAAGGTACATTAGCCATTTTACTTTCAATACAATTTGAACATTTCATTTCTGTGCTTTCAATTTTATCTGGCAAACCTTCTACTAATTTATTATTTATTAATTTGTTTAAATATTGAAAATTTACATGACCAAGTGCCCTATGCCATTTCTCTTTATTAGTTAATTTTATTGTATTTACATACATATCATTGTTATCAATGTTTAAAACAAAACTTTTTATACAATACAAATTGTCTATTTTATTAGCAACAACTATTAACTCTCTTGACTGATTATAAATTTTTGCATTTTCATTTCTTGCTACTATTGTGCAATTTTTGGTTATTTTTGAGAAACTTAACAAATTTTGCTTAATACCTTTTACAAAATAAACATTTTTTAAATCAACATGTTTTTCATTATAATTTTTGAAATAGATTTTGACAGTACCTACTTTGGTCGCTTTTAACATTTTACCGTCTGGCAGTTTCACATCTATGGGATCTTTTAAATCTATATAATTATAAAAATATGTCTCATTATTTATAATGTGGTCTGTACACCCACTATCTAACAACCAATTAATTTCACTGTTTTTATCACATTCCACTTCACTACCCATTACCTGATTTATTTCTGGATTACAAACTTGAGCTATCCATGACTCGGCTGAAAAACAATCTTGCTGAGTGTTCGAAGACTCACCTCTGGGATGACCTTGACCTCTGCCTCTGCCACGACCTCGGTAAAATCCACCTCTGTTGTAACCTTTGTTGTAACTTCTATGTGGTTGTCTTCCTTGGTAGTTTTGATGTCCTTGCCTTTTCTGACCGTGCCAACAGTCCTTCCTGAGATGGCCTGTCTTTCCACAGATATAACATTGTGCTTTAGTTTTTATTGTAAAGGTACTCATATCACTTTTCTTGTCTGTATCACCAGTAGTCATATTTTTCTCTTTTATTTTAGACTTTATATAATCTACTGTTCTCTGTTCTTCTGGAATAACATCAATAAAATCTCCAATGTAACTGTAACTTGGAGGTAAAGCTCTGAGCAAGTATCTCATCTTCTCGGATTCATCTATATTTCCACCAGCCGCTTTGAAATCGTTCGTTGTTTTCTCAAAATCAACAAAAAAATCTTCTATTGTATTGTAATTGTTTAATTTAATCTCTTCAATTTTTCCCCTACATATTATTTGCATAGCAGTAGATTTTGTTAAATACATCTTGTCAAACTTTTTTATCATTTCTTGAGCTGTTGTACATTCGCTAACATATTCTAATTGTTTATCTGAAATTGTACTCATTATTATAGTTCTTGCTTTTAAATCCATTTTCTTCCATTCCGCCTCTCGATTTTCATATTTAGCAGGCATCATGCAAATGGCGGGCTCGTTGCATTCTTTATATTCTAGTAAAGTTACTAACCTTAACTTCCAGCTTGAATAATTTACACCATCAAAAATGGGTATCGTTATATCTTCAATCCTTGCTTGCTTGGCCATTTTGCTGATAATATGCTGACGCGTATAAAGCGTCTATTCTTCACAATTCTACACGAGGCGTGAAGTACTTTCCACGTGGTCTGTTTTAATCTCGCTGTATTTCAATTATTAACAAACTACGCTCTGCTACCATGTTGAAGTAATGTATTATGTAGATATTAAATCAAAACAGACCAGTACTATTTTATATATTTATTTTATAACTTTCGAACACAGAGAAAAGCTTATACGGAACGCCATGACAGGTAATGTAGTTATATAGAACAGTAGGGGTGAGGAAATAGATGGCGCTATATATAGAATACAAAAGATTATAAAATTTACCACAGATTACAACAGAAATAAAATTGTAACTGAGCCGAATCTGTACATTAAATATTTTTTTGGAAAATTGAAGTAGTAATTATTATCGATAAAGAGGCCGATTCTATAGTTTTTAGAATTTTTGCCTGTCTGTCTGTCTGTCTGTATATTTGAATACGTATCACGAGAAAACCACTGGACAGATTTTGATGAAATTTAGTATGATGATAGCTGGTTATCCGGGTTAAGGTATAGGATACTTTTTACTGCCCCCCCAACGTGCGTTCACCTTGTCGTGGTGGGGGGGCTCAGTAGTGCCCGGCAACCCAACCGGGCGCGAAGCCAAGAAACGCACAGGGAGGTGGCCCACTTCAGTGGGCGGTGAGAGGTGGCCCTCTTCGGAGGGCGGTGTACCATGCGGGTTGCTCCTGGTACTTCTCTGATAGCAGAGTGGACTGTGGAGCAACCCCGTGGTTGTTGTGGTCTGCTTCGGCAGACCTGCCGTCGGGGCGTCGTAGTTGAATGCGTAAGCGACCCTGCGACGCCCCATTGGGACGGGGGAAGGTTTTGTTGGGTTTTAGTGGGAAGTACTGGCTTTATTACGCCGGTGAGTCCCACACCTCGTGCGTAAATGCATTTCCCAACGTTAAAAAAAAATAGGATACTTTTTACTACAAGAAAATATCTCATCTCTGAGAAAAGTATACTAAACGTTAAAACATAACTAGGGACAAACTCGAGCGGAGAGAGGGTGAGTCGCTAGTATTATTATAAGACTATACCAACCTACCTCGGAATTTACGTTAAATATAAAATAGCTTTCCATTAACAAAAAATCCAATATAAGCGTTTTCTGTCCTCAGCTCATCAATATTGGTGTTAACTACTTTACATATTATGTATGTCTACATGTTTGTCTTTGACTAAAGTTTCTCGTTAAATAGATATAATTTTCTCCTCATTCCCTTCTAAACCATTAAATGTGAGTTTTTGGCGTAACTTAAAATATTTTTGAGAACACAGCTGTCTAAAATTACAACTTCCTAAAATTCAAGACTACCTATTGAAATAATTTTCTTGCTTTATTTTTACTTCATTTAGTCAATTAGATTAAAGAGAAGATACAACGTATAAAGAGAAGAACAATCCTTACGTCATTATCCTAGTAAAAAAATTTAAGATGTATGAATAAATAAAATAAAATAAAAATACATGAAAAAAATTAAATGATTTTATCCTTTGTAACGCTGCCTCCTTGACTATAGAGATAAACCGTGTAGTACTCGTAATATATTTAATGTAGACGTCGCGCTAACTCGTGCGTGGATTATATCTTTAATTATTAATGGTTCTTAGATCTTTACGAGAAACAATTAAATATTTTATAACCAAAATAAGTGATAATAGAAAACTAAGATAAAACATGATAAAATATTAAATGAAGACCTTCAGAATTTCCAGACAGCAAATTAAGTGAATTTATTCATAATGCTTTTGTACAACTATAAGACCAACATAACATAACAAAGGATATATACTTTAGATACAACTAATAAAAAACCAATGGTTACTATTTTTTTGTTATATAGCTATAAATATTAAGTAAGTTTTCATAATATTTTCCAAACACTAAAATATTAGTTTTATACGAATTTTTTACAGAACCTGCAGTGTTTTACGTGAGATCGCATAAACTTGCATTTTGATTGCAGATCTCGTCCAAGTAGAAGAATTTTACGCCATCTCTACTGACGATACAAACGAAACTACCTAATAAAGTCTATCGATAGTAATTTATTGACATATATACATACATACATACATTTATACAAATATTGGCATTCTTATACTTAACTTACTGACTGTAAATCTGCTATGATCAATAATAAATCTCTAACTATTCGATAAAACTTGCATGCTACCTATCCTATTATCGTACGTTAAATAGCACTATATCAAAAAAATTGACGGGCACGCCCACCTTAACCTTAGTAGCTAAGTTTAGTAATTGAGTATTTCTGTTTAGTAAGCCTCAGTAACAGCCTGGAATTGGGAAGTTGGCGGTGCTACACCCCCGTGCCTCGGAGAGCACGTAAAGCCGTCGATCCTGCGCCTAACTCTCACCGGTCGTGTCGAGCATTCGTCCCACCGGAGTATGAGAGTGACAGGAATAGAGAGTGCACGTTGTGTCTGCGCGTACACTTGTGCACTATAATATCTCCTGCGCAGTTGGCTAGTCTCAATGAGATTTGCTGCGTGGCCGAAATTGGTCGGGAGGACATTATTATTAGTCCGCTAGTATAAATATATATGTATGATTATTACTCTTTCAAGCCGTAACGGGTGGACCGATTTGGGTAATCTTTAGTACACAGATACAATATGACCTGGAATAGCACATAAACTACTGTTGGGTATCTAGAGCTGCACCCCAGTGAAGCAAGGAGCGTTCGAAAATCCTATATTAATATTATAAATGTGAAAGTTTGTGAGGATGGATGAATGGATGTTTGTTACTCTTTCACACCAGAACGGCTGAACGGATCTGGATGAAATTTAGCACAGAGATAGATTATAGTCTGGAATAGCACATAGGTTACTTTTTATTCCGGTAAAATATACGGTCCCGTGGGATAGATTTGTTTTTGTCTAGTGATGAACTCGAAACAAAGGAAGGGAAAATCGCTAGTAATAAAATATTTATAAAATAAATATCAATATTACAGAGCTTATATTATTATGTGCATGTTATATTAAATGAATAGAATCGATCGAAAGAAAATATGATTGAACTCAATTCAAATTAGGAATATCATATTAAGAACATAATAATCCCCTAGTGAGCTAAAAATCTAGACGGATTACGTAGTGTATTCTTCGTGCACCGTAAGATCTAAGCCTAATTGAAATAGGGTCCCTCGAGTATGAAACCTGTACTTAACAAATACTAGTTTGTATCTAATAAAAGATATTCTAAATTATGAAAACAATCCAAAAAGATCTTATATTATTAATTGCTATGTTTCTTCTGCGTCTTTGTCTGCTTCTTAATTGTATTTATTTCAAAATACATGATTGTTATACGAGTATTTTCTCTGCTTTACATGGTCGCACTTAAAAGCTCAAGACTAAGCAAGAGTATGTCGTTAGTATACAAAATACAAATAGAATCAATGAATAAGCTTCTCAAATAAATTTGAAATTCCATTACAAGTTGGAAAAGTTCTATCTCATCTACGAGAACACACCGGTAACGAAAATTACTGAACTTCAGTAATGTTAAATGGCTTAAAACGAACTACTAAGCAGTAAAGAGCTTATAAACTGCATCATTTTTAATCCTTGTTATGTGCAAGTAAGAGTTAAAACTTAAACTGTAGATATGAATTGTGGTAAGTCAGATATGACTTTACACAAAGTCGCCCAGTGGTCAAAATTCGATTATGATCATTATTGAAAATTTGAGGAAAACTTAATATACATATATGAATAGAACTCCGAAATTACTGATCCGATTTAGATGAAATTTGGTAAGTGGATAGTTTGAGGCCTTGGAAAGGACACATAATAGTTTTATCCTGAAAATCATCCTTTAAGGGGGTAAAAATGGGGATGAAAGTTTATATGTGGAAGCAACTTAGGGACGAACCCGAGCTTAACGAGGGTGAGTCACTAGTACAATATACACACATACACATTATTTAGTAGTTAAGTTTTAGAAGTCGATTTTCTCCTACATCCAACTATTTTGTTGATTTGAAGCTGTGAAAGTAAATGAAATCTAGATTTGAAAATATATTTGGTACCTATGAGCTTATATTTTGATGATGGAAATAGGAGGTGGATAGTGGAACTTTTCAATGTCTCTTCGTATGGTTTTAAAATAGTTTAAACCCGACCTAATTATTAAAGCAAATTACAAACGTTTCTTTGAAGATTGCAGACTCGAGTCCCGTCCAAGGTGAATAATTAAATTGTTTATGCATATGCTTTATTATTTTTAAATATTTATGACAATTCTACTAGTAAAAGAACATATTAAAGAACATTTATTCATGTACCCTAAAATAGGTATATGTTTAAGAAATAAAGCAAAATATTCATTATTTTTCAACAACGTCGACATAGATATATACTGTGAAGTAAATATTTACGAAATTCAAATAAAATGTTTATCTCCTTTAAATACCCAGTTTAGTACTCGTAATTTGTAAGAGCTAAGCGCTGCAAAGCTGCTACAAAGCAAATAGACAGTAGAGACTGCTGCTAAGTACTTGTATTCTAGAGTCAATATAGAGCAAGTAACGTAACTTCAAGAGTCTATACTATATCAAATAGCAGATATTTACTGAGTTATTGCTGATTATTTATATTTACTAGATTTTAACCATAACTCTGATCGTATAGTTTATAGCATTATTATTATAAATGCGAAAGATTAGATAAGAGATAAGAATTTGACGACACGTTTGGCTCAGTTTGTAGTGTTGTACTTGCTGTGCCAGCAGCCGCGGGTTCGAGTCCCGCTGGGGGGAATTCATTTGTGTAATGAGCACGAATATTTATACTCCAGTCATGGATGTTTATATTTATAATATGTATGTATTTAAAGTTATATATGTGTATTGTATCAATTATCTGTTAATCATAAAACAAGCCTACCATGGAACTAAATGGTGTTGTGTTAATGTTCCAAAAAAAAACAAGCTTGTATGTGTTGTTTATATGTATGTATAAAAGTAGCCCAAGTGTCTTGCCTACCTTGCCATAGTCTGTGTATAAAATTTCATCCAAATCAGACCAGCCATATTAGCGTAAAGAAGTAACTAATATTCACTAACAAGCTTTGCATTCCTAATAGTAGTTCGAAACGTGTATAAAATATTTATATACGTATTTAAATCCTGTTTAAGGTTTCACATTGGCAAAATTTGTGGAAAAATTAATAAGATCAACATAAATATATTTTAATATGTATGCGTTTAAAGTTATATATGTATAGACTGTCAACTATATGGTATCCATAAGACAAACCTCGTAGCTTACCATGGAACTAGATGGTGCTGTGTGTTAACATCCCAACACAAAAAATATTCATAAAGAAGAAAATTATCTTTTGGATTGTTTTTTTTTTTTTTGAATATCTAAACTTTTTGGCGTAAAATGTAGGTACTTAATTAGTATTTTTTTAAGTTAAATTCGACAAAGATTTTATGTTTGTCGTAACGTATGTATATTTTTACAAGCGCGTTAAATTTTACAACAGTGCATACTTATCTTTCAACAAAATATAGTATACCAGTAACTTAATTACTCCACATATTTAAAAATTCTTTTTTAGTAAGTTATGTTTAGTTTAGTAAAAATATATTCTAGACTAAGTCTAATGAAAACTAGAGAATTATCCACAAACGGCAGTCTTAATTAAGGCTAGCTGCGTTCCACTGCGACACTTTGCAAAGTACAAGTATGTGACTTAAGTTGCTGGTCAACGAAATACTCATTGCTGCTTCTAAAATTGCACATTCCAGAGTAAAGTAATGCTTCTTTTGTGTAAAGCTTTACTCTCCTTTAAAGCGAAAAACTATTAATCTCGTTTCTATCCTTTAACCAATAAAGTAAATAAAGTATTTACTAAAAGAAAAGATATGACAAAGAATAACATTTTGAAAAAGACCCTTCTTTAATAAAGACTATTGATTGAATTCTGATATAAAAAGTAACTATCGCTCACATGTGTATGCATAAATTGTTTTAGAGCATACTTTTGAAGATATGGGAAAGGTTACCCATTGATAGGGGTATATAAAGCAGGTCCCTTGGGGGTTCGAGTATCAGTTTCTTATCAGTGAAGTACAGTGAGTAAATAAAAACAAACAGTGAAGTGTGATTAATCAGTGATAAAGCGACTGAACATAAATTGAATACAAAGTATGAAAAGTATACTAAATAAAACATTTTGTAAAAGTTATCTTTATAAATTTATTTCTAGAATTAATAAACCACCTTGCATCATATAGGCCTACTTATTAAAATTAATTTCACTATATAGCATATGGCACAGTTCGTATGTCATTAATATTATTAACTATGTCAATCCATAGTAAGTTAACTTTTATTAGTTGTTCACAATTTGCATTCACCTCCCTTAAATTTTTTCTGAAAATTCGAAGATTTTCTAAATATTCCTTCAGGCTCTTTACCAATCTTCTTACAGCTTCTAGCTCTTGCGCAAGTTCAATTGAAGGAATCTTAAAAAGTGAAAATATTATTATTATTATTTTTGTTAAAAAAATATTACTATATTTTTATAAATCCGTTGCTAAATAGTAAACAGACAATATCATGGCATTTAAAAAAATAGTACACAATGAATATGGAAAGAAAATTTAGATATTTAAGTCGTACCTCTCGTTTTGTTTGTTTGTTTCCATTAGACATGTTTTCAAATTATTTTCACAGTTCACTTATCTTTAAGAGTTAAAATTTTCCACAAATTTTATATAGGCATATACGAGTTTAAATTCTTAACAGTATCAAGCCATTCCTATTATCCTTATTCAATTAATTATTTATTTGTATACGAAGTTTTTTGTTTTCTAAATTAAAATAAACTGAAAACTGGCAACTGCCAAAAGTTTAAGATTTTTTTTATAAAGAATAAAGACTTTAGAGTTTAGACATAGACTCTAATTACTTTTGGGTTTGTCATCCGTGCTTTTGATTCTAGTCAGTGCTGCCATATTAAAGGTATAATTTTATTTGTTATTAATAATTTTAAATAGATAAAATGATTATCTTGATTAAATATTAATGTAAGTATTTAAAACAATATGTAAACCTAATTTATATATGTAATCCAATATATTATATATCTTGTATATAATAAAGAGCTCGAATGCAATACTTGTTTTAAAATATTATAAATATATATAAATTTATTAAATATTTTACTACACAATCACATATGGTCAAAATATAAAATATTTACAATCAACATCTAATACATAAAATGAAACTAATAATCGATATTGACTTTCAAAGCAACATTAAAACCATTGGGTCTCATTACGAACAAAATAAAAATTTGTTACAAAATATTATAACAGATGGCGTAATATATATCGATTTGTTTTTAATGTTCAGCTAAAATTCCAAATATAAAAAAAAATATAAAAAATGTTTACCTAATTTTAAAGAATTATTTAAAGTAAGGGAAAATTAAATAATGGATAAATATGTAGTATTTAAAAAAATAAAATAAAATTCAATGATATTCTTGTATTTCTGGCGGCAATAATGTTCATAGATGGCGCTCAATATAATAAAAAAGTTGATAAATGTAATTTAATTTATTTTATTTTACTTTGATACCGATATATTTTATAGATTAATTTCGTTATTTCTCATTTCATATTTTTTTTGAGTTAAAAAATAATATTTATATACCTAAGTCTATACAATATATAAAACAAAAAAAATAATGTTTCAAATTGGACTTGGTAGATTTAGATTTTAGAGATACACGCGCTTAAATAAAAAAAACAATTCAGCTTTTTATATTAGATAACTATATTTTTATCAGTCTAAATAGTAGTTGACCATATTTTTTTCTTTACCTATATTTTTCAATTAAATAATAACACGGATATTTATCGATATCTATAATGTAATAAATTTTTAATGTGTGATGCGAATGTCAAACTTATTTGTAATGAAATTGATTTCATAATTGCGTGCATTTAAGATCAGCGCAACCTTTGTAAAAATACATGTCATAATTACGTAGTACAGAATAGCAGAATAAATCTTATTGAGAGTGGAAAAAGATAAATTTTTAATCATTGCATCTGGACATTTTTATAACTGCTCGGTCGGACAATCGCTGTGATGGAGTTGCTTTCAACCAATCAGAAACCTCAGAAGATTTATTGTTAAAGTCCTTAAATTCCTAAAATTATCGATAATTTTAATGTTAAGTAGTTCTAAATTGAAAGATAATAAATTTATAATTTGTTTATTGAAAAACAAATTTCATATAGATATTTTGAACACAACTAAGGATTTTCAATCCTGAAACGCGCTAGCAAAATTTCTATTGAATATGCAAATATACCAATACAAGTTTCAATTTCAATTTATTAGATCACTTAGAGGTTTCTTCGTAGATCGACACCTTAGTATATAATCACTATCTTTATATTTCTATATTATATTAGCATTGCCCGCGGCTCCATGCGCATACACATGTACAATGTTTGGAGAGTTGTTTATTAGCGAAATTATGAAATACTAGCGAGGGCGCTTCGATTTAACGTTTAGTGTGTACATTTTTCCGAGATAAAAAGTAATCTATCTGCTATTCCAGACCATAATCTATCCCTGTGTCACATCCAGATCCGTTCAGCCGTTTTGGCTTGATTGTGTAACAAACATCCATCCAAACTTTCGGATTTGTAATATTAATAGAATAGAATATATACGGGAACAGATAAACATACATACATAGCTTGCTAATTTTTCTAAATTCTAACTTTCCGTAGACGGGTGATAAACAAAAACTGTAAACCACTTTAATAGGTAGTATTAGTAATATTACTAAAGCATTACGTTATTTCATCCACGTTCATAAATCAATGGAATTATAACATGATGTTATTATACATACTGGTATATACAATATACATAGCTCTTAGAGCACCCAATAGGTTGACAACATAACTAACGCTTCGAGTTAATTAAATAAACACAAGACTTAACTTATAATCCTATTTACATATATTTTCTAGATATAGAGTTACATCGAATCCAGTTTGCTTAAAGTAAATATCAATACCTACCACATATAACTAGCTTTAGTAAATAATATTAATATTTGTTTGATCTATTATTATTAGTGAAATTCAGAAAAAAAGATAATTCGTTGTCAAACAGAGGAGAAAAAGGTATTGAACTCCTTTTTCTTTGCCTATTTATATGTAGAAGATTTGATTAGAACGGATATCGAAGAAAAAGTCTTTATATAATTTATCATCGTGTATCTGACTGCCTGTCAAACCATATTTTTCTAAAACTACAGAACAGAAAATTCGAAGTTTGATAAATATTTAAAAAAGGTTGGATACCCTAATGATGGATATAAATACATAATATTATGTATTTACAGACGGACTAGATTTATTAAAGTAATATACTAGGGACTCATCCTCGCTTCGCTCGGGTTCGTATTCAATCTCCGGGATAAAAAGTATTCTATGTCCTTTTCAGGGTCTCGACTCAAACTATCTTATTACCGAATTTCATCTAAATCGGTTCAGTAGATCCAGAGATTACCCCCTACAACCTCACAAACTCACAAACTTACAAACTTTACCTCTTTATAATATTAGTATAGAATAAAAGTATTCCTTAAAATATTTAACCTATACATAATACTTATTTAAAATGTATAAAACCTAGATATCGACATGTTCCATCTAGATTTCATCTATTAGATTTTTAACTAGCAGGGTATTTCTTTTTTTATTAATTTCTATTCAAAGCGTGGTCATATTATGTACTAAATAGAAAAAAAACGTAAAGTAACAAGTCTTTTTTATTAGCATTTTTAACAATACTCGTACATGTATATTTATATTATAATTATATATTTATATTATAATTATATATTTATATTATAATTATATACATATAAAATATGAAAAACAACCCTAATTATAATATGGCCGTCGATAGCTACGTAAAGAATTTTAACTACCCTCCCACACGACACAAATATTAGTGTACACCGGTATTTCAAGCGGAATCTCAATATGTTTCAGAACGATGAAATTCTTTCTGCAAAATGTACTAACAAAATAGAGACATAGTTGAAAAAAATTTATATATATTTTTAGCTATTTCCAAAGTTATTTAGATATAGACAAAGAGAGGAACGAAGACCAATGAGAGATGAGATCTCATTCCATTGAAACCCGTAATCAATCCTCGGTTAGGTAAACGATAGATAACGAATGTTTTGAATTAAAACAAAAGTAGAGAACAGATCGATCAAATTCAACTTACTTCACAATATATTCTAATGAAAGTTTTTACAATTCATTGTTAACTTTAGCAATCGTGCACATAGCAATTACAAAAATCTAACAACATTTTTTTACTTACTAGTTGATGCGTGTGTACTAGCAAATCGCAATATGACGATTACATATTTTAAACTTTTATAGGCGCATGAATAAACTTAAGTTATTTTTACAAATTGCAAAAGAAGTTATGAAAATAAAAAATATTTGAGATACACTAATAATAAACTACATATTATGTGTAAATTTTTTTCAGCTTATCGCCTTATAGCCTCCCCCATAGAACACCATCTCGATCTTCGGCAGGTTATCCATCCCATGTCACCTTTTTCAAATCGTCGTTTTATTGTGTACATAATAAATAATAATGTACAAAAAAAGATATTCTTCATGTTCACATAATAATGTGTACATAAAAATTCTCTTTTAAGTACTTTGCCGCCACTGATAAAATAAAGAAACAATTTTAAAAAAAAATATTTCATATATTATATAATAAATATATTTAATTAAATATTTTGACCCTTAGGCTGTATGAAAGACTCGGTAATTAATTCGACCATCATGTATTACAAATTTGCTTCTGAATAATATTTGCCATAAGATAAACACATTTTTCAATTACTTCGAACAGTTTGTCATTATTTCTTTCTTCAATTTTTTTTAGATAATTTTAATTTTTCTGTTTTGTATTTTTAGTAGTTTATAATATTACTAGTTAAGTATTCATACAATTTATTCGCATCTCCATTTGACTCCACTTCACTCCACGACTCCACGACTATAAAAAATAGCTCATGTCACTCCTCTATCGGCTGATAGTAAAACTATCTAAGATGAGTTAACAGGGTTCACCGCGGAGATTAAAGAGTACAACAAAAACCACATTTTAATTTAATTTAAAATAAGACATGTCTATGAGCAAAATAATATAAGCTAGATTATTGATATTAAGTAAGTATCCTTTAAGAAAGTATTTTTAGTCATCCCCAAGGGTATGAAAAGGGGGTTGGCAGTTTGTATGGATATACATTGTTTTAAAATACCCGAGCAGAGCCATAGACAAGTACTAGTATGATTATAATTAAATAAGCAAATCTACTATCCAGTACAATATGAATAAGAGAAACAAAATCAAAAGAAAAGTCGGCTAGTTATTAAAAAGCTGGAAATAATAGATTCTGCTATATTAGTTTGCTCGGTTGCGTCCCTAGATACATACGTTTTAAATAGATAAATATAGATATTGGAGGTGTACCTTATGAGACATATGACAGATTTTTCTTTAGGTCTTTTTAAGACCTATATACAATTTTCTAGTACATTGCTTTGATGTATTTTTTAAGGTTTAGCCAGCGCTAGTCATATTTTCTAAAAACTACTCTATAGAACCGGTCATTGTGTTCTCGTGGGAATTAAAGATTTTCATGAAGTAAAAGGTATCCTAACACAACATGACACGGGTAAAAAGTTATCACTACACAAATATATATAGAGAAAAATTTCAATGAATTTTGTTTACGGGGTCTATATTCTATATACAATAGGTTACAGACTTAGTTTTAAAAAAATATTTCATGTACAGATGCTTTGTTACTATTTTATTATATGTATAGTTTTTTTGAGGAGTTTCAGAGAAAATCTGCGCGAGAAATAAAAAGGTTGGCAATCAGTGTAAATATTTGATTACACGGACATAAAGCAAAATAAAGGTCAGGCACCCCTCGGATTTGATTTGTCGTCAACTGAGTTCTTACGGAAACACTGAAATTGATACCATTGATTTACGAATAGTATTGTTTTTGTAAAGCTTTCGTTTAAATTATTTTTTCTTTCTTATATTTACGCGAATATTTGGCATTTTAAATAAAACTATCTTTTCGGATTATTTCGCGGATTTATTTTGATTTTTGGTTCCCGACGTTTCGAATGCAATCATAGTAGTGGTGAATTGAGCGAGCTGGATCAAAGAAGATCCATCTCTCTCAATTCACGTTTTCAAAAACTTAGAAAAGTCTGTTTTTCATATTTTACTTCTCAAAACTTGTAAAATCAGTTTTTTAACATATTATTTCAAAAACTTATAAAAGTCTATTTTTCGTATTTCACTTCTCAAAGTTGTGAAATCGGTTTTCAACATATTTTCAAATTTGACTAATTGTTAATTTTAATTATTACTTTTAAAATTTGAAGTCCTAGGACGGTTGAAATCTGTATTTTATCTGTATATTGTTAATATTATTGATACGTTCAAACTGCTTCATTCCAAAATATTATTGATCTGTTCAAACTGTTTCATTCCAAAATATTATTGACCTGTTCTAACTGCTTTATTCCAAAATATTATTGATCTGTTCAAACTGTTTCATTCCAAAATATTATTGACCTGTTCTAACTGCTTTATTCCAAAATATTATTGATCTGTTCAAACTGTTTCATTTCAAAATATTATTGACCTGTTCAAACTGCTTCATTCTAAAACATTTAAAATATGCTCAAAACGACTATTTGAAATCAATTTTTGTACTTCTTAGAATTTGACAAATAGGTCCTATACATATTAAATTATTATTATCATTTCAGATTTCAGGGTAATTTAATATAGTATTAAAAACAAATTATTATTTTAGAATTTTATTTTCTTTACACCATTTACTTAAACACATTACATTTTTTAAAGCACATATTTTAGAATGATAAATACAACTGTTTACATCATCTGACATACTATACTTATCATATAAACTAACTAAATTAGGACAAGTTTGATCTTCTAAATTAAAAACATTATTATTTTTGGATATTTCTTTAATCCAAGACATTTTTTCAAGACCTTTAGTGTAAATTTTTTTATTAGCTAAAATTGGTATAATATGATCCTTATGATTTGAATAAGGTATATGACCTTCTTTCCAAAATATTCCTCTATTTCTTTCAATCCAGCTTACTTGTCTTCGTTCCGTTGGTGTCAAATCATAGAATGGGTACGGTTGCTTATAAAGCAGAACTTGAATTCTATTATCATATGCAACCGCAAATTCTTTTAAGATAAAATTATTATTATCAATCTTAAAACCTTGAACGTCTACTATGGCAATCATGATATCTTGCGTACGATATTACTTAAAGGTTTATACTCTATAAGACGGTCATTTATAATGAGACAATATGCAGACGTACTTGCTGGAATATCTTCAGTACTTTCAATTTCTAATCGCACATCGACTGGTCCAGTTTTCAAAGTCTCGTTCTGTCTCGAGCAATCAATGATAAACAATGGCGCCTTTTCTTTAAAAGTATGCAGATCTAACAGGGGGTCCATATGAATGTTGTAATAAGACTGACGAAATTGAGTGTACATTTCGTATAATATACCATATTTATCTTCATCAAAGTTTAAGTTCAGTGATTCGTATGGATAGTAATTGGAGTTCAAAATAATGTTACTCTAGATATTTTGCAATGATCGAATACAGAACAATCTTTTGCTTTATTAAACTTTCTATCAGTTTGCAGACCAAAGATAACATATCGTGGTTTCTCTGTCTGTGAAGCCGTTTTAACAGACCAAGAATGTTTTGTTGTTTTAGGTAACAACGGATACTCATACAGATCCCAATTTCTAAAAGCAATTTGAATTGGTTTATCTTTTTCTAAATATTTGAGTAATGTAAGTTTCTCGCGATCTGATACTTTTACGTGAGGCATTCGCCACTGCACTCTTTGTAAGTCTATTTTTACATGAGAAAAATCATCTGAAAGTTTGATACTGTTTAGGTTTGTGTTGCTCCTGTTCAGTATTAGTTCATGTTTACAGTTCATAATTATTTTGTTATAATCTTCTGCAAATCCAAGTATTTTGTTTAAGGGTATAACAACGCTGAAATGACCATCGTTTGTAAATCCATTTATGTTCCAACCCCACAGAGCTGCAACCTTACTTTCCCCTCCGCTCATTGATACCAATGATTTCATTGTGGTCGTTACTCCAGCGTTTTTTATGCGATCGATTTCAATCCCATTTATTTCATACCTGATGTCTTGGAACAGAAACATAAAAGGGTTATTAGTAAATTCCACATGTCTTTTGACCGACTTGTTGTCCTTTCCGATGATGGTTGCATATCCTTCGATGTAGATGGTACTGGCTGAAGGCAATAGATACAAATCTTGCTGATGAATGGGGATTCGTATTTCGTCATTTTCCGCGAAACTATTATTATAGGGATTATAGGTGTGTATTTCGTAATTTTCAATTGAGTTATCGAACTGAGGTAAACTTGTAACTTGAAGTATATTCATATTTTAAAACCAAGTGATCGAAGAAATTCTTTGTTCTGTTTTGTTATTTTCTTAACACCTTTAACACGTCTGCGCTTTTTTAGCAATACAAGTATCAATGCTTTTAGCATTATTATTAAGAGGTTTATAAAATACAATCATTTTATTTTTCTTAAATGGAGGCGCAGTTGAATATTTTCTCCTCTGAAGTCAATATTATTACCGTCTTCATCAACAACTTTTATAGCTATAGATGTTATGTTTTTTTTGTTTATTGGTAAATAAATTATATTTTTGGGTACCTCTATGTATCGATAACCAGGCGGTATATCAGGCACAAATTCGTATAGTACATGCGATGGTAAGCCGTTAACAAATGATTCTTTAACAAGATCACACTCGATTCTTATAAGAGACAACGGTAGAATTCTGACTGGATTTTCGGATTCATGCCATTTGTTTTGCATCTAATTTTATATTACGAAAACCAAGGACAGGTCCTAAACTGTTTTTAACATTAAAGTTAAGTGTTTCAGAGCAATATATGGAACATTTTAAGGTATTATTATTGGGTTGAATTTTAATCTCACAATCTTTTAAATTTTTTTCTAAATATGCAAGTATATCATACAAATCGTAATTACCATATGGTATATGCAATATTTTACCGTCATTACCGTAAGAAAATATGTTATTATTTTCATCTATATTTCTTACTGTATTAAATACAGAAAAATATAGTAAACCACACTCATATTTGCCATCTATACTTAAAGATGGCTGAAAATATGATTCAAGGAATGATTGATTACCAGTGATGGTTAAAGTAATAGACATGGTTGAATACTAAAGGTAATAATGTATTTGGGTATTATTTATTCATTTTTTTTAGTTTATTACGCCAAAAATTCTCAAGAAACTTTATACATAAATGACCGCAGTTATAAGGATGATCTTGTTGAATATTTTCGTAATTGTAATATACTTTTTTCCTAAGTATTGGATCAGCTCTTTTGGTGGTTTTAAATTTCCATAGCTATCAAAGTATTCTATATAATCTTGACATTTAACATAAGCTACCCAATGAGTTCCAGAATTTTCTGAGTGATCTAAATTAATAACACCACATTCTCTTTTAAGAGGACATTTTGGTAATTCATTTCTCATAAAAACACCTCGAAAATGTGGTATTTTAATCGCATATTTTAAAATATCGATGTTAGTAAGAGCTCTATTGGGTAGCCGATTTAGTTTTTTTTACAAGTTGTAAAAATTCCAAGACCACCGTTATGGGGTTTAACATGTAACCCTTTTCCAATTGAAAGAGATTCCATTTTTTCATTATGTCTTTTCAATTCTGATAAACGTTTCTTAGCAAGTTTGTAGTCATTTATAGCTTTAGCTATTGCAGCAGCTCCACCTGCTAAGCTTCCTGTTGCTGACAACCCCGCAAAAATAGGTATTAACGGAAGTATACCACCAGTTTTTGGTACAGGTATTATGCGCGGATGTTTTATAACAGAATTTGTAACAAAGTTCTTCGCAGCTGCCATTGCTAAATTAATTGCGGTTTTTTCACATTGAGGTTTGATTTTTTGTAAGTATTTTTTAGTATGGGAAACCACATGTTGAAACATTTTTTTTTTCAAACCTGAGCTTTGTCTCTTTTTTATCGATATGTTTTTTGCCTTTAAACCAGCTCCAATGCTAGCCTTAGCTAACATAGTATTTTTTACTAAGTTAGCTGCAACTTTTTCACATAGAGATGCATCCGAGGCAGTAGCACGCTTTTTCGCCATTTTCATCAATTTAATATCTGCTTTCGCCGATCGCTTAAAAGATGAAAAGTATGATAAGCAATATCGTGTTCTCTGCAATGTTCATCCAATTGGTTAATACCCTTATCTCCTCTGCTAAGTCTTTGAATTAATTTGGTTCCAGGACCCCCAATAATTATATCCAGGTAAATGAAGTTCAAACGGTAAGTGATTAATTAACCAATTTAGAAGACTGCATTCACTCATACTATGAAGGATACTAAATAAAATAAAGATGGATTTACTTTAAGTACTTTATTCATTTTTAACATTACAAAATTATCACTCATTACTCATTAAAACTCATTTGAAAGCTATCATAAAATATTAGAATTATGTATCCAGCTGTTTTCACTTGATGGTAGTCCTAACCATTTTACAAAAACTTTATTTCGATTTCTTTTCAAAACCTTCTCAACTAAATATATATTTGGATGTTTAGTTTTCTGTAGTTCGTAACTATAAAATGCGCCCAAAATCGGCTGACCTTTTGCATCTTCAATCAAGTATGTTACTGGATTTGTGGGTTGTATTTTTATGATCTTGAATACTTCTGTTGACCAATTTGGAGTATATCCTTTTTCAAATATTCCTTTGTATTTGCTTACACGTACAAAGTCTCCAACATCCATTTTTTGGGTATTATTATTTAGTTTTTCTTTAAATTTGTTAAAGTATCTTTGTTTTACATAATTTACATTATTTTTATTGACTTCTATAGGCTTTAATTCAATTGTTCTATGTTTGGTACGATTATATATTTGGATTAACTTATTAAGAGTACCATCTACCCATTTATAATTTCCTTTAAAACTAAATTCTTTATACATTTTTGTTTTCAAAGTTCTGATAAACCTTTCTGCGATTGAAGCCTTTTTTGAAGAGTAGGTAGAATAATGATTTATTGCATAGGTATTCATTAATTTTTGAAAACTTTTATTATAAAATTCTGTTCCAAAATCAGTTTGTAGGTTTTTAGGAATACGACCATTTTGCAAAAATTTTTTAAAAGCATCATAAACCTCATTTTTTCTTTTAGATTTAAGTGGACACGCCCAAGCAAATTTTGAAAATGTATCAATTACAACCATAATATATTTGAAACCTTGATTTTCATTGCACATTTTTTGCATATCGATCAAATCAGCTTGCCATAGGTCATCGATATCTTTAGTAACAACACATCTCCGTGGAAAATTTTTTCTTGCGTTTCTATGTATTTCGTTTACTATGTCTCTTTTGCTCATTTTGAGAATATTTCAACTCAATTTTCGTTTCCAAATTTCTTATTTTATTGTTTATTTCAGTAATGAATTCTTCATTTCTGTTCTTAAAATTTTTTAAAAATTCTGATATAGACTTATCAACGTATTCTTTCGTAGCGCTATCGGTGGCATCTACTGGATTTTTTAGATGTTTGATTATTTTGTTTTGTGCATTGAAATTATCATCATCAGTGTATGTTAAAATACACTGCAAAGGAAGTAAATTAGTGGAAAATCTTTTTTTCTTAAAAATATGATGCCCAAATTTATCTACATTCATGTTGAAGCTGTTACTTTATACTGATTTACATATATAAGATATTTTTCTTTTTATTCCTTGATTATACCTGCTTCCTTCAATTCTTCAATAATAGAAATTATTTCATTATCATGGCTGGTGTTGCCTGCGTCTTTAGAAGCGACTAGCAATTTTAGTCTTTCAATTAACTCATTTGGATCATCCCAATAAATAAAATCAGTGTTACGAGCATATTTTTTTAAATTTGGTATACCAGAACCAAACTTTTGATTATTTTCTAGCTCAGTTTCATTAAATAAAGGTTTTATAATGTCACGATATTTTATACTTTTGTCACCTCTTATTTGTCCCTGCGGATTGTAATCTCGTCTATGAGCACATGTATTATACAACATATCCTTATATATTAGCTGATCTTTGTCTGTGACTAATGTTAAATTAGGTTTTTTACAAAATAATAATTCTCTTAAACCGGATGACAGTTCATATTGCTTATTTTCAATATTTATCAAATTAGTTTTTTCATTATTGCTGGGATTAACTAGGGTGGATAATTTGACTTTTGAATTCCCCATGAATAAATCTCTACCTACGCTGCGTACGCCAAATGGTACATTTAAGCTGTCATAAATATCTGCAATTTCATTCTTTTTTAACGACCTCTCTAAAACTTTATTTATCATAGTTGGACTTTTAATAATATCATCATTTTTAGAAGTTTCAGACACATTTGGTGGATCCATTTCATCTAAACTAGCTGAAGTTTTATATAAATTTTCATGATCTGAACTTGCATTTCCTACATATTTAGAAGCATCCTCTTTTTGCGATATTGTATTTTGAATATGTTTATCAATTTTAAGGAGTGAATGCAACGGCTCAACAACAGGTCTTAAAATTTTGTTTACTGATAAATTAGTCAGTTCTTCATCTTTTTTCATATTTTTAATTTTCTTTTTTATCGAACAGACTGATTCAATCAAACGTGATTTTATGTCTTTTTCCATTTCACTATATTTAAAATTAAACGACTACTGTTTACAAATAAAAAAATGATACTAATCATGTTAAATTCAAGAAACATATTTATAGCTATTTAAAATTGAAAAAGACATCAAATCCTTTTCTGTATCTTCCTTTGTCTACGGCACAATCCTTATTAATGATTACAAAACTAAACGGTTCTTTCCATACTTTTGAACAAAGATTTTTGAATTCAATCCAAGTTAAATCAGTATTTACGTGTTCGTCATATATGTGTTTTAGATTTATATCATCTTGCTTGAATATTATCAAAAAGTTAGTGTTATCTCGCACTAGCTGTTTTGGAATCTTTGAATATGTTTGAGACAAATAAAAGCAGTCTACTTGTTTATGTCTCCCCATTGCAAAAAAATTACGAATATTACTTTGGTTATCACAAACTACATCATCAAAAATCATAATAGAATTATTCAAAACATCATTAGGATCTATAACTTCCTTTTCATTATTAAAAATAAAAAACTTTATTTCAGGAATCATTTTCATAACTTCATTTAAAAATTGATACTTCGGTTGAAATGCCGTTTTAGAATATAAGTACAAATTTTTAAATTTCAAACCATTTTCATGAAGCAGTAAGCTTAACATCACATTGGTTTTACCACAGTTAGACGGTCCGCATATTAAGCAGCGTATTGAATTAGGTAGTAGTATGCTATGTTTAACGAAATCCTTGTTTTCTAAAATCTGTACATTGTATATTTCTATTGAAAGTGGTTGCTTTATTAGCTTCATGGTATTGACTGATTACTTTTAAATAAAAATAGTCTTTTATATTTTATGATGTAATAAAAAGTAATTCATCTTTAAATTTCACTAATAATAATTTTAAATTTAAATTCATCAAAGCTTTTACGCATCAGCTGGGTATAATAAAAATAAAACAATATTCATATAGAATTTTATAATCTTTATTAATTTTCTACATTAACTTCTCAAACTCCTGTTTACATATAGTTCAAATAATATGTACCAATTATAATTTAACTATTTTACTTATTATTGTAAATAAGTGACATAATCAGTATAATATGTTATCCCAATGCCCCCAAGGTAAAGTTTGTATATTGTCTGTTAAAATCTGTCTTTTGTCATCACTTCGATCAAGTACAGTTTTATAAACTTCTTGAGTATACAAAACATGTTTAAGTGACCGAATAACATTCATTTTTTGCTTGTAGCGTTTATCAGTCATCAAAGCTTTCTTGAATTTAGTCGTAGTAATTTTCTTTGTAATAGGTCTAGAAATACCTTTTGCTTTTTTTATTTGAGTATTAATACTGTTTATACAATACAATTTTGCTCTCAAACCAATGAATTCAGTTAGCACGTCACCACCTAATTCGTCTTTAAATAATCCAGGAATTTTGTTATTCATTTTAGAAATGCCATATATATTATTATTTGGAAAGTTACTTGTATCAAAATTTAAAGAATTTTCTTTTATGTCCGCATATATATCGTCTGTTTCTATCAAATAAAGTAAGCTATCAGTATCTGTATAGCAAAGTTTCGCACGGTCGTGATACTTCTCTTTAATATAGTCATAATGAAATTGGTATAAATGTTGCTTGGCGTATTCCAAAACAGTAAATCCAATGTAAATGGGTCTATCTAACAGAACTTTTTCATATTCCAATTGAATCGCAACAAAGTTTTCATCGAAGATTGATATGCTTTTAAAATTAGGTTTTGTCAATAATTTTGCGGCACCAATGCGTTTGTTAGATACGTTATTATTATCTTCCCAACGTGATACTAATCTTACATCGACTTGTTTTCTTCTGTTTTCAATTGTTTTCCCAAAAATTGAATTATTTAGTAATTTAAACAAATCTTTCTGAAAATTTGATTTAGATGCTTGACGTAGGCGAGTATTTAAATCAATGTAATTCTTTAAAAAAGGTTCTTGACGAAAACTTAGTACCCGATATATTTTTTTTAAGATCAAACCATGTTTTAAACATAATTTCAAATGAACGTAGTGAATAACGTATTTATTTTTATTATAAAGATTAGCAATTAATTTATATGTTTTACCACCTGGAGGTATTATTTTTTCTGGTGCAAATGGCAAATCACTATGAGCATTATGGAGGTGGTCTGGATAATCTAAGTCAACCTCTAAAATATAGCCATATTCCGACTCATCTGTTATATTTAATACATTAAAATTCGTTTTCTCATCTTCAGATAGTAAACGGAACTCAGAAATAGGCAGCTTTTTCATCATAGCAAATCCATATAAATTATTGGCATCAAGATAAATTAGGTATTTAGAAATTTCTGAGTTATCACAATTCGGTAGATACTTGTTATTAGCTTTAGCATATCGATGAGAACATTGCGATAACCCTCCACGAATACCTCTTTCTATTAACTGATATATTTCTAAATCACTTATTAAATCCAATCGAACGCCTGTATGCAGTAACATAGCATCCCAACTTAAGCTAGGAGATGATACATAATGCGCGGGATCTAATTTGTAATATTCCAAGCATGTATTTCTAAAGTTTTCAAAAATGTCACATAATAATAGGACATCTGTTTTTAAATATAAATCTGTGTATTCACCAATTGTGTTTATATTAAAATTATCCCATACTTTTTGTGCTCGTGCATATTCGTCATAAGTTATATGTTTCATGGTTAAATTATTATAAAAACATTCTTTTGGTGGCAAAGATTTTTCTTCATATTTACACCAAGAATCTACGTAATCATAAGGAAATATACCTTTCTCTTTTAACAAGTTAAAGTCAATATGATTTCTGAATTCTTCTGAGAGATGAATGTGTTCATTTTCAGATAAATTTTTACTTAATTCATTCAAACTAGAACTTAAAAACTGAAAGGAATCTATAAATTTAATTTGAACGTTGCGAGAAGTGTGCTCGTTATAAATTATTTTACTTATTGTTAAATACTTTTCTTTTGTTTTAGGTATAACTTTTATGTCTCCCACATGGTGTGCTAATTCTTTGATAAAAAGATGGCTGTCATAACCACATAAATTATGAAATACGACTGGTATAAAAGAATATTCTCTTAACATGAGATTGCAGTGAGAATGTGCTGGACCCCGATATTCAGAAGTAATATGATCGTGGTCAGCAACTTTATCTCCCAGCAAAGGTTCATTACAGATGTGACAAGTTGTAGCATTTAAATAAGCATTTCTTTGTTTATCGGTTAGTGGATTCATTGGTTTATTAACAGATAATAGCTTATCAATATCTTTAACATCTTCAATTAAACGTTCTATAAAGATTTTAACACAATCCGGACCTCTATATGATACATATTTATTTAACTTAGAATCATGAGAGCAACAAATATAGTAACCAAAACAAGATGGCTCGTGTAACTGTAAATTAACCGTATTACATGTTTGTTCATTTTTATTACATTTCAACAATAAACTTTCAAAATCTGCATATATTATAAAATTTATTTTTATTTTTCGCTCATATCTTTTAAACTGTAATATGCTATTTTCTTTCGGCAATATGGTTAATACTTTAGAACATTGGTGTGACATAAATTTCTTTTTCGACGAGAAATGTTGAAGACATGAATCACAGAAATGTAATTTGCCATTATGTTTTGAAATCTGTGGTCGCACAAGACGTGACAAATCTGTTATTAAGCAATAGTGACCCTTATTATATTTCTCAATGTATAATATATTGACATGGTGTACTTTTCTTGAATTACATATATAAAGCGGGCCAGTTACTTGGTTACAATTATCGAGACCATAAATGTTGAAACTTATATTAGAATTTTGCTTTTCAAAAGTTTTGAGATCATGTGTAGTAGGTGGAAAAGACATACCATCTATTTTGAACACATTACTATAATGAGGATAAGATCTAGTTCTACATACGTTATTTTTTGCTGGATATAATGCTGCAACTATACTCCATAAAAAACAGTGATCGTCTTCATTTTTAATATTAATACAACTCTTAGTATTTTTAATAGTCGCAGGGAGTTCTATATAACTACTTCCCTTCATAGGCGAGTATTTATTCACGTTTATTTCTAAATGACTAATTGTTCCAAAAGTCCAACCAGACTTGCAATGTTCGAATTCAGCCATTTTCATTTTCATAGAGTCTATTACTAAAGAAAACATTTCTTTCAGATCAGTATTTTGACATAGAATTTGAAATTTTGAATTAAATGACTTGAGTTGTTGTTGATCAGAACTTGGTAAATAAAATAGAGCAAAGAGTTCAAAATTAACTTTCACACATGTATGTTCAGTAATTGAGAGCTCAATGATCTTTAATATATCTTTTTCATTATCTTTAAGAAATGACTCGGGAGTAAAGTACTTTTCTATATTCTCAGGCTGTAATCTATATGTTATAATTCGATTTTTAAATGCAGAAGCAATGACTTTTATATTATCAAATTTTGTATTCAACAAGCAATTTGCCTTATGTATATTACTTCTCAAATGGTAATTATATTTATTTCTTAATGTATATAAATTACAGTATTTACAAAACTTAATGTCTTTGTCTTTTTCTTTATTACTGGTGTCGACAACTGTGAACAAGAAATAAAATACGAATATATAGAAAATACGAAACTTGAAATATTCATTTATTATAAAATAGTAAGTTTTAAAACGTAAATGAGTATAATATGACAAGATTAGTAGGATAGGTAAATGTACTTTATTAATATTAATACATTATATTAATAAAGTAAAACGTTAAATATATATTATTTACAATAAATGTGAATTTATGAAATTTGGCGAACATTCCTTGAACTCCTTTCGGACTTCGCTTAAATATGCTGATAAATGTTGCCAGGACTCGGTATCAACATTTGTTCTATTTTTAAGAGCAACTATTGCATAACGCCATCTATTCATCGGAGATACGCGCTCGATTTCTTCGCATTTATATATTTTTATTTCGACAAAATGACTGCCAGGCTTATCAAACTTTATTTGTCGTGAAAAGCCGTTTGTTACCCGTTTTGTTAAATAAGATACTAAAGGAGATGTATTTTTACATGTTACATCGTTGATTTCACCATCATCGGAGTCTACGCCGAAAAGATCTTGAGCGGTGACTTTGGCTGATCTTGATTTCTTTCCGCTGGACCGAACACGTACTATAGCGTCCCCGCTAGTTGAAGGCTCGTTTCCATGAGAGTTATGCCCTCGCTTGTTTTTCCTCACAGCTTTCTTCTCTTTCCCCTTCGGCTCGGTCCTCTCTTCAGAGGAAGACTCTTCTGATAGAAAAATGTTTTCATGGTTGCTTGACCTGAAATTAGAAATAATTATAACTTTAACAAAAACTGTATGTATCATAAAAAAAGCTGTATTAACTTTAAGTTTGCATCGAATACTAAGTTTTAAATATCTAAAAAAAAAATAATATATCTTCTACGATGTCTCGGGATTCGAATCTGAAACCTTTAAATAATTTCTTCTTTCTGAGTTCGTTTTGCGAATAGACGATTTGTTTACACGCTCTAATCATTAAACTAGACATCTGTTAAGAACTAATGTGAATATTTTCGATAGAAATGGTGAACATTATTTATGCAATGTAGGAAGGCTGAACTGATTTTGATCTAACATTCACAAAAGATACAAAAAAAAAAAACACAGAAGCTGCCAACTACTGTTCTTAATATTTTTAAATAAGGTACCTCCAAGTTATTATAATTCAATAATGTAAATTAAAAATTATTGTAATTCTAGTATCATTCAATCCTCAGAGAAAAATCAGACAATTTCATCAAAGTTGAAAAAGAACGTCTGGTTGGATGAATTTATCGAAACTGTTTAAATCATTCTAATATTATAAATGCGAAAGTGTGTTTGTTGATTTGTTGGTTTGTCCTTCAATCACGCCGCAACAGAGCTACAGATCGACGTGATTTTTTTGAATGGGTATAGTTGAGGATCTGGAGAGTGACAGAGGCTACTTTTATCCCGGAAAATCAAAGAGTTCACGAGGGATTTTAAAAACTAAATCCCCCCCGAGGACTAAGTCGCAAGCATCAGTTAGTAATTAAATAAAAATTACTATTCTATTTTCTTGTATCCGAAGAATTTTATATGACTATGTTAAATTGATACAGTGAAATGGAAAATAAAATCTAAGATATAAAAGAAGTACTTACATGTTGGATGAAATTCACGAAAATTTTACTTAATTCACGAAAAACACTGATGAACACTTCAACTTGGTTAGGTACCTACTTTTAAAAAAAAAAAAAAAAACAATTGGAGCTGAGGAATTCTGTCACCTTTGAAAGTAGGACTTGAAAATGACGGCTTGATGGGCACCAGCC
Organism: Brenthis daphne; assembly: GCA_947093115.1. Taxonomy (NCBI): domain Eukaryota; kingdom Metazoa; phylum Arthropoda; class Insecta; order Lepidoptera; family Nymphalidae; genus Brenthis; species Brenthis daphne. The sequence continues at coordinate 18,453,409 of OX352481.1, forward strand.
TATAAATAGTTTCAAAAACTTAAAATGTGTGTGTAGACAGTTAAACACAAATTGTTCGTATGTAAGCTGACTGTCAATATGTGTGCAGATTAATCTAAAAATGCGGAGATAGCACAAATTATTTTAAAAATGAACTTTACATATTCCCCTAGTTCTGTCTACCATATTTATTCTAAAATATGACTTGATAATCTATGTGCGTACAACTTGACAAAACATGGCTAGAGAGTTATTATGATAGTTTCAGTAAACATCGATAGGATCAATTTGCACCCGACGACGCCGCTCTGTCGGGTGTCCTTTTATGGTAAGGAATGTTCAATTTCATCACGTTACATCTTACAGGTTAAAACATGTTGGAAACTGAACTTGGAGGACTAAGCATTTTATCCATACTAATATTGAGCCCTGGCGTCACACGAATAGCATAATGGAACCATAGATACGTCTTCAAATGAAAATCATTTAGTTTCTCGATTATGAGATTATAGCTCATACACAGACAAACTTGGTCTAAGAACTTTGTTTTTATTTTACTTACTGATGATTTACAAAGAAAATTCAAGTTATTCTCAATCAGATCCTCATTAAGAGCGGTCCTATGTGAATTTGTGTAATAAAAGTATCTTTGACTGTGCGTGCACTAAACCTACTTAATTCACAAAAACCTTTCTTCGGTCTACAGCATTTTAGATTTTTTTGGGGAAATGGAAGTAAGTTAATATTATAAGTCTTATATATATTTACTAGTATATAGGTATATTAAAGTCTCATTAATAGAACATTTAAAAACTGTGAAAGCGGAATTTTAAGTCATTTAATATTATGAATAAAATGTTCTATACCAAATACTTGAAAATACACTAATAATAAGTAAATAACTTTCAATAATAATTTTTTATTTCAGGACTCTGGAGACTTATTCAGATTTATACCAAATAACCCAGAAGAAAAGAGCAGTAAAAGATCAGCGGATGCTAATACACTATATTCATATATGAAAATACCATCAAAAGGTACCAAAATTATTCGTATTCAAATATATGATGTGGAACAATTGCAAAATAATGAGGATAAAGTATGCAAGTGTAATGCAAATCTATGTATACAGCACGTAGTACAAAACTTGTTCCGGGATGATATTTATAGAGATGTTACTAAAATTATCACTCAAATGAAAGAACAACTAAGTGATTAACGTAAAACTATAAGTCGTATTCTTTACTTTATTAAATAACTATTTTTATAACATTTCAGTAAGTAAGTATTATTTGTATTCGGTTTGGCAGTATTTTAATAAAATAAAAATCTTTATTAAGTCACATGTCGTTTTTATTTTAAATACACTAATAACTTGATAATATTATAGGAACCAACCGAAATTGATTTATGTGTTACATACAAAGTTTTATTTATGTAAACCAGAAATCAATTTTCGAATCGAGCAGTTTTATCCACGCAGTATTGTTAAAATACCAATATGAATATACCTATTACATAACTGCATAGAGAGTGACGCTGTGTTTACATTTGGGTAAAACCATTTTTTTTTTTTAAACTGTAAATGACATTCCTTTACCATTCTATATAAGTAGTTAATATAATAATATAAATGAAATTCTTTGTATGTTGATAAACAGACACAAAAGAAAAAGTAAAAATACAAAAAAAACTTTTATAACTTTTTGAAATAATATGTTGAAAACTGATTTTACAAGTTTTGAGAAGTAAAATATGAAAAGTAGACTTTTATAAGTTTTTAAAAACTATGAAAACTGGACTTTTCTAAGTTTTTGAAAACGTGAATTGAGAGAGATGGATCTTCTTTGATCCAGCTCGCTCAATTCACCACTACTAATCATGTTCACGGGACAGACCAGACTCTACCGTTAGTTTTATTTAAAATAATTTTTTTCTAGCACCATTTAGTTATTAAAAAAGGGTTAGTTACATCCTAAAATTAAAGAAATATGGAGAAAGGAGTGTACTATTTTAAGGATGCTATTTAAAGCCATTTCCAATCCCCACATATATATACTCATGTGTTTCGGTTGTGTTAATTAAATTCTTTGAGTCGACGACCTTCTCATTAAATGTGTCTGAACGCCGCTCCCTACTATGTTGGTCGTGAATTCAAATCCCGCGCGAGTTTTATTTATATATGGACTAAGTATAAAGATAACTGTTGGATTGGTTAAGAAAAAGTATGGGGCTAGGTATTGTCTCAGTAATCAAGTATCTCGATTCTATTGAAGAGGAATGCGGAGAAATGATTATTTAATGTACTCTCTCTCTCCCTCTCTATCCATTAAGGAAAATAAAACAAAAATAATAGAGCGATGGCATCCTTATACATTAAAAATAGCTGAATTTTGGAGAGGAAAATATTTGAATAGAAATTGCCCTTTGAAACTTCTAAAGAAACGTAAAACAATTTTCATAATATTTGCATTACATCACACCGTGTTGTGATAATGTAGTAATGTTAATTATCTATCAAAAGTAAAAATTCAAATTGGATTTATAATGAAAGAATGAAAGGACGGTCCAAGAAATTCGCAAATAATTTATGCTTTTATATACATGTCTATATTTAGTAAGATTATGTATACTATATTGCTACCGCCACATAAAATTGATGGAGATGGCTAAGCTAGCTACGAGTAACTCCAGAAAACCCTGGTGAAAATCAATTAGACCAAAATTTTTCTTTCAGATTCCTGTAACTTAGCAAAACCTCAGAATAAAGATTTTTTTTTTAATATTGATCCTTAATTTCTTATATTTCAATAATACAGCTTAATATAAAATATTTCTAAGCTTAAATATTAATTATTATAAAAAAATATAGTAATTCGGTACATATAAGCAACATTTTTATACCATAATATTTCCATAGAATGGAACATTTTAAAATCCTGCAATATTATTAATATTTTCATCCCCGTAAAATACATCAATCAAGTGTAAAGGGAACTAATTTAAAAAAAAATCTATAAAATGACAGATTAAAAAAACAACCTGTCTTTAAACCTTTACTAGTATAGCTATTATTTAAAAACACTAATTTACAATTTTAACATTCACTCACCTGTCATTTACTTTAACTACGAGACACGAGCACTCACTCACGAATACGTACAAAACGTCCGCCCTCTCAGAGACGCGAGGAGGTACTGCAGAGTGTTAGGATCCTGTTTCATTCCACATCTGGCCTTTTCTGCGCAGGTTCCGACCAAAATGGGATAGTCAGCTGATGGCACTTAAGGTCAGTGTGTCAGAATGGTTGAAATTAAGATAATACATTAAAATACTATTAAGTACGCCCGGATATTGTTTTAAGGCTTTAAAATTAGATATTTGTAATAGTTTAGACTACTGTTATTCTGTCATGAGTGTTTATATTTGTAATATGTATTTATTTAAAGTTATATATTATGTGTAGTGTATCAACTATCCGGTATCCATAACAGAAGCCTCGTAGCTTACCATGTAACTAGATGGTGCTGCGTGTTAATGTCCCAACATATTTATTTATTAAGTATATATTAATATATAATTGAGATCAAAATACTCCATTCATTAATTATGCACGATTTAATAAAATGGATTAATAGATAAGATTCTTTTATTTTTTATCTTCCTACGTCGTAGCTTTATTTGCGATACGGTTTTATTTGAGTTCTTGACACGGGTAGAATGTTTTCTATCCCTAGAGATATTATAATACGTATTTCCCGTCTGCCCCCTGGGTCTTGTACATATATAGTTAGATATAAAACAAAGTACATTGCTATTTAGTGCTATAAATTAACAGTGAGGTAAAAATATCGAGTGAACTAGCGAATTAGTATCATAGGTGATAAATCGGACTGCTATTAATTATGGTATATGCGAAAGTATAAATGTATGTGTATGGGTGAGTGTATGAGTGAGTGTATGCTTGTATGTGTACGTGTGCGTGTGGGCGTGAGTGTACGTGTGTTTGTAATTCATTCACGCATAAATGGCTGCACGGATTTCGATGGAATTTAGTATACAGATAGGCTTATACTATTAGGCACCTAGGGTCGTACTCGAACGAAACGAGGGCAATTCACTATAAGGATATACTTCTAAAGCTGCACAAATAAGAACTGGCATGCAGGCATACATTCATCGAAGGTTAATAAACTAATCTTCAGTAAGCCAGAATTTAAAACAAAATATGATATAAACACTAAATCTCAAGAGATTCCTCGCAATGTATATGCACATAAGTTTTATTACTCAAACCAAAATAAAATTTGGCACCAAAATTGTAAGTTCGTGTCGGCTCAGCTTGCGGATAGGCCAAATCGCTCCATTACTTTAAAAAATTATTGCGGGTCAGAATTAAAGCGTCGAGTATTTGTTAAAAATGTAAAATATTTGAAGAAATTAAATATTCATTAAACACCCAAACACGTTCTCCTATCCTCAAGAAAGTTGATGGTCATTGACTTCCTACTAAATTCAATAGAAAAAAATACTTAAACCTTTTTCCAAACTTCTAAATATTCTGGACGAAACCCCGTTTTACTCATACGTATTACAGACACTAAAAACATGCCAAATCGGTCCAGCTCTTTTGTAGTAATGCGCTTACCAACGAACAGCATTTCATTTTTATTTATTACTAAATCCTCAACCTCGCTTAGCTCAGGTCCGTCTCTAGATAAACCTAAGACGTTGCAAACTTCGTCACTAATTTATCCTATCCGTTAATTTTATTAACGTTTAAATATTATGAGAGTATTTGTCTATTAATATTACTTCGTTTATGTCATTCAAAAATTATTTAGTTTTGAGTAAAATGAGCATTTTAATTATAATATCAAAAGAACTTCACTTTACGGAAATTAATAATTAAATTTTTTATACATTAATTAAATTTATTTAATTTTAATCATCCATAAAATTAATAAATAATTAATTATATTATGATATTTTATATTAAATGAAATATCTATTTTTATTATAATATCTAGAATATATTTTTTTCATTTTCTGTGCTCTTTTTTTGTATGTACAATAAAGTATTTATCTATCTAGCTTATGAGCTGAAAAACTTTATGGGATAAACTTAACTATCCCATAACAAATAAATATTATGGGTTATTAATATATTCATTATTAATATGTTGCAAAAACACTAAAAACCGTGTTATTCTAGTTATTTAATTAATTAAGTGATAACCTACTCTGAATTAAAGTGTTAGAACACTGTGAAATTTTATTCGAACCGTCGCGTTGTATCAATAAATAGAATTAAAATTAAGTGACAAAACAACATTGTCGAAATTGTTTCAGTAATGTTATCTTCTTCTAAAGTTACTTACGTTTCAACTTTTGGTGTGCAAATTTCGAGCATTTCCTACATTTTCCATTTTTGTTTCACCAAAAAAATAAACAATCTGTACCACAATAAAACGTAATGGCCTGTAAAGGAAAACGGCGTGCTAATGAAAACTGGTCTAACGATATTAAACCAACATAACTGCGCTTGTGACACTAGGCTTAATGAAAAATTTCATAAAGCGGTAGAAAACTCGCCCAACGCCGCGCAGATATTGCGTTACGGTACAAGGTACAAAGCCAGCCCCAACATACCATAATGGCTGAGGCAAACTTGTCTAAATAAACTTTTTTTGATTTACGCGAATATTTGACGCGAATATTTGACATCTATACTAATATAATAAATGCGAAAATAACTCTGTCTGTCTGTTACGTTTTCACGACTAATCTGCTGAATCAATTTTAATATAGTTTGGCTTAGAGAGGGATGGGATTTCGGAGAAGGACATGGGTTATTTTTGTCGTAATAAATAAATATATTATAAAAATAAAAAACCTGACTGCATAAAAGCTAACTAAAAAGATGAAAGCAAGTTCACGATAGATTATAGTATTATGCATTCGGAGACATACACGTTTCATCCTTGCGAGATGTACATACTCGTATGTATGTCTCCGACTGCATAGGGAAGATAAATTATAGTCTGGAATAGCACATACGTTACTTTGCATCTCGCAAAAATGTATGGTTCCCGTGGGATAGATTTGTTTTTGTTTTCACCAGGAATGAACCCGAGCGAAGTGATGGTAAGCCGGTAGTCATTCTAATTTTAAACTTAGAATTTCAACAAGAAATCCTCACTAGCAATGCTGCGAGTTTACACTCTGCTCGAGTTTCCATTTGTATTTGGCAAGGTGTATTAGCTAGTGAGCATATACGCCTTCATCTTTACCCGAAATGAAGACAAATATGTTGTAGAATATTAGTCTGTGATTTCACTCGAGTTATCATAGATCGCATATCTTTCGTTTGGTTCTATTTTATAAAAAACCTACACGAATATGGACACCTCCTTTTAAGTCGGTTAAAAATTCAGGCATACAGATATTTAACGACGACCCATAGCTTACAATTACAACTTTTCATGTATGATTACTCATTAAATATTTACTTGGCGCATAAGCGGAGTTGATTTTCCATCAAATGTACATACATGAATGTATGACTATATCTATATTCGCTTGGGAAACCAAGTGAAGTGGGGTTCAATTTCTGGGGGTCTACTTCTGATATTATCATTTGCAAATCATTTTTAACATGATTACCTTTAAATTAATAACTTATTATTGACAATGAAAGAAGGAATTAACTTATTATTGACAATGAAGGAAAACATCGTAAGAAAATTTGCATATCTGAGAGAAACTAACAAATTGAAAAACATGTCAAGTTCACCAACTACAGACCGCACTTGACTAGTGCAGTAGACTATGGTACATAGACTCCAAAACGATCAAAGAATTGCACCAGACTTTTTAGCATATACTAAAAGTCTGTCCAATTATTTCACGTAATCGCACGCATTACAATGCACTAATGATTCGCCCGAGAGGAACTATTAGTAGGCGTCTTGCTTCAAAACCCGAGCTTTTCGACTTAGTGTAACAAGCCACTTGGCCGCGTAGAGAGCTCCTCACATCGCAATCGTCACCTAACGACTGCTATAGTAGTAGGTAATGCAGAGTGCAAAGTCTACGAGAAACGAGAAAGGGGTGACGTTTGGTGTTTACTGGAGGATTAAAGGTAGATGGAATGAGAGTTTTATGCGTACTGTCGACAAAAAGTAAGTTTTTATGTAGACTTGCTACAGAGGATGCACTAGATTGCACAATTTATTATAAATTATTATTTTAACTATCTATATACTTATATATTTAACCTTATTTGTCCGCTTTCAACCTAAAAATTTACCTAAGTTTCATCCTAATTGGTTCAGTAGGTCTAAAGATAAAAAGGAAAAGTATTATTTTTCTTTATATGTTACATAGTTAAGTCAGTCTTTAATTTTGACAGAAGAAAAAAACCATATCCATATTTTAATATTGTAAATGTGAAAGTTTGTGAGTATGTATGTTTGGTACTCTTTCACGTCAGAACGGCTAAACGGATCTGGATGAAGTTTTGCACAGAGATAGATTATAGTCTGGAATAACACATAAGCTAACATGTAATGTGTGCGTGTAACTGAATAGCGCATATCAATATCAACAGAAATACTTTAATTTAATGAACCGAGAGTATAGTAGTTTTGCAACTATAATAAATAATATAATTATAATTTTATAACTAAAAGCATGTAATCGGGGATGTTTAAAATATAATATTATGTAAAATGCAAACCGCATATCTACCCATTATACGAACTTATTATTATGAATTTTTATTTTAGACTATTGAAATATAAAATATTTTTTATTAAAGAATATTCTTATCTAAGCAAAATTCGGTAAAGCCACAGTATAAACAAAACAGTGTATGGCCATTTCTAAACGGATTTAAATGAGCCGCAAAGGTGGAATGTAAACAATCTCAGGAATAAATATCACATCAAAGGGGTCCGCTCCCCTAAATCCGAAGTAAAACCTACTAAGAGAGTATAAGTTGGCTTAAACTTAAGTTTCAATATTTGCATGCATTTTGTTTGTATGAAAGAAGACCATAGTAATGTATACTGAGCTTTATATTGCAGGTTTTTCTGAAGTAGCCTTTTCTAATATGATTCAGCCCTGATAAACGTCCCACTGTTGGACATGGCATATCTATAATGCGAGAAACCATTTCACCATTCCTGCTAAATTACTGAGGGAAAATTTCACAGGTTTCTAAAACTGGTTAGGTTCTCAAAGACATATTTTAACCTTTTTTCTAGGATATTTTCTACAAGTTGCCTAACAAAGTACCTAATCTTGGATTCTTTAATGTTACGAAAGAAGTTTTTGAAATATTTCTGTGATGTTAGAAATTTATTAAATATACTAGCGACTCACCCTTGATACGCTCGTGTTCTTCCCTAGTTACGTTTTAACGTTTAAAGTATAGATTTCTCAGAGATGAGCTCATATGATGATGATCATACCAAATTTCATCTAAATCTGTCCAGTAGTTTTCTTGTGATGCTTTCCCAGACTGACATACAAAAGTTATCAATAATAATGAGTATTTCAATAAGGTTTTCTAAAAACTATTTATGAGATAAGACTCGGAATTTTATTATATGAATAGATTATTATAGATACAGAAAGAGCAAATAGGTACATTGAATATATTTAAAATATAGGTTTTATAAGAAATCTTTAGTATAAAGAAGAAGAGAAAGTAAAACAAAATTTTCCTATCAAACTGAAACATATAATTTAAAGTTTTTTTTATTAAGACCATATATGGAGAATTCCATAAAAAATATCGTAAAACACAACTAACGTGTAACCTACAAAGAAATTAAAATAAATATGGTTTCAAAAAAAAAAAATTGTTACATAGCAAATCACAACCAAACAATTGATATTAACATTTTTCCATTCCATTCGTATTCTATTGCTCACGTCGAACGCGTTTTTAGTTTGAAATCGTACCACGGTTATTAAAGCTGGATTTTGATTAAATTTTATTTTATATCAATGAGTATTAAAGCTCGGTCAGGTGTGGCGAGACCGCTGCTTTCCAACAAATGATGTTGCTGATTTATTGTTCATTATTATTTATCTGACTTCAAAAATGTACTCAAATCAACTTTATGTTAATTTGTGTTTAAAATATTTATTTTTAACGATGAGGCACTGTAACCTCTACACACTTTATTTACACTTATAATGCAGTTTTGTGTTTTTGTATTTTTTCTCAGAAATGAGATATTTTCCCGCGGTAAAAAGTATCCTATATGTTGACCCGGATAACCAGCTATCATCATACCCAATTTCATCAAAATCTGTCCAGTGGTTTTCTCGTGATGCGGTAACAGACAGACAGAAAGACAGACAGACAGACAGAGAAAAGTTCTAAAAACTATAGATTCGGACTCTGTATCGATAATAATGTCTATTTCAATTAGATTTCCCAAAAAATATTTAATGTACAGATTGGACTTAGTTAGAATTTTATTATATGTATAGATAACAATATACAAAACAAATATACACTTAGTTATTACTGCACAAGTCATAATACTAACTTAATATTATATCTTCATCAAATTTGATCTGATTTTCATAATAATTGAAGTTTTTAAGAATTTTTCGAAAAATTTATTCCATAAATAGATAATGAAAGTTGTATTGAAACACCACCTTTGAAGTTAAATGAAATAAATATGAAAGTTATTTCTTTTTTTGATTCTAAATTTGTGTATATATTTTCGATGGAGACCCCTTCATTTCCTTTGCTTGTAAATTACAATTTTATACTTTTTTATCTATGATTTTTAAGAGTGATGTTTATTGATCGCACTTACATTCTACAACACAGTTCTACTTTTAGCAAACGAAATCTTTAGTCTTATCAAATGCTTACGGTCTAAAGTAGAGTGAGCGTTTGACAAGACTGAAGGCGTTTCTCTTTCTAAAAGTAAAACTTTGTCATAAAGTGTAAGTGCGATCTATGAATCTCGTGAATGTAATGGAATACGCGTCAACCCTGACGCACAAGCGGTCAAATTGCGGACTCACGCTTCACACTCAAAGCTCTCTCTGCGGAAATCGGAACGGACATGATAAGCTAATAGAAAAAGAATGTTTATTTACAATGAAGAATTATGAATATAATTAATTATATACAAAATCTATACATATAATAAAATTGTAACTAAGACGAATCTGTACATTAAATAGTTTTTTGGAAAATCTAATTGTAATAGACATTTACAGAGTCCGAATCTATAGTTTTTAGAATTTTTGTCTGTCTGTCTGTCTGTCTGTCTGTCTGTCTGTCTGTCTGTTACCGCATCACGAGAAAACCATTGGACAGATTTTGATGAAAGTTGGTATGATGATAGCTGGTTATCCGGGTCAGGTATAGGATACTTTTTACCCCGGGAAAATATCTCATTTCTGAGAAAAAATACAAAAACTGCATTGTAAGAGTATACTACTATGTAAAACCTAAGAATTTGATTTTTGGTCATCGAACGCGGGCGGAGCCGCGGGCAATGCTAGTATAAAATATACAAAACAAATGTACATTAAGTTATTACTGTATAAGTCATGTCGGCGTGGAATTGTGGCAAGAATGCTAGCCGCATTCCCCCGTTGGATGGCAATGCTGATTCTTTGGGCGAAAATTGTGCCAGCTCTCCTGTCATCAGTAGAATAAGCAGCAAATGTTAAGTTTTGAATGTTAAAGTTTTTTCACAAGAAAAATAAAAATGACCTTTGGCTTCTTAAAGAATAAAGGACAAAAAGGCAAAAATAGTCCATGAGGTGATACTTTTAATTGCTATATTAAACAATAAATACCATCGCAACCTAAACTAGACTACCTTTCAATATTATAGTTCACTTATTTAGTAGTAGATATAGTAAATTAGAAATTCTATTAGAAAAAAACATTAACAAAGCAATATATATATATATATATAAATAAATAAAAATGTCTCAAATCAAACACTTTGATCTCTATATAATAGTTAACAATTAAATCGTTTAAAATCTCATAATATCTATTCTACTCTAATATGTAATATAGTTTGTTAAATCCAACCCAATTACGCTTTATTTACATAACTCGTTGAAATTTCAACCAGATGAACTCAGTCTCGCTATCGACTGCGCCCTCGTTACTAAATACTTCATGTTTGTTTAAATACTTGTTATTTGTGTGCAAATGTATAATTAATTAATACAATGAACCACCCTGGTTTCCCCTTCGTTTTCTATAACTTTAAAGATATACTTATTAAGCCATATGTGGGAGAGATGTTGATGATCAAGTGTATGATAATACTAGCAAAACCCGCGGCTTCGCTCGCGCTAAAACTACAAAAAAACTAAAAAGGTAGTTTCATACAAACTTTCATCCTCAATTTCACCTACTTATAGGATGAATTTATAAAAATGCTAAAACACTTATTTATTTAATTTTATTGAAGAGCATTAATAACAAGTTTCAAGTAATTCTGATCATAATTTTTTTTTATTGTATTAGAACGTGTTTTCCCGTGTAAATAAAATAATCTCCCGCGGTAAAAAGTAGCCTATGTCAGTCTCCAGGCCTCCAACTATATCCACACAAAAAATCACGCCAATCCGTCACTCCGTTTCGACGTGAAAGAAGGACAAACAAACAAACAAACAAACAAACAAACAAACAAACAAACAAACAAACAAACAAACAAACACACTTTCACATTAATAATATTAGTATAGATTATAATGAGGCAGAATTTGTTTATTTAGACGCGCTAATATCAGGAACCACTACCTAGGGACGAACCCGAGCGAAGCGAGGGTGAGTCGCTCGTATTACGTAGTAAATCACACTATTGTATATAATTGTATGGATCTGATTATGTATTATCTATACGTTAAATTTGAATTATCAGTTATGAAGCAGAGTGGCGCAGTGGAAGCGTGCTGGACCCATAACCCAGAGGTCCGTGGATCGAAACCACGCTCTGCTAGTGTGTTTGGTAAAAATAATTTGGTTTTGTTTTGTTTTTCTTTTCAATTATACGTTATAACACAATAAATGCACATTTATCTATGTTTTTTTTGACATAAAACTTGAAAATGTTCGCCAACGTGCTACGAAATTTTTATAGCACCATCAACATATGAAAATCTAAATAATAGTAAACAGGTAAAATCAATGGGTTGTTTGGGTGCAAATAACAATTTATCTATTTGTCTGACAATACCAATCCGGTGAAAAAAATTAAAAGCGCGCTTTTAAATTTTTTTCTTTAAAAAAAATATGTAAAATCTGCTGATCTGAACAAATAAATTTAAGATAAAAACTACAATTACTACCATGTTCACCCTCGGTCGTTCCAATATAATATGAACGTCCTATGCAATAAGCATGACCTTTATTAGACAAAGCAGAATGAATTTTTTGCAGAAACCTTTTTATTTGCTATTCATTCCTTAGTTTCAATAGAAATATGAAACATTAAAATTGAAATATTTCTCTCCCTATTTCAATGTACCTGAACCTGAATGAAAAATACATTTAAAATTGAGTGGAATGTTGCTTTTGAACAAAATTAAACACCCTTACATAACTAAGTGGCGTAACTTTAGATAGAAAAAGTTAAAGTTCAGTCGTAAACACAATTAGGCTCGGGACGTCATTTGATTGGGTGACTTTAGAAAAGCTCTACCCTCCTGTTAAACTCTTATTCTTTTTTTTATAATTCAACTAGCGACTCACCCTCGCTCTGCTCGGGTACGTCCCTAGTTACGTTTTAACGTTTAGTACAGATTTCTCAGAGATGAGATATTTTCCCGCAGTATACATTATTCTATATATTGAACCGGATAACCAGCTATCGTCATACCAAATTTCACCAAAATCTGTCCAGTGGTTTTCTTGTGATGCGTTCCCAGATAGACAGGCAAATAAAATTTCTGAAAACTATAGATTCGGTCTCTGTATCGATAATAATGACTATTTCAACAAGATTTTAAAAAAAATGTACAGATTCGACTAAGAATTTTATTAAATGTACCTACAGATTTTCGATAAAACGCCCTTATCTATAGGTACATATAATAAAATCTTGAATCTGTACATGAAATATTTTTTGGAAAATTTAATTGAAATAAACATTATTATCGACACAGAGTCCGAATCTATAGTTTTTAGAATTTTTGTCTGTCTGTCTGTCTGTTTGTCTATTACCGCATCACGAGAAAACCACTGGACAGATTCTGATGAAATTTGGTACGGTGATAGCTGGTTATCCGGGTCAACATATAGAATTTTACCGCGGGAAAATGTCTCATTTCTGACAAAAAATACAAAAACTGCATTGTAAGAGTAAGTAAGAATTCAGTTTTTGGTCATCTGAACGCGGGCGGAACCGCGGGTAATGCTAGTCTAATATAAATATTAACATTTTGTTGAAACAGTAATCTATAGTAATATTATAAACAGGTAAAGTCTGTGAGTTTGTGACGTTGTAGGGAGTAGTCTCTGGATCTACTGAACCGATTTAGATGGAATTTGGTAAGAAGATAAATTGAGACCCTGGAAAGGACATATAATACTTTTTATCTCAGAAATCATCCCTTGAGAGGATGAAAATGGGGATGAAAGTTTGTATGGGGAATCAACAAAATGCAATAAACAATGTTCATATTTTAACAATGTTCACGTATTAAAAAAAAAATTTATATTGGTTTTGATATTTGAAAAATTCATAAAAGGTATCTAGTACGATGTAGGCGCGATCTAGATTTGAAGCCTCAAAGGCGAGCTCCGGCCACGGACACTCAATAGCTGCAGCGCTCTTTGTCCTAGACCCATACATTTATATATTGCATCTATATTGTCATACGAGTATAATAGAAGAATTCCTATATTGAGCCGTTAAGATTTGATTGAAATAGAATATTTATTTATTCGTCCAAGTAAGATATTGGTGAAATCGCATTGATAATTTCTTAGATTTACGAGAATATTTGACATTTTAAATAAAATTATCTTTTCCAGTTTTTTTCGAAAAGATCTATACATATAATTAAATTCTGAGTCGGATCTGTTTGTTAAATATTTTTTGGAAAATATTATTGAAATAGTCTTTATTATATATCGATACAGAGGCCGAATTTCAGGTTCTTAGAATTTTTGTCTGTCTGTCTGGGTACGCATCACAAGGAAACCACTGGACCGACTTTGATGAAATTTGGTATGATGATAGTTGGTTATCTGAAAAATCTATACTATAAGTTACAACGTAACTAGGGACGAACCCGAGCGGAGCGAGATAAGGCGCTAGTTAAAAAAAAATCTTTTCCAATTTTTCGAAAACATTATTAGCGAAAACATATGAAATAATAGTTTGTTTAGGAGAAATTCATTGATGTTAAATTTCTAATGTTATTTGCTCAGACTAAAGAATTATATATGCCAAAAAAAGTGTCTTCTTGTTGTTCTTCATATTTATTTCTTTTTTAAGTTATTAAAAAAAATGTTAGCGTTTTTTATTTACTTATCATAGGATTGAATATTATATTAATATTTATATACCTACTGTTTTAAAACATTAATTATTTTTTATATCATTCTTCCCGTAACAAAAAACATTTAAATACAAGCTTTTCTATATTGTATATCCATTTCTACATCTTTTATCTAGTTTAAGTACTAGAGAAATTCTAATGATCAGCTTGGTACTTTGTCATCAGACCAAAACCATGATAGTTATATTTTTAAATATATAGTGACATTCTTGAAAAATGTCTGTGTCTTAAGTATCTATTTCAAAAACTCATATCGGTTATCCATTTACTTAATAGAAGAGCTTATAAAAAAGCTTTTTCCATACCTCGAGCTTCCTGTATGTGATATTAAGATTAAGCTCAATAGGCGTGAAAAAGTAACAAATAGGGTATTTTATAATTTAATCGTTTTAATGTAGCTTTATTTCTTTTCAAGATCATAATGACTTTATAAAATTAGTCACTCCATTACTTATTCCAAATTAGTCACACAAAATACGTTAGAAAATTTTCATTATGGACTAAGATCCCGCTGCAAGATTGCTACGTTCATTGCGTATTTAATCGAAATCAATTTTTTATATACAATAATAAAAGGGACAATATGTTTTGACCGCGGTGCCTTTTCAAATGTGCCCGCTAGTATGTTTAATTAACTAAATAATAGTTGACTTTTTGGAATAAAAATGATGCATTTGTTATTACAATGAATATACTCCACTTCACAGAACTATACGTAGAGATCTTGAAAAATGATAGCTGCCGTTGCGCATTTGGCCGCAACCTCTTCGCAGCCATGTATAAGCGGGTCATATTTTGGTATGTTTATGCGTTCATAGCGTACATGCATCATTTATATATCAAATTAAAGCTAATTTTTTTCTGTACCTGATAAACGTCTGCCTATGTAAAAGTGGCCTCAAAAGTGGTTGCGAGTCATTAAAAGTGTTTTTGTTTATACGTTCATGGCGTATATTTATCATTTATATATCAAATTAAAGCTAATTTTTTCTGTGCATGATAAAATACCTCTACCTATGTAAAAGTGGCCGCAATGGAAAGAAAAGAAGGAAAGAATATAATATTATATGTCATTTGTCAGACAATAACAACGGTTACCATGGCAATCTCGGTCCAGACATTTTCTTCTTATTTACAACATATGTACATTATACATCCTTACTTGCTTATTACTATTATTATTATATTTTGTTACTAATATCTTTTTTTAAAATTTAGAACCACCTTTATGGAAATCGCTATATCTACTAGACAATAACCCTGCTTTGGCATAATTTTCATATATACGTATCCTCAACCTAGTACTGTAAATAAAAGCCTTTCAACCAGAAGTGGGACAATGAAGACAATACCGATATAATCCTCTTAAAGATAATATGAGTTTGTAGATGACGAAATCTAGAATTTGCATAGTAATAGCCGTTGCAGTGCACTTGGGTCGTCGGATGCGGACCCTTGACCAAAGTCCCCAAAACTGTCATATATATGCATAGTATAAAGCAAAATCGCTGTTTTCGTCTGTCTGTTTCTCCGCTAGCTTCTAAACCACGCCACGGATTTTATTAAAGTTTTACTATAACTTAGAGAATTTCTTCCGGAATGTTTATATGTATAATACATGTCTATTACAATAAAGAAAAGTGAAGAATTTAAGAGTTGTAATGATGTCGTAAAAAACGTATTTTTGAGCGCTTAAATTGCTAACGCTGGCTAAACCTTACGAGATACATCAACATAAAGTTCTAAAAAATTGTAAGTCTGAAAAAGGCCTACAGAAAAGTCCCCAATAGTATGTGTCTATCTCCTAAGGTACGCTCACAATAATTGTTTTTATCTATATAAAACGTACCGAAGGACGCATCAAGCGAAGCGAGGGTAAATCACTAGTGGTATATATTTACCACTAAAGATATGCCACTATTTTGTTTTTGGTAGGTGCGCACTATTTATGTTTTTTATTGCACAATACTATTTTTCACCCATGATTCCACTTGCGTGTTACAATAATAAATATCTAAGAGAAATTCACTATCGGCCTGTGACAGTCTCTTCATAATTGGTTAAGTTATTCTCTATCTATCGTATTTCCGTGTGAACTCTTTTTTCTACCCCAGATAGAAATCTATACCAGTCTCCGACTTCTCTATTTGCATAAACAACGCCGATTCAACATTTTCATACTGCGGAAGACGAAGACACACTAAATAAACTTATATTTTCTTATATCTTCATATCTCACCTTTTCAGCATCCGTGTTTCCTGCCACCTATAAATTAAGTACCTTCAAGGCAAGAGTGAATAGGCATATTCTACGCAAGCCCGCTCCAACCTAGACCTCATCAGTGCTTCCCAACGCTGATTGTATTCAAGCGCAGGCCTATCGCACAATAAAAAAAAACTTATACTAGTAAGGATCTCATATATACAGTCTAAATAGACTGTATTTAAAATATATAAATTATTGTATATATGTAATAAAAAATCAACATTTATACTAAAAATAGTAATAAATTAAATGGCTTGCTACGAAAAACATTACAAATGCTGTAGTATCCCTCTAGGCGAGTCTTCGCAAACCCAACGTCCGGCCGAGGACAAAGCTTTAAGGCACGAGCTTTCATGACAAAGAGACTAAGCACACAATGGATTTCCAAACACTAAGATGGTTCTATTTTTTTAACTAACACAAAAATTAGCCTTGCCTATATTTTAAAATTGAATCGGGGTGAAATTTTTCATTTCCACTATACTAATTAAGGTTATTCGTATAATTATAAGAATAGAATGTCAATTTCGAGCCTTTTTGATCCAAAGGGTGATTTGATTAGGTTTAGCTCAGTCTGTAGTGACCCTACTTGCTGTGCCAGCGGTCGCGGGTTCGAGTCCCGCTGGGTACATTCATATGTGTGATGAGCACGAATGTTTGTACTTCAGTCATTTATAATATGTATGTATTTTAAGTTATATATGTGTAGTGTATCAACTATCTGGTATCCATAACACAAGCCTCGTAGCTTACCATGGAACTAGATGGTGGTGTGTGTTCATGTCCTAACATATTTATTTATTATTATTTATTATTTATAAGTTACAAGATGAGTTAGTAAATTTTAAGTATACGTTTTACGTACTTAGTAATATATTTTGAGGATATTTATTGTATACGTACACAATAAAATTAGTGTAATTAAATAAGTAATATTGAATAGAAGTGTTAGAAAACAACTCTCCGTTTGGTATTTGTGAAAGTTTCGGGATTCAATTTTCAAACACAAGTGCTGAAAGTTCCACGTAACTGGCACTTACAACTTCCCTTTTAAGTAACAAGAACTAACATCTCTATTATCAATTGTTTTTCATAGAGGCTCTTAGGTGTGATAATGGTCCGCCTAAGTTTATAAATAGACTTATTTTGTTTTCCTTTAAAAAGGAAATAATGCGGATATATGTTTTTTTAAACGTATAGAAAACAAACACACATAAATTATGTATATCTGTTTTGTTTAGTTTTCGTGATATCGTCATCAATTTGTTTTTTCTAGTAATAATAAATAAATATAAATATGTTGGGACATTAACACAAAACACCATCTAGTTCCATGGTAAATTAACGAGGCTTGTGTTATGAATACCAGATAGTAAACTACACATATGTAACTTTAAATACGTACTTATTATAAATATAAACACCCATGACTGGAGTACAAACATTCGTGCTCGTCACACAAATGAATGCCCCCAGCGGAACTCGAATCCGCGACCACTGGCACAGCAAGTAGGGCAACTTTTTACTCAATAAATTATGTTATTTTATAATTAATACATACATATGGCATAAGGCCGTGATAGCACAGTGGTAACGCGCTCGCTTGGGAAACCGAGTGAAGCGAGTTCAAATCCCGGGTCTCGCACCTCTGATATTTTCATTTGCGAATCATTTCTAATATGATTACCACTTGTCTTAACGGTGAAGGAAAACATCGTGAGGAAACCTGCATGTTTTATTTTTTTTATTTTATTTATTTTAATTTTTATTCAGACACAGGTCCATAGTTTAATATGTATTACCTAACAACATTTAAAATTTAATATTTAACAATAACTTTGAACTTAATACTAATAGGAACCTTTATTTAATGTATTTAAATGACGATCTATGTGTCGTCATCCAAAGAACTTAGCAAATTTTCAAAAGACATGTGAAGTCCGCCAACCCGCACTTGGCCAGCGTGGTGGACTATGTCCTGATCCCCGTCGTATTGAAGGGAGCCCCGTGCCCAGCAGTGGGACGTTAAAAAGGGCTGAATACAATACATACATACATGAATAAAATAGAAATCCATCCCCTTGTATTATATAATTCGACTAGCATTGCCCGCGGCTCCGCCCGCGTTTAGATGACAAAAAACCTAATTCTTAGGTTTTACATATACTCTTACAATGCAGTTTTTGTGTTTTTGTATTTTTTCTCAGAAATGAGATATTTTTCCGCGGTAAAAAGTAGCCTATATGTTGACCCGGATAACCAGCTATCATCATACCAAATTTCATCAAAATCTATCCAGTGGTTTTCTCGTGATGCGGTAACAGACAGACAGACAGAAAGACAGACAGACAAAAATTCTTAAAACTATAGATTCGGACTCTGTATCGATAATAATGTCTATTTCAATTAGATTTTTTCCAAAAAATATTTAATGTACAGATTTGACTTAGTTACAATTTTATTATATGTATAGATAACATTTAAAGCGATGTAGTAGTCGATGTACATTTTCAGGCAAAAAAATAATTATAACCAGCCATTACTTGCTGTTTTCTACAAAATTTTAATTATAGTAGAACTCATTCCTTAAACATGGCTAGGTACTACGTAGACTACGTTACTATGTTATTCTCATGTAAGAAAAGATCTAAAGCCGGGACCAGATTTACAATTTGCGAACTAAATTGAAATAAACTTGGAAAACGTTTGATTTTGCCTTTTTCGTCGCTCACTCGTTTCTTGTTTTTTGATTTGTAGGAACATTTTTATTGGAATTATTATATTATAATTTGTAATTTATAATATTGTTTAGTAAAGTTTGTAACAAAATTATAAATATTACTCTTAATAATATTAACAAAATGGGTCAAGTGCGAGTCGAATTCGCACACGAAGGTTTCCGTATACATGTACTTAACGTTAAAAAAATCTTGTGTTTTTATTTTTTTATTTACTTTTATTATTAGTTATTATAAAGGCAATAGTAAATTTCGATTCTCTACCCTATTACGGTTCATGAGATACAGCCTTCTGACAGACGGACGGACGGCGGGAGCTTAGTAAAAGGTTTCCGTTGGCACCCTTCGGGTACGGAACCCTAAAAAAATGAGTATTTTAAGTAAGATTATCATCATTACATTTTCCATTTATTTGAAATCAGTTGGATTCTTTCATTTGTACAAAAATAATAATCTCGTGCCTGATAAGGTTATAACACTATTTATAAAAGCGGGTCGAGTCTCAGACGAACAAGAGTGCGAGCGCCTTAAGTGCTTATATGGTACTTCAACGCCTGCAAAATGCATTGAACCACGGTTAACCAAAGTGAAATTAAAATCGCAGTTGGATAACCTAAGAAAATATGGTCAGCAGTAAATATACTAAAAATAATATAATATTTTTTGTTATACTCACTCATTAAATGCTGTACTGCTATTTGTAAAACAATTTAAATAAAACCATTTAAAAAACAAGCTGTTTAAAAATACTCCACATAAAATAATAAATACAGCGACCAACCTCACTAGAGGCTAGCTAACTCGCAGGACATACTAGTATTGTAGTGCACAAAATTACGTGCAAACACAATTATTGCACTCACTATTACACATATAAGCTTTTACTCCTAAAATCTGATATGATGACAATTTGACATGAGCATTAAGAAATCAGTTTTAAAAAAGTTTCATGTGCTCTCCGAGACACGGTGATGTTACATCACCAACGTCCTAGCTTCGGGTTGCTATTGATACAAGTCTTGACAGAAAAACTCAATAATTGTACTTGGCCAGACCTGGGATTCGAACCTAAGACTATCGTTTCCGCACTGGACTATTGAGACAGACCCATATGTAATATTATTAACATTTAAAAGGATCATTTTAAAGAAATCAAGGGTGAATGAACTTGACAATATAATATGTAGATTACAAAGTAAGATGGTGACATAAGGACTTTTCTATTTGATCTTCCGCTGAGCTCGCACAACGACGTCTACTGAAATACTAATTTTCAGTTAACCTAAATATTTGTTCGCTTCAGTCTAGAATTTAATGTCTTTCAAAGAAGTTACATAATATATTATACTAACTACTGCCAGCGACTTCGCCTGCTTTCGCGCTTTTAAGTAAACACTTAACGTTTACATATTTCAGTTATTTTATGGTTTTATTACGATATCTTTATTATTGCTAGTTGCTTGATTTTTCTAAAAATTCAAAATTATAAGTAAAATAAAAATATAACGAGACAAGTTAACTAAAAAAGCCTTATTAAAAAAAAAAACATTTTGACGTTTTCGTTAGTAATCAGTAAAAATAAACAGACTACAAATCCCTTTAAATGGTAAAGGCTAAAAATTGGTAAGCTTCTAAACCGTTTTCAAAACGGCAACATTATTTCTCGCCATCTCTGCCATCAACAGATAATCCCTTTTGATTGGAGATTTTGGAACAGGCGTGAGGAGACCGTTGCGTGTAAGATTAATGCTAGGTCAAGAAAGGTTTATGTTAAAAGCTCCGAGCTTTGCTTGATTCAATTATGCTTTAATTTTTAGAAATATTTTCATGGTCTAACCATTGATCAAAAAAGTACTAGATACACAATCCCATGCAAAAGATCTCTTAAAACTGTCAGCAATGGTATTTAGGTAATTATTCTAGTTCAAATTAATACAACAATGTAAATTGAACCATAAATGCAACGCCTAAAGTAGTTTTCACAAAAAAAATATAAAAGCGCGTTCAAATATTAATAATTAAAATGAGCGCTCATTCGGTGAGGACATTTTTGGTCACTGATTGTGTACCTAGTACTTTTTTGATCGATGTGTAATAACTACATATATCATATATAAGTTTTTCTTATAAATTCTGCAATTATATATAAGTATAATATTTATAAAAAAATATACGAGTAGCTCTCTCTCTCTCTCTCTCTTTCACTCTTTCGTTTTCTCCTTTACTCCTTTCGTGTTAATTATTATTAATATTTCTTCAGACTGAATTCGTTAGAAGCTAGCTAATGAACATCTATGAAATTCATTGTCACTATAATGATGACGCCTCAAGGATTTTTTATATGAGGCTATAGGCTATTGTATTAGTGTATTATTCTTTAAGCTTTTCTACTCTTTAGCTTAGAAATAATTTCTTTTTCTTTTTTAAATGTATACATTTTTCAGAATGAACGCTAACAAAATTAATTTCATTTAAATTTTAACAAACTTTCAAGTAATCGGTCTATCAATTTGGAACTTTATTTTTCAAAGTACTTACATCTACTTTATTTAAATAGACTTACAACCACTTTTGAACGTAAGCCCGTGAGTAAGAACCACAAGCTCAGAAGGCAGTTTCGCTGAGAAAAGGCGAAAAAACCTTTAAAAGCTATTAAGTATCACTCTCCGATTGATAAACTGTTTATTTGAAATAAATCGCGTTAATAGATAACTCCGTTATTGCATAAGGCGTACAATATAATAATAACCCAACAGACTGACTTTCTCATCAAACTACTATTATATACGTGCAATGTTGTACATATGTGTTTATGTTTGTTACTTCTTCATAAGCGGCTAGATAATTTGGGTGAACATCTAGTGGTACCACCACACAAAATAATATAATATCAAAGATATAAGAGACATAAGCGAATCTACAGACACACCCAAGCCAAGTGAGAGTGCGAGTTTTTTTTTCATTTTCAAGTCGTTTGTTTATAATATTGTCGCATAGTGGAGAGTGTGTAACGTCTTTACACCAAAAATAGGATAATTAATATTTTAATAAAAAGGCACGTCTAAAGCATGCTTTTTTTTTTTTTTTTTAACGTTGGGAAATGCATTTACGCACGGAGGTGTGGGACTCACCGGCAAAAGCCAGTACTACCCACTAAAACCCAACAAAGCCTTCCCCCGTCTTAATGGGGCGTCGCAGGATCGCTTACGCATTCAACTACGACGCTCCGACGGCAGGTCTGCCGAAGCAGACCACAACAACCACGGGGTTGCTCCAAGGTCCACTCTGCTATCAGAGAAGTACCAGGAGCAACCCGCATGGTACACCGCCCTCCGAAGAGGGCCACCTCCCACCGCCCACCGAAGTGGGCCACCTCCCTGTGCGTTTCTTGGCTTCGGGCCCGGTTGGGTTGCCGGGCACTACTGAGCCCCCCCACCACGACAAGGTGAACGCACGTTGGGGGGGACGTCTAAAGCATGCTTAATACAACCAAAGTAAGTTGTGTGACAAGAACAGTTAATTCTAAATTGCCGTCAGTGTGAGAGGGACAAAATATTTTTCAAAAAAGGAATTGAGTTTACTTGAATTTGATATTGATATTAGAATTTTCGTATACTATACTGGAATGTTCTTAATCTTTACATATACAAGGGACGCCAGTGCGTCGAGACTTTAGTTGAAATACGAAAGAGAAAGAAAAACTGAAGTAAAATCTAAGTGCAAGAGTGGTGGAAAATAGTTTTCAGAGACTGAGTTAAGACAGACCTGTGTACTGCGTGAGTTTGTGAACCGTCAAAAGTGACTTTTGTGGAGCAAAAACATCTATAGTGTAGAAGACGTATTTTAATTTCCGATCCCACATCTCATAGAACGTAAAAATATTAATATTACGACTGTAAACATGATGTCAAGTCTATTTAAAAATAAACAGCTAAGTCGATTGTGGCGGTTAGGTTCGTGGTTAGGTGGGGGTAGTTTGCAAAGGCTTTGTCCTCGACCGGACGCGCCACTACATTGGAAGTTCGTGAAGATTCTCAACACTGCGGCATGTTATCACGCTTATGTACATAACAACTTTATTACTTTATGTTTCGAACTTTATCTAAGACTGCACTACATAGTATGTGTTATAATTGCTATAAGAACTTTTTAATTGGTTGTCACAAAATAAATATTTCGTTGGATTTTCATCTTCACGCAAAAATTATGTATTTTTTTTAAAGATATCATTATTACATATATGTATAACTTAATTATTTATATATAAATAGGCAAAAAAGAGAGCCCAGTACCTTTTTCTCCTCTGTTTGGCAACCTATTGTTTTTTGTTTAATAGTTATTGACAAACTTTACTGTTATAAAAAAAAGTTTTTTTTTATATTACACTTTTTTTTAATTTTGACCACGGTACGAATACTAGCTATTTTAATTTGTTTCATAGATAACTCTAATTATGAATTGTAATATATTATCTTAGTGATTCCTATTAAGAATTTCTATACTAAATATTTTAAAAGTAAATTAAAGGACACTTGGGATGTTTTAGGTTATCCTGGCCTAATAAGGGCTTAGTATATAACATTTTTGGTTTTTGACGTAATTTTCATACATTTTTCGTCATGTTTTAACCATAATTTAGCAAATAAAATAAGAAATACTTCTAAACAACGAAGATATTTTTTCGGAATACAGACATGCTTTTATTTTTTCCTTTCAATCCTCTATACGCAATTGAGAGTCTCTTTAAAATCGGTTCAGCCATTTTAAGCAAAAAGATACTCTCTTAACTATATAAATTACGAACTCATAGTAGCTAACAGCAGGTAGCAAATATAGGTCTAACAGCTAATATAAAGAGCAAACAGACATTGAATTTTTTAGAACTATATCCATTATTATCATACAAAATTGACAATTCAAAGCCATATTAATTGAGTGCGATATCACTTTGAAGGAAAAAATTAAATACTCATGCCGAAACGGCTTAACTTTTGATAGAAAAAGTTGTGAGAGTCATAAACACAATTAGGCAGTCTCTCAGTCGATTTGGCAACTTTTTAATTTTCAACCATCCCCTTTAATTGGTAACCCTGACACCTTTATTAATGAAAAGTTTAATTAAATAATCGTCTTCCCACTTTAGATACTAAAAGTAAATTTTGAAATATTACGTACGATTTTAGCTTTAATAAATCTTTGAAATTAGATAAATAGGAAAAGTTTTATTGCCTTTGCCATGAAATATCTCGAGGTAACTGTGTGGACAGATTTTGAATTAAAATATTTAGTACACGGAAATAATTGTATTCAGCCATTTTTAATGTCCCACTGCTGGGTACCACCCTCCCTTCAATACGAGGAGGATCAGGCCAGGTCCACCACGCTGGCCAAGTGCGGGTTGGCGGACTGCACAAGTGTTAAATTTGCTAGGTTCTCTCATATATGTACAAAGGTTTCCCTCGCGAAGTTTTCCTTCGCCGTGACGGTGACAGAAATAATTATGTATAAGCAAAAAAGTTCATCAACCTCAAAATATCTTAAAAGTAATTATTCCACTCCAATTTTTATAATTTACATGCGATCACACTTAAGATTATAGCCTATAAATAAAAATTAATAATGAATTAAGCACCTTCTCTTTTTTAGGTCGGCCATTAAATCGGCCATTGCTATTTTAAATGAATCTATCTTTTCGGATTCTGTCACGGTTTTATATTTTTATTTCCGACATTCCGAATGCTCTACAGCAAACATGGTCACGGGAGAGACTAAAGCTGTAAAGTATTCGAAACGTCGGGAACAAAAATGTAAAAAATAGCACTACCAAATCCAAAAAGATATTTCATTTAAAAGGTCGAATATTCGCGTAAATCTAAGAAACTATTAGGCAGCTTGATAGTTGTAATGACAGTTAATTGTAGGCTAGTCTCAGAGGATGGCCGCCGAAAGCGACATCAGTTAGGAACATTATCATCATTAAGACGAATACTTATTAGATGTGATGGCGATATCAGAAGTCTGCCTCGAATATACAAGATGATGACCTGATTCACAAACATAAAACTAGAGACACCTAGAGACACCTGACCTGAGAGGTCAAAAGTTGTAAAAAAAATTCAATCATTAGATCAAATATCATGGAAAATTCATATAATTAAAATGAATTTTCCACTTACCCTATAAATACTTGTAATATTTAGACTATAATGTCTAAATTCATCAAATTTTATGAGCAATGAATTTATATGATAATATCAAAAAAAAATTAATATAAGAAAAATGAATGTATACACCTATGAAAACGAATACCTATTTATTATTATTAGAAATAATTTCTGCCTGTATATTTCATATATTTTCATTTGATTTTTGATTATATAGGAGAATCTCGGTTACTAACTTTTAATCAACAACACCTATCTTCTGTATATCAAGAGCAGTTACATTTCAGCCAAATTATAACTAAGAAATATTTCCAACCCCCAGGCAAAGTTCTAAAGCGCTAAAATTTGTTAATTTTAATCTAATTGAGAGTCCAAAAAAAAATTGTAAATTCTAAACTCTATTGTCTATCATACAAACAGAATTTCTATTTTTACATCTTTATTGTGATATAAATGCAAGGTAAGTTTCAGTAAAGCAATAAAATTAGCCCTAAAGAATAGTTTCTGATTTTAGTATGTCCATTATAAAAAATCCTCGTCCAAGATGAAGTTATCTCTCTTTTGTAGCGATAAAAACGGGTCGAGAGCGAGACGGCACATGAGAGCCTCTCCTGAGCTTATCTTGTCGTGGCCTGTAAAAAATGCGTTAAAAATTATTCCTATTCTAGCTAATACACGTGAACCCACTTATATATAAGCTAGCGGCTCAACCTCGCTTCGCTCGGGTTCACCACTACAAAAACAAACCTATCCCACGAGCACCGTAATTTTTTTCGGCTTATAAATGGTGTTCGTAGTTAGTAGTGTTAGTAGTAGTACCGGCCGAATAAAAAGTGGCCCACGTGCTATTCCAGGCTATAATCTATCTCTGTGCCAAGTTTCATCCAAATTCAGGCGTGATTAAGTAACAAACATCCTTATAAACATCTCATCATCAACTTTCACATCTATATATATAAAAGAAAGTCGTGTTAGTTACTTCGCTTATAACTCAAGAACGGCTGAACCGATTTAGCTGAAAATTGGCAGGGAGGTAGTTTAGAGCCAGGAGAAGGACATAGGATACTTTTTATCCCGTTCGACCGCGTTCCAATTTTTATGATATTTTAATTTTTGGATTTCTCTTAGTCCGGAATAGGTAAGTATTAAAACATATAATTAAAATGTGAGAAAGAAAGATTTTTTCTTTTTATATCTATTTAAAACGTACCTAGCGACGAACCCGAGCGAAGCGAGGGTGAGCCGCTAGTTTATAATATTAGTAAAATCTTCACTCGATTCTTCATTTTTCATTAGTTACTCTTCTGGGCATATTCTGAGTAACTTAAATGATTATATGTGGTAAATATTTTTAAATAGATATTTGGAAAAATATTTCACTACAAATAATCACCCTTGAATTAGCTTTCTTGTTAGCTGATATAGTATAGTAAATATTTACATATATATCACTAAAATGGGCTGGGATAAAAATGAGCCTCTTAATCCCTTTTTGCTTTACTAAATAAAAGAAAGAAGGCCAAACCAACAAACATATAACATTAATAATATAAGTGGAACATAATATTAATAAATTTAAGATTACTCTAAAAGTTAGCTTAAGGTACAGTATTCTAATTAAAATTCTAAACAGCCAAATGTCAGCTAAATTTTCACTGCTGTCATGTCATGTCATAAATAATTAATGATGCTAACACCGCTTGATTGAAGGATATTCGCTTGTCACAATACAAGCGTTATTCAACTACCGTATTGCTCGTACTCGTATATTTTTAACCGACTTCCAAGAACGAGAAGGTTCTCAATTCGTCATTCACCGATTACTCGAAGACGCCTGAACCAATTTGGATTTTTTTTTATTTCAAAGGGTTATACTTCCCAGGTGGTCCCATATAAATTTTATCGAAATCGGTCGAGCGGTTTTTTTAAAAAATCAACAATAAATATTTTTTTAAATAAATTTTTGATTCGAATATGTTATTAAAAAAACGTTCTTCTTGTACATTACCTGCTTATTACGTCTACACTAAAAATTGAAAAATAAAAACTAAAAAAAAAACCGACTTCCAGGCACTAAAATGTAAAAAATAACTAAACGGAGGTTCACATAATGCTTTCTTAGATTTACGCGATAACATTTTAGTGCCTGCAAGTCTGTTTTTATTTATTTTTTAAGTTTTTATATCTATACATATAATGAAATTTTAACTGAGTCGAATCTGTAAATTAAACATTTTTTCGGAAAATCTTATTAATATAGTCATTATTATCTATACATAGACCGAATCTATAGTTTTTAGAAGGTCTGTCCATCTGTCTGTCTGTCTGGGATCGCATCACGAAAAAACCACTGGACAGATTTTGATGAAATTTCGTATGATGAAAACTATATATAAATATATTTGAATCGAGCCTAATTAAAAAACTAACTGTGTGTTTAATAAAACTTTTTTAATTTTTTTATATTATTTACATTTGCAAGTTGCGCAACAGTTGTAAAATATTCGTAACTAAACGGAAAATGAAAATAAAACCGAGAAAAATAGTTTAATTTAATATGACGTGCTTGATTTTTTGTTAAAACTTATTTGGATCAAATAATGTACATTAGTGCCATTTTCTGATTTTCTTTTTATAGTACAGTGCGAGTGTCGCATTTAACTCTTAGCTCAACTTCTTTAAAATATATTCGTTGAAAATATTTTTGAAGCTTTATTTACCATATTTTTTTCAGATTTTTTTATGTGTGTGGCTTTCAACAATTACCTAGTAAAATTACCGTGACAGACAGACAGACAGACAGACATGAAATTATAAGGGTCCTATTTTTATCTTATATCTACGGAACCTTAAAAATCTTCTATTCCGGAATAATCGTATAACTATAAAATAAAACAATAATTAATGTTTGCTAATAAAGGTATTTTTTTCGGCCCGACATTTTCTACTATAAGCCCATAAAACCGAAAAATTATAATCATGGTATATACTTGGATTAATCCGAATAGATCATTTTTATATATATTTTTAAAAGGTGCAGGCAAATTTTATTTGAAATAAAATAGAATTTTAAATGGGGTAAGCAATAAGCATATTTACACAACGTTTTATGCAAACAATGTGAGGCCCCAGATAATCCCCAATGATTGAAGATCATATTGTGACAACACCATGGGCACATTTTTTGTTTTTTTTTATAATCTAGAAGATAATTATAGCCTTCAATCATATTTTAACTAATTTCCACATGTTTTCTATACTGATATTATAAAGAGAAAAAAATGTATTTTTGTTTGTAATGGATAAACTAAAAATCCGCTAAACCGATTTAGATGAAATTTGGTATGAAGATAGTTTGAGACCATGGGAAGGACATGGGATAGTTTTATCCCGGAAATCTACCCTTAAGGAGGTGAAGAGTGGATAAAAATTTGTATGCGGTATCAATCATTTCTCAAGTAAGGGATATAAAACTAATCATATCTCTGTATATTGTAGGTACATATATACTTATATAAACTAATATATAGTCTATAGTTATATGATGTTCTCCTGACTGATTCCGGCCACCGCGGCCAATCTCATTGAGACTAGCCAACTGTGCAGGAGATATTATAGTGCACAAGTGTACGCACAGACACAAGGGCACTCTCTATTCCTGTCACTCTCATACTCTGGTAGGACGACAGCTCGACACGACCAGTGAGAGTTAAGGCGCAGGACCGACGGCTTTACGTGCTCTCCGAGGCACGGGTGTGAAACCGCCAACTTTCCAACTCCGAGCTGTTACTGAGGCTTACTATACTAAAAGACTCAATAACTAAACTTGGCCCGACTCGGGACTCGAACCCAGGACCTCCGGGTGTGCAGCCGTACATGCTAGCCACTACACCACCGAGGCAGTTAAAAGAGTTATATATATATATATATATATATATATATATATATATATATATATATATATATATATACCATAAGAGTGATCCTATATAAATATAAAGAAAAAAATCACTGCCAAGTGTCGATAGTTTTGTAAAGAGTCGCTACACATTCGTAATAAAAAGAAATTATTAATCAATGTACAAAGAAGTAGAAAGTAATATATAAGTAAGAACATTAATCTAATTTGAAACTAAGGCGTGTCGCACGATATCATGTGATAAAATAAACCCCTTTGAGTTTCCAAAAGTGTTGCAGGATTACTAGAGCTTTATTTGAAGAATAATTGGACGCTGGCTCGCCGCCGCCATGTATCGGCAAGCTTGCTTAATTGACCCCGACAAGGACTGAAATGTACACTATGGATGGATAGATGAAAAAAATAACTAGCACGTAACATGTAGGTATTGGGAAAATACTCTGAATATAGGTATATAGGAAAACTTTTATGTTTTATTATAATTTATAGCCTTTTTTCGGCGGGTAGACGCGAAAGTGCATAGACGTGTTTTTATGAGCTCTACATTATTTAACTACAATATTATATTATAATACATATGTGCTGAACTTTGATTACCTGTGCTAAAGTTAACTGTAACTATACTCTCTCACACACTTTCATCACAATGGAAACACCTGTTGAACAACTGTTGAAAAGTATGGAAGAGCTCTCCGCAATGTTCACCACCAGAATGGGTGAGTTTGAGAAAAATCTTTCTCAACCTGGCTCCACTGTTCCTAACTTAACTGTGAAATCCTTGGCCACTGAATTCAACACATTTAAAACCTTTGTTTGGAAGTCACTTGGCATTTTGAAGTCCCAGGTTGAACTTGTTGCCCTCGGATTAGACCGCTTAGAGACACAGTCCCGCAGGAAGGTTCTTCTGTTCCATGGAGTTAAAGAGGATAAAGAAGAGGACGTGCTGAAGAAAATTTTCACATATTATCCAGCCGAATGAAGGTGTCAGACGCTAACTCTAACACAATGAATCTTGTCACAGATTGGGTGTTAAGAGAGATTCTGCTCGACCAATTCTTGTTCGCTTTTGCAATGGCCAATTACGTAGTCATGTTTGGAAGGCCAAAACAGCACTAAAGGGTTCCAAGATTACGCTGACAGAGTTCCTGACTAAATCCAGACAAGAAGTGTTTATAGCTGCTCGCAATCATTTCGGTATGAAAAAATGCTGGTCTGCAGACGGCGTGATTATTGTTCTTCTTCCGGATAAGTCCCGCATCAAGATCTCTTTTACCAGAGCTAAAACAATTGATATCTCAACACCTAAAAGTGGATCAAACAACAACGCGTAGTATTTTGTTTTCACTATTTTAATTTGGTCGGATTATATTTAGGTAGGTAGTATAAGAACTTTAGGGTACTTTAAATCCATACAATCTGTTTGTTTTGCTACTAAATATTTGAACTTATATCAATATCGTTCTAATTTCCATGTGTCAGTGTCACTCAGATAAGAGTTAGTTGTTAAATGTCATTTAGAACAGATGATTTGCTAACTGTCAACGTTGCGTTTAGTTTTTGCATACAACATGAGTCTGTGGTTTTTGTGACAGATAATGTTCTTAGGTTATAAATTATATCGTAATGACCGCACTGGCCGAGGTGGAGGTGGCGTAGGTATCTACCTACGTTACAGCATTTCTGCTAGTGTTGTGTCATCATCTCCTCCACATACTTCAGGGTCTCTCGAGTATCTCTTTTTAGAAATTTTAGTAAATCATAAAAAAATATTACTTGGTGTCCTTTACTGCCCGAATGACAAAATTAATTATTTCACTGATTTAGAGTTTTTATTTAACAGTCTTCTGCTTTCTTATGACCAAGTAATTTGCATGGGTGACTTAAATACATGTTTACTCAAAAATGACACGAGGGCCCAAACTTTAAATGCACTAATTTCTTCCTTAAATCTGTATATTCTCCCCTTGTCTTCTCCCACCCACTATTTTCCTAACTGTAGGCCATCTCTCATTGATCTGACCTTAGTCTCTAATCCTAATCTTGTTATATCTCACGGCCAGATGAGTGCCCCCTTCTCCCACCATGACTTAATTTACCTTGCATATAAGCTGCGTCCTCCAAAGGTTAGAGGCAAGATTCTTTTTCAGCGCAATTTTAAGCACATGGATCTGGAACGCTTAAGAGAGGATGTGAAGAAATGCAACTGGTCACCAATATTTTCTTCTAATAATATTGATTTTATGGTCGAATCACTAACTTCTGAACTGATTAGGTTATACGATATTCACGCCCCGGTAAGACCAGTTTCGCATGAAACATGCTCCAGCTCCCTGGATAACACCAATGATCAGGAGAACAATGGCTAAACGCGACAGGGCAAAGTCCAAAAACAAAAAATTTCCGTCTGAGGACAATCTTTCAGCGTACAAAAAACTTCGTAACATCTGCAACAGAATGTGTAGGGATGCCAAACGTCGCTATATTCACTCCACAATTCAGAATCTCTCCCAAGCGCAAGTTTGGAGATTTCTTGAGTCTCTTGGCGTGGGCAAACCCCCGACTTCTGGCGAAGTTTCGGTTGATCTCAACAAGCTAAATTACCACTTTACTATCCCTCCTTTAACATTAAACTCCCAATTAAAATCTGCTACCCTTACACATTTGTCTAATATTGTCCCACCTGACTCCTTCTCTTTCTCTTTCGAATCAGTCTCAGAAGATGCCATTAAGAAGTGTATCCGCTCCATCACTACCAAAGCCATCGGTAGTGACCATCTCAGCCTCGACATGATTCTTCCCGTGTTGGATTGCATTGCTCCAGTTTTCACTCACATTATTAACTATTCACTGGCTTGCAATATTTTCCCAACTCAATGGAAGAATGCTCTTGTCATACCCATACCTAAAACTACAAATCCCACCTGCCTCAATGAATATCGACCTATATCCATCCTACCTATCCTATCCAAAGTCCTAGAATCTATTGTACACAATCAGCTTTACTCCTACCTTGCCTCGTATAACCTACTATGTCCTTACCAGTCCGGATTTCGTCCCTTCCACAGCACTATTGGTGCGTTGCTCAACATCACGGAGGACATACGGTTTGCCATGGATAACACCAAACTCACTGCAATGGTCCTCCTTGACTTCAGTAGTGCATTCAACTCTGTTGACTTCGACATTCTTCTTGGCACTCTACGCGCAGTTAACATTTCTCCTGCGGCTATTGACTGGTTTCGCTCATATCTTTTTGGGCGCCGCCAGTGTGTGAGAGCTAATGACACTTCATCGGTGTGGTTGGATCTCACGGCTGGGGTCCCCCAAGGCGGCGTTCTTTCACCATTACTCTTTTCTGTTTTTATTAACAACATATCTCGCGTCATTTCTTCTCCCTACCATCTGTATGCAGATGACTTACAACTATATCGCCATTTTGAGTTAACTGAGTTACCCGATGCTGTTGAGGCTTTAAATAATGATCTAGTCGCTATACAAACTTGGGCCGAATCTTACGGACTTTTAGTTAACCCTAAGAAGTCTCAAGCTATAATTATTGGCAGCAGCAGACTTAGGTGTAAAATGGATTGGCAGTCAGTCCCTGGAATCATATACTCTGGGGTCCAAATACCTTACTGCGATAAAGTAAGGAACTTGGGTCTTATCTTAGATTGTCACATGACTTGGACACCTCATATCAATGAGGTTAGTAGGCGTATGTACTTCACTTTCCATTCTCTAAGGCGTCTCCAATACTTTCTCCCCTTCAAGACCAAAATTATGCTTGCGCAATCTCTTCTACTGCCCATACTTGACTACGCCGATGTATGCTATTTGGATGTGACGGAGGAGCTTTTGAATAAATTAGAGCGTCTTCAAAATCTCGCCATACGCTTTATCTATGGTCTGCGCAGGTACGATCATGTTTCCGACTTTCGTGCTCGTCTTAAATGGCTCCCTATCCGCCTTCGCCGTGATATGCACATTCTTTCATTTCTGTTCAATATCCTTCATAACCTCAATTTTCCCTCTTACCTTCGTTCAAGGTTTAACTTTCTTCCCACTTCAACACGTTCTAGGCGGCCCTGCATCACATCGATGCTTGACATACCGAGAAGCAACACCAAGTTTTTCCAAAACTCATTCTCGGTACACGCTGCAGTGTTATGGAAACAGACTTCCCAAAGTCCTACAGGAGAGCCCTTCTAATGATGCATTCAAAGTCAATTTAAAGAAGCATTTTCTAGCTCATAATTAAAAAAATATACATCTTTCTGTTTCGTAATAATATAAGTATGTTTATGTATGTATGTATGTATGTATATGTATGTATGTATATACTCGTAGTTTTGGTATTTATTTATTCTCTCTAATGTTTATGTATTGTTTATAAGTAATATTTGTATTTATGTATTTATGCTTATATATTATATATGGAAATATAGTGTGTATGTTTATATATTGTATTCATTTTGTTTTACATATTATGCTTATTCTTATTTATTTTCTTTTCTTTTCTTTTCTTTGCACTTTCTCTTTCTGTCCCGCTACTTAACACTATTTCCCACATACATGGGTTGACTGGAAGAGATCTCTTATAGAGATAAGTCCACCTTTGTCCACATCATTTTCTATGTATTTTTTTTTATTACTTTTTTTAGTGCAATAAAGAATATATAATAATTTAAAAATATTTTTGTTTTTTATCTACACATATAATAAAATTCTGAGTCGGATCTGTACATAATTTTTTTTTGGAAAATCTTATTGTAATAGTCATTATTATCGAGAGAGGCCGAATCTATAGATTTTAGAATTTTTGTCTGTCTGTCTGTCTGTCTGTTACCGCATCACGGAAAAACCACTGGAGGGATTTTCATGAAATTTGGAATGATGATAGCTGGTTAACCGGGTCAACATATAGGATATACTTTTTAGTGCGAGAAAATATCTCATCTCTGAGAAATCGATACTAAGCATTAAAACGTAATTAGGGACGAACCCGAGCAAAGCGAGGGTAAGTCGCTAGTAAGCAATATAGTATAAGTCTTATCGTAATTTTAAATGAGCAATTCTTGTATACATATCAATATATCAATATTTTGTGGTCAAATTTTGTATATAGATAAGTTTTTGCTTTTTAAGTTTATATACAGGTATATCTTGCGAAAAAACATCCAGTGAATCTCGATCGTTCAGGTAGGTAATAGTAAAAAAAAGAAAAAAAAAAGAAACAAAATACTTGTTTTAAAAATCCTATACTTTAACAAGGCTCCATGTTAAACAATAATTGGACACAGCCTCGCGCTCTATGTTGTGAGGATTATAATCGATTACTATACCTTTTGTACGTGAAATATAAAGTACCTGGGCCACCGAGCTTCGCTCGGAGTTTTTGGTTGAACAGTACAATTTCCTTTAAAAAACCTTGAATAAATACAAAAAAAAACAAAAAAGAATTATACCTTTGTATCCGACCAGGATTCGAACCCGGACACCTATGATTGTCAATCTTGCGTGTTTTTTTTTTTAAAAAACTAATGGTTGATCTTGCACGAAACACCCTGTGTACTAAATTTCATGAAAATCGTTGGAGCCGTTTCCGAGATTCAGATTATATATATATATATACAAGAATTGCTCGTTTAAATATATAAGATATAACCTTAAAAAATTTTATGATGTGTATGGTTCCCATTTCTATTTTAATGTTTTTAAAGTCTATATAAATACTAAATAGGCAAAGACAAATCAGTTCGGTACCTTTTTCTCCTCTCTTTATTAACGATTTTTTTTTGTTTGGTAGCTATTGACAAGCTTTAGTTTTATCAAAAAAAAAGTTTTAAAAACATATTTTTTAGTATAGTTAGGTAAATTCTATTCTTATATTATGTTTTCCTCAAATTTTCTATAATGATTATAGAAAAATTTAGACCACTAAGCGAACCCTAGTATTAATAAATATAGTAAATAAAGTAATTTTAACGAGTTTTAAGTCAACAAGCTTCAAATTATAATCTATAATAATCTAGAATGAAAAAGAAATTTTCACACCAAATTGATAATGTTATCAATATGAAATTTTACAGCTCTCATATCGAAATAATCATGATTTAATCTAATTATTCAATTTAAAATTATTCCAATACACTTTGATAGCACTACGCTAATGCTTTCTTAGGTTTACGCGAATATTTGACATACATATAATAAAATTCTAACTAAGTCGAATCTGTACATTAAATATTTTTTGAAAATCTTTTTGAAATAGTCATTATTATCGATACAGAGGCAGAATCTATAGTTTTAAGTATTCATGTCTGTCTGTCTGTTGTTCTGTCTGTCTGGGAACGCATCATGAAAAAACCACTATACAGATTTTGATAAAATTGAGTCGGTAGTAAATTTTTATATTTTTTACACACATATATGTATGTAAAAAATTAAATTACTCGTATAATTTAAATTTACTTTTACTTAGATGTACCTATACTTCAATGCCAAGTTTTGATTACATGGATATTAATTATTAACAATAACGGAAATATATTTTTTTTTGTTTAGCCATAGTAACAATTAATTGTTCTCATAACTAATGTGTGAAAATGGAATTGAACACGGCCTTTAGATAAAATCTTTAATACAACCTAATACTATTATCCAACTTCTGTCTACTTTATCTTGTAAATTTCAAAAGGAAAATAACTGTAAAATTTAAAAAATAACTTCCGAGACGTAGACTGTATATTCCGAAGTAATGTGGTAGTTTGAAATAGTGCATTGCATACAAGTTATTCAGTAAAACTTGTACAGAGAAAAATAAAATAAACATTAAGTAAGTACAACTCGACGATAATCTAATCCAATCGGAGTTCACAATCTCGACATTCGCGTCAGATGTTATTTACAAGCATTTCGCATGTAGATTAGTTGCCAACTTTCACACAACTCAAAGAAAAACTCCCCGCGAGCGTCTTAAAGTAATTTTAAAGTTTCCGGACAAATTTTAATGAACAACTACGTCTAGTTTCCCCAACGCTGAGCGAAAGAAAAACACAGGGCATGCAAGTTGCAACGAACAATCGCATAATGTGGGATTTCGCTTCACAGTATCTGCATTTTTAACGAAGCAATCAGCTCGTTTAACGATCCTTGCTCCAGTTTTAAAGGATTTTTTTTTCCAAAAATTCAGTTTAAAACTAAAGGTTGTGTTCAAGTTTAGAAACTTCTAAATTCTTAAATTGTTCAAAATCTCCTTTTTGTATTGAGGTTAAAAGTTATTCGAATGGTGATGTCCATTTTAATACTATATTTATTCCGATATCTGCATTGCAAGATTTTTAGTTACGGATAATATTATGAAGCTTTTTTGAATGATGTTGAATATTTATAGCCACATACATCAGTTGATTTTTTTTATTTAATCTGTACATTCATGAACTTCTATTGTAACTTAAGTAGCTTGTTATTTAATTTTTAAAGCTGAGTGTACAAAGTATGTCTTAATTATGGTCAGTAATAAATCCCGTTTTACATACTAAAAATATACGAACTCTGGGTTCGTATCTGCAGCTTCTGGTATGGTTTGACGACACGTTTGACTCAGTTTGTAGTGGCCCTACTTTCTGTGCCGGTGGCCGCGGGTTCGAGTCCCGCTGGGGGCATTAATTTGTGTGATGACAAAGGTTTGTACTCCAGTCATGGGTGTTTATATTTATAATATGTATGTATTTAAAGTTATATATGTGTAGTATTAAAAAAAACCTACAAACTACCGAAAATATTACTAATATAACTACCACATTACCTACGTACTAACACTACTAAACCTACCTACCTAATAAGGCACAAAATACAAACATACACATGCATAATACTAACACACAAAACTATAACTTAGACACTCACGCATACACACACACTCTGAACAACGACTTTAAAATGTCTATATGAGATATAAAAAAGACATTTCACTTTAAAAAAGCTTAATAAGCAAATATGTAAATAAATAAATAATATATACAATATCTACCTTTTAAAAGTGTGCTTTTCGTCTAAGTTTTATAAGTTGCCTACCTTATCTATAAGATTTTCTGTTTTTTATAATTTAAAAGTGTAAGGAAAAATAAAGCTATTTTTATTTTATTTTTATTTTTTATTTTGTGTAGTATATCAACTATCTGGTACCCATAACACAAGCCTCGTAGCTTACCGTGGAACTAGATGGTGCTGTGTGTTAATGTCCCACCGTATTTATATTTATTTTTTTATTTGTTAGCAAATAAACTCACGTCCAGACTTTCTTTATTAAAATTAAAAATATTACAACCTGAACAATATGTTATATATTGAAAATGATATTTTTTTGTATCAAAAGTTTTATAATTCCCTTTTAGTGTATTATAAGTTGCTACACATCAGCGACAGACATTTTTTATTTTCGGTACGTTAAAATAAAAATACCTGCCTAATCAGAGTAATATTTCAGAACAATAAACTAATATTTTATGAGTACAATTATTACATATTATTACTAAAACATTTTTAAATACGAATTTAAAGGCATTTTTAATTGATCTCTTGAATTTTGTAGCGAAATTTTAAAGCGCTTTACGTTTCTCAATCAGGAATTGCTAACGATACTTCCTCTCGATGTCCGTCGGACGGACAGTCTGACGCGTGGAGGAAGGAGGGGTGCATTGACGGACAATTCCATTAAGTCCTTTGTTTCACCCCGTGTTGCCACCCGAATGTTTAGGCTCGATATGCACTAGCATTTTAAATTTAAATATGTTAATAAATAATAATAACAATTCATAAGCGAATAATCACATTATATTGTAATTAAAGATGTAAAATGTAAAAAAGTCAATGTAACAAGATTTTGACTAATTCTTATGTCTTCCTGACTGATTTCAATCAAAGCAGCTAACAATCAGACTAGATAACTTCTCAGAAGATATTATAGCGCACAAGCGTAGCGCAAACACAAGCAAAATGTTTATACTTTTCGTTTCTCTCCAAGTTCGGTGACGGTGGCGATCATTCGCCATGACCAGTGAGAGGTCAGACGCAGATGCGATAACCTTAACCCCTCTTAGCAAACACCGTTAAATTCGACTACTCTGGGTTGTTATTAAGAATTTTTGACGGAAAGCCCCAACAACCATTCTTGACCTGTCCCGAAGCTCGAACCCAAGACCTTCAGATCTGCATCTGTATATGCTAGGTACTAGAACCACGAAGCAGTTAGTCTTGTAGCTTGCAATATTTTGTACGTACATATAGACACATAATAAATAGTCAGTCAGTAATTAAGATTAATGGCTTAGTCTAAACAGCTTAAGATGGTGTCCTGGATACGGATCTCGAAACCGAAAAAAGAAATTTTGAGACTTATTTAAATTGTTATTAATTGAACCACGAGATCATGAGAATACAGGGTGCACTTATATTCGAATACACTCAAAATTCAGTTAGGAGAACATTATATAAATATATAATATTCATATTGGATTAGATGGAATAGTTGTACAAATATAGTGTGTAGCCTGCCTTATTCTACGTGAAATGAAAATTTACTTTACTTCTTTTCACCATGACGTGTAAATTCGGCAAATGGGCAAAAAATGTATAAAGAGTTGATAAAATTTGACCTCACACTAAATTTCGGTACAATATTTGAATAATTTAAATTTATGTTAAATTGTTATTGTATTTCTGTAATTACAAGATATCTTTTAAAATATGTAAAGGGTTTTTAGTGAATATATTTTAAAAATGTGAATCAATGGATATGTACACATTTGGTAAGCTTGCTGGTTTACTTATTAGGTTTAAAATTTTATAGAACTACCCTTGAGGTAAATACATATAACCTTTTTTTTTTAACGTTGGAAAATGCATTTACGCACGACTCACCGGCGTAACACAGCCAGTACTACCCACTAAAACCCAACAAAACCTTCCCCCGTCTTAATGGGGCGTCGCAGGATCGCTTACGCATTCAACTACGACGCCCCGACGGCAGGTCTGCCTAAGCAGACCACCACAACCATGGGGTTGCTCCAAGGTCTGCTCTGCTATCAGAGAAGTACCAGGAGCAACCCGCATGGTACACCGCCCCCCGAAGAGGGCTACCTCCCACCGCCCACCGAAGTGGGCAACCTCCCTGTGCGTTTCTTGGCTTCGCGCCCGGTTGAGTTGCCGGGCACTACTGAGCCCCTCCCTCCCCCCACCACGACAAGGTGAACGCACGTTTGGGAATACATATAACCTTGCCTTACTTGACTTATGTTCCTATGTCCCCTAGGTGAGGCAGAGGACGTCCACAGTGCATCGCCATCCCGTTCGTTCTATATATATATATATATAACCTATTTATTAGTAAAAACATATTATCAAAATCGCACTTGATTTACAATCTAGCTGAGATATCGGTAACAAACGCACTAAAAAGTTACAAAAGAAGGAGTTTTCAATCAAATCAAATCTGCCGAAAATAAAGGCCGTATAATATAACGGATAGTATACCACCTATATACTTAGCTACCAAGTTAGCGAGTGTATACAATATACATATATTTAAACTTAGGATATTACTGCCACTAGTAATAATATACTTGAAAAAATCCACATTAATAGGAACAATTAAGTAATGTGTATATTGTAGCAGCACACGCAATCTCTCATTTGTGAACGTACAGCGACCTGACAACACTATCCAGACCCTGTTCCACTGTAATAACTTTATTTACAACTTTTTTGTAGTATTTTAAAATTCCACAGGAGTTACTAAATAAATCTGGATGATGTGTAATATTTGCCTAAGTTTACCTTGCTGTGTGAAAGGATAAACAAAGATTTTTTTTAAGTATTTATAATATTAGTTTTACTATATTATTAGTGACTCACACTCACTTCGCTCGAGTTCATCTTTAGATGCCGATCATGTTTATAATACTACGAAGGTACTTACTTATAAAAATGCCAATAAAGTACCTCACAATATTTTTTAATTTTAATTTTAAACATTTTTATAATTTTTCAATTTTTTGAATTCATTTTGTTATTTTGTGGGTAGGCTGTCTGTAACAACTATATAATGCCTTTGAGACATCTAACACCTTAGTCTCTCCCGTGACCATGATTGCTGTAATTCATTCGAAACGTCAGGAACCAAAAATCATAAAGTCCGAAAAGATAGTTTTATTTAAAAATCTTTCTATCTATTGGTAAAAACCGTACGAAAACCAATACAGTAATTGTTGATTAGTCAAAAAAAAACTCAACATGATATATTATGTATGACTTTATATCTTTTATATTGGAAGCCA
The DNA here is from genome assembly GCA_947093115.1 of Brenthis daphne. Taxonomy (NCBI): domain Eukaryota; kingdom Metazoa; phylum Arthropoda; class Insecta; order Lepidoptera; family Nymphalidae; genus Brenthis; species Brenthis daphne. The sequence continues at coordinate 18,494,388 of OX352481.1, forward strand.
AAGTGGATATTGTAATGATACCGGACTGCATATTCCACATTCTACATTCAAATCTAATTTCCAAACTCTGCTTCCCTTGAAACATCTGTTTGGTTAATACAAATATTTGCCCTAAAAGGAAATCGAATAGCGACCTTCCACTATCCATGAAGATCCACCATATCAGTCTCATATTAAAGAGGCACTCATAAGTAAGCATGTGTTTGGTGATATCCGGTGGTAAATACATAACAAACTGCTTTCCGCACCCTTTTGACATTTTAGTAAATACAATAAAGCCTCACAAAAGTAGTAAATTCCACTCCATTGATTTTTTGTAATACAGTGTTCAAAATGATATTGTTCATTTTTATATTTTTCACTAGGAAGTCTTCTTACTGTTTAAGATCAAATAGAATTTTTTCCTAACATTTTTTTCTGAAGGGTGGGATTTTTACTGTAAGGTGGATACTTTAAGCTATTCCGTCCTTAAGGCAGAACGCACTAATAAAAAAAGTTCACAATTAGAGAAGACATCATTCAAAAAACATACAACACCGAATAGAGTATCTCTTCTTTAAAATTGGTCAAAAGTATAGTCATGCCGTATCGAAACTCATTTTCCATATAACTCAGATTCAATTTTCCAATATATAAATAGATTTTACTACTTCATTGACCCCCCGAAATACTCAATAACATCTGTTATTTCATAGAAATAAACGTTGAATAAATTAGATTTATTAAAATCTCTTTAAAAAATGCACAAATGAACATCCATCAGCAAGCGCCAGACAAATGAAAGTTGTAAATTGGTCCAAAGAAAAAAATTTGAAGCTAAACTGAACGGAAATTGAAAGCCAAGATTTAGCTTTTGTAGTTCCTATACGTACATGGATGGAACATGGACTGGGAATGAAAATTGTTAAAACTTGTATACACAGAAAAAGCATTTAAAAAAAAATCATGATGTTTTAAAGTTTGTTCATGTATGTATATTGTATGTACATATATACATATGTACGTATACATGTATGTATGTACGTTTGTGCCCAATTATACACAATTGCTTATATGCTTCTTAATTTCGCGGTTTTGTCATTTGCGGAGTATTCTGAGAGTTCATATGACTTTTCGTGTCACTTATGTAAGTAACAATTGAGATGAAACTAATACACAATGTAAGTATATAATAATATAACTATTTCTGCCTTTCATGCGTAATTTGCTTTGAAACATGAAATATTCTTTTCTTTAATATAACAAAAAAGAATTACAATCATAAGCCATCTGGAAACACTAAATTATGTAGAAACAGTATAAAAATTCTGCGAGCTGAGAGCTTGGCATTAAAAGTTAGCACCAATTTTATACTTTATACATATACTGTTAATAACTTAACTCTTTAATAACCTGTTATATTTTGCTATAAATAGTATAATTTATACGTACAGAAAAGCATATATAAAAGTATAACCAAGTTTTTTGTCAACTTGTTCCTATCTTTTAGTTCGCTTTTTACGCAGTCGCTTTATTTTTATTTTTAATATTGTTTTTTATTTACAGTTTTTAAATTTTCGCAAATAAATTTGAAGTTTTATTTAACAATTTCTTATCCCAAAATTACTTAAAAAATATATAAAAGGTTGTAGATAATTGTGTCAAGACAACGTATAAATCATCGAAATAATTATGAGGAAACATAGGACTGGATATACACACATACATCCTACTAATAATATTATAAATATGAAAGTTTGTGAGTATGGATGACTGGATGTTTGTTACTCTTTCACGCCAGAACGGCTGAACGGATCTGAATGAAAGCCTCTGAGATTGATTAATGTCTGTAATAACACATAACCTACTTTTTATCCTGGAACAATGTACGGTTCCGGTGGGATAGATTTATTTTTGTCTAGGAACGAGCCGAGCCCAAAGCGAAGTGACGGTGAGTCGCATGTATTACATACAGGTCAAACACTTAACCCTCCTTTGGGCTTCGCCGTAGTCAAGTAAAGAAAACTAAAAATACTCGATTATACTAGCCACTGAAGAGTTCTACTATCGACTAACTATAGTTTACTTTTTTTATTTTAAGTAGCTAGTTATTATTTTTGCATATTTTCAAAAGAAATATATAGGACCTTGAAATCTACGATAATAAAATACAATTTAACTTAGCCACATCGGTCTAGCCATATTGGAAAAATCGGTGAACACTTACTTATAAAAATGTACGTGTCGAATATAGCACCTCCCTTCTTCGAAGTAGGTTGAAAAGCGTATTGAAAATAACATTATAAGTAGAAAAAATGTATAGCAATTAGTTTATATGAGAACAAGCTTCCTGGTTATATTGTATCTGGCTCTAATAATGAGCCATTATACCCTCTTGCTTTCTTTCACGCTACACAATAGAACTGCATTATCGTGTTTACAACAGTTTTAGAACAACAATTATTATAATATTAAAAACATTTTCCTTCATTATAGTCGCTTATATTTTACCTTTGACGACACGTTTGGCTCAGTGTGTAGTAACCCTACTTGCTATGCCAGCGGTTGCGGGTTCGACACGCTACACAATAGAACTGCATTATCGTGTTTACAACAGTTTTAGAACAACAATTATTATAATATTATAAACATTTTCCTTCATTATAGTCGCTTATATTTTACCTTTGACGACACGTTTGGCTCAGTGTGTAGTAACCCTACTTGCTATGCCAGCGGTTGCGGGTTCGAATCCCGCTGGGGGCATTCATTTGTGTGATGAGCACGAATGTTTGTACTCCAGTCATGGGTGTTTATATTTATTATATGTATGTATTTAAAGTTATATATGTATAGTGTATCAACTATCTGGTATCCATAACACAAGCCTCATAGCTTACCATGGAACTAGATGGTGCTGTGTGTTAATGTCCCAACATATTTATTTATTTTTTACTAGCGACTCAACCTTGCTTCGCTTGGGTTTGTCCCTAGGTACGTTTTATTTTTTTAAGCGGAACACTAATTCTTTTTCTAAAATAAAAGTAGCCTATGTTACTCCCTATAACATTAACTATTTACCAGTGAAAGTCTCGTCAAAATTAGTCCAGCTGATTCAGAGATTATCGGAACTAACAGACAGACGATAGACAGACAAAAATTTAAAAAGAATGTGCTTTTCTTATATGTACCGTATATAATTTCATATGCATTTAATAAAACGCTGTTATTATGATATTACAAACAGACACTTCAATTTTATTTATCTGTATAGATAATTTTGCCCTTCAAATAAAAATAATTTTGAAATTTGGTAGGCGTTTTTGCTGAAAATAGTAAATTATTATCAAACGTGTTTTGATTATAAGAAATCATTTTGAAAGACAAGCTGAAAAGTTAAAAAACATCTTATCGACTGCATCATGTGACATTATTTGTATAATGTTTTTTTTTGTATTATTTAAAAGATTAAGAAGGAGAAAATACTCAACTCAGTTTTGTATGTATGTATGTTACGGGATAAATTTGCCGATTTTAAATTCGGTGTTCCTTATAAGGTAAAAAATAGTCCAAGGTTACATAAGTTCGATAGAATTTTGACCCAGAAGAAGCGCGGTCGTAGCGCTAGTACTTATTATCTACAGCTTTACGATACCCTCTTACAAACGCTAACTAAATTTAATGGTATCACATATATGTTTAAATTAAATTCAATTCATTAAATACTAAGTAAATAGCCCACCTAAGAGCCCTTAGCGGCTGTTATGGTCGTTTAGCTAACATTAATGAATATGCGCGGATCGTTATGAGGATCTGGACTGAAATATCTTGAACTATATATTTCAAAGAGTTGTATTCATTATAGCCCTTTTAGGGAATTACTTTGCAAGTTATATTACAAATAACGGTCGAGTTAAACCTTAAGAAGACGTCAATTAGCCCTGATTATAGAACAATATATTGAAATTATTTGGTGCTATTTATAATTAAAGCATATGATGTACGTGGAAGTTCCTATGATTTAAAATTATAATAGTAGGAAAGAAATATACTTTCTCATTTAAATATTTAAATTAAGCAAGTGTTTGTCTGACTCTCACACCGAGAGAGCTCAACGGAGAAGTGAGGAAGAGCACAGATACACAGATAAGATGTACAGATGAACATAATAAAAAACTATAAGGATTCCATTTTTCGCTTATGATTATAGAAATAAAAATATAGATATACCAAATGTTTTGAAGATTTATTAAAATGTCAGTACAGATATAACATATAAAAACGATAATAATTGCAGAAGTTAAAAAAACATTAAAGAATAATTCTAAGGATTCTAGACTAGATGGCATTCTAAAATCTTTTAACAAAAAAAATGTCTTTCAATACAATTTTTAAAACTTCTATTTTTCAATGATTAGAGAAAAACATCATATGTAAGCTTTACGATTATCTTAAAATAGTTATCTGTATGTAGATTTCGCTTGAACATGTTATCTGAACAAAACTGATCATATCATGTTCGCGATTTGTTAATCAACTTTAATGATTTCTTTTAAGCTACCTTTATACTAACTCCAAAAAAGGTCGTCAATTTGTTTGTGTATGTGGTAGTTCTTTTAAAAGAATATGTTATATCTCAAGTCTACGCTAAATATAAAATTTCAAAAGCAGTTTATTTCATTATTTTTTATACAATTTAACGATGAAATTATATATTTAATATTATATATTTATAGTATATATTTATATATTTATAGTATATAATATTATAAAATACGATAGATCTTTTATCTGTCATTTCAAGTGGAAAAGCGCGAGAATTTCAAAGTACACAAACTACAGATGCTGATACTAAAAAGACCAATACTTGTTAACACCTTTAGTAACATAAAAACTCTCTACTTTGTATTTGCCATAAATAAAATAGACAGCTATCAACTCCACGAGCCAATATGCTGAGTTAGACTAAATATTTCTAGAACAATAATAAAACTTAAGTTACTAAAGTATGGTCAATTTAGTTAAAATGCTATACTATTTTATGGCATTGGTCACAATTTGTATGTCACAGACGGCAGCGGACCGACTAGTCACATCGTTAATCTCATAAATATTCAATCGACCGAAACGACGACGGGTGGCCATATGTCATATATTGCAGGCGAACAATCTTTATACTTTATTGCTCACTGTTCTTTAGTTGGGATAAACTTATAAAAGGATTTTTGGCGTTTGTATGAAATAAAAAATACATTGAAAAGTAAGTGCGTGAATATTTACAGTTCCTAGGTATTTCGATTTCGCATATTTAAAGTGTTACTCTTGGGATCTTTAGCAATGTACTCCATACATGTGACAATTTTTTCTGTGATTAGTATAAAGTTGTAAAGCTTCTATTAATATATTCCAAATAACCTCAAAATTAAAGGACACACTAAATAAAAATCTATATATATATATATATATATATACTATTATTCCTATATATTATATATATATATATATATATATATATATATATAATATTTCTCTCCGATTACGTTTATTTTATGTGTACGTTTGTCTTTTCAAGTTTAATTCAACAAACCACTATACCTGAAGTGCTGAAAATGGAAACATATTCCTATAATGACGCAGGCAGTAGCCGCTATTGAAAGATTTTACAATTTAACACTAAATCTTCAAATTAAAAAAAAACTGATTTTTTTTAAAACAAAAAAAACCCCTTGAAATCGTCAACTGTTCGAACTGTCAAAACCTTGTGTTTTAAACGATCAAAGCGTATATAAACTCATCGTACACGCACCGCCGATTACAGAAACAAAACACATAACACCGTCGCGCTATGGAGTGCAGGTGCATCTGTAATTGTTGCTTGGTTGTATGAAGCCTTGCCTCTGAAGGAATATTTATTCCTGTGGTATTATTTTTGCAGTTGTATTATATCATAGGGATACTTATCTGTTTTTATATAGGCTATGACAAAGTCTGGGAATATAGAAACATTCAAAAAAATATTTTACTACTAGCGACTATACCCTTTACCAGGATGCGTCCCTAAGCTTGAATGGTTAAGAACACATAAAAGACAAACGTCCAAAGAAATTTTTTTACACCAAAGTATCTCTATCTTAATATATACGATGACGATACGTTTGGCTCAGTTTGTAGTGAACCTACTTGCTGTGCCAGCGGTCGCGGGTTCGAGTCCCGCTGGGTGCATTTTTGTGATGAGCACGAATGTTTGTACTCCAGTTATGGATGTTTATATTTATAATATGTATGAATTTAAAGTTATATATTATGTGTAGTGTATCAACTATCTAATATCCGTAACAAAAGCCTCGTAACTTCCCATGGAACTAGATGGTGGTGTGTGTTAATGTCCCAACATATTTTATATTTATTTATTGACATAGCACGCACGTGATACTATTGGCGAAAACTAGTATTTAAACTCAATTAATACCTGACTGCAACACGAGTGATATTATCTTCGAAATTTCAGGGCAAGTTCCACGTGAACAATTCATTAAGTGTTAGTGTTGAATTTGCAATATAATTCACATCCAAACCAAGATTTCTATAAGTACTTATAATAAAGAATGAATAGGGTTTGCTAAATTGAAAAAAAGTGATTTATAATGAGTAGATAATTTTACTAGGATATAACATTCTCCTTCCTTTTAAATTATAGTTTTTAAAATTCCTATTTTTAAATATCTTTATACATATATGTGTTCAGGCAAAGACAAAATAGTTACACTCTGTTTGTCAACCTATATTTTTTTTTGTAGTAGCTTTTGACAAGCTTTACTGATTAAAAACATTTAAAAATACCTCGTTTTTTTTATATACATAAATAGGTAAGTTCTATTAATATAAATTTATTTTCCTAAAATTTTCAATGATGGGCGAATGACGAGCACTTTTTTTTTTAATGTTGGGAAATGCATTTACGCATGACGTGTGGGACTCCCCGGCGTAATACAGTCAGTACTACCCACTAAAACCCAACAACACCTTCCCCCGTCTTAATGAGGCGTCGTAGGATCGCTTACGCATTCAACTACGACGCCCCGACGGCAGGTCTGCCAAAGCAGACCACCACAACCATGGGGTTGCTCCAAGATCCACTCTGCTATCAGAGAAGTACCAGGAGCAACCCGCAAAGTACACCGCCCCCCGAAGAGGGCCACCTCCCACCGCCCACCGAAGTGGGCAACCTCCCTGTGCGTTTCTTAGCTTCGCGCCCGGTTGGATTGCCGGGCACTACTGAGCCCCCCCACCACGACAAGGTGAACGCACGTTGGGGGGGAATGTCGAGCACTACGCCAACACTATTTTTAATTATTATATAGTTTTTTGCGTACAGTACCAAAAATAGGATATCAACTCGACTTAACCATCTGCCTACATTCTATTTATGATCAAAATACAGCAACAAGCTGTACACAACGTAAATTAAATCTAAAATTAATCTATGCATTACGGAAAAGGAAGCTCTGAGGCCAAGCTTGTAATTTATAAGCGTTTAAAAGTTCATCGCTCAGCACCGCGGAACTTCGCAAGCCGCAACACACACGAAACTAATTAAGAAGAAATATTAAAGCCAACATCTATTATTTCCTGAAGGAAGAAATTTCTACACCGAATTCGAGGCACATTCGTGCTTTTATATAATTTTTTGATCGACTTCAAAATAGGAGAAAACACTAAATTCGGTTTTTATTTGGTGATGATTGTGTTTTGGTATGTTTTCACTGATTTTGGAACAATTTTATTATAGTGATCAGCTCTTTATAACGTCCCACTGCTGGGCACGGGCCTTCCTTCAATACGAAGGGATCGGGCCATAGTCCACCACGCTGGCCAAATGCGGGTTGGCGGACATCACATGTCTTTCGAAAATTTGTTAGGTTCACTCAGACATGCAGGTTTCCACACGATGTTTTCGTTCACTGTAAGACAAGTCGTGAGCATATTGGAAATGATTCGCACATGAAAATATCACAGATGCGAGTTCCGGCATTTGAAGCCTCTTCACTCGGTTTCTCAAACCAGCGCATTACCACTAGGCTACCACTGCCTACTAAGCTCTGCCTTTTAAAGATTAAAATTTTAGTACTTTTTGTATTTTAAAGTATGAATTGAAGGATGGGTCCGTTGTAAATTTCGAGAAAAGATTCTAGCTCAAAAAGTGAAGCAATTATATTTTAAGTTATTTGAATAAATGAATTAATTATAATAATAATAATAATAATAATGAACACTTTATTGCACACCACACAAGAAAATAAATAAAGAAGTGAAATACATAACAATAAAAAGATGCACAGCAGGCGGCCTTATCGCTAGAAGCGATCTCTTCCAGGCAACCTTAGGGTAGAGGAATCAGTATATAAAAATGGTAGGCGGTGTACTTGTATAAATACATACTTATACACATACATATATACATACATACATACATACATACATACATACATACATACATACATACATACATAAATACATACATACATACATACATACATACACAAATACATACATACACACATAAATATATACTTTATAATGTTCTTTTGTGTATTTAGGAGTATCTCTAAATGTTTTTATAAAATGTTTTTTTCAACAAAAGTATTGAATATTACACAAAACAAACATGGTTTATCGTAAATATTTGGAACAGCGAAAAATATTTCTGAGAAAAAAGGGTTTACTACGATATTAATAAGCCATCCTTTCTAATACTACGAATGAAAAGATGGCTTTGTTTGTTTGTCTTTTTCTTAATAACAGATCAGGGATATTTTTATTATTGGTTATTCTGATACAGGGACCTTATTTGCTTAAAAGTCTTTAGTCTTTACCACTTTAAATGTGCAATACCTGTGTTACTGAAGTGAATATATTTTATATATATATTGTCGGCGACGGAAAACCTATCTTCGAGTAACGTGTGTATTAATATAGGGACAATGTCATTTTAGCGTATTATGAATAATTGTTGTAAATATGAAATCTCATTCTTATTAGATTTATTATGTTAAAATAAGTTCTAATTAGTGTAATAAGGTTAGTTTAGAGTATTTTTTGCTTATTTGAATCATATAAGACTATTTAACATTAATTTGAAAGGAATAGGTACGTAAGTAAAATGTTAGCATATAATTACGTAACTTGAAAATGAGATTTTTTGTTTCTTGCAATAGCATAATAGTTTATGTTTTAAATAATAGATTTTATTATAAAACTTATAATAAAACAAGAATTAGGTCGATAGGACTATCCGTTCAAAAGTTATAAGGGAAAATGTATAGTAAAAATGTAGCAACCTAGAAATTTAGATATTTTTGTTTTAAGACTTTTAATTAATTATTATATATTGAATATTATGTTTTAATATTGTATAATAGTATGTAAGGCATGTAAATAAATAAATATGTGTAAGGTGTTTTACTGAAAACATAAAATAAAAGGACTCTCAAGGTTTCGGTTTAGGGAAATTATACTCGAAAAATGAGCTCAAAGTACGCGGCTCTCTGTAAGGTATTAACGGGCCAAATAAAAGGCGAGCCATTTCTCGATTCGAGTCAGTCGCAAGACAGCCACCGAAGAGGCAACAACTAAAAGGAAAAGGAAGAACCGAAACCAAGAGAGAAAAAAGGAAAAATTGTGTTTTTATTTCATCGCCTCTAAGTATAGTCTCCTGTCAACGAAGAAACCCTAGTGGATCGGGACCCAAGCTACGCATTCAGGGGTGCGTGGTGGCGTACATTACCAGCGAACGGACATACTGCCGTGTACGCCAAGAACGTCTGGGAGATTGTCCCAGGTCGACCTCCGGGTACTAGACATACCCTGGTTCTGGTCGTCCGAAACAGTTGGTCCTTCGAGCCGGATCCCTGCTAGAAGAAGTTCAGAAGAAACAGAAGATTGCGTTCAAGATGCCGGTAACCAGGTCGCAGAAGGATGCCCCCTCACGTCCCGGGTCCCGTCCTTCAGATAGGGATGCGACAGATGGAACGTCGGGATCAGAAGGGGTCACGTCAGCGTCGGCGTCATCGGGAACTGCAACTACATCGAACACTTCTTCGGGTACCACGACCACGGAGGGCACCACAGTGACGGAGACTACGGTTACGACTGCAACTACGGCGGCGTCTATGGAAGGCAACAAAGAAGATGCTGCACAGAGGATGACCAGGAAGAGCCAAGAAGATGTACCTGGAAAGGATGTTCAAGGCTCCTCCAAGACCCTGAAACCGATGGGGGTCAGTCGTCGCGCCAGGTCCACGAAGACCACGAGTTCCTCGGCCAGAAGACGCGAGCTAGAAGCAAAGGAAGAGTTGGCACGCCTGGAGTTGAAGCAAGCACAGGCTGAAACTAAGCTAGCCCTTGTCAGATTGGAGATGGCACAGTGTGAAGAAGAGGACTCCGTGGATGAAGACCTGGAAGACAGAACAGCACAGGTGCAGAACTGGATCGAGACGTCTGTGCTGGAGGATGGCAACAAAGTTCAACCAGAGATGCGAGGTCCACACCCCTTGGAAGAGCCACAGAAGATGAAGCCTGAAGAGAACTCCTCAACGAGAGGAGCTACGATTGAAATTCAAGCACTGACGGCAGCATTGAAGGAAGCTCTTACCACGCGAGGACCAGCAGGACAGCCAACCTACATTCACGAGTTACCCTACTTCGACGGCAACAGCAGCGAGTGGATGGCCTTCAAGGTTGTCTATGAAGATACAGCACCGATGTTCAACAACGTCCAGAATATGGCTCGGCTAAGAAGAGCACTGAAGGGCAACGCAAGAGAAGCTATCAAGAGTCTGCTGTACTCCGAAGCCTCTCCGATGGAAGTGATTCAAGCCCTCAGAAGAAGATATGGAAGACCAGATGCACTGGTGCTGGCAGAGTTGGACAAGGTCAAAACGTTGCCGAAGATTTCTGAAAACCCAAGGGACATATGCCTCTTCGCGAGCCAGATCAGCAACAGCGTAGCAGCAATAAAAGGATTGAAGAAACCACAGTACCTGCATTCACCTGAGATGGTGAAACAAATTATTGAAAAGATGCCTACGATCCTCAAGTTCCGATGGTACGACTTCATTGAAACAACAGAAGAAGGCGAGTTCTCCGACCTAACACTGGTGTCCAAGTTCCTGAACAGAGAAGCAGACAAGTGTGGAGCCTATGCATCAACAGAAGAGATGAGCGGGTTCAGACGGACTCATCGACAAGCAACGCATTCAACTAAGGAAAAGGACTTCAAAGAAAAGGTTTCAAGATCAGAGAAGACTTGCCCCATGTGTGAGGGTGAACACTTCCTCGTCGGGTGTCAGAAGTTCCTGAAGGCGTCTGTGCAAGATCGATGGGCAATAGTGAAGAAAAGCCGCGTTTGCTTCAAGTATTTACAAGGGACACATCGGAAGGAGAGCTGCAAGAAGCCGTCGTGCAAGGAATGCAAGAGGTGGCATCATCATCTGCTGCACGTCGAGAAAGAGAAAAGTTCCTCGGAAGAACAGAAGAACAAACCACAAGAAGTGGCGAGCATCATGGCATCGGTGAATGCGGTCAACAACGCAAGGGCATACCTGAAGATAATTCCGATAGAAATCTTCGGGTCAAAAGGATCAAAGAAGATATTGGCCCTCATGGATGAAGGGTCAACAGTGTCGCTGCTAGACCAGAAGGTGGCAGAAGAAATCGGCGCTCAAGGAAGAAAGGAGGAACTGGTCATCGAGACTGTTGGAGGCAGGCTGATAAGGAAGGAAGACTCTCAGATGCTGGACCTTACGGTGAAGGGGATTCATCAGAGGACCAAGAAGACCTTGAGAAGAGTCCGGACCATCGACGAGTTGAAGCTTGCACCGCAGTTCCTAGAAAAGAAAAGGATAGAAGAGTGTCAACACTTGAAGAAGATTGCTGACTCTCTATATTATAAGGGGGAGTCACCACAGCTGCTCATCGGTCAAGACAACTGGGAGCTAATCGTGACTCAAGAAGTAAGAAGAGGGAAACCAGGACAACTAGTCGCTTCAAGAACAGGACTTGGATGGGTGCTCCACGGGTCAGACACTGGAGGCGCGAAAGTGGTGCACTTCTTAAACACGTGTCTACATGTCAGCACGCCAGAAGAAGAGATGCATCAAGCCATCAAGGATCACTTCGCAATCGAAGCACTTGGAGTACTACCAAGAAGACCCACTACGGATTCAGAAGGAAGAGCACTCACCATCCTAGAGAAGACCTGCAGAAGACTAGAAGATGGTCGATTTGAAGCTGGACTTCTATGGAAAAATGAAGATGAACAGATGCCTGAAAGCTACACGTCTGCCAAGAACCGATTGTTCAACATTGAAAAGAAGATAGACAAAGACCCTCAGCTGAAGGCAGAATACAATAAGCAGATCCAGCATCTAATCGACAGCAAGTATGCAGAAGAAGCACCTGGTGGACAAGAAGATTCAAAGAAGACATGGTACCTCCCTCATTTCTCCGTGGTACATCCATTGAAGAAGAAAATAAGGATCGTCTTCGACGCTGCAGCCAGGTCTAAAGGGAGAAGCCTCAACGACGCTTTACTACCGGGACCAGACCTACTGCGATCGCTCTTCGGGGTATTACTGAGGTTCCGGCAAGGCCCGTTTGCAGTGGCAGCCGACATAAAGGAAATGTTCCTGCAAGTTCGCATCCGGCCAGAAGATAGAAACAGCTTGAAGTTCCTGTGGCGAGGGGATCGTCGTGACGTAGCACCGAAGGAGTACAGAATGACATCAGTCATCTTCGGCGCGACATCATCTCCTAGCACAGCGATCTACGTGAAGAACCGGAACGCGGCGGACTACAAGAAGCAGTACCCAGAGGCAGCAAAGGCAATCGAGCTGAACCATTACATGGATGACTACCTGCACAGCTTCCATTCAGAAGAGGGCTTCAAGAGAATTACAGCGCAGGTGGACTTCATTCACAAAAAGGCGGGCTTCGAACTCCGAGGATAGGCGTCAAACCACTCCGACCTGCTGCAAGACGTGAAGACTGAGTCAGTTGAGAAGACAGAGGTGGACCTTGGTGAGAAGGAAGAGAAGACACTGGGACTACGCTGGTTTACAGAAAGGGACTCCATAGACTTTAGGGCGAACCTTCGGAACACGCCAGATGAAGTGGCACAAGGACTCAAGGTACCTACGAAGAGAGAAGTCACCAGCGCCGTGATGTCGACCTTCGATCCACTAGGGCTAGCATCACCAATTCTCATCCAAGGCAAAAAGCTGCTCCAGAACATATGGCGAAGTGGCGTCGGTTGGGATGAAGAGATAGAAGAAAAGGAGTACGAGTCATGGAAGACTTATGTTATAAACCAAATTATTGTATGCGCACGCAAAAACCTAAGAGTCTGTGTCACATCATTTTGACTTGACAGTGACAACTGACATTCGCTTATCCATGCGCCGGCGATCCCGGCTGTCTTGCTTCCGTTGGAACCTTTGAATTATACGCCGCGTGTTTGATTCATCTCGGTAATTTTGCCCTTTTTTGTGATGGTTTTTTGTGCGGCATATCTTAGATTGGACTGTTAAATAAGACGTGCAAATAACATATTGATAATTGTACATTTTGATGAGCACGGGGCCCGTTTTGAGTGCATAATTGCATCGCCCACGTGCCGACGTAAAACTTGTTAAATAAGAATCAATTGACTTTATTTTGTACTTATATGAAAGTGAACTGACAATTCAGTGTAAACTTGTGCGTATTTGAGTGCCTACGCCGTATGTTGGCCTTCTAGGCGCTTCCTGGAGCATCTTCATCCTGCCACCTTCAGTTGAGTATAATCAGTTAGCATTAGACGTTATGATTGGCCAATTGTAGTTTAATGGTAATTAGATTTATACCTAAGGCAGCATCATTGAAGGAGAAGAACGCAAGGTACCTTTTTTTTATATATATAAGCGCTGTGTATCGCAGTCATATGTTCGTCCCCCTTGAACCTGGAGACATTTCACGCTTCCACTCATCACTCTGGTAAAACCCCAGGTCGGATGTAACATCTTTTGGTAGCAGAGCGTGGTTTGGTTATAGATATTAAATGTATATTGTATACGCTCGCTACTTTGTGTAAAATTAATTACAAGTTATTGTTACTGAACTACTTTAGATTTATATGAAACAATTCATACTCTTTAAATATGTATGTGATTATTGTAACAGCTTAAATGTAAAGTTTATTATTAAACTTACATAATTGTTTGTATTAAAGTTAACTTGTTGATAAATTACTTTAATTTGATTCATACATATATGCAGTATTTGGGTTACTTAAAGTCAATTTAGTAATTTGCTACTTAAACATAGTTTATTATAAATTGTTTAGCATAGTTGAATAATTACTTTAAGGGTTCAGTATATTAATAATTAAGCTTTAAAAGTTTAGTATTGTTTTTGTTGTACTTGTTGTCGCTCAGTTTATTATAAAATATAATAACTTTATAATAAAAATATAAATAAACTATACTTAAAATAAATATAAATATAAGTAATTTAGATCATAATTTGTTTGAACATTTGCCTCAAGGATTTGTTTTATGTTTTTTTTTTGTACTCCTATTTAGGTATATTTTTGAGATTTGATATTTATTTAAATTGATAACACTATTGTCTCATTTGAAAGTTATTATAACTTTTTTGTTGTTATTACAATATTATTTTGTTTTGTTTGCTTGTGTCCTTTGTGTTTTTGAAGATGGCTGCCGCCGCATTCACTATTGTCCGTGACTCATATTCCGGGATTGTGGCTCACCTGAGATGGTTCACTTCCGCTGCCGCATTGGTGAATAGGGAGGATCGTACAGAGGCATTGTTGGATAGACATGAGAAATGCCCTACACGACTTAAGGAGGTGGAGGAGCATTATCAGCGCTTCATCTCACATCTGGATGATGTACCTCTGGAGTCATTCCCGGAGCATCGGCGGGAACAAGTCCATGAGGACTACACCCAGATTATGAACCTGGCCGACGACATCGCCCAACGCGCGCGAGAGGTTCTAGCCTCGCGCGCCGGAGTACCGCCTCACAGCGCTCCCTTGAAAACTCCCGTGGGCCTTTTGACTAAACTACCCAATTTAGATCTTCCACGTTTTGATGGTCGGTTAGACACGTGGCTGGGATTCATTGGGTTGTTCGAGAGCCTTGTAGATTCCAGGGACGATTTGGGCCCGTCTCAAAAGTTGGCCTATCTGCTCTCTGTGCTCGATGGAGAGGCGAGGGGCTTAGTGCAGCACCTCCCCATACGTGACGGGAGCTATGAAATCGCGCGATCATTGCTCACCAAGCGCTACCACAATGAGCGCTGTCTGGCCGATGCCCATATCGACCAGATCATGGACCTTCCCGTCGTGAGCAACACCGCCCAGTTGAGGACCGAGCTGCTCAACCCCCTCCTAATAGCCACTAACTCTCTCCACCGCTTGGGACTGCCGGTTGCCCAGTGGTCTTACTTACTGGTGCGTATCGTACTTAAGCGGTTGCCGGTGTCCTTGAGGGCACGTTTTGAACAGGGGCACGCTAGGGATGATTCTTCTCCTCTCCCTACTTTTGAACAGCTCCTGACCTTCCTGGAGGACGAGTGTCGCATGGGTGACGTTATGGTCGCCTCTACACCGGTGGGAGCATCAAGTCCCAGACCCACCAACCAACGTCGCACTGCTCAAACTGCGCCAAGGGGAAAAATGACTTCCCGCTTTGCTGTCGCTCAGGCCGCACGACCGGACTGCCGATTTTGTAAGTCCCAGGGGCACAAAACGGCGAAGTGCCCGGAATTTGCAGCGCTGCATGTGGCCGCTCGTAGGCGGATTGCTCAGGCCCGAGGCTGGTGTTTCTCATGCCTAGGGGACCATTATCAGCGCGCCTGCCCCGACACGCACCCGTGTCCTGTTTGCAGAGGGCAGCACTTGAAACTGCTGTGTGCCAACGCGAATGGCCGCCGCGACCATGCGGGGTCGCCTTCGGGCGGATATGTGAGCGGACGCCGGGACCAGTCCCGCAGTTTTGAGTCCGGCTCATCCCCCACACGCCGCGCAGATTGCGCTGCCGTTGATCGCCGACATGGTTCGGTGCGCAGCCCCACGGGCGGGTATGTGAGCGGACGCCGGGACCAGTCCCGCAGTTTTGAGTCCGGCTCACCCCCCCCTCGCTGCGCAGATTGTGTTGCCGTTGACCGCCGACATGGTTCGGCGTGCAGCCCCACGGGCGGGTATGTGAGTGGACGCCGGGACCAGTCCCGCAGTTTGGAGTCCCGCTCGCCCCCCTTGCCCTCGCGTGACCAATCAAGGTCACCTCAGGTCGTGTACCACGATTACTGTAATGCAAGTCCGGTACGACTGCCATCCCCCCCTCTGGCGGAGCGTCCCCGTTTGGAGTCGCGCAACCCTCGATACGGACGCTCCAGGGGCTATAAACCACCGACTATGGCACGTGGCAGTCGTCACCGAGGGGAAGCAGAGTTCAAACCCTTCCCTCATTCTGACGCGCCGTCCCGGCACAGCGGCGTTCGATCGCCGCCACGCAAACATTAGGATGTCGGCGTCTGCCCCCGCTATGCACCGCCCCCTTTTGAGACCGTTCTCTTGCCCTCGGCCTATGTCAGGGTCTGGGGACGGACGGGTGCCTCGGTTGTAGTCCGAGCGATATTGGACACAGGATCACAAGGTTGCATAGCCTCGTCTTGGTTGGTAGGGCAGACTGGCCAGACTATTAAAAGGTATTCAGATGTAATAAGAGGTGTCGGGAACGCCCCTGTGGCCACGGTTAAGGGCCGCGTTTGGCTTGATTTCTCCCCCTCAAATTCTCCACGCCCGACGTTGGGATCGTCCGCCATTGTGATGGAGAATATCCTGGGCAGCCACCCGCAAGTTCGATTGTCTGCGGATGCGGTAAAATTGACCGCTGGTTTGAACTTGGCTGACCCTAAATTTGACCTACCTGGCACGGTAGATTTGTTGCTTGGTGCCGATGTTCTGGGCAAAATATTACTTGGTAAGGATCGTGTTTTGCAGCCAGGTGGCCTAGTGGCCCTCCAAACCATTTTTGGGTTCGCATTGATGGGGCCTGTATTGAGGGCTCCCCCTCCTGCCGAACTTGGAACGGCCTTAATGGTGGGCTCCGGCCTTTCTGACGCCGTGCAGAGATTTTGGGAAGTGGAAGAGCCACCACAAGCGCCACGCTGTGATCCGGAAGATGAGGATTGTGAACGGTTCTATAATAATAACACCACTTACCTCCGTTCTGGCCGGATCATGACAAAATTGCCATTTCTCACCGTACGTCCGCCCCTTGGCGACTCGCGGCCTACTGCAGAGAAGCCGCTACTCAAGGAGAAATATATTGACTTCATGCGGGAGTATGAGGATTTGGGACACATGTCCGTGTCAAAGGTTGACTGGAGCTCGACGGAGCATTTTTTCCTCCCGCATCATGCGGTAATAAAACCATCAAGTGGCAAGCTACGCACAGTATTTGATGGTTCTGCGCAGACCACATCGGGAGTGTCCTTGAACCAGTGTCTTCACTCTGGTCCCAAATTGCTTAAGGACCTTTGTGACGTCATCACTCGGTTTCGGCGTCATCAATTTGTTTTTGTGACTGACATCAAGATGATGTTCAGGCAAACGGCAATTCACCCTGATGATCGACGATATCAGTTGATATTGTGGCGGGAAAACCCGAAAGATCCCATGCTTGTTTACGAGCTTAACACGAACACATACGGGCTACGGTCTAGCCCCTTTTTGGCCATCCGCTCGCTTTGGGAGCTCGCGGATCGAGAGCGTATGTCGTTTCCTCGCGCAGCCGCCATTTTGAAGGAGGACCTATATGTTGATGACATATGCACTGGCGCGTCCACGGAGAGAGAGTCTCTCCTTTTGCGTGACGAGTTGATTGGAATACTAGCCTCCGCAGGATATGAGTTGCGTAAATGGATCTCCAACTTGCCTGCGCTCTTGGAGGGGCTACCGGATGACCACCAGCAAGATCCTCACCTCTTTGAGAATCGTGACAATCCTGCCATGATGACAGTACTTGGAATCCAGTACAGACCAGTCCAGGACATCTTCACATTTAACGTTGACTTGGATTCGCCTCATACTTGGACGAAACGACTGGTTCTTTCGACTGTCGCGAGAACGTTTGATCCCAATGGCTGGATATGCCCGGTCATATTCTGGGTCAAATGCTTCCTGCAGAAACTTTGGACTGCAGGTCACGGATGGGACGAGCCACTCCGAGAAGCTGTTTTGGAGGACTGGCTCCTATTTGCTTCCTCATTGCCTGCCATCAATAGGATATCGCTACCCCGTGCTATGCTTCCTCCAGGGAAGTATACAGCGTCCCTTCATGGGTTTTCGGACGCTTCGGAACGAGGGTACGCAGCAGCCGTATATTTGCGCACCGTGACCATAGATGGTCAGGTGAAGGTGTCGTTGGTCATGGCGAAGAGCAAGGTCGCGCCTCTTCGAACTGCGTTGACCATTCCTAAGTTAGAATTGTCGGGAGCGGCCCTTCTTGCTCGCCTCTTGAACCATGTCATGTCTACCTTGCGCCCGTCAGTTAACATTACCACAGTCTATGCATGGACTGACAGTCAAATTGTTCTGTGTTGGCTGAAGACGTCGGTCCACACCTTAGAGGTGTTTGTAGCAAATCGTGTCTCTCAGATCCAGAAATCGGAGACCCCGTTGATTTGGAGGCATGTGCCTGGCGAAGTCAACCCTGCTGATTGTGCGTCACGGGGATGCATGGCCCCCCTGTTGGTTGAGCACTCTTTGTGGTGGGGACCTGAGTGGTTGACTAGATCAGAACCTAATTGGCCCCGAACACCGGCCTTGGATACTGTCGCGTTGCCTGGACTTCGAACGCTTGCGATTGAACGGCAGGACCGTCCGTTCGACCCAGATTTTTTAATGATCGCTACAGCTCATTGGATAAATTGCTGAGTGTCACCGCTTGGATCAAGCGCTTCATTAGAAATTGTAGACACCCACAGGACAAACGTTTGGAGGCGTTCTTATCGCCGCGAGAGCTCCAGGATGCTCTTCTTCATTGGGTTCGTTCTGTGCAAGAAGCACACTTTGAAAACGAGATTGACATCTTGAGGAGGGGCAAATCCAAGTTGTCTGGAGCGATTTGCAAACTGAACCCCTTCTTGGACAGTGAGGGTCTTTTACGTGTCGGAGGGCGTCTTAGGAACGCAAACCTCCCTTATGGAGCTCGTCACCCCCTCCTGTTGCCCAAGAGTGGCCATTTGGTGAATTTGTTGGTGACTGATCGTCACATCAAGAACTCCCACGCCGGCTGTAATGCCTTATTGGCCATTTTACAGCGAGAATTTTGGATTTTATCGGCCCGACGGACGATCCGTAGCGTGGTCTTTCGCTGCATGCCCTGCTATAGGCTCAAGGCCTCTACCATGCAGCCTATCATGGGTGACCTGCCCTCGGATCGGGTCACTGAGATAAGGCCCTTTGCTGGAGTTGGTACGGACTTTGCAGGTCCCTTTTCAGTTAAGACCTCGACCCTCAGGAACAGTAAAACGGTCAAGGCTTACCTGTGCGTTTTTGTCTGTCTATCCACTAAGGCGGTACATTTGGAACTCGTCTCAGCCCTCTCGACAGAGGCCTTTGTTGCAACGTTAGATAGATTCGTGTCACGACGAGGACTACCATCCTTGATTCGGTCGGATTGCGGCACCAACTTCAAAGACACAAACAACTATTTAAAAGAGATATGTGATTTTTTGGAGTCTAACAAGACTGAAATTGCATCTAAACTAGCTAGTCGCAGAATAACTTGGAAGTTCAGTCCCGCGTCATGTCCCCACTGGGGAGGAATATTTGAAAGCGTGGTAAAGGTTGCCAAGACACATTTGCGACGAGTAATTGGTGAGTCTGTTTTGACATTTGAAGAGCTCGCAACTGTGTTTTGCAAAATTGAAGCCGTTTTGAATTCACGCCCGTTATGCCCGATCTCTTCAGACCCTAACGATTTGGAAGCCCTCACACCGGGCCATTTTTTGATTGGACAGCCATTGAACGCCCTGCCGGAATACCCTTTTGTTGATGTGAAACCCAATCGTCTCTCGCGGTTTGAATTGGTCCAACAACTCACTCAGAGTTTTTGGAAGCGTTGGAATTTAGAATACTTGCACATTCTCCAGCAGCGCGTTAAGTGGACTGAAAAGACTGATCCACCTCATGTTGGTGACCTCGTTCTGGTTAAGGACGCTAACTCACCGCCACTGTGTTGGCGCAGAGGGCGCATTCTTAACCTTGTCTTTGGAGCAGATGGAGTGCCCCGTTTTGCTGAGGTCCGTGTGGACGGTTCTGTTCTGAAGAGAGCGGTATCAACCTTGTCACGGCTGCCAGTAAATTAGCGGCCAGGTAGTCCTGGCCGAGGCGGGTAGATGTTATAAACCAAATTATTGTATGCGCACGCAAAAACCTAAGAGTCTGTGTCACATCATTTTGACTTGACAGTGACAACTGACATTCGCTTATCCATGCGCCGGCGATCCCGGCTGTCTTGCTTCCGTTGGAACCTTTGAATTATACGCCGCGTGTTTGATTCATCTCGGTAATTTTGCCCTTTTTTGTGATGGTTTTTTGTGCGGCATATCTTAGATTGGACTGTTAAATAAGACGTGCAAATAACATATTGATAATTGTACATTTTGATGAGCACGGGGCCCGTTTTGAGTGCATAATTGCATCGCCCACGTGCCGACGTAAAACTTGTTAAATAAGAATCAATTGACTTTATTTTGTACTTATATGAAAGTGAACTGACAATTCAGTGTAAACTTGTGCGTATTTGAGTGCCTACGCCGTATGTTGGCCTTCTAGGCGCTTCCTGGAGCATCTTCATCCTGCCACCTTCAGTTGAGTATAATCAGTTAGCATTAGACGTTATGATTGGCCAATTGTAGTTTAATGGTAATTAGATTTATACCTAAGGCAGCATCATTGAAGGAGAAGAACGCAAGGTACCTTTTTTTTATATATATAAGCGCTGCGTATCGCAGTCATATGTTCGTCCCCCTTGAACCTGGAGACATTTCACGCTTCCACTCATCACTCTGGTAAAACCCCAGGTCGGATGTAACAACTTACCTGGAGAAGATGAAGCTGCTCCAAGACCTTCAGATCCCGAGATGTCTGGCACCACGTCGCACCGAGGGGGAGCTGCACACGTTCACGGATGCAAGCGAAATGGCGTATGCAGCTACGGTATATTGGAGAACTGAAAATCAAAATGGGACTTATGACGTCAGCTTAGTAGCAGCAAAAGTAAGAGTCGCTCCGTTGAAGCCGGTGTCAATCCCGAGACTCGAGCTGCAAGCGGCCCTCCTAGGAAGCAGATTGGCACACTCGGTCGAGGAAGAAATGGATCTGAAAATAGAAAAAAAGACGTTTCGGACAGACTCCAGTATCGTGCTATCATGGATCAAGACGGACCCGAGAACCTTCAAGACATTCGTGGCTCATCGCTTGGCGGAGATAGAAGATCTCACAAAACCACAGGACTGGAGATGGGTACCGACGGCGCAGAACCCTGCAGATGATGCAACACGTGACGTACCAGAACACTTCGACTGCCAACACCGATGGTACACCGGACCAGGGTTTCTAAGAAGAGATGAAGTTCACTGGCCTGCGGCAAGAACATTCAAGAAAGAAACCACTGGCGAAGAAAAGGCAGCGGACATCGTAGCGACTGCAGGCAGCTCCTATCCATCACCAGATCCCGAAAAGTTCTCGTCGTGGAAAAGACTTTGGCGAGCTACAGCAAGAGTACTGCAGTTCATACAACTCTGCAGAAGAAAGGAAAAGGTCCACGCCAGCAAAGAAGATCCTACCTGGAAAACTACAAAAAGGAATAAGAAAATTGTTGAGAAGCGACATCTGTCTTCAAAAACGTCAGAAAGGAAATACATACCATTGGAAACAAGTCTACTAGAGCAAGCTGAAACGCTGTTGTTAAGAAGAAGTCAAGAGAAATGCTTCAAAGAGGACATCAGGTGCCTACAGCAAGGAAAACAATTAGAGGGCAGCAGCAAGTTGAAAAGGCTCGACGTAGTGCTAAAAGAAGGTCTCCTGCGACTGAAAGGAAGAATCGACGCGATACGAGGGGTTACCAGAGACTACAAACGACCCATCGTACTCGACAGCAAGGACAAGACAACACTTCTCATCATAGAAGAATTTCACTGCCGCTTCAATCACGGGAATCACGCGACCGTAATGAATGAAGTAAGACAACGCTTCTGGGTGCTAGGACTGAGGTCAGCGATCAAGACCATTCAACATCAATGCCAGTGGTGCAAAACAAGAAAGGCAAGACCTCAAGAACTACCAGTAGGCAACTTACCTGCTGAGAGGCTGATGCACGGAAACCCTCCATTTACGTGCACGGGAATAGATTACTTCGGCCCTATGACGATCACCGTAGCAAGACGCCATGAGAAGAGATGGGGTGCTCTATTCACATGCTTAACAACACGAGCTGTACACATTGAGCTCACTCCTTCACTCTCCACTGACAGCATGATCATGGCACTACGACGATTCGCCGCGAGAAGGGGAATACCAAAGATAATCTACACCGACAATGGCACTAACTTCGTTGGCGCCAACAAAAAACTCAAAGAAGCACTAGACACCATGAAGCAAGAAGACCTTATCTCGGAAGCGGAGAAGATCGGCGTGCAGTGGAAGTTCATACCTCCTGGTGCACCAAACATGGGAGGTGCATGGGAGCGTCTGGTGCGATCCATTAAAACCGCACTGGACGCCACGCTCAACGAAAGGCAACCACGAGAGGAGGTACTTCATACCCTCCTGTTAGAGGCCGAGCACATAGTCAACTCTCGGCCCCTCACCCACCTCTCCGAGAACCCTGAAGAAGAAGCACTTACACCGAACCACTTTCTCATCGGGCGATCATGTGGCGCAGCAAGAATCGGCAGCTTCGAGGACAACGAGCTTGTGGGCAGACACACCTGGAAGGCTACGCAGCGACTTGCCGATCACTTCTGGCAACGTTGGCTGAGAAAGTATTTGCCCACTCTACTACCAAGGAAGACCAAAGGAAGAGTCAGCGCCACAGATTTGCAAGTCGGAGACATCGTACTGATCGTCGATCACAGCCTACCAAGATGCATCTGGCCACGCGGAAGAATCCTGCATGTGTATCCTGGACCAGACGGGCGGACCAGAGTCGTCGACGTCGAGACCAGAGGAGGTGTTCTACGGAGGCCCAGTTCGAGAGTGGTGCTGTTGGTGCCGGGAGCGTCGCCGAGTCCAGGAGTTGGTGCAAAGCACGAGGGGGAGAATGTCGGCGACGGAAAACCTATCTTCGAGTAACGTGTGTATTAATATAGGGACAATGTCATTTTAGCGTATTATGAATAATTGTTGTAAATATGAAATCTCATTCTTATTAGATTTATTATGTTAAAATAAGTTCTAATTAGTGTAATAAGGTTAGTTTAGAGTATTTTTTGCTTATTTGAATAATATAAGACTATTTAACATTAATTTGAAAGGAATAGGTACGTAAGTAAAATGTTAGCATATAATTACGTAACTTGAAAATGAGATTTTTTGTTTCTTGCAATAGCATAATAGTTTATGTTTTAAATAATAGATTTTATTATAAAACTTATAATAAAACAAGAACTAGGTCGATAGGACTATCCGTTCAAAAGTTATAAGGGAAAATGTATAGTAAAAATGTAGCAACCTAGAAATTTAGATATTTTTGTTTTAAGACTTTTAATTAATTATTATATATTGAATATTATGTTTTAATATTGTATAATAGTATGTAAGGCATGTAAATAAATAAATATGTGTAAGGTGTTTTACTGAAAACATAAAATAAAAGGACTCTCAAGGTTTCGGTTTAGGGAAATTTTACTCGAAAAATGAGCTCAAAGTACGCGGCTCTCTGTAAGGTATTAACGGGCCAAATAAAAGGCGAGCCATTTCTCGATTCGAGTCAGTCGCAAGACAGCCACCGAAGAGGCAACAACTAAAAGGAAAAGGAAGAACCGAAACCAAGAGAGAAAAAAGGAAAAATTGTGTTTTTATTTCATCGCCTCTAAGTATAGTCTCCTGTCAACGAAGAAACCCTAGTGGATCGGAACCCAAGCTACGCATTCAGGGGTGCGTGGTGGCGTACATTACCAGCGAACGGACATACTGCCGTGTACGCCAAGAACGTCTGGGAGATTGTCCCAGGTCGACCTCCGGGTACTAGACATACCCTGGTTCTGGTCGTCCGAAACATATATATATATATATATATAAAATCTATAACAATCGAATATATATATATATATATATATATATATATATATATATATATATATATATATATATTATTCGATTGTTATAGATCATCAAATGACTATTATAAATGCGAAAATGTATGTATGTTTGTAATTTTACACTGGCGGCTGGACAGATTTCGATGAAATTTATACTATGCCCTGAAGTAACATATTATACCATGTTTGACACCTGTTGACTCATCAAAGTGACGGTAACTCTCTAGTAGTATAGGCTGCAGTTATATTATAAGCCAGCGATCAAAACCCTCTTTCAAAAATACGAAACATTATAAGTTATATTTAGTTTATTATAACAATAAGTTAAATATTGATTAATACCACAAAGGCTCGCAGGGCCCTTTCCTAGGCAAAATCGTCTGCCGGAAGTACGCAACTTTGCGTTCCATAATTCATTTTCTGAACCAGTGACTCTAAAACATCCCATTATCTCTGTCTATCTTATTGACTTGGCTCGACTGTATTTATAAAGACGTTACCGAGCACCTCGACATTGTGTGTTATATTTAAGGCCTGTATGCGGAATCTGTTTCATAGGGTCAACCTGATGGAAATTTAAAATCCTTTTGGGATAACTTTAAAGTGTAAACAATATGTATAATCTGCTTTATTATACTTTCATCTTTGAAGCCATTAACAAGAAAATTGAATTGAATTATTGTACTTTCAAATTAACTTCTAGCGTATCTGACATCAAAGACGAGTTTAAAATAATAGTATTAATATATTCACATTATAATTCGCAAGAATGTTTCACCCCTTTCTTTCTTATTCAAGAAAAAACCAAGAATTTCAAACAAAATAAAAAGTCACTGTCTTCTTTGTACAGTCCTACAAATAGATTCTAATATTATAAATTAAAAGTAACTCTGTCTGTTACGTTTTCACACCGAAGAGGGATAAGAAGTTGGAAAAAATGTAAGTTGAAAGAGGTGAAACAGGGGTTGAAAGTTAGTTAAAATCATTATATTCTACAATTTTGCAAATAATGAAAATTTCGGCATTTATGAGTAATCAAGGTTGTCGGCGCGTCTCCCTCTTACCTGGCGCGTGAAATATGAGCTGCGCGGGCGGGGGACCCTCCCCGACCGCGAGCGCATCTGATCGCGCCACTTCGCCTACCTGCGCGCTGGACTATGGACACTTCCCCCAAACTTTAATTTAATTATACGTAATTCATATACAGTCCACTACTTTTATTTAAAGTCCGTTACGGCCTACACAAGGTAATAATATAGGCGATGATTTCATGTTTTTTTTTTAAAATTACTAACCTGCTTTTCTATACCTATGTATATAATATAATCTATTCCATACTAACCGTTAAATTATAAACACTGA
Organism: Brenthis daphne; assembly: GCA_947093115.1. Taxonomy (NCBI): domain Eukaryota; kingdom Metazoa; phylum Arthropoda; class Insecta; order Lepidoptera; family Nymphalidae; genus Brenthis; species Brenthis daphne. The sequence goes on from OX352481.1 coordinate 18,520,119, forward strand.
AGAAGCCTGAAAAAATATTTATAATTAAGTTATTCGATTTTCAATAAATTTTCTAGTGAATCAATATTCAATTAACTTAATACTATCAGAATTTTAACACAAAATCCATCCATCCTTATGTTATAGAGACCCTTTGTGGTCATGAAAGTTTCCAATACTACATTTTAGTCCAAGTATTAAATAATAGTCATGACAATTAACGTAGATCAAAATCCAATTAATCGTTTTTATGTCTTGTAATGTCCACGTATTTTCAGACTTAAGCTATAAAACTTTCCGATTAATCCATATAGTTTCATACGTTTTAAAAAACTTAAAAAGCTTTAGATAAGCACAAGTCCCCGTTTATTTATCTGTCTAGTCGGAATATTTATTTGGTCTTAAAAACCTTTACCCAGCAAATATTTTCTGAATACACCGGTGCATCCGCTTGAAGGAAAGATGTACCAAACTGTACTTTAATAGTATATCATGTATGAACTATGAAGAAATATTTAAGACTAGCGACTTACTCTTGCTTCTCTCGGCTTCGCCCCCTAGGTACGCTTTAACGGTTAGTATGGTGATCGATTCCTTGCTCTGTGAAAAAAAAATATATCCTACGGAACTGTATATTTTTCAGGGATAAAAATAACTTATGTGCTATTGGAAACTATAACCTATCTCTGCGCCAAATTTCATTCAGATCTGTTCAGCCGCTTTGTCGTGATTGAGTAACAAACGTCTATCCATCCAAACATTCGCATTAATAATATTTATGGAATATACGAGGAAAATTAATTATTTCTTTATCAAGAAACTAGCTTAGACACAGTTGTGACTAAAGTACGAGTAATAAAGTAAGGAAACTTTACACGCGGTATCAGGTTACCTGTACTTATGCCTAAATGCCTATATCTTTCTTTCAATCATAAAAGCAAGAGAATTCTATTAATATGTGTACCTTAATCTATATATACGAGTATAACAAAATTCTAACTATGTCCAATCTGTATATTAAATATTTTTTGGAAAATCTTATTGAAATAGTCATTATTATCAATACAAAAGTCAAATTTATTGTTTTTAGAATGTTTGTCTGTCTGTCTGGGAATGCATCACAAGAAAACAAGTGGACAGATTTTGATGAATTTTGGTATGACGAGAGCTAGTTATCCGGGTACAACACATAGGATTTTTTTTATTGCGGGAAAACCCACGGGAATCGTAAATTTTTCCGGGATAAAAACAAACTGTTGTTTGACCGGCAATATAAGGTTGTGTACTAAGCTGTATAAGTTACTATAGTTTTTGAACACCACGAGAACTCTTTGATTTTCCGGGATGATAAGTATCTAAAATGTTGACGGGGATGTAAGATACCACCATGCAAAATTTCATTTAAATCTGTCGAACAGTTCCGGAGATTAGCCCGTACAAACAGACAGAAAAACTTCTTACATCCCCCTGACTCGATTTTTAGCATTTTTTTCTATGTACAGAGATTCAACCTCTACAGTTTTATTACATGTATAGATTTAAAGTGGAATATCTTAAGTGATTCATAAAAGCTGATCTAACCGCTAAGCAGAAAAGATTTGTGACAGTAATATCTATAATTATATATTCAAGCACACAGAACCTATTTTGGATTCCAATCTCTAAACTTTTATGAAAATAATATTTACTGAAATCAAATAAAAAGTGGCCGAGAAAAACGGGGACAAACTATTAGTTATTAATAATATTATAATAATATAATCAACAGGTACAAAGCTATAACAGATATTTGAAGTCATTTATTCAACGCCAGTTGGACGAGTTCGTAATCGAGTTTCGAGCGCTCGTAATGCTTTTAGTATCTCGATTATTACAACTAATTCGAGGCTCGTTTGTTTTTATTATGGCATTAATATTTATTGGTTACCTAGCTTTACTTATATTTATTAAATTATATTATGATTTGATTCTAATTGTGTCTTATATAATATTTAATTAATTTTATATACTTTCAGTATTTTTTGATAGACATGTAATTGGGATGTATAGTAGAAGGCGACATACGTTGTTGTACATGTCTTACGATGAAGGAAAACATCCTGAGGAAACCTCCATGTGTTAGAGAACCTAGCAAGTTTTCAAAAGACATGTAAATATATATGTCCTGATCACCGTTGTATTGAAGGGAGGCCCGTCCCTAGCAGTGGGAGGTCAATTTTTAGAATTTTTATTTAATGTTTCTTTAATTCTAAAGCTCTAAGTCTAAATCTAACTTCTCTTTTTAAAAAAAAAGTCTAAATTTGACGATTCTTTAATAAATACTTAGAGGAATTCGGAATCCAGAATTTTATATTTCAAAAACCGATCTATAGAAATCGTGACACAATCATATATAAACATCTCAAATTATATTACTTTCCCATTGAGCTCGCTATTAACACACCCGCCGACGTATTTTCCGAAACGATTCTTTAAATAAGTGTTTGATAAATCCAATATCAGAGGATTATCGCTTAAACTGAAGATCAAAGCGAATTCAAATAACAGATCGAGTTTTCAACCAACGCGTTTTCCTACATTTTCCCCTTTATTTTAAGTTGCTGCGAAACGACACAGATTTCAATATTCAAATATACTTGCATTATTAATACCGTATTTACTATTTAAATATGTCATTCGGATAATATCTGTATGTTAATGACTTTCCAATGCGCTTTATATTTTTAACGGTCAACCATTATGGAAAAAAATATTTTACTTACAATGTTGACCCCATTGCGATAGACATCGAAACGTTAAAGAAAAAGAGGAAAACTAAATTAAAATATAATAATTAATGCATTTTTTAGATACAAACATCATATTCGCGTCCTCTGATATATTCGTACGTCCGTGTAGATCATTATATCGTATACTTCTATTTATTTAAATAGCTTTGAACGGGATTCCTTGTGTATTACGTCTCAAACCCAATTCAAGCTCAAATTCTATAAATACATCTTAAAAATACCGATCTCACTCTTGTGATAAGCTTTCATAGCCATGAGAAGCGGTAACAAACAAACTTTCAGATTTACATATATAATGTGTAATGTTTAGATATAGCTCATACTAATATTATAAATATAAAAGAGCATTTACTTAATTGTTTGTTTTATTATTTCTTGTGTAGAGATAGTGGGTTGAGCTGGACATAAACTACTTTTTACCGCAGGAGAGTATCTCAATCTCACAAGAAAAGACGTTATAATACAACCCAAAACAACTCATCATACCTATGTATATAATATATACTCTATCTATTAAATACTAACCGCTAAAGACCTAAAGACCTACCTAAAGACAAACCCGAGCGAAGCGAGTGTGAGTCGGTAGTAAAGATCGAGACGTACGTACATCATACATACGTATGAATTCGAACGAAATCTACATCGTTAACTCATAAACGAACCTTACATGTATAATATATTTGAATTTAAGTCACGTGCAGTCATAAATTATTTGCTAAGTCAAAGCATCAGAACATCACTCATCTGTCGACCTAACTCATGTCTTGGAACATCCGTATACTCGCCGATATCTGATAAAGTAGATCTTATATACAGATGGGTACTGTATTACGCCGGCGTGTTATATATTTACGTGTCAGGGCAACTTGAAATTATTATTTGAATTATAACATAGATATTTAGCCTGACTTTACTTATGTCTTTATCTATACATATAATAAAAAGTAAACTAAAAAATATCCTATCTTTTCAAGTTGACAGAGAAAAATGGTAGTATACAGTCGGATACCTACTCGTACATCGTTTATCCTTTCCACGATTCTGGCTATGTACGTGTATGTAACTAGGACGTACCTAGGGATACATCCGAGCGAAGCGAGGGTACATCGCTAGTTTATAATTAATAGTAATTATTCCACTCTGTTTTACTATCCTCAATCAAACTCAAGCACTTAAATTTATGAACTAAAAAACCTCTTTTAGTTATTATTACATGAAAATACATTTGCTTTGGAAATTAATTACCTTTGTAATTAATAATTCAGTCGATCAGTCAACGTGTAATTTTATATTTATAAAAGGGTCTTCGTATATTCATAATTAACGCCACTTCGTGACTGAAGATTATAAAGTAAACGGGACTCGCATACTCTTTGCTTCCCTGAGCTTCATTTAGCACGCGGCTCCACCCAGGTATGAACATCGATAAAAAATATTATAATATATTGTGTTATTCCATCTTATTGCTGTGCTAATCCAAGATATTTTTTTAACGAGCACGTATTTGTTACTCGTTCAATAATATAATCTATACATATAATAAAATTGTAACTAAGCCGAATCTGTACATTAAATATTTTTTGGAAAATCTTATTGAAATAGACATTATTATCGATACAGAGGCCGAATCTATAGTTTTTGAATTTTTGTCTGTATTTCTGTCTGTCTGTCTGTTACCGCATCGCGGAAAAACCACTGGAGGGATTTTGATGAAATTTGGTATGGTGATAGCTGGTTATCCCGGTCAACATATAGGATACTTTTTACCGCGGGAAAATATCTCATTGCTGAGAAAAAAAAACAAAAACTGCAATGAAAGAATATACTAATATGTACAACCTAAGAATTTAGTTTTTGGTCATCTGAACGCGGGCGAAGCCGCGGGCAATGCTAGTAATATATATTATTAGAGAGTGAACGAATAAATAAACGAATATAAATTAAATACTTACTTTTAGTATTTAAACCCAAAAAAGAACCATAATTTTCTAAAATTTGCATAATTAGATGTAAAGGCTAGAATCTAGATTTTCTTGAGAGCTCCTTACGTACAATTTATTTTATCGCAACGATCATATTACCCTTTGATGTGGTTCGCAAAAGAACGTTTAAGGATTCGTGGCTTTCAAAATATTGGGCACCAAACGAAAATTCGCTTTGTGTAATAAAACCTGTTCACTTCTTCTTCACAACTGAAAAATAAATTAGAGTGTATACATATAGTTATATGATTAAATAATGCGTAAAATTATTCATATTTAACTTAAGCTTATTTCGATTTAATTTGTCGGTCTGTTTAATCGTACAACACTTGGAAATGACTGAACGAATTTCAATAAAACTTTTTTTATTGTACAGGTCTAGATTACATCATAGCTAAGTGTTTAAGTACAGTCAACCCTGTAATCATGTTCATCCATGTAAAGAATTAACCATCTATGCACAGCACTCGAAACACTGTCTATTTCACACAGAGAGACAGGGTAGAGGAAATTGACATGACCAAAAATCGAAGAACCATACGTCATGTTCAAGGCACGATGTTGCAGCATCATCAAAGTCAAAAAAAAATTATGACCCAAAAATAATTTTGGCAGGACCCGAGACCAAAATATGAAAAAGATTTGCGTATACATATTTAGTTAGCCATTACACCAAGGAGGTAAAACGTAATTGTACAAAAGAACTTACCTTCATTTTTATATTCACCTTTATTATCAAATTACTGGTTCAATATAGTTTTTGGTCCTTTTATTCGAATCACTTGCCAAATGAGTGTAATAAACAAGAGATTTTCTCTTTTCCGGCCATTCAGAGCATTTTCATTCACAATAGCCAGTAAAGTGTGGGAATTGTTACATCGAAGTTATTGAACGCTAAACGTTTCATGTAATATCTGTAATAGCTCGACATAAAACCTATAAATGCTTAATGTTACATATGGAAAAATAATTCTCAATCACGATGATAGTAGCTAGCTAGTCTTAGTAGTATTCAAACTATATATTATTTCAAAATAATAATAATTACGTAACCATATTTATTATTATTTTGAATAATATATAATATATATTATTTCAAAATAATCTATATGTATATAATAAAATTGTAACTAAGTCGAATCTGTACATTAAATATTTTTTTTAAAAATCTTATTGAAATAGAATCTTATCGATATAGAGACTGAATCTATAATTTTTAGAATTTTTGTCTGTCTGTCTGTCTGTCTGTTACCGCATCACGAGAAAACCACTGGACAGATTTTGATGAAATTTGGTATGACGATAGCTGGTTATCCGGGTCAACATATAGGGTAGTTTTTACCGCGGGAAAATATCTCATTTCTGAGAAAAAAAATACAAAAACTGCATTGTAAGAGTATACTAATATTTACATAACACAATACAACCTAAGAATATGCTTTTTGATCATCTGGATGCGGGCGGAGCCGCGGGCAATGCTAGTAAAAAATATGGTGACGTAAGTGAAAGCTTAGTTGTTTTTTACGGCATATGCAAACGTACGGTTCTATTCACATTGTACGGCAAAAACTGTTACAGTTAATGAATCAATTCATTTGTTCGGCAAATCCGATACGAAAATCAATTCGGTAAAACTATATTGATGTGAAACATCATCTCTTAGTTTTTCACTTCCCTTATAATCATCTATATCTATACTAATATTATAAAGAGGTAAAGTTTGTGAGATTGTGAGTTTGTGACGTTGTAGGGGATAATCTCTGGATCTACTGAACGGATTTAGATGAAATTTGGTAAGAAGATAGTTTGTGACCCTGGGAAGGACATAGGATTTTTATCCCGCAAATCGTCCCTTAAGGGGATGAAAATGGGGATGAAAATTTGTATTGGAAATCAAACTAGGGACGATCCCGAGCGAAGCGAGAGTGAGTCGCTAGTATATAATAAAATTGTACTGAGTCGAATCTGTACATTAAATATTTTTTGGAAAATCTTATTGAAATAGTCATTATTATCGATACAGAGGCCGAATCTATAGTTTTTTTTTAGAATTTTTGTCTATCTGTCTGCCTGTCCGTCTGCCTGGGAATGCGTTAGGAGAAAACCACTGGACAGATTTTGATGAAAATTGGTATGATGATAGCTGATTATCCGGGTCAACACATAGAATACTTTTTACTGCAGAAAATTATCTCATCTCTGAGAAATCCATACTAAACGTTAAAATGTACCTAGGGACGAACCCGAGCGGAGCAAGGGTGAGTTGATTGTTTAATAATAAAATTAGTGCCACGCATGCCTTTAATCAGCTCTGTGTTACAAACTCATATTGCAAAGAAGCACTTTACATGTACTGATATCAAAAATAGCCATTTGCTCAATTAATTATATACTTCCCTCCACGACCGCGGACACGCCGACGTTACAGTTAACAATAGATTTAGCACCTCCAGGTAATTTTCTAAGAAATTAATTAAATTTCTAAGAAATCTATTGTTAACTGTAACGCCGGCGTGTCCGCGGTCGTTGTAAAAGTTCTCGTCGATCTTATTGTTTCAATGTTGCGCAAAATATACGGTTTTTCGATATAAACTGTTAATGCGAAGTAATGTACCTATACTATATATTAATGATTCATCAATTCAAAACAAAAAAAACGTGTGTGTGTAGTTATATACGCACATAAGAAGTTGTACTTCTTTGGCGTAACAAAACAAAAATAGCTAAAGTTTTCGTTCCGTATGTCACAACTCTCTGTTTGTAATAGGAATACAGCTAACTTCATCATGTCGGTGTGCGCGCGCATCGTAAAAATTTTATTCTTATAATTTTTTCCAAACGTGCCAAAAGAAATATAACTTCATTTATAATTTGCAGTTTGACTATAGGTTAGATCTATAATATTTCTTTTAACTGCATAAATACTTAACGTTTAGTAATAAACACTATTCAGTGATTTTTATTCCTATATTTTTATATTCAAAATTTTTATATAACATATTGTGGTGGCAAGCTTTTAATAAGTATTAGATATCTGGGAAACTTTATTGATTTTAGGATTACTCTATATGTTTTATAATGTAATAAGTAATTATTTATTGTACCTACTGTATGTTTCTCTTGAATCTTGAATAAGTATTACAATTTAAATACAGTAATATTATTTATTTAATTTTACCTGTTACTATTATTAATATTACAATTTTCTGAAAAACTTTATTATTAATAATTTTATTTAGTGTTGCTATTACTATAATATGTATAACCACAAAGAAATTAAAAAAATAAAAAATATTAATTATTTATCAATATTATTGTATTATATGTAGTTTAAAAAAATACATTATTATTTAGATTGTATTGTATGTATTGAGCCCTTTTTTTTAAGGTCCCACTGCTGAGCACGGGCCTCCCTTCAGTACGAGGGGATAGATAGATAGATATTTAGATTACTAATATTTAAAGTTAAAAAATTAAGCTACACTATCTTTACAAATAAAAAATATATATTAATTTGAATTACTGTTAATACGATCGATTAGATTTTATTATGTTAATACAGGATCCCACGATGATGGTAGTACCCAGCCATCTTCCCTATTGAAGTTTGAATGTTTTTTTAATTTCAATAGCTTCGTGAATCATCCTGAGGCGATAATACGTATACGCTTTCATAGTCCACAAATAGTCGCGAACGAAAACCGTTATCGCGATTATTTTGCCTCTCTTTCATATATGTAAAAGCAAAATTTCATTGATGACCTTTTATTTTACCTTTGACCAACTCCACCAAAACTAAGTCCTAAATAACTTTCTTACGATTATACAATACATAAAAGCTGTAATCAAATAAAGAAAGTGGAAAGCTGGCTGGACATTTAGTTAAGGAGCAAGAAATACGACACTCGTATACATTTACGAGGTTTTCGGGACCCTGATTAGCGATAAACGCGCTCGGTGGCGAAATATCCACAATACGAAAATTTAAGATATCATTTTATACTCTCGATCCACACCAATAAGATAGCAATAAGAAAATTATGTTTCTAGCATCATTACATAACCGAAAATAAGCAGATAGTACTCTCTTAGGTTTACAAATATTTTACGTATTTTACTATTGCCAACGTGTATTTAAACTGTTTTTACTGATTCTCACGGTTTTTTTATTAAACTCAACGCTTAAATAATTTCTTTTTAGTGTTATTCATTTTTATTGCCGTAACAATTAATATAAAATTTAACCTATTTGTTTCAGTTTGACTAAATAAATATTGAACTTATTATTATTTTCAGGATACCAAAGCAAACAATATTTTTTTTTATTGTAATATAAATAATTTATATTCCCTCTGTGCTCTCTAAATAAAGAAGAATGTAAACTATTCATAAAGCAGTCACCTACAGCATCTCTAATTTAAATATCGTTCCATAAAATCGTTCTCATTACCGTTCCTATCACATTATTCAACGCTGATAGTGTAAAAAATAGCAGTAACGTGCCGGGTCGCTTTATATACATGCATTTTGAGACGACCCTCTGAAAACCGCCATCCGTCTTTACAACGCCTAATGCTATCGAATCTAATATTTATGTAGGTTGCTCTCCTTCTCGTTATATCTGCTGTAAGAAATATATTTGTAACCTATTTTAAATCACTATGCAGCCATTTTTTAATGTCCCACTGCTGGGCAGGGGCCTCCCTATACTACAAGGGGATCTGGCCATAGTCCACCACGCTGGCCAAGTACGAGATAGCGGACTTCACATGTCTTTCAACAACTTACTAGATTCTCTCAGACATGCAGGTTTCCTCTCGATGTTTTCTTTCACCAGTACCAGTAAGTAAGTAGTAAGTAGTCATGTTGGAAATTATTCGCAGATGAAAATATAAGAGATGCGAGACCCGGAATTTGAACCCGTTTCACTCGGTTTCGCAAGCGAGCGCGTTACCACTGAGCTACCACTGTTATACTAAGCAGAATAAAAATAAATAATTTTCTAAGCTTTGATTTTAAATGGTTATAACAGAGTTACAATATTGGTCGAACAAATTACGTTGTTTTTTTTTCAATATGAATTTAAATGCAGTGCACATTTGCTTTGTTATTTTTACTATCATTGTGTTTTTTTTTTCTTGTAATTAAAGTTTCATTTATAATGAAAGAATATTAAATGCCCTACGCGAGAAAATAATATGAAATAAGTTAAGCTTGGCAAATATAGCAGCAAATTATTAAATAGGAACTACTTTTTAACCGACGGCGGCGAACCCCTAAAGAGGGTTATGTGTTTGACCTATACGTACGAGTATGTCGTACATACATGATGATGTCTCCCCGACCGATTTTGACCACGGCAACTAATCTCACCGAGACCAGCCAACTTCACAGAGATATTATAGTGTACAAACGTATGTATGTATGTCCGATACTATATCCCCTATTCATGACGTCATAGGGTAAAATACATACGTTTACATAACAAGAATCACAGCAAGTATAAAACATATATATGTCTGACTGCATAACACTATGTTCCTTTGTCAACTTGTTCCCATCTTTTTAGTTTTTTATTTGTAAATTATTATTTTTCATTTATTATCTGCAAACATAGTCGGGACCGCCCAAACCATTATATTCGCTTCGATTGACTCAAATCCTCGCGAAAGAAAACCGATATCGCCCTAGAATGATTCGAGAAGCCATAGAAATTTAAAAAAAACATTCCAATAGGGAAAAAGGGTACTACCATCGTCATGGGATCCTGTTATAAATATAATAAAATCAAATAATAAATCTAAACATAGCAGACAGGTAGATGTAGTAAGTTCTTACTGTGTGGATCAAAATGACAGCATTTCCAATAAATATTTTTCATTTTTTCATTTGTAAATGTATGTTTTATTTGTTTGTAAATATTAGCAAACTAAATTAAAATTATTATTCTTAATTAATTTTAACTTTTGAAATTACATATAGAATAATTACGTAGCTAAAATAATAAATATTTTATTTTTTCTTTATGGTTATAAATATAATAATTGCAACACTAAATATATATATATATATATATATATAATATTTTTAAAATTGTAATAATTATAATAATAACAGCTAAAATTACATAAATAATATTCCACATTCAATAATAAAACTAAATAAAATTATAAAAATGTTTAAAGTTAAAAACTATTGTAAGGTACTTTGGTGCCATTCTTCAATTTTTGGATTCGTTTTGTTATTTGTAGGCAGTCTGTAACAACTATATAATATAATACTTTCTTAGATAAGGGAAACAAAAATGCAAATAAATCCGCGACAAAATCCGAAAAGATAGTTTTATTTAAAACTATATAATACCTTAGAGACATCTAACACCTTAGTCTCTTCCGTGACCATGATTGCTGTAAAGCATTCGAAACGTCGGGAACCAAAAATCAAAATAAATTCGCGAAAAATTCCGAAAAGATAGTTTTATTTAAAATATACATAATATTATTGAAAAATTTTTTAATAAATCTTCCAAGCACATACTATTTTATTATGCCTACAGCCGCACAGATTATTTATTTCCCTCGTGGGTACCAACACTGTATCTCACGTAAAAACTCTCAAATGCAAATAGACTTGTCATTTGTCCTCGTTTGTTTCGCCCGCGCTTGTCATTGTTACAGGTGTACACAATACTTTATCGGGACGATTGTAATATTTTACTGATATATAAAATATGAACATATTGCAGATGGAAATAAAACGTACTGTAACTGGAGTTTTACAACTTCAATAAGAAAAAGACGACACGTTTGGCTCAGTTTGTGATCCTACTTTCTGCGCGGTCGCGGGTTCGAGTCCCGCTGGGGGCGTTCATTTGTGTGATAAACACGAATGTTTGTTAACTCATGGGTGTTAACATAACAGACAATTAGAAGTAGTAAGTTCTTACTGTGAGTGTCAAAATAACTGTCTTTCAAATTAATATTTTTCATTTGTAAATGTAAGTAGTAATAGTGTTGCTTATAATTTTGATTCTTTTCTAATAATAAAAAGCTAGCGAAAAAAATCTGGTACATCTAGTTATAATTTTAGATAATTGATAAAGCCCATAGTATGTATTCAGCCCTTTTTAACGTCCCACTGCTGGGGGTGGGCCTCCTTTCAGTACGAGGGGGATCAGGCCATAGTCCACCACGCTCGCCAAGTGCGGGTTGGCGGACTTCACATGTCTTTCGGAAACTTGCTAGGTTCTCTCAGACATGCCGGTTTCCTCACGATGTCTTCGCCGTAAGACAAATGGTAACCATGTTGGAAATGATTCACACATGAAAATATCAGAGGTGCTCGAACCGGGATTTGAACCCGCTTCACTCGGTATCCCAAGCGAGCGTGTTACCACGAGGCAACCATTGCCAATAAAGATCATACATAGTAACGTATCATTAACAGACAACTATTATCAAAGATAAGAAATAGTCCTTACAATCGCACTAAAAGCTACGTTGCAATACTTATAGTATAATGTGAACATTCTCTTGGAAATTAAGTTAATATTAAAATGGCTATTTCTAAAAGCATCCCTGATGTCACTAATAGAATATTCCATAGCTCTAAGCTTTGGACGGACACTGGTGACTTTATATATTACTAACAGCTCACCATCGCTTCGCTCGGGTTCGCCTCTAGGCAAACAAAAACAAATCTATCCAACGAGAACCGTACATTTTTCTGGGATAAAAAGTAGCCTATTTGTTATTCTGATGTATGAACTATATTATTGTAAAGTTTCATTAAAATTCAATCAGTAGTTTTTGTGTACTAAGTTGTATTAGTTACTATAGTTTTTTAACTATCCCACGGGAACTCTTTAATTTTCCAGGATAAAAAGTACCTAAAATATTAAGCGGGGATATAAGGTACAACCACGCAAAATTTCATTTAAATCGATCTAACAATTTCGGTGATAAGCCCGTACAAACACACAAACAGAGAAACAAAAGAAATGAAAAAAAATGAATTTGATCTGTTTCTCTTCTTACATTCCCCTGACTCGGTTTTTAGCTTTTTTTCTATGTCTCCAGTCATTCTACCTCTACAGTTTTATTATATGTATAAATTATATAAAACACTTTTACACACATGTTTTTAGAGATTATTACATACTTTAAATAGCTTTTGTTGTGCCTTTAACTTTGGCGTACGTTTATTAGGGCGATAAAAATATATTATATAAATCGCTTAAGCTCTCCTTAATCTTTATTATATCTATACTAATATTATAAAGAGGATGGATTTGATTTTTTGTTCTTTTGTTTGTTTGTGTGTTTGTACTGAATAGGCTCCGAAACTATTGTACAGATTTAGATGAAATTTCTTAAGAAGATAGTTTGAGCCCCTGGGAATAACTTTGGATAGTTTTTATTCCTGAAATGATCTCTTAAGGAGGTGAAAGTGGGGATGAAATTTTGTATGGGAAACAACTTGGTTATCATTAAATTTAAAAATAAATTTAATTTAACTTAACTTAAATTAATTTAACCGACGTTGCCTGAAAAGTACAACAAAATTACAAGGTAAAAGTCACCAGTGAACAAAAATCTTTACACTCAAAGCCGCAGAAACGACAGAAGTGGGAAACATTCGGCGAGAATGTAATAATGCAGTTGGTACAATTTCGCGTATGCATTCGTAGTGTTCGCGGCAATTGGACACTTATTCAAGAGATATATTGCGAACACTTAAGTACATATTCTCGTTTTATTTGAAATGTTCTAGTAGTGTAATGGTTATATGTTCATGTTAATTTATTATGTCGCACATTATGTTATGATCTTCTAAGTTATGTTTGCGTAAACTAGCAACCCGACCTGGCTCTGTCACCTGTAAAGTGATACAGAAATATATTATGTATATAGACGATAATAAATATTATACACTTAATTACTTACTTAATTAATTACTTTTCTAAAACATTCAGACTATTAACTCCAAAACCATCTAAAAGCTCAATAGTCCATATCTTGATGCTACAAAAACAGAAACTTTAAAGACATGTGAAGAACTCTATCTAAAATCTGTAGTTTTATCGCTATCGTATGAATGGTTAAAGAGCGGAAGCAAAAAAGCTCATTTTATTACGGATTTCAAAAATGTAAGAGCTACTCGATTCGGGCGTATGGTTCTTAAACGGATAGATCAATTTTAATAATTTTCCTTATTAAGTAGTAAATTCTTTTTTTCAATTACCACAAGACGAATATTTCCATTTAAAATCAGATAATATTACTAAAATTGAAAATATTATTTTAATTAAACATAACACAGTATATATTCATGCATTCACTTCAGTTTTACGCGGTTTTATATTCCTTGCGGAGTGATCAAAGTGCCAATCGCTACGTGCTATCTCTATAGTCTATACACTACGTTTCTTCTCAGTTTTTTGAACAGAATTTCTTTAAATATCTTGACATAGTATAAAATGAAGTCGCTTCCGCTATCTGTTCGTTTATATCTTTTAAACTACTCAACGGATTTTAATGCAGGTTTTAGCAATTGATAGAGTGATTCAAAAGGAGGGTTTATATGTTAGAGAAGCCGAGAAATTCAAAGATTTGTATTTCACACTTACCGTTAAAACGTATCTAGGGCGAACCCGAGCAAAACGAGGGTGACTCGCTAGTATAAGCAAAAGCCAAATAAATTCAAACCACCGTATGATAATACATAAATTGCTCAGTAATATTCATTTTGATTACCAAACCGCTACATTCAATACATTTGAAATGAGATAGTAATGAAGACATTAGAGCGCAGCCTAATTACTCCAAACGCTCTGATTGTCGCTATAATTAAATAACATTATTTAGTTACTAAATTAACTTATTAGTGACTGGCTTTTGATTGTGGCTTTACGCATATTATTTCTTAACATGTTACCATCTGGCTAATAATATAAGTATGTGTTGTCTTCATGTATTTATTTATTTATTAAGGATCTCCAACAGAAGTACATATAAAAATACAAAAAATAGAAGCTCTTTGGACAGTGTTTAAAATGTACTTCCAATTATTGGAGAACACAACACGCACTAAAACAGTGTTGATATTATGCATTACATAAAGTTAATAGGTGTAACTAAATCTGACAAAACTAATTAATAAAACTAAAATTTAAAAATTTTAAAATAAAATGAAAGAAAAATATATATATGAAAGAAAAAATATGTATTCTATACAAATACATATAATAAAATTCTGAGAGAAATTCTGAGAGTGAGAATCAGTACATTACATATTTTTTGGAAAAATATGTTGAGACAGTAATTATTATCGATATTGGTCGAATCTACAGTTTTTAGAATTTTTGCCTGCTTGACTGCCTGTTTGAGAACGCACTACGAGAAAACCACTGGACAGATTTAGATGAAATTTGGTATGGTGATAGCTGGTTATCCGAATAAGCAGTGACTTATTGCGCCGACCCCAAGTAACTTGGGAAATGGGCAGGAAGAAGAAGATAGCTGGTTATCCGGGTCAACATATAGAATATTTTTTACTACGGGAAAATATCTCATCTCTGAGAAATCAATACTAAACGTTAAAACGAAACTAGGGACAAACCTGAGCGGAGCGAGGGTGAGTCGCTAGTTCTATATATTATTATAGTCCTGAAGTACTAAATATTTGTATGGAAGCAATATAACAGAAAGTAAAAGAGGGAAGTAGTAAACAAATATTTTACAACTAAAATAAACGAAAGTTATTACTCTTTTCATTTTTCCTTATAATTTATATACTACCCTTGGTAGCCTATTCATAACATAAAGAATAATTAATTAATATATTCTTACAATAGTTGAATACAGATATCTATCTCGTTAAATGTACACAAAAAAAATACATTTGAATTAACCTAGCTAACTTTTTTTTTAAATAGGTTAAAACAGAAAGTAATTTTACGCCTATAAATAATAAATACTGCGTTTATACTAAATACCTATGAACATATTAATATTAAATAATGTAAAAAATTGAAAAGTAATTTCGCGTTTGATCAAAATATATTGTGAAATAATGAACGGTTGTCATTTTGATACAGAGTGATTTATTAATTTATAGAAATGATAAACAAAAAATATATAATTGGTCTTAAATAGAAAATATAATATTTAAAGTGGGGTTCTGAATGAAACTGAGATTTTTATTAATAAAACCGTACAAAGTACTGCTAATATCATTATTGTTTGTATAGATTGTGTGTGTGGAAATAGCTTACATTTTACTCGATTGCTGCAAAGCCCAAAGGCTTGACCTGTATGTATTTAATGTATATGTTCTCTCGTAACTGCTAAACGGCTTTAACGATTTTGATGGATCATACTTCGTTAGACACGTTTTGAAAACACGAGTGCTATAACCAATATAAAAGTCATAAGTAACACAGATCATATACCTAATACTATACTAGATAAAACTAACTCCTGTGTATGCTGACCAACAATAAATAAAAAATTCAATTATAGAAAACCTTAGCAAGTCAAAGCACTTGGAAAAAACTTCTCAATTAAAGTGTATTGTACGTAAATTGCGCAAAATTTTAGTTAATGTGATGTGTTTTCATTTTATTTTTATTGGATACGCTATTCTTCGAGGGTGCTCGCATTTAAAAATTTTATAATAATTTATCACCTGTTTAGAATTATTTTGATGACAATTTTTGCTTAGTCTAAATTTTTAGTTTATAAGTAGAAAAGTCCGAGACTGTAGATAGTGCCAACCAGACACTAACAGCCAAAAATATACATTGATATAAAAATTCAAATATATTCCTATACCTATGACTTAAGTAACTGCTCTGGAACTTGGCACTTGCTCAGGTCTCATTTGTTTTATGAGCGACGTCGATAACTCCGAATGTCATTTGCACCAAACTTGGTCCTCTTTTCACATTTATGTTTTTTTTTAGATAAATTTAATGATTCGAACAAAAGGATTTTGACTGACAAGAATATGCGAATAAACAAGGAAAATTGAGGAATCCTACAAAGTACATATCTATAATATTCTAACCGGGTCATCAAATGTCATAAATTATTCAGAAAACATAAAATTTATTAGTTTCCTAACTAAATTATTATTTATGGCGTTTTTGATTTGATGTGCTATGATTTATTTGATTTTAGATGGTAGATTGCTGTTCAGCGTGAGTAAATAATAGTTCGGTGGTCATAGAGAACTGTTGTTTTTGTGGCATAGAGATGAAGTTCAAGCAAATGCTTAATGAAGCCCAATTTCATGGCGCTAAAAGACTTACAGATTCTCAATTTAGGTAAAATATCTTTTGACTTGATCCTTAATAGATCTAGACAATTCTCTGAAAAATCTAGAAACTTATCCGAACGGAAATAGGATTTGGAACACCAGCCGCATATAAATCAGCAGATTTTAAACATTAATTTTGGACAGTTGTCACGACACTTATAATAGTCTACAGGTTTATAATAAAATTGTATTCTTACTACAACAGATACACTGATATGTCCAATAACAGCATAATATTACACATTCGATTCACTCAGGCCCGCACTTTACCCTGTGCGTAATTAAATTTAACAACGTACTAAATTTTCTTACAGGTGCTCCTAGATACACAGGGATTCAAGAGCACTTAGGGATGGGATACAATACGTATCCTTTATTAAAAGCATATTGAAAATCAAATCAATAGTTTTACAGCTTAGATATCTAAACTGTTAAATTTAATTTATTACTATATTAGTAATACTTGTATTGTATTGTATTCAGCCCTTTTTAACGTCCCACTGCTGAGCACGGGCCTCCCTTCAATATGAGGGGGATCAGGCCATAGTCCACCACGCTGGCCAAGTGCGGGTTGGCTTGTATACTTAATTATTATTCTTTAATTTCTAGATTCTACTGGACGCTATCATTAGCAATGCTCTTTATCGCTGCGGTGACAGTCGTGTATGTGACCATTCAACGATTCTTCAGTGATCCAACGTTTATAGCTAAGAATGAATCAATAGACACTTCGATACAGTTTCCTACAGTGTTAATATGCCCGGAAGTCAGCTATCCTGGACACAAGATTGATAAATTCATTAGTAAAATGTAAGCATTGAGAGAATTGCGATTAGGTACATATGAAAATTTGTTTTAAATTGGCATATAATGTAACGCATTAGCTTACATAAGCTTACATATATATATATATATATATATATATATATATATATATATATATATGTGTGTGTATATCAAGTTTTAATAGTAATGCAAACGAGATTCGTACGATTCTTCGAGAGTGCGAGACCCGGGTTTGAATCCGCTTCACTGTAATTTCTAAATAAACCCTACAAGTAATAACATTAAAAATACGTTTGCAATTCAATGTGAAGATATGAAGAATACAAATTATAATGAATACAAATCAATTAATTTATACTGAAATACATATACATATATATATATATATATATATATATATATATATATATAAAATATTATATATAATAAAATATATAATTAAAAAAATATTCTTTAATATTTTTAGAAATTTTCCACCGTCACTAAACGCTTCCTACATCAAAGGTGTTCTCCAACAATTCTCAGCATTCGTCTCCCCTGATGTGGTATTTAATCAAGAAGATTTGGAAAAAGTTCAAGAATTGCTTGACTTTAACAATTTAGATATTCACCACGCTGGCTTACTTCTTACGCCTTCTTGTGAAGAAACTCTTTTAAGGTAACTGCTATAGTTTTTATCTATTATACTATACTTAGATTCACAATGTAATGTCATGTAATTTTTTTAGTAATCATATTGTCCTGGTATAGGGCAGCTACTTTTAAAAATTGCAGGACATTTTCATTTTATTTATATGTATAGATTTATATGTAAATGTAGGAAGCCATCAAACCATATTGGTTAAATATAATTATCTGTGTCATATTATGTATAAGTACAAAACTGCAGACAAAAAACAGTGCTGAAAACAAATTATGTTTTATTATTAAATAAAAAAATAAAAATAAAAAAAGCCTTTTTATTTCCTGCAAGAGTAACAAAAGTAAACAAACAATTAGTTGAAAAAATAGTGCAGTAATAATATAATGTAAAAATAAATAAGTGTATATATTGTTTCCTTTTTTTTTTATTATTATTATATGAATTTAATGCAAAGTAATACACCAAATATTATTTTAGTATTTAGTCCGAAATTGTAAATATAACATTTTGCAGATGTAAATGGCTTCAAGACATTGTGAATTGTTCCTCACTGTTTCGAATGGAAATCACGCACGCTGGCTACTGCTGCGTTTTTAACGGACGCTCTTTAAAAAGGTTTTATTTTATACAATATAACATTGTACATTTTATATATATATATATATATATATATATATATATATATTTATATATATTATG
Organism: Brenthis daphne; assembly: GCA_947093115.1. Taxonomy (NCBI): domain Eukaryota; kingdom Metazoa; phylum Arthropoda; class Insecta; order Lepidoptera; family Nymphalidae; genus Brenthis; species Brenthis daphne. The sequence continues at coordinate 18,539,318 of OX352481.1, forward strand.
TAATATATTAAATAATTCAGAAATGAGACATAGATTTTCTGGTAAATACAAAAAAATATAACTTAGAAAACTATTTTGTTTTTATATGAACAATGAACCTTTTTATATTTTGTGCTAAACACCAGTTTTCAAACATATGGCAAGCTTTCGAATTTATGGACTAGTACTGTGCTTATGATATGATTTTTTATAGGGAAATGAGAGAAAATACAATCCATGTCCAAAATAAGGGTGTGTACGTGGACAGGTTAGGTTTCAACAACGGGTTGACTATAGCAGTGAACCAAAAGGAAGTAGACTTGGCTAACATTGATCTTCTTTATAAATGGGTAAGTATAATATATCCGTCCTTAGTATGCATTTATTTGTATTTCTGATTTCGGTCACGGCGGCCAATTTCACTGAGACTAGCCATAGTCCACTCAAATTAGACAGAAAAATAATGATCAAGCAAAAACTCTGATAGAGCTAAATTTTGGTAGAGACCCTCGGGATACCAGTAGAAATAAAGTGCCAAAAGTCCCCATCGATCCCAAATTTTCAGCTTTTTGGATTTTTATCGAAAACTGTAAGTTTTATCATTATTACAGCATTTTGTAGATCATAAAATTTTCTACAAAATTAATCTAAATATTATTTTACTAACAATCACAATCCCGAAGATATCGCAATTCTAAAAGTTGAAGGTATTACATTCTACATGATATGCACACAAATGCCACGCATATATGAGTACATAGTCATGCCTATTTGTGTCTCTAATGTTCAATATATAAATACGTTGGGACATTAAACACAGCACAATCTAGTTCCATGGTAAGCTACGAGACCTGTGTTATGGATACCAGATAGTTGATACACTACACATACACGTCGTATAACTTTAAATACATTCCTATTATAAATTTAAATAAAATGCTAGTATAGTATAAAAATTAAATTATGTTACACTTAGAATATCATTAAGTATAATTGGAAAAACGGATCCATTTCGGAGACAAGCAAGGACAAATATACAGTCAATTAAGACGTCAAGATTAAATATTCGTTGGATCTTTACTTTTATGTAAGCGCAATATTAGATTAGAGTTACAAGATAATCACAGAGAGACTTTTTAAAATTCTATTTTCAAGTATTGGTAAAAGCTCTTTTCTGTATCTGAATATTGTATTAATTATTCAATACGTTTTAAAATAAACTTGGATACGTGGAAATTTAAGAAAGTCAAGATAAATCAAATATTTTATTTCAATAATACCTCGTCTGTCGATCGACCTTTTAAAGGTCGATGTCAAAAACACCCCTGTCTGTCAAGCGACCTTTTAAAGGTCGATTGGTCCCGATGTGATTTAATGTGTGATTTCTCGCATTTAAACTATATTTATTTTTACCTAGCTTTTGTAACGTGTAAAGAAATAAACAAGCAATAATATCATGCTACATTTAAAAAAAAGTAATAACTCCTATAACATAAATTTTTGCAATCTGTGCAGACAACTTATTTAAATTTTGGCGGTTTTCAAAGTCAAAACTTAGTGATAAAAAATAAACGAAATAGTGTAATATTATTATTACAAAGATTGGAATATCATGGAAAGGTAAGTAATTAACAGTTTTTATTTCATAGTATGTGTATTGAATAAAGATTTTATACAGAAATTGTTACATTTATCAAATATCGTAAGCAATGACGCGCGCTAAGTACTTATATTTTCTCTTTCTCTGAATAAAAAATACACTAGTGATAGCATAATATCTTTATTAACATGATTAAAATTTATAACTACATAATTACGTTTAATTGAATTTATAAATATTCTATTAGATTTTAAGTAATTAATAATATAAAAATATGTTACCCAAGGTCGAGCCGCCATTTTTGATGGTTGTTGGATAGTATGGATAAGGCTTTTTTTTTATATTCATAAGAATATTTTCATTGTTTTTTTAGCATTATTTGATACTTTGCATTTTATAAATATTTTAACTGTTTTTAAAACAATACGATTTTTATTTTCTAGATATCATTTCAACTTACACATTACTTTAAAACATTATAAAAATAAAAAAAAAACCCGACTTCATAAAAGCTAACTACAAAGATAAAAATAAGTTGACGAAGGAATATAGTATTATGCAACCGGAGACATACATATGTACATCTCGCGGCAAGGAGGAAATGGGTGTTTTTTATTTTTATAATGTTTTTTTTATTTACAGTTTTTTAGTTTTATTAAACATTTGATTTTTATAATAATTTATTTATTAAACATTTGATTTGTTATAATAGGTCTTACCTTTACCTATGAAGTTGCCGTTTAATATAGAAGTTAAAGTAATTTTTTATGAATATTTTTTTATTTCTATCTATCAATCAAAATATGCACCTTGTCACTATACGGCTATATTTTATGACACTCGCGTAAAGACGAAACTAACGAAGATATGATAGAATATACATACATACATACACACACACACACACGCACGCACGCACGCACGCACGCACGCACGCACGCACGCACGCACGCACGCACGCACGCACACACACATACATACATACATAGGCTGATAAACACATTACTCTCCTTTGCGTCATAGCATAAAAAATATGTTCATTTGCATCTCTTAAACTAGTATCATGTTGCATTTCATGTTTATTGTAACTGCATTAAAATTGCTTAAAACATGCATGGCCTGGCTTCATTTGATTTTTTTCACTAGTGCTACAACAAGACGTCCTCGAACTCGCGGACCACGACGTGGTAGAGGAGTCCGAGGTGGTAGAAGAGCAACTTTACCGCTGGTGGAACATAATGTGGCAGTTGCACGTGGCCGCGGTGGTCGTGGTCGTCGTAGTGTGCGCACCCAGGGTCCCAATATACGGCCTGGGCCACGTACTATTGACGAGTTAGCTTTTATATTTTACTAATGCTATTTTTAACTAATCTTATTATTTTTACATCATAATCAAAATATGTGTATTACAATTAAATCCTTTTAAATTTTAGACTTAAGATATACGACATTACGCAAGGGCCGATCGGTCAGTGTCTCGAGACCCCTTTACATCCTAAGAGGATGCGCACGTGGCAACCGTAAGTTATATAACAGTATGTAGATGATATTACTGTGGTTGTATTACTAGTAATTATAACTTATTTTAAGTGTCCAATGTCCATCTAGATCCTACCTGGCTGCAACGGATAGACCTAAACTGATTGCATCTTCTAGCTCGATGACACAAGTAGAAGTTGAATCAGATACTGCAACAGCCTTTTCGCCGGAATCCCAGGTGCCCTCACCGGCAATGTAAGTCGCTTACGGATATTTGTATTTATTTTTTAAAAAAAATACATTTTACAAGATTTTTATTCTAGGTTCGTAGAATACGAAGACTCTGCCCGAAGTACGGTATCTGAATCACCGACGCAGCTTCCTCGTCGGACTATGCGTGATGAGGACCTCGTACATGGACTTAATTATGTTAAGTATTTGCTTATTTTAGCTTAGGAAGCAAGTTTTTGGTCCCTACCAGATTCTTTAGATTACATTGCGAACTAATACATTTATTACAAGAAGCGAAGCAAGCTCTGGTGAGAGTGACGATGACGAGTTGGCGTATCCCTTCATCCCCAGGGTGTATAGAAGCACCTTGGAGACACCAATGGACACAGAAGTTGACCACCTTACATCTAATGCATCTGTGCCCGCCGATAACCTTACGCTCTCCGTTAACGCATCGGCTAGCTTTCAGCCTAGTAATCTGTATGACTTTCAGTGGCGAGCATTCCCAAATCCTCCAATTTCACCTAATTTGAGGCGGGAACTGTTTTCTGAAGAAAATGTTGGCCCAACAGTTCCATATGACGACCCATACGATATTTTCATTGCTATATGGGATCACCAATTTATGGAGTATATTGCCTCTGAAACAAATAGGTACGCTCAACAGGTAACAGTTCAGATGTTAAATAATCATAATCTCCATCCCAATAGCCGTATCAGTCAGTGGCGTGACACGACGCCTGATGAATTATATGTTTATTTCGGTCTTGTAATAGCAATGGGGATTGTGGTTAAATCCAGAATAGAAGAATACTGGCATGTCACCCCTGACGTATTCTACACTCCCGGATTTAGCGCATACATGTCCATAAATCGATTTATACTTTTAAATAAATGCTTACATTTTGTTAATAATGAAGACATGTATGCGCTAGAACTGGACGCTTCGGAGGCCAAACTTTTTAAGATTCGACCCATACTATCACATCTAAATATACAATAAAACATATAAATATTTCGTTGGATGAGTCCCTTCTTAAATGGAAAGGTTGGTTAGAAATTAGCCAATTGCTCCCCAACAAAGCTGCTACGGTGGGGATTAAATCTTATGAAATTTGTGAATCGCAAACCGGGTACCTTTGGAGGTTTGAGATCCACACACATAAGAAAACTCAACCACAGCAGCTACAAAAAGATCCACTTAATGCATTCACACCAGCCCTTGTTTTGAGGCTTACCAGTGGCCTTGAAAATAAGGGACACACTCTATGGATGGATAGTTATTATAACTCACCAGCTCTAGCTCGACGTCTCAAATCATTGGGATTTGACTGTGCAGGAACTTTGCGAACAAATCGCAAATTTGTGCCCCAGGCCTTGCATAACCTGACCAAGGGAAGTATGCGCCCAGGTCAAATAGCTGGCTTAACTTTAGGGGACGTCGATGCCATGGTATGGAGAGATAATAATAGGGTTTCTATGATCTCTACATACCATGGCAACGCTTCTTCACAAATTGAAAACTCCATCAAACCTATTTTAATATTAGATTACAATATTATGATGGGTGGGGTGGGCAAGAAAGACCAAATGTTGGCAATGTACCCCATAGAGCGAAAACGAACAAGGGTGTGGTATAAAAAACTATTTAAAAGACTTTTAAATGTATCTATATTAAATTCATATATAATTCATCATCACTCTTCTTCTTCTCATACTCATCGAAATTTCCGTATCGCTTTAGTAAAATCACTTCTTCATAAACATTCTTCTGCTACTCCATTTCCGCTTGCAACCTCACAGAACAAACGTGTAGATCTCACCCATCGCTTGGTTCAGTACCAATTTTTGAACCAACAACGCCAGCGGCGAGTGTGCAGCATTTGCAAAAAACGTGTGCATACGTTCTGTGTTGGTTGCAGTAAATGCGTATGTATTGACCCCTGTTTTATTAAAATGCATTCATAGGCTTTTAATTTATGTAATATGTATTTATAAATATATATTTTTGTATTTATTTATAAAATATCTTATTTTTAAATTTATTTATTTTACCACACCTTTGTTCGTTTCATCCATCTGGTGAAGTTGGTAAAGTTCATCTTAAGCGAGACGTGTTAAACATTATATGGGAGGAGGATAGTATATGGTAATATATACATATATAGTAGTGATAATTAGTATTTGTTGCTTTTAGGGTGGGTGTTCATCTTTTTTTTCAATAAAAAATATGTATAAATGCTTCTAATCTGTCAGCACTATCCATTAAAAAGTGTCCTTTACTTAACAAAAAGCATCCAAAATTGTGAACTTCAGATTTAAAACACCTGTGAGTAATTACAAAGTTTTTATACTTTACTATAATTATGGAGTCCATCAAATACTCAATACAGTAACTGGCACAATACTTCAATGTTATATAATATATAAATTAAAAATTAAAAAAAAAACTACATGTAATTCACCATTTTGTGGTGGCGGCCATCTTGGATTTGAAATTTATCATAGTGTGTATTCTACTAGTCCAGCCCTTTCATTTGATACCCATATTGAGGGAGTTGTGAAAAAATATGTAATCTGCTATTTTGTGGCGGCGGCCATCTTGGACCGATTTTCATCAAACATAGCTAAGAACACTTCTGAATAATTCACCTTTCAGAGAAAAAACAAAAACAAAATCGGATGATTTCTTCGGGAGCTACCATACCACAGACAGACACACACACAACACACAGCACGTCAAACTTATAACTCCCCGTAGTTTTTGCGTCGGAGGTTAAAAACAGTAGAAAAAAAATAATTGCTCTCCGAATTAATATTTAAAGTTGTTTTATTTTGAATTGATAATTTATTATCATTTTATTTCCATAACATAATCTGTTCAGATGTGATGGAATTGGTCGTATCCATACTTTTTTAGCTGTCCCTTGTAATTCTTATAGTAAAATTGTTAGTTTACAGAATTAATTTCTGAAATATTCTAATAAGGCAACATGTCTTTTTATTATATTTTTCATTTGAAAATATCACTTAATTGTAAGGTGTAAATATATTTTAAAGAAAATTTAAACAGAATTTGCTCTGCGATCCAAAGTTTGAGATGACATTTTTTAGCACTTATTTTCTAGTGTTTGGTTTATTGTTCAATTCTCGTAAACTAAATAGTTATAAGAACGAAGTACGTGGACTAAACTATAATATAAATGATTATCCTAAATCTCTTGATCTTCAATGCTCTTAGAATTCAAGTATAAAAAACACCTCTTTTTTTATCCGGCGCTAAGTCGCCATAATTGAAACATGTTATTGATAAGCTTGTGGTGTAAAAAAAATGTACAGTGAGTTGTGTTGTTTTAATCAATTAATATAAAATATTGTATCTATAATTAAATGAAATTAAAAGTTTTTAAAATAATAGTTTTATTTTATAATAATTCCTGTTTTCATATTATATACTGATAAAAAATCACTTACAGTAATTTCAACTTAGAATTAACTATATAATATTAAATACAATTGATCTTATTTATATATATATATATTCTTAGTTTATTTATAAACGATTCTAACGATATAAGCTTTATATATAGCTTATATATAAATTTTTAATAAATATTGTTATTTTAATGATGCGTACATATTTCGCGCAGGCCCTCGAAAAGTAGCCGACAGATGCGCCATATTTTTGTAAAATGACAGCGACAGTTGAGGGGATAAGCATTTAAATTTTGCTGTACGCGCTCACTGTTGTATACTTCAAAATTATGATAAAAAGCTTTCAACTGTTTGGCAAAGTTAATACTCTTTGGTTTTAAACCTCTTCTATTTAAATTTATTATTTGAAATAGTGGAAACTAACAAAATATATTAACGTTATACAGAAGGAATAAAAAAATTTTTCCAGTACAAAAGTAAACTTATAGAAATAGATTTTTCCCTGTAACCATAATCTTTATTAGGTGAAAGGCTAGAATACAATATAAAAGGTAATGTAGAATATACTTTATACATAATCAATTACCCCAAAATAGCAAACATCGAATATATAAAAGCAGTTTGCGAATGAAGTGATGCTTGAAATTTTATTCATTAAGTTATTGTTCGTTAAAAGCTCTTCTGGCGATGTTATAAAAGCTTGTTTGTGAACTTTGATTTTTTAAAACATTATATTAGTTCTTAGTTACCACAAAGTGTACTTTATTACTTACCTATTAAATTATTCATATTAACTAGCGGCTCACCTCGCTTCGCTCGAGTTCCCCTCTAGAAAAACAAAAACAAATCTATCCCACGGGAAACGTTCATTTTTCCGGGATAAAAAGTAGCCTATGTGTTATTCTGATGTATGAGCTATCATTAAACAATTTCAATAAATAATTCAGTAGTTTTTGCGTCAAAGAGTAACAAACATCCATACATCTATACATCCAGACACCCATACATCCTTACAAACTGTCGTATTTATAATATTAGTAGGATAAGATTTTTTTAAGGATTCCTCCTTTTAAGGTATCATTTTTGAATTTTTATAATCATTTTTGTATAATAGTAGGTAGGCATTGTCTGTAACAAGGGTATAATGCCTTTGTGACGTCTATAACCTTAGTCTCTCCCGTAACCATGACTGCTGTGAAGCATTCGAAACGTCGGGAACCAAAAATCAAAATAAATCCGCGAAATAATCCGAAAATATAGTTTTATTTAAAACTCTTACATATAAGAATGTGATTTTTTCAGGTTGCTATCGCTACAGGTCAGCACTATGTGGATATAACAGTGAATGGCACTCCTATATCTCCAGGAGAAGAGTTCTGGGTAGGCTACAGCACGCTTGTGATGCAGGTGTCCGACGATGCTGTGAGCCTCAGTGCAGACCAAAGAAAATGTCGCATGGCTCACGAGCCTCTTCAATATTTCCCATTATACCATAAGTATTATTTTATTCTCTCATATCAAGTCAAGAGATATAAAATAGCTTTTAAGTAAATGATTTAACGCCAGCATGTTCAAATACTAATGAGAAATTAAATTCTACAACTAAGTTTCTTTTTTATCATCGACCATCATGAGTAGCATGCAAGAGTTTCTGACATGGTTAATATCGGTTGATTCATTATTTGTGTTTATATTTGTGTGTGTGTGTGTGTGTGTGTGTGTGTGTGTGTGCGTGTGTGTGTTTGCATGAGCCAAATAAAAATATCTAATTATTAATATTAAAATACGTAGGTCATATTGCTTACTGGAATGCGAGATGCGACGTACCTTGAAGCAGTGTCAATGTTTGAAAGTGGTGCACCCGAACATACGAGGAGTTCCACTCTGCAGAGCTAACCGTTTAGATTGCGCTAATCGTGCCTCAGGTATTTACATATTATTTTTTAACTTATAGTAATTATATTTATTTGTAACTTATACTAATAGAAATTATTTCGTTGTAGCATGTTTTCCTTTTGAATTTATATGACCATCCTCGATAGGGCAGTACTATTCATTGAAACAGAATAATATCTCTCTACTTTAAGCAGACATGATATTTTATCTGATCTTTAACTGACATTTTTCTTCGGAATAGAAATCTTAAGTAGATTAAAATTATATCAGACAGCGAGATATGCTATTTCTGTCTAAATTTATATAAATGACAAAGACAAAATATAATACTTAATGAGCTATAACAAAAGGGCGTCCCGTAACTATTGACTTGGAAAATTATGGTAATCAAACGCATTACACATGAGTAAAATACGTTAATACGTTATAATACAACACAAATACTAATCTTATAATATTAAATGAGCAATTCTTGTATATATATATCTAATTATTTCATGTATCTCAGAAACTGGTCCAGGCTTTGTTTTTAAGTCGTTCGTGAGAAAAGGCAATTTTTCGTTAATTTCTGAAAAACGCCAAGCGAAGCTCGATCGCCCAATTACTATATGTATATTGTAATGTGCGGTAATATATTTTTTGTGTTTTCTATCCAACGTAGAGTATTAGAACATATTCAAATACGACTTGTTTATATTGTTCATTAAAATATTTATCTAAGTTTATTTAACCGGAAATTGCGAAATTTAACACAACGTATAAACTCTTCCATAATAGGTTTATTCCTTAAATAATAAAATAGTAACTTAACAAAATCTGTACATGAAGTATTTTTAAAAAAACGATCACTGTGACGTACAGATTAAAGATCAAAACAATAGTTATTCAAATTTTTGTCTGTTTGTTTGTATATTACCACCATGAGGTAGAGTAAGAAGCGTGTTATGTATTTGTTGTGGGTATAACTATATTATATTAAAATAAACGTATTGTCATGTCGGTATTCGTAACTCTCGAAGAAGGGGATTATAATAAATCAGTCGTCATCCAGAAGTCGTTTCATTTAGACCTCATTAACCACTACATGGTGTCAGGTGTGATATTATAGAAAATATATGCATAAGGATTTAGTGAATTTTAAAAGTAAATAAATTGTTATATCATGGCAAAATATGATAGCAAGGGTGACAGCAGCATCTGTGCGGCTATTCAACAACCTCCACCGATGCAACAAGATGGCAATATGGCTGCCAACTGGAGAGAATGGAAAACGGCGTTTAATTATTTTTTAGTAGCTACAGGCAAAGAATTTACTAATGATAAAGAAAAATGTGGATTATTTATGCATTGTATAGGAAAATATGGACGAGAAATTTTGGAAGAATTAGAAATATCGGATAGCGATGAAAATGACTACAAAATCTTGTGTAAAAAATACAGTGAATATTGTGATCCCAAGAAAAATATTAATTTTGAACGTCATACTTTCTTTGAAACCTACCAAAACGAGCAGACGATTGATAAGTTTGTCGGATCACTAAAAAAGCAAAGTAACAATTGTGAGTTCGGGACTTTAAAGAATAGCCTCATATTAACTCAATTGATACGTGGCTTAAAAGACATACAAATGCGTGAAAAATTATTAGCGAGATCGTCGATAACATTAGAAGAGGCAAGTGCGTGGTGTCGCGCGGCGGAGCGAGCGAGCGAGCAGGCGGCGGCGTGCAGCGCGCGTGCCGACCCGCCCGCGGCGCTCGAGCAGGTGCGGCGGCGCCACGTGGTGCAGGGTGACGTCGGCGCGGCCGGTGGCGGTTGGCGCGAGCGGCGCAGCCTGCCCGCCGGCACCTATCAACGCTACAGTGCGAGTGTTTGTGAAAAGTGTAGCTTTAGGCATGGCAATAGTATGCATTGTCCGGCGTATTCAATTAAGTGTGTTCGGTGCAAGAGAGTAGGTCACTTTGCGAAGTGTTGTAAAGTAAAATTTACGCGCGAAGTCGTCGAAGAGGCGGGGGTGAGTTCGGACTCGATAAAGAGTAAGAATGATGAACAGACATACGGCGATAACGGTGAGTTACTTATGTACAATGTTTCGATTGAGGCGGCAGGGGAGTCGTGTAGTTCATGGTGTGAAACTATTAGAGTAAATGGAGTTTATATTAAATTTAAACTGGACTCTGGAGCGGAGGCTTCGGTAATGTCGCTTAAATCTTTTGAAAATGCCGGATTTGATAAATTAAATTTAGTTAAATGTAATACCGTTTTAAGAGAAATTAGTAAAAATAAGTTGTCTGTAATTGGATATTTTAATAGTGTTTTAATATTTAATAATACTAAATGGTCTGAAAAAATTTATGTCTTAAGCAATGATTGTAATAATTTATTAGGTTTAAGAGCGTGTGTGAATTTAAGGCTTATAGCTAGGTTGAATCAGGTGTCTTTAAGCAAGGAAATATCTAATTTATCCATTTTTGAGGGCGTTGGATGCTTGCCGTCTGTTTGTAGGATTGTAATAGATAAAACGATAATGCCTGTTGTTAGTGCTGCGAGAAAAATACCAATAAAATTAAAACCCCGTTTAAAGGAGGAATTAGATAATATGGTAAAATTAAATATAATTAAAAAAGAGGATGGACCGACAGACTGGGTTTCGAACATTGTTGTTGTTGAGAAATCGAATAAAAAACTTCGTGTTTGTTTAGATCCGCGTAATCTAAATAAAGCTATTAAACGGAGCCACTTTCAAATGCCTACTTTAGATGAAGTACTCAGTAACTTATCGGGAGCAAAATATTTTTCAAAATGTGACGCAAAGAATGGATTTTGGATGCTACGTCTAGATGAATATAGTTCAAAATTATGTACATTTTCAACTCCCTATGGCCGATATAGGTTTTTGCGCATGCCATTTGGGATTAGTTGTGCTCCGGAAATATTTCATTATGAAATGTGTAAGATATTTAAAATGGAAGGTGTTGAGGTTTTCATTGACGACATTTTAATTTGGGGACGTACTAAGGAAGAACACGATAAACGTTTAAATGAGGTCATTACTAGAGCGAAAAATAACGGAGTTAAATTTAATAAAAATAAATGCGAGTTTGGCGTTACGCAACTTACATTCTTAGGACACATTTTTAATTCTAACGGAATATTACCGGAAAAAAGCAGGGTGAGTGCCATTTTAGATATGAAAAAGCCTACGGATAAAAAGGGGTTGGAACGTTTCTTAGGGGTAACTAATTACTTGTCAAGGTTTATCCCTAGATATTCTGAGTTATCTTCACCTTTACGAGAGTTACTTTCTAAAAAAACTAATTTTGATTGGTCTCAACCTCACGACGACGCTTTCAATTTATTAAAAAAGAAGATAAGTTCTGCTCCGGTATTGAAATACTATAATCCACAAGAGCCGGTGACTGTGTCCGTAGACGCGAGTGCGCACGGCCTCGGTGCATGCCTGCTGCAGGCGGGCCGGCCGGTCGCGTACGCGGCGCGCACGCTCACGCCGACGGAGCAGCGGTGGGCGCAGATTGAAAAGGAATTACTCGCGATTGTATTTGGATGTACGCGTTTTCATCAATACATTTATGGTTACGATAAAATCACAGTTGAAAGTGACCATAAGCCACTAGAGGCAATATTTAAAAAAGCACTAAACGATGCACCGGCTCGACTTCAAAGAATGTTGTTAAAGTTACAGCACTACTCAATTAATTTACAATACAGACCGGGTAAAATGTTGTTTATAGCGGACACTCTGTCCCGAGCCGCGATGGAGAAAGGATGCGATGAAGACGTGTGTAGTGATGTAATTATTCATGCTAACACTTTATATGAGAATGTTGAAGCTTCACCGGAAATGTTAAAAAAAATTAAGGAAGAAACGACTAAAGAAGCAGTATATGCGGCTATTTACCGCTATTATAAAGACGGCTGGCCGAATAATAAAAGAGATACCGATATTATTGTAAGGCAGTACTGGACGGTCAGAGGCGATCTTCATTTTATTAACGGAATTTTGTTTAGGAATAATCGAGTAGTTATACCGACTTCTCTACGCAAGGAAATGCTAAGACGAATTCATGAAGGTCACATGGGCGTAGAAAAATGTCAGCGCCGAGCAAGAGATGTAATGTGGTGGCCGGGTATGAGCTCGGACATCGAAGTCGCAGTGCGCGCGTGCGAGACGTGTCAGCGCCACCGCGCCGCCAACCCGCGCGAGCCGCTAGCGCCGCATCCAGTACCCGCCCTCCCATGGGAAGTATTGGCAGCGGATATTTTTGAATTTCGTGAAAAGTATTTTTTGCTAGTAGTTGATTATTATTCAAAATTTGTAGAAGTCGTGCATATTTCAAACTTAACGAGTTCGTCCATAATTAATGTATTTAAAGATATTTTTAGTAGATTCGGGATACCTTATAAGTTAGTAACTGATAACGGGACTCAATTTACGTCAGAACAGTTTCAACGTTTCACAAAGGAGTGGGGATTTGTGCACGCTACGAGTTCCCCTCTGTATCCACGATCTAATGGACTCGCTGAAAGAAATGTACGAACCATAAAAGCGCTTATGAGTAAGACTAATGAGAGTGGAGAGGACTGGAAACTTGCATTATTAAACTTTAGGAATACACCAGTCACTGGTGAAACTTGGTCCCCGGCACAACTATTAATGAGTCGACGATTAAACACTAGATTACCCGTTAAAAATTCTCAATTAAAGCCACAAGCGATTCAACCGCAATCTATGTTAAAAAACCGATCAAAAAGAATAACTCAATACAAATCATATTATGATCGTGGTACTAAAGACTTAATTCCATTGAAAACGAATGAATCTGTTAGAATGAGACACAATAATAAATGGATTAAAGCTCAAGTTTTGCGTCCCGCTAGTGGAGATCGTTCATATTGGCTTCAAGCTGAAAATGGAGGCATTTACAGACGAAATAGACAACATATAATGAAATTACCGAATTGTAACAATAAAAAACTTAATAATAATAATAATAATTCAATAAGTAGATTTAGTAGCTTAGACTATGATTGTTTTAATTACGACTACGGCCTAACAACAGACTTAGTAAAAGATCAAAGCCCCACGCAGGCGCAGCACCCTTCGCCATCATTTCAAGTGACTAGGAGTGGACGAATTGTGCGCCCTCCTAACAGACTTGGCTATGATTAGGAATATAGCAGATGGTAATGGTGTTGATATTACTTTGGTTAAATAATAAATATATAATTGAGATAAAAAAAAAAAAAAAAAAAAAAAAAAAACAGAAAAAGGAGTGAAATAGGTAATATTTATGTTTAATAAATGTATTAGGTAGTATATTAATTTTATGTATCAAAATATTTTCTATATATACATATATTACGCGCTTAGTTAAAATGTAGCCTTTGATTTATTTTTATTTATAACGAAGGGAGATGTTGTGGGTATAACTATATTATATTAAAATAAACGTATTGTCATGTCGGTATTCGTAACTCTCGAAGAAGGGGATTATAATAAATCAGTCGTCATCCAGAAGTCGTTTCATTTAGACCTCATTAACCACTACAGTATTCATGTGTGTTACCAATAAAAAGTGATGCAATAACTAGGCGTAAGAGTAATAAGATTACTTTCCAGTCGTCTTACGGTTGTCTTTAGTAAGAAAAACCAATTGATTGATCATGAAGAATATAGACAAGGAGTCCAATCTCTTTATGTAAAAATTGTCCCAAAAGTTTGAAAAAATAATAGTGGACGCGCAGAGAGCGCTACGGTCGCTATGTCCTAAGAGGGAGGGGGAAATTTCCGTTATATTCAAATGAATGATAAGGAAGGTAAAACAAAATGTCATTTTTTAATATAATTCATATTTTTTTAATGATTTATTTCTTTATCACAGCAACAAGAAACGATTGCGCCACTGACAGACAGCTAAATTCACCCGATAAATACGTAAATCAGCGCGATTTGTGACAGTTTCTGGAACTATAGCTCTAAAAAAATTTGCGGCCGGATTTCTCTTATTATGAAACCTTATGAATATTGGACTCCTGTTTATATTCTTCATGGATTTGATATTCAACGTTAGACAATAATACGTTGTTGAATGATTTAATGGAAAAATACAAATGATTAACTTTTTTCTAGTCTCCTTTGCAATGAACGAGTGCAATTGTCCGCCGACATGCAACGTTGAGAAAGACGATTCTTTGTTGTCAACATATCAATTAATGGCCAATTCGCATACCTACGACAGGTTTTAGTAAGTAAAATAATTTAATTAATAAAACACATAAATTTACAAAAAAAACGCATTTTCCTTTATACAGTGGTTATTATAATTAGTATCACCCGAATATAATTCAATAATTTAACTATTTCCTTATATCTATAACCAATGTTGCTGTTTGTGGAATTTCATGAGATAGGAATTCACACCAATCTTATAATGTGTCTAAATTTCTAAAATCTGAAATGAAAATAAATGTATGATTATTATATTCACGATTAAGACTAAATATTGAAGACAGATCAAAGACATAGGCTACTATGTTTAAATTTCAATATTTAACTTTAAAGAAGAAAAATTTGTATAGAAAATCGTAATATATAAATTATGGACACTTGGGAGATAAAATTATTATTATTAGAACTATTATTGGCCCAGTGATCGAAATT
This sequence comes from Brenthis daphne, assembly GCA_947093115.1. Lineage (NCBI taxonomy): Eukaryota > Metazoa > Arthropoda > Insecta > Lepidoptera > Nymphalidae > Brenthis > Brenthis daphne. Next base: position 18,554,617 of record OX352481.1, read on the forward strand.
CAACGACGTATATTTCTACACTACTATTTTATAGTAGACTAGTAGAACCCGAGGCTTTGCTCGCGCTAAAACTACAAAAAAAAACTCTAAAAAGATAGTTTCATACAAACTTTCATTCCCTGTTTTACCCCCTTATGGGATGACTTTCGAAAAATGCTAAAACTCGTATTTATTTAATTTTATTGAAGAGCATTAAATACCAAGTTTCAAGTAGTTCTGATCATAAACATTTTTTTGGATTGTATTATAACGTGTTTCCCCGTGGGAATTAGATAATTTCCCGCAGTAAAAAGTTGCCTATGTCACTCTCCAGCCCTTCAAGTATCTCCACACAAAAAATCTCGCTAATCGGTCACTTCATTTTGACGTGAAAGAAGGACAAACAAATAAACAAACAAACAAACAAAAAACAAACAAACAAAAAAAACAAACAAACACTTTCACATTTACAATATTACACTAAAGCGTCATCAAAAGATACCAAAGAAAAAAATATTCCTATTAATATATTATAGACTAGCTAGGTTGATTCCCCCTACAAACTCTTATCTCCATTTTCACCCCTTTAAGGAATGATTTCCGGTATAAAAAACTATTTTATGTCCTTCCCAGAGTCTTAAACTGTGTTTTTACCAAATTTCATCTAAATCAGTCCAGTAGTTTCGGTGCTTATTCGGTACAAACAAACAAAAAATATTTTCTCTTTATACTGTTAGTATAGATAATGAAAACTAAAATAACTACGAGTAGAATAAATCTTACTTTTAAGAAAGTTCCTATTCCACATATTAATCTATTTTCTTTCTTCTTTGTGAAATATAAAAATATATTTTCAGAATTCAACTATTTTATACAACTTAAGCTTAAAAAGAACGAATTGTATAAAGTACAAGAGATAAAGTTACATAATATAAAATATCGTTTCAGTGAAGATTTAGACTTAGAGCAGGTCAGTACCGTCCGAGTGTTTGTAGAGAAGCGTAACAAGAAGATATTACAACGGAGATCCTACTTCAATTGTTTTAACTTATTTTGTAAGTGTGCTTCACTTTTATTTTATGCTAGCTTTACAAATAATAGAACTTTACTGTCAGCCTTCACTTTACTGTCAGAGACTGAGTCCTCTCTCTCCCGTGACCATGATTGCTGTAAAGCATTCGAAAGGAAACGAAAAAATAAAAGATAGTTTTATTTAAAATGTCAAATATTGGTGTAAATCTAATGAAGGTATTATGTGAACCACTTTACTGTCAGTCGTTAAGGTATACTATACACTACTAGCAGCACCCGTGGCTTCGTCTGTCTTCAAACTTCACAGGATCACCCGCGGCGCTAATCTGAAGATTTCCTGAAAATTTCAGCAAAATCGCTCCAGCCTTTTTAGAGTCCATAGGAAACATACATACATTCATACAATAAACTTTTGAGACCAATTGATACTTATTTTTTTTTGTTTTTTTCTAACCGCCTAATAGATAGTACATTAGTGTTTATGTATACACTTATGCGCTATAATAACTCTGGTCCTCGCACAAGCACATGTCTAGTCTCAGTGAGATAGCCGCTGTGGCCGAAATCGGTCAGAAGGATTTTCCCTTTATATACGCTTGCAACAAACTATTTATCTATCTATAAACAAATATCTTGTGAAAATGACTTATTTTATATTATGATACTTATATAGATAAATATAACTTAATTATAATACTAGCTGACAGATAGACGGTCAGATTATTTTTTAAGGTTTACTTTAGTCTGGGTTTTGCGCAGAAGAAAGGCATTTTTTTATTAATATTAAGTTCCATTTTTATTGAACAAAATTGAAATATACAGCTTAAACAAGTGGGATTCAACCTGAAACTAATGTTAAGTGGTTTTAAATTAAATAAAAATAGATATATCAAACCGCAGAAAAAGCTAACATGGAATTAAGATACTTTAAAAGAAACATATATTTATTATATTTATGCATATTAGTATATCGTTGCATATTTTAAATTTCCACTTCAATTTTTTGTATAATTTCCAGCGCAATTGGGTGGAGTGTTCAACGTCTTCTTTGGCTGCAGCATCCTCACAATGCTCGAGCTGCTGCTGCTGGCATCGAGAGCTATGCGCTTTTGTATAAATAAATACAGAAATATCTAGATATATAAGAATATATAAGATATTCTTTAAGAATTTAATAAGAAAATGAATTTATTTGTTTTAACGTCTCTACAACTAATCGTAAAGAAAGGCACATATGTACGTAATCTGTAATAAAAATATACGTATACTGTTGAAGATTGCTCTGGCACAGTAGTCTGACTAGTGACTTATTGATTAGGAGTTCCAATTATTGCACATGGCACATATTGATATTGATGTTTTCATAATTAACTAGAATCCGTTTATTTATCCGTTAGAAACCCGAAAACTAATCTATCCCACGGGAACCGTACATTTTTGTGGGAGAAAAAATAGCCTATGTACTATTCCAGATTATAATCAATCTTTTTGCAAAATATTATCCAGTTCCGTTAAGTCGTTCTGACGTGATTGAATAAAAACATCCAAGCATCCATCTAAATTTAAGTTATGTCTATCACTATATTCTTAAACAATAAAAGATTTCTCAGTACTCATGCTTTTCAATATATATATTTTTTTATCTTTTCTCCTTCTCTATATTAGTACAGATCAATTATAATACTACATATACTATATTAGTATACATTCTGACTGTCCAGACCAAGCCAACCCTGATAAAATTAAAATTTTAACAACCTATGTATTTCTGTAATGATTTAAGAATATTTATGTAAGCGCTAAGAAAGAGTTTATTCAAATTCTACTCCTTTGTATGGAAAACAACACTTTTCCAACTTTTTATGTAAGTAAATAAAAGTTTTTAACTTATTAATAATATAAATTTCGGCTTTTTTAAAATCTAACCCTGCAGAGGACTAAGAGGGCTTACAACATTTGTACTGGCCCTCATTTAACTTTATTGTATCCTACGAAGTAAAAAACATCCTTAGAAATAAACATTTCACAAACAAAATTCCCGCAATAGCCTTTTCGGAAAGTTTAAATAAAATATTTAATTTATTTAACGACTGTGTAGATATTTGCCATTTGTGATTTTTAAAGTAAGCAGAGGATCTGTGACGTCGAGTCAAAAGAATTTATACCGCGTTTAGAACCGGACAGAATCAGTATCCAACAATTTTGCCTTACGTTTTCAAATATAAATTTTACTGTAACCATTTCAAGGCGGACTTTGTCGAGAGTCGCTTTATAGACGAAAATGTATTGGCGTGTGCTTTATATTAGTTTTAATTTTATTTATTTTTATTTCCTATTCGAACTCACTTTTGTTATTTTTATTCGTTTTGTACGTTTGATACATATTTCATTGCTAGCTTGGACGTATAAAAATACATGTACTGAAAATTTTAAAGTCATTAATTAGTAATAGTTTTTATAAAGCTGAATTAAGCTTAGACATTTTTATATTCACATCCTATTGAAGTAAATTAAAACCACCTAGTTATAAGGAAATTGAGTTCATATTATTAAATAATAAAAAAAATATACAGAAAAAAAATTGTGTGTACTTATTTACACACGTAAGAAGTATAGGTTAGTACTTCTTAGAGAACAAAAATAGCTAAAGATTTCATCCCGTATGTCACAAACCTCTGTTTGTAAAAGGGATGCAGCTAACTTCATCATGTCGCTTTTTGGCTGTCGGCATTGTAAAAATATTACTCTCATATTTTTTCAAACGTACCAAAAGAAGTATAACTTCAAAAATAAGATAGATATTCTTCCATGCTAGCAAACTGATAGTATGGAAAACATTCTTGTTTTAGAACGTCATCAAACCTAACGCTAGGTCTTCTATTCTCTGATTTTCGTCGAAAACGCCTTCTAAGCGATAGTTCCCTAGCTGCAGAATATGTAGTAACAATTAAGGTGACATTTCAACACAATAGTCTCATCAAAACTAAATATTGTTATAAAAAATATCAATGGATAAATATATATATATATATATATATATATATATATATATATATATATATATATATATATATATATATATATATATATAAAAGAAAAAACTTCGATAGGGTATTTTCCTTTCAAAAAATACTCTTTATCAAAATTAAATAGTACTTTTTTAAATTAAATTTTGTTAATTTCATTAATCTTTTACCAAATGTACCTATTGTTTAAAATATAAATAGCGCTTTATATTCTATATCTATACATATAATAAAATTCTGAGTCGAATCTGTACATTAAATATTATATGATACAGAGGCCGAATCTATAGTTTTTAGAATTTCTGTCTGTCTGCCTGTCTGTCTGTCTGTCTGGGAACGCATCACAAGAAAACCACTGGACGGATTTTTATTAAATTTGGTATAATGATAGGTGGTTATCCGGGTCAACATGTAGAATACATTTTTACTGCGGGAAAATATCTTATCTATGAAAAATCTATACTAAACATATTTTAGTAAATTAAAAAACAGTTACAATAGATTTCGACAAATCGAAGATAAACGCCATGCATAGTTTAATTAAAGTCGTTTAAGCAAGAAAAATATACCATTTAATTTATTCAACTTTACACATTCCTTGAGTTTTTTTTTTCTTAAAATGAATTTAACAAAGCAACGAATTGGCGTGTTTTAGGTCCAGAAGAGATTATCATATCATTACATGAAATGGTTTAGTGAAGTATATTTTAAAATTATAGCTAAATAACATACATAACATGTTATTTATATACAAATGTGACCTAAAGGCACGTCATATGTACCAAGCATTCCAAGAGAATTTCATTACAAGCACGTACAAATCGAATTAAGTTTACGCTAAATCACGTTGCGCCAATAACCATCGCATCTTGACCGTGTACTAGTGATGCCTTCTAACAAATGATACAAAATATTTTGAGGTAGAGGGCCTCTACGCGGCAACTTGAGTGCTGCTACGGGTTTGAGACCTAGTTAGCAATTATGTAACACATTTTTTTTTTATTTGGTATGTATAAAGTATTTTTTTTTTTGATATGCATTGTCAACAAATTCGAATTTAAATTGGATTATTTTTGTATATTTTTTATAAAAAAATACTTTAAAATCTCTATAATGTAAATATTATACGAGTACTATCTATGGAATGTGTATAGTTACTACATGTGGCTTTATTCATTAATAGCTTCGATATAGTCCAAATCTTCTACTAAATATTAGTGAGGCAGTCAGGGAAAATAAAAAAAGTTTTTTCACAAATCACACATTTATATCACAAATTTGACAATTATAACTCTTAATTTTTAAATCTATGTACACACTGGCAATTTTTGAACAACACTTAAGCACTGCAGAACAATAAATTTCACATTTCAGCCCCACTTCAAACTCTATATCTGATTCCTTTCGTCGAATGAAAGAATGATAAAATAAAACCAATTTATATTCACACAGGTTAACTAGAACTATTATTGTCACAATAAAAATTGCATTAAAATCCGCCAATACGTCCATACAATTTATTTTTCCAAAAAACACATAGTTTGAAAAGATTCGATCATATAAAAAAATATATCTATTATGTTGTCCAAACCCGCGGATTGGAAGCTGGAGCTCAGTCCAGGCAATACTAGAACGTACCGTTCAAATTTACTTATTTCAATATGTAATAAGAGTAACTTATAGTGATAGTTTTTAACTTGTATCTATTGTATTGCTAATTTGTTTTTTGTTTCTTATGATAGATATTCTTTTTTTTTTCTTTCTTCTTTTGCTGCTTATCTTACCTATATCTTCTTTTGCTATAAGTGTCTTTAATTTTTTTTGTTTATAATTTAAAGTGCTGTTAATTTTTAATTTTTAAATGCTCCGTGTAATTGTTTATGCATGTCGTGGTTATCTATAAGTATGGTAACAGTTGGATTTAGACCTCCTTTGTATAATTGTGTATTTTTGTTAAGTTACTGTATATCATTCCTGATCCTAATTATGATCCTGGTGATCCTAATTAAATAAATATACTAATAATGCCCTCCTGACTGATTTCGACTACTGCAGCCAATGACTTTACAAACTGAGATTAGCCGGCTGCAGGAGATATGTAGTATATAAATAAATAAATATATTGGGACATTAACACACAGCACCATCTAGTTCCATGGTAAGCTACGAAACTTGTGTTATGGATATCAGATAGTTGATACACTACACACATATAACTTTTAAATACATACATTTTATAAATATAAACACCCATGACTGGAGTACAAACATTCGTGCTCAGCACACAAATGAATATCCTCAGCGGGACTCGAACTCGCGACCGCTGGCACAGCAAGTAGGGTCACTACAAACTGAGCCAAATGTGTCGTCAATTATGCACAGATATGCGCACAAATACAAATGCGCTCTCTGATCCATTAACCTCTCGATCTGCAGCAGTACGTAGTAGCCTCTATTAATAAAATCTATACATATAATAAAATCGTAACTAAGCCGAATCTGTGTATTGAATATTTTTTGGAAAATCTTATTGAAATAGACTTTATTATCGATACAGAGGCCGAATCTATAGTTTTTAGAATTTTTGTCTGTCTGTTTGTCTGTTACCGCATCACGGAAAAACCACTGGAGGGATTTTGATGAAATTTGGTATGGTGATAGCTCGTTATCCGGGTCAACATATAGGATACTTTTTACCGCGGGAAAATGTCTCATTTCCGAGAAAAAATACGAAAACTACATTGTAAGGGTATATTTGTATGTAAAACCCAAGTATTTAGTTTTTGGTCATCTGAACGTGAGCGGAGCCGCGGGCAATGCTAGTTTAGAATTAAACAATAATATTGGGGTTAGTCTAACATCAGATAACAGAAATACTAAGAGAATACCATATACGCTTAATTATGTTGCATCTACAGCTTGCGGCAGACGTGATTTGCGTCGTTATCAACGTTTCAACATGAAATATTATTATGAAGACCCTAATTATTATGTTAATTTACGTTTAAGAAGCTATTTTGTATACTATCTGATTATTTTTCAAATATGTATTTTTATTTATATTTCTTTGAATATTTAATACTTCACCTTGCAACGGCTAACCCGATTTGGATGAACACAGGTATCCTAGGGTTCATTTGGCTACAGTTAGATATTTAAGGACACGAGCAAAGTCAGGATGTAGAATTTTGAAGATATAATACGTAGTAATAGATCTGTTTTTATAAAGGTCAAACCACGTTAATTTTTAAGTTATAACATTACCGTGGTCAAAGTCTGTTGGTATTTTGGTGTGGGTCAGACCTTATTGTAACTGTTATATAGATGTTTCTGTATTAGGCATAAAAATTGAATTAGCTTATTTAAGCTATTAAAAAAACTTAAGGCGTCATTGTTTTACTAAATGGTTTGTAGAGCATACAGAAAAGTTGTAAAATAAATAAATAATAATAGAGAAAATAAATAAAAATATTATTATTCTCATAATATTTAAGCGCGCGTATTTTAGGTACGTTGCAAAAGATAAACTAGCGTTAATTTAAGATATATGCTATATTTAATTCGAATTTCACTCAAATTGGTACAGCCGTGAGTGTGAGAAGCTAACATACATTTATTCATAAACTTTCCTCTTTATAATCCCAGTATGATTTCATGAAACAATAACGTTTTATACTTGTTATTCGTTCAATGAAAGGTGGGTGTCGATTTCAAAACATAGTAGATCTAAATTCCACCGGTCTCCAATCCCGTCGGTATAATTAGTCCAGATCGCTACTGCCGCTGAATAATTATATTGCAAGTGATAAGAAATAAGCTGATAGAGATAAAGTATAAAAAATGTAAACAAAAATATTTTTCTTAATTTATAATTTATTGAGTATTATTAACAGATTAGATGTGACACATGGCTTAAAACGCCTGTACCTCAGTTCACAATAATTCTAAAATCTTTTTTTTTAATTTATACTTTTTTTTGGCACATTTGGAAAAAACTATGAGAGCAAATTTTTCAGTATTTTAATATTTTATTAAAAAAATAACACAAACGAAACACAAGAGCTGTCTTGTGTACAGAAACGTTTGGAAGTCGTAAAAAGTTTTGAACTAAAGCTTTTTATATTAAATATGTATTAAACTTAAAAACAAACATTTTGGTTATTTAGGTAACTGTAGAAGAATGATACTTCGTTCTACTAACTTATGACTATAATGTAAGGTAGTATAATTATAAATGTTATTTAAAATAATACTTTCTTAGATTTACGCGAATATTTGACATTTTAAATAAACCTATCTTTTCGGATTTATTCGCCAATTTTTTGTTTCCGACTTTCCGAATGCTTTACAACGCACATGGTCACGGGAGAGACTAAGGTTTTAGACGTCTCAAATATCAGTATATAGTTGTTTAACTATGAGGTATAGTTAGTTAGTATAATTATTATCGTATTCCTGTTTTTTGCACCAAGCGCCATTTTCAACTATTCGAGAGCCATTCGAGGGAGAATCGCGAGGAACGCGTGCAACTCGCCTGACGCCCGACGACGGGGAGATTGAATTTGTAATGTGTTTTAAGTCGCTTCGATAAAACTATTCGGAATATTCCCATTGATTCAAATTGAAACAATTTCAAATCAGAAGTGAGTTAGGCAACTGCTATAAAGAAAATAAGAGGTCGTTGTTATTATACTTCACGTCACTTCTACTACGTTCTTACATTTTCATGCAATTAGTACCGTTCAAGCGTACAGTACGCTATGTGATATGGTATAATTAGTTAAACTTTAATATTATTTTTAACCGACATCCAAAGAGGAGGAGGTTCTCAATTCGTCGGATACTTTTTTTATATATGTTCACCGATTACTCGAAGACGCCTGAATCGATTTGGAAATTATTATTTTTTGTTACAAAGGGTATACTTTCCAGGTGGTCCCATATAAATTTTATCGATAATTTAATGGGTCGAGCGGTTTTTAAAAAATCAACATTTTTTTTTAAATAAATAGTATAATCGAATATGTTATTATAAAACTTTCTTCTTACAAATTACCTGCTTATTACGTCTACAATAAAAAAAAATAAAAACTTAAAAAAACCGACTTCCAGGCAGTAAAATGTAAAAAATTACTAAATGGGGGTTTTCATTTAGAATAGATACCTAATCAGATATTTTCGAAGTCGGTGCCAGCGGACAATATTTATTGTATGAATATCTAATAGGTAACCCTTAACCACCTACCACCGGTCTCATAGACCGGTTCGAATTTTTAAATTCAAATATTTCAATGTGTGCGTATTGTGCGACAGAGTGCATCCTTGTACCTTTTCTACACATCTAATAGTATCGCGCTTGCACTTGGCGAGTGTACAAATGCGCGCGTATGGCCTAGGTAAGTAAAAACATTTCTTCAGCGGTCTTCAAGATCGCACGTAGGTGGTTACGTGACTTTTTGTATTCATTTAGTTTCATTATTTTAGCGTTAAAATGAATCAAAATGAACACAATATTGAAAGATGGCTGTAGTAAGAGGTGTCAGATGAGTAAAACATGCCAAACGAGGATTGTACTGGCATAAAATTTGATTTTACTGAGGATATTGTGCGAGTTGAAGACTAAATCCAATTTTGAAATTGAGGTTGATGATGACGCGACACAAAATAGTTCAGTTTTAAGCTGAATCATCAGGTACAGTTTGTTCAAGGTCACGATCTGGAGTCACTTCACGATCCCTCTCATGCGGCGCCCTAGATGGATTTAGGGCGCCGCATGAAGATATGCGGCACTTCAGATGATGATATCCGCATTTCACATCTAGAACCTGGATGTATAAATAAATAAATAAATAAATATGTGGGGACATTAACACACAGCGCCATCTAGTTCCATGGTAAGCTACGAGGCTCGTGTTATGGATACCAGATAGTTGATACACTACACATATATAACTTTAAATACATACATATTATAAATATAAACACCCATGACTGGAGTGCAAACATTCGTGCTCATCACACAAATGAATGCCCCCAGCGGGACTCGAACCCGCGACCGCTGGCACAGCAAGTAGGATCACTACAAACTGAGCCAAACGTGTCGTCAAATATGCCCAGAAAAAAAATTGGTGCTAATTATTTTCGTTGGGCAAATATACCCAACGTGGTTCGTGCAAGAATACCACAACCTAATATCATTCAGCAAAACCAGCTTTTTGTAATACACACTCATCGTATTCTACAGATAAATGAAGATTTACCAAACAGATGTGATGTAGACAAACTTGAAGTACACAAAACATGTTTCAAATGTAACCCTAAAAAAATCCCAAGACGGCTGTCTTGCTGTTATGTTATGTGCATTGTACCAATTTATTTTGAATGTGCGAAAAAAATGCGATAACTGCCGCGAAAATTTGTGAATTTTTAGGCGTTGTAATTTTGTTCAAGTTTTAATTTTATGTGTGATTTTTTACTTTTATTTTAAAGTTTGTTTACTAAATTTATAAGAATTAATGCTAAGAAGTTGACATTTTAAGTTCCTAATCATATACATCTCATTTTATTAACTTAGTGAATTTATGTGCTAAAACTGTTATTTTGTGAAGATTTTAAAAATATTGCTAGATGTTACTTTAGTTTATCTTATTTGAGGCTCTTTAATTAAGCTTTAAAGTGTTTACAACAGTTTTATTCGCTCTTATATTTAGTTGATACCGTAGATATCGAATTTAAGGCAATAATCTATGAGCGGTCTCCAGGACCGTACGTAGGTGGTTAAAGGACAGAAATAGATGGTAGGTGGTTAAGGGGTAAATATGTATTTTACGTATCGAAATACTTATTTCCTTATTATTATTTCTTTTGCATCGGCTGGCACCAAATTCGAAAATAACTTCGAAGATGAAAATCAGCACTCTCAATGTCCCAGAAAGCACTAATAAAGAAAATGTTTTTCAAGCGTTGGAAGCTACGGCGCTAGTAAATACATCATGCATTATTTTGAAATAATATGCAGATAGGATACCTACATACGTATATGTTAATGTGTTAAATATATTATAATATATATTTAATTACATCGAATGAAAAGTAAAAATAACCATCTTAATTAATTCATTCAAGTAAAATTTATGTTAAAAGTTCACTGAACTTAACCTACAGCATTTCTCCAAGTAACAATATCCATTTAGAGACTCGAATGCCGGTGGAAAATCCTGCAGATACAGTGTAGAACAAGTTGAGACCTGCTTCACGGCAGTTGTAACTTCGTAAGTTCCTACAAAAATGCCTGAACAGTTTAGCCATAAATAAGGTGAGGGAGTTGGACTAAAGCTTTATAACACTCGACTATCGTAATGCTTTTGAGACGAAAAATATGTTCCATATATCTGACTGACTATGTCTACTGTACCCAGAGGTAGGATTCCCCGGATTTTAGTTATATATATATTTATGTTGCAGCGAAATTGTAAGATCCGATAAATTATAATTTCACTAGTGGAATTATTAGTATTGTCAATGTTCTCTTTTTCTTACAATATCACGGGACATTTTTAAGTATATTATAATTTCCCTAAACACATTACTGCACTGGTCGATTTACTGATCGCAGTGAATCGACCAATCAAAAAGGAACGAGGCTTTCCATCATATCTTGGTATTGCTACTATTGACAATTTAACTAGGGTAATTACAATATCACTGTATGTGCTTAGAGAAATCATAACATACCTAAAAATATCCCGTGATATTGTAAGAAAAGGAGACGATTTACAATACTCCGGGTAGTAATAATTTCACGGTTTTTGCAATCGTCCAGCGACATATACTGTATTTATTCAATAAATAATAGACACGCAAAATAGGAGCATAGTCGTCGAGTTGGGGAAAATAGCCCGAACATACCATACCATACTAAGTCTCTAAGTTAGTCTCTTCTTCTATCTCTTTTTTTCTCTCTTTCTGTATTTTTTCTCCTTATTTTTTATATTATACTCTTATAATTTTTTCTGAAACACAAAAACAAGATAGAGGAATATATTGTTCATAGCATCACGGTTTTTATATATATACTAGTTAGGGCCATTACACACAAAAACGTTCATCTTTTATTTTTATTCCTGCTCTTATTTCGGGTAAACCTCGAAATATAAATTCATTAAAGAGTTCGCTTGGAAAAAGGAACAATATCTAATTTTTGGGCCTTTTATCTGTCATATTTTACCCTTACTCGTATAGACCGACTTCATAAAATTGGAGTTATTCATTTCGGTTGTATATTTTTTATGTACGAGCGGAGCCATGTGCAAAAACTTCTTATTTATCATTTTCATTTATTTCATTTCGTATATTATTTTTTCGAAATTGTACAATACAACAATTTAACTAACAGTTCAGCAAAAAGTCCGGACAATATCAATAAAAAGCGCTGCTAAAAATCAAGCGTCCATTGTTTGACTCAATCTAAGAAATGTTTCGTTTTATTTGTACTTGTATAAAGAAGGTCAGCAACTAATATGAGAATTATAGCTACGAAATACAAAATTGTTGGCGAGATATTTATTATGAAATTTTCGCCCGCACCTATAAAATTTTCAGAATCTCCGTGGCCTTCGTTATGTTAGAATGGGAAAATTCTTTACATAGTGTATTAGGTATGTATATTAAGATAAGAAAATTATTATAATTCAGCCTTATTGAAATAGATTAACGTCTATGAAAAGTTTCTTAGTTACTCGATATTTAGCAAGTTAAACTCGCTCATCAAGATAAGCCCAAGTCCAAATGCTTAAGTCAAATTACGGACAAGTGCGAATCGGACTCGCCCACCAAGGGCTCCGTACAAATTTGTAGAAAATCTGTTTAACTTTAATTTTCAACTTTTTTTATTTTTTGGAATTTTTATTTCCTATATGACCTATATTTGTACTGTAAGACCTTGGTTTTTAAAAAATTTCGTGATTCTAGGTCAATTGACACTACCATATAGGTTTTCGACCCAAAACCTATAGGGTACTTCCGGTTGACCTAAAATTGTCAATTTTGGTTAAAAACAAGATATTACAGCACAAGTAAAGGTAAAATTCCGAAAAATAAAAAAAGTTGAAAATTAAGGTAAATTTTGGTACCTACAAGTTTGTGCGAAAATATAAATTTGATCAAATCTTTTTATCGTGTTGACTCAGGACCTTGATTTTTATACACCTTATAGGGACTATAGACCTCAGTATCTGGTATAAATTTAAACTTGATAGGTCCACCCGTTCCTGATAAAATCGGTGGTGACACACGGACAGACAGACAAGAGAATGATCTTATAAGGGTTCCTTTTTTACCTTTTGAGGTACGGAACTCTAAAAAGTATTCTTAGCTACTCTCGCGAAGAATCTATGTAATAAACTATATACATTGCTATGAAAGCACTACCCAGCATATTTTCTTTAACTAGTAGATATGTACTCAGCCCTTTTTAATGTCCAACTGCTGGGCTCGGGCGTAATTTCACTACGAGGGGGTCAGGCTATAGTCCACCATGCTGGCCAAGTGCGGGTTGACAGACTACACATGTCTTTCGAAAACTTACTAAGTTCTCTCAGACACGCAGGATTCCTCACGATGTTTTCCTTAACCGTAAGAAAAGTGGTAATCATTTTGGAAGTGATTGGCACATAAAAATATCAAGTATGAGGCCCGGGATTTGAACGCTTCACCCGGTTTCCCAAGTAAGCGCGTTACCACTGAGCTACCACTACCTTCTACTAGTAGGTATAGATTATCAAAATCACCATTCCAATATGTTACAATGAAAATAATTGAAACATCTCAAACAGTCGTATCGTATAATGCAAGTACTCCTAAACATTTAAAGTGCAATGCATTACCGCTGCGCGAAATTTCTTTAAGTAACACTTATTTCTGTTACGCCCCGAAACACTGCAGACTGCATTTTATCTGGATACACTTTTTGATTTAGATGTGGACTTGAACAATAAACATATATATATGGTTTTGAATGGTTCATTGTATTTTATAACATTTCTCAAATTGCTAAGCTTACTTATTTACTGAATTTAACTATACAAACATTATATAGAAGTAAACTTGGTAAGTTTATGAGTTAGGGTGTAGAGGGTGATCTCTGAAACTACTGAACCGATACTGAAACTTCTTTCACTAATAAGAATCTACGTAACTGCCTTGTGATATAGTCTATTTTCAGTCCGACAAAAATATGTTTACAGTCAAAAATCACAATAACTTTAATTAGTCGGAAAAAATAGTCTGATTGAATTGCTTTATCGACATATGCTGCATAAGCGGTTTGAAATAAAGCAATAAAATGTATGACAAAAAGACACCTAGGGACGTACAGGAAACGTTATTACCGTATTCAACAGGAAGTGCCGCCTTACTTCACATTGATCATGTTATATCACTTATTTAAAATGGAGAACTTAGTTGTCCTTTTTTTTAGCTAAGAACCCATAGACCCTCCCGCATTCATGTATGATATAAAACCGTGGAGAATAAGAAAATAAAATTCGTTGTACTTGTCCTTTCGACGAAAAACGTTGTTTTATTACAACCCACGTCCCGATAACTTAACTCGTGCATTAGTAATATTTAAGCAGCATGGTGAATTCGTTTCCATAATAACAGTTAACATGGATAATATAGAATACATCATATCCTCTCCATTGTATCTGTAGAGATTATTTATACGCTCGATTAATGCCTCAATGGAATTAGAACATTGCCGTTTAATCTATGGTGCTATAGTCTAAGCCGATTAATCAATTGGTATACAGAGTAGGATCGGCAGTTGTGGTGTACTGTACCGTAATATGACTGACTGTCACTGAGCACTGCACGTTGTTGACTCGAAGGATTTTTTGTTTAAACGAAGTTAACAAAAGTTTAGAAAAATGCGTTTTCTGCAGTATCAAAGAGTATAAGCAAAGAAAGGATTTATCTATACAGTTATGTACCTAACACTTTGTTTCAACATAATACAAATTGTACTAGGTTCAACATTTTGTTATCGAACATTAATATGCAATTTTGTATTAAAAAAATAGTTAGCCCCAAGCTAGCTAATTTTTATTGTATGTATGTATGTATTCATACACACAATTTGTGTTTTTTTAGTATTATTACAATTTTAAAAGAAATTCTAATATTTTTTACCTGTGTGTATGCCAAAAATTACCGATTCGAGTCCTACTCGTTCCCAATGTTTATATTAACCATATGAGTTTTAGATATTTATTTGCAGTCTGAAAGTAAATCCGTCTTTGTATTTATACATTTGTTGATACAGAGAAACCCCATAAATATGTAGAGTTAAATAAATAAATATTTTGGGACATTTACACACAGCACCATCTAGTTCCATGGTAAGGTACGAGGGTTTTTTTTTAACGTTGGGAAATACATTACACTAAAGCCCAACAAAGCCTTCCCCCATCTTAATGGGGCATCGCAGGATCGCTTACGCATTCAACTACGACGCCCCGACGGCAGGTCTGCCAAAGCAGACCACAACATCTACGGGGTTGCTCCAAGGTCCACTCTGCTATTAGAGAAGTACCAGGAGCAACCCGCATGGTACACCGCCCTCCGAAGAGGGCCACCTCCCACCGAAGTGGGCCACCTCCCTGTGCGTTTCTTGGCTTCGCGCCCGGTTGGGTTGCCGGGCACTTCTAAGCCCCCCCACCACGTCAAGGTGAACGCACGTTGGGGGGGGGGGAGGGTTAGATACGAGGCTTGTGTTATGGATAGTTGTTATATAACTTTTAAATACATACATATTATAAATATAAATACCCCTGACTGGAGTACAAACATTCGTGTTCATCACACAAATGAATGCCCCCGGCGGGACTCGAACGTTCATGTACAAACCAAAGCACTAAATAAACACTCACGTGTGAAACAAAATCAATACCTATACTTATACAAATGTTATATAGTTAAAGATACTATTTAGATCCTTGTATCACGGTAATATGCATTACATTACTGTGCTTGTATTTCTTCTCGCTAAACCCTAGAACTACCTACAGACTTGAAAAAATATGTTTATGTTGTTATAGGAAAAAAAACTAGTAAAAAACAAACATGTTCGTATACATACAGTAAATTTTCGTATTTGAAAAATTGAAAATTTCTGAAAGTTCTTTATCGATTGCTTTGAATATTTGACACATTTTCCATTTTGCTGTTTTACCAACTTCTACACTACGAATAAATATTTATATTTATTTATTTATTTATTTATTGCTTCTATACCATTCAACTTATCGCCAAAAAATGGTACATAAATGGTAGCTGAGTACGGACAACATTTTCGCGTTATTTATCTTGCTGTAACTCGCCATTGAAAACCCACACTGATAAAGAAGCAATAAAAAAATATTTTAAAAGTAAAAAATCCGACTGCTTAAAAAGTGAACTAAAAAGAAGAGAACAAGTTGACGGAGGAACATAGTATTATGCAGTCGAAGACACACACACGCAGCTATTCTAAAACATGTACATAAAATGTATGTACGTCTCCGACTGCATAATACAATGTTTCTTCGTTAACTTGTTCTCTTCTTCTTTTGATTTTTACGCAGTCGGGTATTTATTTTTGTACTTTTTTTTATTTACAGTTTTTTAGTTTTGGTCAGTTAGACATTTTTAGTTTTATTTAACAATTTCTTATCCTAAATTACTGTTAAAATATATAAGTTGTATCTATTTTCGTAATTGCCTCTTAAAAACCTGTATTTTGATGCCTCAGTCGATTTATTCCGATGAAAAAAAAAATCAATACATACAAAATGGCGCCTAGAATCCGTTATTTTGATTTATCAAGACGAATCGAATGACATCGAAATCGTTTAATTAGTTTAGTAATTACGAGGGAACACAGGATCGGACACACATACATACAGGTCAAATAAATAAACCACCTTTGGTCGTCGTCGTAGTCGAGTAAAAAAGACATACAACCCGTAGCGGCGTATATCTAAATAATTATAATATTTGGTACAATCTCTTACCACCACACCACACCGAATGTATGAGTATGTATATTCGGTATCCACTAATCTAACCATGCATTCGGCATAAGTTCTATAATCGAACTGTGTTCTGAACTGATCGCATAAAATATTCTAGCAGCGTGTCCACACGGGGCGAGGAAATGGCAAATGTATGTATACACGTTAGTAATACTATTAAATGTAGTGCTTAACTTAGTATTTATATAAAATTTTACCATTATACTAAAATCTATCCATTAGATAATCACTACCACACTATCTCAAGTGAAGCCGCGGGTGAACTAAAATCATAATTTTAAATAGAGCAACAGATCGGCGCGAATGTATGCATAGAGAAAGTTAAAGATATCAAGTCTATTACAAAACATGTAACTGTATCTAATCAATTAATTACTAACATATGTAATTAGTTAATTACTATGTTAGTAAAAATATTTAAAATAATTATTCTACATAAAATACATGTAAAATTTCCTAAAATCGATTATTCCTGATACCCGAAACCTTTTCTCGACAGCCAATGAGTGTTGTTTCGTATATTCTAATTACTTAACGATGTTCTTACCAAAATGCAAGTAATTTACAGTAGCTGCTTGCCGAAACTTTCTGTTTTGAATGATTTTACATAATATTATTACTAAAGTATAGAGTTTGTTTTGCATATGAAGTATACATTATATTGTATAAAAACTAACTCTGTTCTATCTTCATGATGTATAAAGTACCGAACGAATGAAAATTGTTGTTATAAAAATTACTCATCCCAAAACCACTAGCCTCCGTCATTAAAACTAGGTAGTAAATAGCATACAAGCATTAATAATTATGAAAAAAATAATTATTGAATATTTATAATACTACTATGTGTATTATTATGTTTTAAGTGTCCTCCAAACCGAATCTTGCTCTTAGCGACCAATCTCACTGAGAAGAACTAGATACAGGAGATATTATAGTTCAGAAGTTTGTGATCAAAAACTCTCTGTTCCCTTTATCATTATAATTCGGCAATCCGATACCAAGGTAGCCAAAATATAGTATATTTTCAGTAAATAACAAAGTATATAATATATTACTTACTTTCTGCTGTGTGGCTACGGCAATTAGAATATGGCCACCCCATATCTTCCCGTGGGTGTCGTAAAAGGCGACTAAGGGACAAACTACCGAACACCATGGTAGTCGCGGTGGTAGGCCTCAACATCGGCCGACGGCACGGTTGCCACCCGTCAGCAGAAGTCGTGCCGCCAAGCGCCCAACAGCGCGTTCCGGCATGTCGAGGCTGATGAAGCCGTATGGAGAATGGGTCTGAATAGTTGTGTTGTACACTAGCCGTGTTGGTGGTGAATTGTTGTTTGTTGTGTCGAGAGCTTAGTCGCGGAGGGTAGCGGGATCCGAAGCACGGCTTGCCGCTGGCCGACCGCAGACAGTTGGGGGCCCAACTAGTGGGCTAGCCACCCATGAAAGGCTGCCCCGCCATCTGTGAAAAATCCCAGGGTGGCTCCATCGTGCTGGTTGGCGACCAGGGGAGGGGGCCCGATGGCGATCCTTGGGGGGGTTCGGGCGTCCCCGCAGTCTCCAGACTAAGCCCTCTGTGACATGACATCATCAATATCACCGCCAGGCTCGTGCAGCGCCTCGTTCAACTGCCATTCTCCATCCTATTCACTCTTCCATTAAAAAAAAAATTACTTACATGAAAAGTCGAAAAAAGAGTAATGTTTTTAAGCGGTTGCACTCCCCCTCATTAAAAGTGCACCTCACAAATATCCGAGGATTGCACACAAATCTCTCATCAGTCCACTTCCACCTCGAGACTGCGCAGCCGCACATGCTCTTTCTGACGGAGACGCAGATTCAATGTCCATTGAGTGCTGAGTACCTGGACTATCCCGGCTACACGTTGGAGCATAACTTCAGCTCACGGGCCGGGGTCTGTTTGTATGTGCGAAATGACCTCTGTTTCCAGCGCCTCCGCCACCTTGAAGACCACACATTTTCTACGATCTGGGTTATCGTAGATACAGGAATCGAAAAGATCCTGTATTCCTGTGTCTACCGATCGCACACAGGTGACCAGGAGACAACTCGATTGTTTGAATATCTCAGTGAGGCCGCTGATGTGGCTATGCAACGGTACCCCACCGCGCAGCTTGTCTTTCTGGGGGACTTTAACGCCCATCATGAAGATTGGTTGTTCCCATACCAGAAGACGGACCATGCTGGGAGAGAAGCGTGGAAGTTTGCGGTATCACTTGGACTCTCCCAGTTGGTTGAACAAGCGACGAGGGTACCCGATGTAGATGGCCACTCAGCTAATTGTCTGGACCTTCTGCTGACAACTGATCCAGACAGATATAACATCCAGGTTTCATCCCCATTGGGTAGCTCTGACCACTGTCTGGTAAAAACTGTATCGTCTTACTCTCCACCAGATAACGATTCTACTGGCGTTAGACGAGTATGGCAATACAAGTCAGCAGATTGGGATGAGATGCGACATTTTTTTGCATCCTTTCCTTGGCGGCAGGTCTGCTTCTCTTCTTCCAATCCGTCGAGCTGTGCGGATGCTATAACTGATGTGGTGCATCAAGCGATGGAATATTTTATCCCGTTCTCTGATGTACCCGTTGGTGGCAAAGCTCGCCCATGGTTTAATGCCGAATGCACCTTTGCTGAAAAGCGTAAGCAATCGGCTTACCTTGCCTGGGTTGATGCTCGAGACCACAAAGCTCCGGATGTAAGATCCAAGAAGAGAGCCTTTAACTTAGCCGCCAAGTCCCACAAAAAGACATTAAAGAAGGCTCGTCTTGACCGAATTACACATTTTGGCGCAAAGCTCTCTGCCCAACCATCTGGCAGCAGAGCTTTTTGGTCCCTTACCAAAGCTGTCGAGACGAACTTCTCTCGGCCCTCACTGCCACCGCTGGTAAAATCTGACGGATCCCTGGCTCATACGGCAAAGGAAAAGGCGACTTTGCTTGCCTCTCTTTTTGCCCAAAATTCGTGTCTAGACTCTGGCAATGCTACTCCACCATATCTACCTCACTGCGGGATCTCAATGCCTGAAATTGCGATTACTAATAAGGAGGTTAAGAGAGTATTGTGTCGTCTAGATGTGAATAAAGCCAGTGGTCCTGATGGTATACCAGCGATAGTCCTTAAAACATGTGCTCCCGAGTTGTCTCCGATACTGACACGTCTGTACCGCCTTTCTCTTAAGACTGGAATAGTGCCTAAATCCTGGAAGCTTGCCAATGTGCAACCAGTGCCCAAGAAAGGAAGCCGTGCTGACCCTGCCAATTATCGTCCGATCTCAATCACCTCCATACTCTGCAAGATTATGGAGCGTGTATTGAACACTCGTCTTATGGCATACCTAGAACAGAACGATCTCCTCAGTGATCGACAATATGGGTTTCGCCGGAATCGGTCGACTGGGGACCTTCTAGTGTATGCCAACCACACCTTTGGCGAAACTATTGACCGAAGCGGGGAGGCGATTGCCGTCTCCCTCGATGTCTCAAAGGCTTTTGACAGGGTCTGGCACGCTAGCCTTATAAATAAGCTTTCAGCCTATGGCATATCTCCTGGCCTGATCGGCTGGATTAAAGACTTCCTGAGCGACCGATCACTCAGAGTTGTGGTTGATGGTTGTTCATCACAACCCTTAAAGACCAACTCAGGAGTTCCTCAGGGGTCTGTTCTCTCTGCAACCTTGTTTCTGCTGCATATCAACGATCTGCTTATACCCGGTATCTATGGGTACGCAGACGACAGCACTATTGTAGAGAGATACCTGCCGAATCCTCGGGCCAGTAGAGATCAAATTCAGTCCGAAAGAGAGGCCATGGTAGAGCGGTTGAATCTCACACTCAGGGCAGTCTCCACTTGGGGCGATGCCAATCTTGTGAGTTTCAATGCCACCAAAACACAGGCGTGCCTGTTCACCACTAAAAGGAGTCCTTTCACCTTGACTCCTACTTTCCGGAATGTGCCTTTGGAATACACAGAACGTCTGCAGTTGTTAGGGATGGACATCAGCCCCAACATGAACTACGGGCGGTTCATCGAGTCTAAGGCTAATGTAGCTGCGAGGAAAGTTGGCATCCTTGCAAAGGTCCGACAGTATTTCACGCCGGGACAGCTTCTTGTTTTATATAAAGCGCAAGTCCGGTCGTGTGTGGAATACTGTAGCCACATATGGGCTGGTGCTGCGAAATGCCATCTGTCAGCCTTGGACTCGATTGAGAGGCGTGCTCAAAGGCTTATAGGTGACCCTACGCTAGTAAAAGCTAACCTACAAAGCCTCGATCACCGACGTAGGGTTGCCAGCCTTTGTGTATTCTATAGGTTACATTTCGGAGAGTGTGCGCAGGAACTACATGAATTAATTCCCCCATCCCCTTTCCATCATCGGACAACCCGACGAACGGCTGGTCTCCATCCTTATGTCGTGGACATTCCACCCGTCCGCACGAAGCGTTTCGCTACGTCATTTATTATACGTACGGCTAAGGATTGGAACAACCTGCCTGCGTCGGTGTTTCCGTCCGATTATAATATGGGTGTCTTCAAGGCAAGAGTGAATAGGTGGCTACTGAATTAGTGCGACTCACCATCTACGACTGCGTTACCACTTACCATCAGGTGGAACGTAGTCAAGCACTAATTCTGAATAGTGTAAAAAAAAAAAAATATTACATAAATGGGAACAACGCCAGAGGCAATAGCTAAGTAACTAAACACTGTAAAGTGAACACATTTGCCTAAGCCAGTACTCCTATTTCATTCACATACGAAATGATTTGATAGAACCCTTGGCCCGGCCATCTTTATTCAATCATGGGCACCTCTCGATTCGGTCGGATCGTACGTGATCCGAGAATTAAGCAAACTGGCACCCGAGCATTATTGACTACGTGTCATCCAAAGGTTTGCTTTAGCGCCATGATATGGTGTACATTATCACATACACTACACTATTATCACATAGCTTCTTATGATTTTAATTTTTTTTTTTTTCTATTAAATGTTTAAAATGTCCAAACTCGTCTATTTTCTATTATGTTACTATTATTTCTTATAAGTATTAGTTTAAAACTATTTTTTTTGTGAACAATGAAAATGCTATATTCATCTATACTTGATTATAAATAACATTCTATATTACTGTAATTGATATAATTTAACATGACACCTGAATTGATGTATCAAGTCGTTTTGCATTTATTAATAATGTAGCGACCTAACTTCGTCTCGCTCAGACATCAACGGTGAATAAATATTTAAGTATCTATATACATAATATGTATTTGAGAAGGGACCACCTCGTTGGCCTATTAGCTAGTAATATGTTTGAATATATATGTATGTTGAGATCCTGGGTTTTAGTTTTGGCTCAGGTCAGGTAAAGTTTTCATCATTTTTCTTACTTGGGGTCCAACGGGCCCTGCACGACTCACAGTGTAATACAATTTAGATGAATTTAAAATAGAGTGAGAGGTATAGGTTATATTTAGTTTTCACATTTAAAATTAATAAATTAAATTCGCACTTGTTTTATTTTTTCCTATTTCACAGATAAACTCTACGGTCTACACAGGCCTCATACGTCTAATAATGTAAGTATTTAGGTAAGTCTGACTAGCCAAATGTTAAGTGGTCTGACTGAATATTTCCATAAAACTGCTAGCTACAGTCCACCTGAGCAAACTATTATGATGTATGGCGATAAGGCATACATCACGATGGCAATAGTAAAATGAATAAAAAAAACGTGACAAAATTTGTACAGGTGATAACGAATAAAATGTTATTAATAACAAAATAATTACACACGAATGAGGCGTATAACCGTCCGTCCTAATATTAATGAAATTAATATTATTGATGCAGATACTTTACTGGCAGCAATAGCAGAATAAACCGCTGGAGCAACCCCATGTTTGTTATGGGTCTACCTCAGCTGGAAGCTATCGGGGCATCGTGTTTGAGTGTATGAGCAACCATGCGACGCTCCATTAAAACGGGGAGGCTCCGTCGAGTTTTTATTGGGTAGTATTAACTTTTCTAGCCTAAATCCCACGTCACCACCAGTATGTATGATGAAATGGTATGCGTAAAGGATTTTTTCAAAGTTAAAATATTTAAAATTTTAAATGCTTTAAAAAGAAGTACACCCACTTTAAATAGTATTTTATTAAAAAAAAAAAATATTTTTTAACATTTTGTTTCTTGCTTCATTTTGTTATATCATATAAATTGTGTGATGTAATATATTGATAGGTTTGATTTAATTTAATGTTTATTTTCTTTTTTTTAGAGCATTTAAATAATAGATTATTTTTTTATATTTTACTTTTTCGAATTCTTTTCAGCAAATCCTTTAGTTTGATATCCGTATATATAAAAACATAGTCCGCCATCTTTTGGGAGTCCGCCATATTGGATTTACAATACGTCACTTGGCTTAATTAATGTATTTCGCTCATGAAGCCCTGTCATTTAATGTTCATGTCATAAGGGTTACTATGGAAATAATAAATTGCATTTTTGTAACGCCCGCTTTGGATTAAAAATGACAGCATTTAAGTAATCGTGCATCGTCACAAAAACTAAACGTGTATGCAAAATTTAAACTCAATCGGACACTGGGTAGTTGGTCAAATTTTACTTGCAAGATTTGATTACAGACAGACAGCGGGACAGGTGAAACTAAATAATAGGTTGTAAAGAGTATATTATTATGTACCTAAACCAAAGCCTCGGATTTCTATCATTACACAAAAAAACCTTTAAAAAATTGTTTGACACATATTATGTCTGCCAGTTCGTTCACTGACCCATATTATGTTCAGCCAGTTCGTTCAATGACACGACGGCTGGACAATTTATATTGAGACTCTTGTCCATCCAAACATTACACCCACCTCAAGGTACCTGACCTATTCACTCCAGTACAAACTGAAAATAATATTTAGTTATTATAAACTAAATAAAAATACACAGCAAGCGGAAATAACCTATATTAACAGCTACAGATTTTTTTATTATTTAATAATTATTTTACTTTTTTATTTATTAATTTTGTAAGGAAAGTCAAGCATCAACAAGTATGTAGCATACACGTATGTATATAAGTTTTAATATGCAACTATCTTTGTCACTATCATAATATTTCTTTTGTGTACGCTTTATTCAATAATTATTACTTGTGCAAATAAAACTTAAGTATATAATAAAAATTAATGTTACAATGTAAAACATTTTTGATTGTTTTCTACGACCAGGACATTAATTCAATTATGAAGATTCGGATAGGTACGTACTTTAAACTTTTGTATTGTTTGTAAACAGTATTTTTTTAAATTAAACTGGTTATTTATTGATTTTTTTTATATTTATTTTCTAGCGTTGTACTATTTCTAAAAATGAATAGAAATGGCGTAGATTATAATTAAAGTTACACCGAACATCGGCATGGTCAATAAAACGTCCTTATACAGGCATCAAACTCACGAAGTCCCAGACAAAAAATAAATATGTATATATTCGTAATATAACGTTCATACAACAAAGTACATCACGCTTATAGCACCGTATAATACATACTCGTACATGTTTACATATGCTAATTCTGTGACGGTTTAGTATTGTAGGCAACAAGCCGTTTTCAGGTAAACGCATGCTGAAATGTACAAAAAAGTTGGTTCTTGAAGGAACGATCGATGTTTTAATTTTTACCTGACTGCGGCGAAGCCCAAAAGAGGGTTATGTGTTTGACATGTATATACACATTATGTATGTATGTAAGAATTCGACGACACTATGCTCCTTCGTAAGTACTAAACGGCTTAATTGGTTTTGATGATTCATACGTCACTAGATTAATCTTCATAACGCGAGTATCATAGGATAATTAAAAATCAAAATGGCGGATCTTAGGCGCCAATTTATGTGTCTTGAAAAATATTTTTCCTCAAAATTAATCGAGTCCAAAATAGTCCCGTCAAGATACAGGTTTTTAGACGCGATTACAAAAGTATATGCTTATATGTTTAAAAATAATTCAGGATAAATAATTGTTAAATTAAAACTAAAAATATCTAACTGACCAAATAAAAGCTGGAAATAAAAATGAACATAATATTATGTAGTAAGAGATATGTTGTATACATGTAGCGAGACTCGCAGCTAGATACTATGTATGTCTCCGACTACATAATACAATCTATACTAATATTATAAATGTGAAAGTTTGTGGGTATGTATGGATGTATGTTTGTTACTCTTTCACGCCAGAAAGGCTGAACGGATCTAGATATATTTTTTCACAGAGATAGATTATAGTCTGGAATAACACATAGGCTACTTTTTATCCAGGAAAAATGTACGGTTAACGTAAAATTTTTAGGTTTGTCTTTGTATTACTAGAGGCGAACCCGAGCGAAGTAAGGATGAGCCGTTAGTAAAACAAAAATCAAATTTTTTTAAACCCACGACATTAAAGCGTAATATAGAATATTATAAATAGCCGTCGTGTTTAACCTGTGTTGTAGAATGAACATCTACAACACACATATAAAGAGGAATGTTTTTTTTTGTTTGTTTGTACCGAATAGGCTCCGAAACTACTGAACCGATTCAGATGAAATTTGGTAAGAAGATAGTTTGAGATCCTGGGAAGGCCATAAGATAGTTTTCATGCCGGAAATCGTCCCTTAAGGGGGTAAAAATGGGGATAAAAGGAAAGAACATGTATGGGGAAGCTACGTAGGGAGTATCTAATTAACAATAAAGCTACTGCACATATTACTTAATATGTAAAGCCTACAACATACACGTAGGCTACGCACGACAGCTATTAATAATATTCTATACTAGCGGCTTACCCTCGCTTCTCTCGGGTTCGCCTCATCCTATCATACATCCTCAAAAACTTTCGCATTTATAATATTAGTAAGATTACGCCTCAATGTTGTGGTCTTAGAAGTTATTTTTTTAATTTTTAATTTATGTATTAATTATTACTTTATGGTATTTTTTCAGAAGTTCTTGCAATACTTGTATATTGTATACACAGCGGTACAGCAACTACTGCTGTTAGATGTCGATGTACTAAAGACTTCAAACCAGTTTGCGGTAGCGACGGAGTTACGTATGCCAATGAATGCCTTTTCAATTGTACAAGAGATTATGAAAAAAATAGAAAAACGGAATTAATATTCATCAATTATCAAGGAAAATGTAAAGAAACTTGTTTTTGCACAGATGACTACAACCCAAT
The DNA here is from genome assembly GCA_947093115.1 of Brenthis daphne. Taxonomy (NCBI): domain Eukaryota; kingdom Metazoa; phylum Arthropoda; class Insecta; order Lepidoptera; family Nymphalidae; genus Brenthis; species Brenthis daphne. The sequence continues at coordinate 18,580,998 of OX352481.1, forward strand.
TTGTGGCAGTGATGGGAAAACATATTCCAACAAATGTCAACTAGGATGTGAAAACAAAAAAATGCTTAGAGACAACCAAACACTTATAGAAATAGTTCTTGAAGATATATGTCCTGAACAGTGTACTTGCCCATTGCTTAAGGCTCCCGTATGTGGTGAAGATGGTCAAACTTATCCTAGTCAATGTCAACTTGATTGCGATAACAAACAACGAAAGTTGAAAGGATTACCAATCATCGTCACAAAAAGTAAAGGTAAATGTCCTGAAATAAATGTTTGCCCTGCAAATTATGCACCTGTTTGCGGCTCAGATAATATAACATACTCAAATGAATGTGTACTCGAAAATACCAGTAGGGACAATGTTAAAAAAAATCTTCCACCAATTAGTGTCATAAGTCAAGGAGAATGTTCAGCAACTTGCGTTTGTCCACAAATTTATCAGCCAGTATGTGGCAGTGACGGTAAAACATATCCTAATAAATGCAATTTAGAATGTTCCAATAAAATTCAAAATGGTCAACAGCCTGTCATTGTAGCAAGCGAAGGTGAATGTGCAATAAGCTGTGTTTGTCCTAGAATTTATGATCCCATTTGCGGAAACGATGGAAAAACTTATGCAAATGAATGTGAGTTAATATGTGAAAGTAAAAAACGTGAGCGAAAAGGAGAAACACCGATCACTGTGAGAAGTGAAGGAAAATGTCCTGTTCCTTGTATTTGTAACAAAATATATAAACCAGTCTGCGGCAGTGACGGCCAAACATATTCAAATGCGTGCCTTTTAGGTTGTGAAAATAAAACATTGGTCAATGAAGGAAAACCACCAATCAAGGTAGTAAGTGAAGGAAAATGTGTAGAGAGTTGTATTTGCCCCGCGATTTACAAGCCTGTCTGTGGCAGTGATGGAAAAACATACTCTAGTGCTTGTAATCTTGATTGTGTCAATAAGGAACGAGAGAGTAACAATCAAACTCCCATCAAAGTAATAAATGAAGGAGAATGTAAAGAAGATTGCGTCTGTTTGGCAATTTTTGACCCAGTGTGCGGTAGTGATGGAAAAACCTATTCGAACGATTGTCAACTTGGATGTGAAAATAAAAGAAGAATCAAAAATTGTGAACCATCGTTAGACATCGTAAGCAAGGGCGAATGCCCTTCATCTTGTATTTGCACTCTTATATACGCTCCAGTATGTGGCAGTGACGGTAAAACATATCCTAATAAATGCAATTTAGAATGTTCCAATAAAATTCAAAATGGTCAACAACCTGTCATTGTAGCAAGCGAAGGTGAATGTGAAATAAGCTGTGTTTGTCCTACAATTTACGATCCTGTTTGCGGAAACGATGGAAACACCTACTCTAGTAGTTGTAATTTAGTATGTATTAATAAACAAAGAGAAAAGGAAAACAAACCACCTATTCTAAAGTCTAATAAGGGGGAATGTCTAGACTCATGCATTTGCCCAGCAGTCATTCAACTGGTATGTGGAAGTGATGGAAAAACTTATGCAAATGAATGTGAATTAATATGCGAAAGTAAAAAACGTGAGCGAAAAGAAGAAACACCGATCACTGTGAGAAGTGAAGGGGAATGTCCTGTTCCTTGTATTTGTAACAAAATATATAAACCTGTTTGCGGCAGTGACGGCCAAACATATTCAAATGCGTGCCTTTTAGGTTGTGAAAATAAAACATTGGTCAATGAAGGAAAACCACCAATCAAGGTAGTAAGTGAAGGAAAATGTGTAGAGAGTTGTATTTGCCCCGCGATTTACAAGCCTGTCTGTGGCAGTGATGGAAAAACATACTCTAGTGCTTGTAATCTTGATTGTGTCAATAAGGAACGAGAGAGTAACAATCAAACTCCCATCAAAGTAATAAATGAAGGAGAATGTAAAGAAGATTGCGTCTGTTTGGCAATTTTTGACCCAGTGTGCGGTAGTGATGGAAAAACCTATTCGAACGATTGTCAACTTGGATGTGAAAATAAAAGAAGAATCAAAAATTGTGAACCATCGTTAGACATCGTAAGCAAGGGCGAATGCCCTTCACCTTGTATTTGCACTCTCATATACGCTCCAGTATGTGGCAGTGACGGTAAAACATATCCTAATAAATGCAATTTAGAATGCTTTAATAAAGAAAATATACAGTCTGGCCAAGAACCTATTACAATAACTGTTGAAGGTGAATGTCTTGAACAATGTATTTGTCCAACAATATACGATCCTATTTGTGGTAGTGATGGAAAATCATATCTCAACTCTTGTGACCTCGATTGCGCCAATAAAGAAAGAGATAAAAATGATTTACCAAGAATTACAAAAATAAGAAATGGAGAATGCGCTGAAGTATGTATTTGTCCATATATTTTCCTTCCAGTATGTGGCACAGATGGCGTAACATATCCTAATAAGTGTTCTTTAGACTGTAAAAATAAAGAAAATGTTCAGGATAATTTACCTATTTTCATTGCATACGAAGGTGAATGTATAGATTACTGTTATTGCACTGATAATTATCAGCCAGTGTGTGGGAATGACAACCAAACGTATGGTAATAAATGCGAACTAGATTGCGTAAATAAGAAACGTGAGCAAAATTGTGAGGCACCAATTGAAATTATTAGTGAAGGAGAGTGTGCTGTGTGTTCAGAAGATAGCATATGTACAACCATTTATGAACCTGTATGTGGAAGTGATGGAAATACATACTCCAATGAATGTAAATTTAACTGCGCGAATTTAAAACTATTACAAAATCATCAACAACCAATTTCTGTAGTATTTAGAGGAGAATGTGAGGAGACATGTTTGTGTAAAACAGATATTGATCCAGTATGTGGTAGTGATGGTCAAAGTTACCCTAATGAATGTTATTTACTATGTGAAAGCAGAAGTCTCCAGAAAGAAGGTTTATCACCTTTAGAGGTTACATATAAAGATCTTTGTAAAGAACCATGTGACTGCTATAAGACTATAATTCCAGTTTGCGGTACAAATAATAAATCATATCGAAACTCTTGTTACTTAAAATGTGCAAGCAATAATCAAAGATCAAATGATACTTCTATTCAAATTCAACACCCTGGAGGGTGTCAAAATTGCAACTGCCCCTTTGATTATAAACCTATTTGTGCAAGCGATGGTAACACTTACAGTAATATTTGCCAATTAAACTGTGAGAATAAACGATTAGCAAATTTCGGTAGGCCACCACTCTATGTAATATATAATGGGGAATGCGAGAGATGCATTTGTCCCGATGTAAGTGAACCTATTTGTGCTAGTGACGGAAATACTTATAATAACAAATGTGAACTGGATTGCGAAAACAAAATCCGTGCAAAAGAAAATGACAGTCCTCTATCAACTCTATATGATGGTAAATGTCGCGACTGCGAATATGATTGCCAATCCTGTCCACGCCTTTACCAACCCCTGTGTGGGGATGATGAAAATACCTATTGGAACAGATGTTCGCTGGAGTGCAGTAATCAATTCAAGTATAGCCAGAACATACCTTTTGTTCAAATAAGTAAATATAGTTATTGTTAACTTAAAGTATATAATATACAAAACTTTTGTTAAGATTTGATAATTCATTGTTTCCAAAAATGACTATAAAATTTATTTAATACTTTACAACATACATATGCCATTGTTGAATTGTTTTGTTTATTTAAAAAAATATTTTTATAAATTATTTAAAAAATATACTAATTTAAAACTTTCTTAGATTTACGCGAATATTTGAAATTTTAAATAACACTATCTTTTCGGATTATTCCGCGCATTCATTTTGATTTTTAGTTCCCGACATTTTAAATGCTTTACAGCAATCATGGTCACGGGAGAAACTAAGGTTTTAGACGTCTATGTATACCTACTTGTTAGTTGTTAGTTGTTACAGACAGTACCTACTCACAATTTAACAAAAATGATTTCAAAAATGGCAACAAAGTACGTTACAAAATTTTTTGATTTTAATTTTAGCTGTTATTAAATAAAATTATTATTTATTTAAATGTTGTAATTGAATCCTAAATTAAGTTTTTTATATAATATCCAATTTACTCGTAACCTATACAGTAGGTAATTCCCTTGTAAATATAAATAAAATGTAAGTATATATCATGTCATGTTCATTGTGCAGATCAAAAATCTATCAATAAACTCTCAATGGTCCTTATCTCGACGTATTTTTTTGTATAGTCACCAAGTATCTATTCTGAGCGCAGCAAAAAAAAACGACTTTAAAGAAAACACTAAAAAGTAAAAAATAACTGATTGGTAGTTTTCATTAACTATACGAGTAGATACCTAATCAAATATATTTCCGAAGTTAGTGCCAGCCGATACAAATGAAAGTATTTTTTTAAGTTTTTATTTTTTCCTTTTTAGTGTAGACATAGTAGTAGCAAAGTAAGAAGAAAGTATTTTAATAAAATATTCGCTTATGCCGTTTAAGTTAGTTTGATGCCAATTTTAATATGAAGACTGACAAACTAAAATTCGCTTTTATTCGTGACACTAAACATTCTGGCTCTAAAATCTGATTCTAACGTATTGGGCTTGTCAAATCAATCAAAATAAGTCCAAACCCAGAGTATCTAAAAACTTTTAAAAAACCAACTTCCAGGCACTAAAATGTAAAAAATAATTAAACGGGGGCTTTCATTTAGAATAGATACCTAATCAGATATTTTCGAAGTCGGTGCCAGCCGACGCATAGGAAATCTAATATACTCGTATTTCAATACGTAAAATACATATTTACCTATTAGATATTCATGTCTTAAAATATTCTCCGCTGGCACCGACTTCGAAAATATCTGATTAGGATATGATTCTTTTTTTGTTTTTATTTTTATATTTTTTGTGTAGACGTAATAAGCAGGTAATTTGTAGGAAGAAAGTTTTTAATAACATATTCGATTAAACAATTTGCTTAAAAAATATATTTATTGTTGATTTTTTTTAAAACCGCTCGACCGACTTCGATAAAATTTATATGGGACCACCTGAAAAGTATACCCTTTCAAACAAAACATAAATGTCCAAATCGGTTAATAATTGACGGAGTTCTAAGGTAACAAACATAAAAAAAACATACAGCCGAATTGAGAACCTCCTCCTTTTTGCAGAAGTCGGTTGATAAAGTTATTTTGAACATGTGTAAATTAGTGTTTACTTACTGAAATATAATATATGTAAACTCATCACGAGAAAACCACTGGACAGATTGTGATGAAATTTGGTATAATGATAGCTGGTTATCCGGGTCAACATATAGGCTAATTTTTTCTGCGGGAAAATATGTTATTTCTGAGAAATCTATCCTAGCCCTTAAAACTTACTTAGGGACTGATGTAATTAAATAAAAATACATGTTTGTTACGACTCAAAACGTTATATATTTATAATTAGATAGATATTTTTAATTTTCACATACACACGCTTAGAGAATAGACAAGTAGGTACATTACAAGACAAGAGAAAAACTAAACAGTGTTACCAACTAATTAATGTAATTACATTTCCATTTTATAACAGACGGATCCGAGCGAAAAGAGATTGAGTCGCTAGTATACATAAATAAGTATAAAAGATATTGTCGGGTTAGACTATTGCTAACAAAAGATATACAGGCGCTAAACAAACCAAGACTAAATGCTGAATAAGATAAAAGTTATTTTATGTGCCAGTTTGTGGCCTTTGATAGTAGATTTTTGATGTGTCAAGTGGACAGTCGGTGATTCGCATTATATAAATTAGGAATATAAAAATATAAATGTAAAATGAGTTATACAGAAAAAGCAATAAATATAACTGTTAATTGAAAAATATTTGTTTTCCTGGAAAATCCTTCTGAGCTGTTTCAATATCTATACATATAATAAAATTGTAACTAAGTCGAATCTGTACATTAAATATTTTTTGGAAAATCTAATTGAAATAGACATTATTATCGATACAGAGTCCGAATCTATAGTTTTTAGAATTTTTGTCTGTCTGTCTGTCTGTCTGTTACCGCATCACGAGAAAATCACTGGACAGATTTTGATGAAATTTGCTATGATGATAGCTGGTTATCCGGGTCAACATATAGGGTAGGTACTTTTTACCGCGGGAAAATACCTCATTTCTGAGAAAAAATACAAAAACACAAGAACTGCATTGTAAGAGTATACTAATATTATGTAAAACCTAAGAATTTGGTTTTTGGTCATCTGAACGCGGGCGGAGCCGCAGGCAATGCTAGTTATAAAAATAAAAATCCCGACTGCATAAAAGCTAACTAAAAAGTTGAAAACAAGTTGATGAACGAATATACATAGTATTATGCAGTTAAAGACATACATACGTTTTACGTTTGCATGTACATCTCGCGGTAAGGATGAACCGCGTGTCTCCCTCTCCGACTGCATAAATACCTTATAATTCCTTCATTTCATCATCAATCAATTTATTTTCAACTTTTAAGTTAGCTTTAATGCAGTTGGGTTTTTTATTTTTATAATTATAGCTATTTTCATTAAAAAATTGATAAAAGCACATAGCTTTAGATTTTAATATTATTATAGATTTGTTTATGCTTACCTACTCTTCAGAAAAGTTAAATTGATTAAAACGAGACATTCCATGACTTATATATACATACGAAAAGGGCGACAAATGAAAAAGAAATTCAATTAAAATTCGATAAGCTAAACAATTAAATTATTATTCGTGAAAGTCTCCAATAGATAATAATAACCAAACCGGTCTAGCATTTTTAGGAAAATTTTCAAAAACTCTTCTGTGATCTTTATGTAATATATCGCTCCGTATTGTAATGACTCTATTATAACGTTAATGTTTTCAAAGTAAAGCTTAAGATATAGACCAGGGTCGATAATTTTTAAAACCAAAAAAAATAATAGTAGGATGCAACCCATTAGAAAAGGAGGGGAATATTATAAAAATGAAAGGAAAAATAATTAACGGGCGATCTGAGGTCGGGAAGGGGATGGGGGTCCGTTTTTAAGGGTAAAAAACGGTTTTTCTCGATTTCCGGCAAAACTAAAAGTCTATAAAAAAAAGTCTATAAAAAAAGTATATAAAAAATATGTATAGTAAATATATTTTTAATAACTAACTTTTGGCCGATTTTCATGTATATTTCATATATTTTATTAATATTTTTTTTCATGGGGGTATACTCACGATAAAATAGTGAAGGCATTATTAATTCGATTTTGTCTTTTCAGATTATCAGTATGGATGAATCTGTTTGTATCATCTGCAATAAGGCAGATGATAAGCAAGTGTATTAAATTAAAAAGGTTTTTTGTTTTTTGCATTTTCTCAGAAGATTTACTATGGTAACATATATATTTTTTTTCACCATCGGAAAGTAGAGATTTTAACGAACAGAAAACATACCAACTTTTTGAAAAAAGCTAATATTTTGACGGGTGAATTTTCGATTGAAAATGAGGGTGCTTTTTCGATATTAATTCAAAATAAGGTGAAAAAATAAATATTTTTAATCAAATAAATTACAGCGTATTTGGGACATAAAAAGGTATGTTTTCACCAAATTTCGTTAACAATTTTTTTTTTGTAAAAGATAAAAATAAAAAACCAAGAACTTGGTTTTTTTATTTTTTCACATAAATTTTGAGGTTATGTGAAAAAAGTGTAAATACAAAAGTTTTAGATCTTTTTATTACCTACAACTTTGCCATATGACTTTTTTCGATAGGACTTTTAGTTTTGCCGGAAATCGAGAAAAACCGTTTTTTACCCTTAAAAACGTACCCCCATCCCCTTCCCGACCTCAGATCGCCCGTAAATTATTTTTCCTTTCATTTTTATAATATTCCCCTCCTTTTCTAATGAGTTGCATCTTACTATTATTTTTTTTTCACTTTTTATTATTTTTAAAGGCTTCTCCCCTGGTCTAATAGACGTTATTAATTACATTTCCCTGTAATTTCGAAACTCTCATCTTGCTAAGCAACCGCGACCACCTCTGAAGAAATCCGCTGTTTATAGTCCAAGAGCTTATAACCCATTTTTCAGGTAACTATTCTACACAATGGTATTGATAGGATAGAGATAGGTAGGTACAATAGATATTGCGCATATAAAATGATTGGTGCACAATAATTTTCTACGACAAAAAGTTTTTACATCAGAAACCAATAAAAAGTATTCGACAGTTGAGTTAGCTTAAAATAAAAAATATATAAGACAGACATTTTTGTTTGGGTCACATTAAACAAAAAAAACGTCTTTGAGCCCTCCGTAATATTAATAGGAAAAGCAGCATTAATGAGAGGAGCGAGGTGCGCAAAGCGAGGGTTAGTCACTTATAAAATAATAAATATCCAATTAAACAATTTCACGTAGCAACGATTTAACAATATAAAAAAGTAACAAAAAAAATACAGAAAAATACTTTATTTTCAAATTGACATAAATATTTTATGTTTAATATGTAGGTAACAGATAACATAATTATATGCAATTATTTTTTTCACTCTAATTACATTGTTTAATAAAACATTATACAAAAGTGAATAGCTGTATCATTCTTTACAAGGATAATATGTTAATATATAACATAAATAGATAAAGAAGACCTGAAACCTGTTTTACAGGTCGCCCAGTTTTATTATATTTGGAAGTCACATAAATATTTTGTACAGTCTGAAGTATAAAATAAAACACGCTCAACAGCAGTGAGGAAGAAATATGAAGAAAGAAATTTTATGTAAGTTTAAACGTTTTGTCTCAATAATACACTAATAATAATTTGAAATAAATAAAGTCCAATTTGCGTTTTCGATTTTCAATTTTCAAAAATCATTCAAGCCTTTCCAAAGATTACCCCGGACAAACAGAAAGACAGACAGACACACTATTTTAAAAAGGGATATTTTAAGGTACTGGTATTATATAAATAGCTCCATGTACCTGAGAAAATATCGTTATTTTGAAATCACAGACAGACACTTTAATTTTATTGATATGTATAGATAACGTTAGACTTATTAATTGAATAACTATGTACAACAAATAAAATTACTTATTTTCAATATAATGGCATAAGCAAGCAAATCCTTATAACTCAATTTAATGCTTAAACAAAAACATAGATATATCTACATGACAAACTGTAATTCCAGCTTGAGGTGACTTAGGTAATGCTATTGTAACAAGTAAATATTTGACTCTTATTTTTAGGGGCCCTCGCTACCTTAGCGGTTCTACTTGTACCGCCATCATCAAGTGGTGCATCCAAAGGTATTTTAATAGTGAAAAAAACGGTCTACGAACCAACAACCGTATGTCCTTGCGAATATGAATTCAACCCAGTGTGCGGCTCTGATGGAGTCACTTACAGCAACCATTGTTTACTCAGCTGTATTAACGACGAACGCCAGACTCGAGGGCTAACTCCAGTCGTCGAGATGAATGATCATAGCCAGTGCACCAATTGTACCTGTCTAAATGTAGATGTACCAGTATGTGCAATAGATGGTGTAACGTATCCTAATGAATGTGAACTGTACTGTGAAAATCAGAGACGTATACTACAAAAGAAACCTATACTTAATCTTGCATATAGAAATACTTGCATTGGACCTCCTTGTTCATATTGCCCGACAACTGCGGCCCCTGTCTGTGGTACCGATAATATTTTGTACAGAAATCAATGTGTTCTCGATTGTGCTAATACAAACTCCATAAATGGTGGATTCCCACAAGGTGTATCATTAAAGAATTATGGATCTTGCTTAGACGGATGCGTTTGTCCAAAAAAACTGGAACCAGTATGTGCGAGTGATGGCAATGTATACGACAACTTGTGTTATTTAGAGTGTGAAAACAGAAAACATACTTATTCTAAATATGCTAAGATTACAGTGGCTAATAGAAATATATGCGCTAATTGTGAATGTCCACCTTACATAGAACCAGTGTGTGGTAGCGACGGACTAATGGAACCGAGGACCTTTCAAAATACTTGCGCGCTTGACTGTATGGTGAAACGTTCTAATAATCCATACTTAAAGGTTATTAGTAAAGGTCCCTGTCCAAAATGTTTCTGTACAGGAGTAACCTCTCTAGTTTGCGGAACAAATCACAAAACTTATAGAAATGAATGCGAACTTCGTTGTGCCAGTGATAACGTTCCAAAAAGTAAAAATCCTATTAGTATCTTCCATGGTGGTGCGTGCCAAGAAGTGGAATGTGTCTGCCCTCATTGTTCTGATGAGTACATCCCGTTGTGTGGTAGCGACGGCAGAACATATTGGAACCTCTGTTGGCTGAACTGTAGCAACGGCTGCAGGGAAAGAGACGGTGTGGCTCAAATCACCGTAGACAGACAAGGTTCATGTAGCAAATTTGACTAGCTTAATGTTTTTGGCATTTTATAGAAGATTTCGTCAATTCTTATATATATACACTACTTGTAATTAAATATGCGGTTTGGTTGTAATATATTTATTTCGAAAAAGATGTTTTGTGTCTAAACAAAAATAACAACCCTATTTTTATAAAACATAATATTATTTGATAGTTATTTAGTACTTCACACCCTAAGTTATCGTGTGTAATAATGTTTATCAAGGTGGCTAAACATCAAGGTGATTAAAATGACTTAACTTTACCACAAAGCTCAGGTCAAAGCCAGTGACACTTGAGCGGTAGCATGCTAGCCATAGTCAGCCTTTGAGAGAGCTCTGAGAGCTCTGAGAGATTCTGACATTGCGCTTGATATTATACGCTCTGGGCCTATCCGTACGTATATATACACCCTAATATCTAGATACCCTCATAGAATATTAAAACTTCTTACCTAATGCAATGGTAAATGTTTGTCTATAAAATATTTTGGGATGTATAAATATTGTTATGTTATAGATATATGTATCAATATGTTGTATTTTAAAAGTTAAATAAAATATTTATCCATCAATATTCATTTTACTGTAGGCATCAAGAAGTTTTTATTTCATAATAATTGTATGAGTAACGTGTGATATTGTGTATCCCTTAAAATAGCTTAAAAACAACTCAACGTTACGATGAGATACTTCATACTTCAAAATTTTCCTTCAAAGTATTATAGAAGCAATATGTAATTTTTATTTTCAATATGTTTCACTCCATACTTTAGAAGCACTATTGTTTTTAGCTCGCAACAATTGTTTTTTTTTTAAAAAAAGTCACTTAATAACGCCTATCATAATTTTAAAGACTGCGAGAATGTTTAAGTGGACTTTTTTTTCCACTTTTCACTTAAATTTATCATAGCGTCATACCCCATTTATAACTTTTGTAATTTAAATTATGTACCAGACATTATACATACATATGTAGCTCCAACAATGTATGATATATGAACAGACGGACATGATGAAATTATAAGGGTCTTGTTTTTGTCTTTTACCACGTAGCACACGAAGATGAGTATTTTTCACTACGATAGTTTTGTTCATTTCATTATAACGCCTACAAAAATAATAAAGCAAAGTATCTTTGTAGTTCAATAATCTACATTTTTATCAACAGTAAAACTGTTAATAAAATATCGATATTCTCCACATTATCATTTTATTTATAAATAATATATAAAAGATTATCTTTAATTTTTGAGCTTAAAATACAGGCTCAGGATCTAATTCCGTTGAGAAGAGGAACTCAACGCAACTCAAATTCAATTCTTTTTTTTTTAATCTTAATTCAATTTCAGAAACTTGATCACTAAACTAAAGTTTATAATATATTTTACAATAAACACATTTGACTCAGTTTGTCGTGACCCTTACTGTGACAGCGGTCGCGGGATCGAGTCCCGCTGGGAGCATCCATTTGTGTGCTGAGCACGAATGTTTGTACACCAGTCATGGGTGCTTATATTTATAATATGTATCAACTATCTGGTATCCATAGCACAAGCCTCGTAGCTTACCGTGGAACTAGATGGTGCTATGCGTTAATGTCCCAGCAAAAACAAAACATACATACATACAAGTCACATTTACATTTACGTGAAAACTTACTCAAGCAATAAAGTAACTTATTTGTGTAACAACAGAATTGGGAAGTAAATAACTCTAAGTTGGAAATGCGGAGACGCTCAGCCCACTTACAGTCGAGGAGAAGTTGGTCGAATGAAATAAATTTAATTATAAATCGGCGAGTAAACCGTATTAGTACCTGAAAATTCGTTAATTAGATTCGGGGGGATCCCCTAAGTTTTAAAATACTCTAGTGTAAGGCCCGAGGCGCTGTAGAAATTCGTATTTCTTTAGAGGAAGTGTACATTTTCTGCGACTCTGATTACAAGTTGAAAGGATTTAAAGAAATAAAATAAAGCATAGTTACGTTTTGTAACGGCCCGTGTCGAAGCGTGAGTTCGGACTTAAAGTAGGCTATAACTTTTCATACTGGAATTTAAGTAAAAAAATTAAAGTTTCACCCACATTTCTGCCGCTTTTTTTCAAATATTTTTTATTTAACTAAGTATAGATCACAAATGTACTAATATATTTATATGTAGTTAGCATATCTGGTATGCCAAAGGTCGTCAATTCGATTCGTGTGTAAGGAAATCTTTGTTAACATCCATACTAATATTATAAATATGAAAGTGTGTTTGTTTGTTTGTCTGTTCTTCTTTCACGTCGAAACGGATTGACGGATTGGCGTTGATTTTCTGTGTGAAGATAGTTGCAGGGCTGGAGAGTGACAAAGGCTATTTTTTACCGCGGGAGATTATCTCATTTCCACGGGAAAACAAGTCATAATACAACACAAAAAAATATGTATGATCAGAATTACCTGAAACTTGGTACTCAATAAGTAAAATTGGACTTGTTCTTCAATACAATGAAATAAATATGTGTATTAGCATTTTTCAAAATTCTTCCCATAAGAGGGTAAAATATGTGATGAAAGTTTGAATGAAACCTATCTTTTTAGTTTTTTTTTGCAGTTTTAGCGCGAGCGAATCCGCGGGTTCTGCTAGTATATAAAATTTTATTCAATTCTAAAAGACGTCATCACAGCCTGTGGCATTACGATGTACTACACACTGTATTACATTAAGCTATTTAAATTTAATTAAATTCATAGATTAAGTGATTTCATGGTTATTCATTTAATATCTGCATATCACTTTAGTAAGAAAAAGCAATAATACATGAAAAGTCAATTCTTAGGAGTTACAAATCAATATTAAATATTAATTTGAAGGAAATAATATATAATTTATAGATCTCTAAAATGAGTTATTTCTTGTTCAAAGTGTGTTTAATTATAATAATTGTTCGTGGAGAGAAATTGGAAGATTCGATAGTGCCTCGTACCATCGCAGTGGACTATTCACAGCTTGCAAAGGAAGCAGAACACCAAAAATACAATATACTTAACTTTTTAAACGAAACTCGAGTCCAACAAATATATAAGATGCTTTTTAAGACTCTATTACAACAGCTTTTAGGTAATCTTTATAAATAAATAAGTTGACGTATGTTTTTGATTTTTGATAGTTCTGGATAATCAAACGATATATTTTTATGTTATTGTATAATATAATTAATGGGATTTTGTCTATGTTACGCCACACATAGATAATCTATACTTATAATATTATAAAGAGGTAAAGTTTGTGATATTGCGAGTTTGTGAGTTTGTGGTGTTATAGGGGGTAATCTCTGGATCTACTAAACCGATTTAGATGAAATTTGGTAAGAAGATAGTTTGTGACCCTGGAAAGGACATAGGATACTTTTAATCCCGGAAATAGTCCCTTAAGGGTGTGAAAATGGGGATGAAAGTTTGTATGGGGAATCAAACTAGGGACGAACCGTGAGTCGCTAGTACGAATATTATAATATGAATATGGACTAAAATATGTAAGAATTTGACTACTAATAGGTACCACTAGTTCTAATAAGTAATCTACCTTTAAGTTACCTGTTCTTTATAAGCCATATAAACAACAAGCATGTACCTAAGTATTATATCCATGGCTAAACAATTTTTTACTAAGAACCTTTATAATATTTAACCTTTGAAGAAATAATTTAATTATACAGCACATACTGTACTTTTAAATAATAATATGTAGTTTGTTTCTTTCAGCACATTCAACGTCGTCACGACGAGGTAATTTCATAGAAAAATAACTTCTAATAAAAATATTATGAAGTAATTTCCCGAGACTAAAGTATAACTAAATGTAACATTAGAATATACTAAAAAACTTACGTACTTAATACGTCGATTTTAAACTACTGCTTATTATCGTATCATTTTGAAACACTGTGAGTAAAATTAATTTTAATGTATTAATTCAATACTAATGCGATAATCTGGTGATAGAATTAGAATTCGTTTTGTTGCATCTCATTTGTTTTGTTTTTAAAGTTAGTCCATTGGCTATTTCTAATATATTATTATTCGTACACTGGTTGAAATTTGCCCATATTTTTTATTGATAACACCAAAGCTCAACAGTAGCTTCTAAACAAAAAAATATATAACTAACATACAAAGGAGAAAAAGTTTTGTCTTTGCTAAATAATATGTAAATCTAACTTACCGACTTATTCTCCCTTCGTTCGGTCGCGTCCTCATATGCTTAATTGTATTACCTACTAGCAACTCACCCTCGCTTCACTCGGGTTCGTCCCTAGGTTGCTTCCCCATACAAACTTTCACCCCCATTTTAACCCCCGTAAAGGATGATTTCCGGGATAAAACCTTGTCCGGGATAAAACTATGTCCTTTCCGGGGTTTCAAACTATCTTCTTACCAAATTTCATTTAAACCGGTTTAGTAATTTCGGAGCCTATTCGATACAAACAAACAAACAAAAAAACAATTTTTTCCTCTTTATAATATTAGAACATATGTATGCTACTCCAGATGGTATAGTATTTATTATTCCGTAGGCTCCACTCGTCGTATCGTCTCCGGAGTGAACACGTCCATCGCCGCTGTTCCATGGCAGGTCTCCTTAAGGGAAAAGACGTACCCGATTTGTGGGGGGTCGGTTGTAACTGCTACTTGGCTGCTCACTGCCGCGCATTGCTTGTTACGGTGTGTTCGATATTTTTTTATATATAGTTTTTTGTTCGTGTTTGAAGAATGTAGATATTATTAACATAGATTATGTATTCTATACATATAATAAAATTCTGAGTCAAATCTGTACAGTAAATATTTTTTGGAAATCTTATTGAAATTGTCATTATTATCGATACAGAGGGCGTATCTATAATTTTTAGATTTTTTTTCTGTCTATCTGTCTGTCTGGGAACGCATCACAAGATAACCACTGGACAGATTTTGATGAAATTTGGTATGATGATAGTTGGTTATCCGGGTCAACATATAAGATACCTTTTACTGCGGGAAAATGTCTTATATCTGAAAAAACCGTTAAAACGAAGAGACGTACTCAAGCGGAGCGAGGGTGAGTCGCTAGTGTATAATATATTACGAGTAATATTAATAAATAAGTAACTTTTAAACCAAAGACAGTTCCCAAGGAAACTAATACATTTCTTACAAACTGCTGTAATAAATACCTGCTTAGATAGGTTGAGAATAAGTATAAAACACAATCGAGTCAGATATTTCATTTTTATTTTATAATAAACTATTTATTGAAGTAGTTTATCTAACATTATTCTACAGCATTTAGGATCAGAGCGATGTTACCATATTATAATAATGACCAAATAGTTTATGGAGTGAAACACAGAAATACGCTAAAAAGAAAATTAATTTACGTTATCTCTCATAATTTTACATCATCTTATATTTTACCTACTGTTTTCTTATCTCACTCTCTTCTTAAATATCCTCTAAAAATAGTAGGTACAAACTATACGCTACTACACAATCAAAATATTAAAGTTGATTTATTTAGTGTTCCAAATATCTTTACAAACATAAATATAAAATTAATGAATTTCATAAAAAAAACGTACACTTTAGTATTATTGTACAGCATTATACTCGTATCTGAACTAAAACTATCTGCCTTATAACTGGCAAGAATATTTCATAGACCACCCGAACTATTGTGTGTCAATTTAAAACGTACATTCTTTCCCTGGTGAATTGCAGCCCACAATTTCAATTTATCGTCGAGGGTTGAATTGTATTTTTTCCGATGCAAAACAGCAATCGCCTCCAGGGCGGCAGTAACACGGCATATATTTTGCCTACAATGTAGATGGTGCTAGTCTTTACGAGGGCTCTAAAGAAATTTATTATCGCATACTTGGAAAACGATACGTTGTCTCCGAATAGAGCTTGTTTCCAGCCAATAGGCGTCTTTAGGATATAGAGGACATCTGTTTTCCTTTCCTTACATTGTATGTCAAATTGACGAAGTGCCTTTCTTTGCGCTTCGATATGCAGAAATTGTTCTAAAGTAGAATATATACTATAATTTATTAGATTTGACGACACGTTTGGCTCAGTTTGTAGTAACCCTACTTGCTGTGCCAGCGGTCGCGGGTTCGAGTCCCGCTGGTGGCATTCATTTGTGTGATGAGCACGAATGTTTGTACTCCAGTCATGGGTGTTTTTATTTATAATATGTATGTATTTAAAATTATATATATGTAGTGTATCAACTATCTGGTATCCATAAGACAGGCCTCGTAGCTTACCATGGGACTAGATGGTGGTGTGTTAATGTCCCAACATTTTTATATTTATTTATTTATTAGATATTATTATTTTTATCATTATATTATTGGATTGTTTCTTGATATTTTGTTTATTATGTTTTGATACAGTAATTTTGATTATGCCTATAGAAGTTCAATGTACTCAGTAGGTATAAACAATACATACATAAAATTGGAATATTTATGAGATTATATAAAATGTTATAATTAAAAATTTATTCAAATTGTAGATTTGAGAAATATTGTGTCAAATTAAAATTTTCTTTTTTGTATTCCACACTTACTATCGCTTTATGACTTTATTTTTTACTTTTTAAAAATTGAGGTAAATTTTACAGTTACTAAGTATAAAGTACATACATTATACAATGAACAGATAAAATTGATAAAATTTTAACTTTAGTCTAAAAAAGATATATTAATCAAGTATAACTAATGAATTAAACGTTAATTAATATAAAAATTCGGTTAATTTCATCAAAAAGTAAAGTCAGACTGAAGCATTACGTAAAATTAACAAAAACATTGCCTTGGATAGATTGATAGAGTTCTTTTGTTACTTTTAATTATAATTTATTATTGATTTCATATTGAAATTTTGTAAGAGCACAACATTGATTAATTTTACGATTACTTATCTGTTCTTTTGCTTATGGAATTAAAGATGCCTTAACAAAAAGTAAAGACTGAAATCGGTTATTTATGCTTATAATAAAATTGTAACTAAGCCAAATCTGTACATTAAATATTTTTTGGAAAATCTAATTGAAATAGACATTGTTATCGATACAGAGTCCGAATCTATAGTTTTTAGAATTTCTGTCTGTCTGTCTGTCTGTTACCGCATCACGAGAAAATCACTGGACAGATTTTGATGAAATTTGGCATGATGATAGCTGGTTATCCGGGTCAACATATAGGGTAGGTACTTTTTACCGCGGAAAAATATCTAATTTCTGAGAAAAAATACAAAAACTGCATTGTAAGAGTATACTAATATGAACAACCTAAGAATTTGATTTTTGGTCATCTAAACGCGGGCGGAGCCGCGGGCAATGCTAGTTGTAAATAAATACTTTGCAATTTGCATAATTAGTCACTAGACTTACTTCAATATGTTCCGATTTTTACATTTTATGAATATAAATAATACTTTCAATTTCATGTGTTTATTATATAACACTAGCGACTCACCCTCGCCCCGCTCGGGTTCGTTCCTAATTATGTTTTAACGTTTAGTATATATTTCTCAGAGATGAGATATTTTCCCGCAGTAAAAGGTATCCTATATGTTGATCCGGATGACAAGCTATCATCATACAAATTGTCATCAAAATCCCTCCAGAGGGTTTTCCGTGATGCGATCACAGACAGACAGACAAAAATTCAAAAACTTAAGGTTCGGCCTCTGTATCGATAATAATGTCTATTTCAATTAGATTTTCCAAAAATTATTTAATGTACAGATTCGACTCAGTTAAAATGTTATTATAGGTATGTATAAATTACCACTTTGCCTCAAAGTCAAAGCTATCAATACTCTGATGAAAGCAAATTATATAAATGTTAATTATATTTTACGATGTAAAGAAATTTATAAACATTTACAGTAAGTTTATATGTATGTAGATGTACATATATATGTGCCTTTATCCACATTGGTCCCTGTATTATCTAACTAATAATATCCATACTAATATTATAAATGTGAAAGTGTGTATTTTTGTTTGTTTGTCATCCTTTCACGTCAAAACGGAGTGACGGATTGGCGTGATTTTTTTGTGTGAAGATAGTTGGGAGACTGGAGAGTGACATAGTCACTTTTTACCGTAGGAAATAATCTCATTCCCACAACTCAAAAAAATATTTATGATCAGAATTACTTGAAACTTGGACTAATGCTCTTCAATACAATTAAATAAATACGTATTTTAGTATTTTTCGAAATTCGTCCCATAAGGGGGTAAAATAGGGGGTTGAAACTTTGTATGAGACCTACCTTTTTAGAGTTTTTTGTAGTTTTAGCGCGAGCAAAGTCGCAGGTTCTGCTAGTATATAATATATATTACCTAAATTACTTACTAGTTGTTCTAACTCATTATATCTGACGTTAATTCCTGATATTACGTTATAAATCTACTCGTCCAAGTTGATATAGGATATATGTATCATAAAGCTTTGAAACGCATTAGGTATATATAGGAATGCTTATGTTACAAGCACACAAACTGACAAATAAATATTCATTTTTCTATAAAAAAAATCTCATCTTGTCGCGTCTCTTTGCAGCAGAGAGCTGTACTTTTCGCCTTAAATATTGAATTTGGTCGCCGAGCTAACGTATACTCTGTGCGAGAATCAAATCAGAATCATCCGCTATAATTGGTAGTGCTATGTGCACTAGATAACTATCACACACGACAATATTATTATAGCAAAAGATAATGAATGAGTGTTTGTGTTCATTAATTAGTCAAAATGTAAGAGCTTAATATATAGGAGAAATGTAGATAACTTATTGTTTTTTTTTTCATTTTATTGCACTTTATATCGAAGTACATAACATGGAAGCAGAAACACAAGTAACTCTAGTTATTCTATATTTCCAGACCAAGAGCAAGCGAACTAAGCGTACGTCTCGGCTCTTCATGGAAAACTCATGGAGGTGAAATGTATGACGTTAAAGAAACATACGTACACCCACACTACACCAGGAATACTAAAGCAAACGACGTGGGGCTGATCAAGTTATACTCGCCTTTGAGATTCTCAGCCAGAGTGCTTCCCATCGGCATAGTGGCTAAAAAGAGCCGTCTGCCCGCGAATCAAGCTGCGATTGTGTCTGGATGGGGTAAATTAAGCGTAAGGTTTATATTTACTGGCAACATCTTACTCAGTTCCGAAATGCGAATTTCTTTGTAACTTAACAGCAGTGTTTACTCTGTGTGCGATATTAGGGCGAAAAAATTGTAACATTAAAACGCTCAGATAAGGTATTCTTTGTAGTTTTTACAAAAGCAATTTTACTAAACTGGTTCTTGTCTTCAATTCTACTTAGCTCTAACTGTAGAGATGATACAATGTAATGAAGTACCAAGCACTTACGCTCAGTCACAAATTGAAATATTGCTCCTAAAATAAAATGTCAGATTTTATGAGCCATAAACATATTCTACGCTTTTATAATCTAATATAAAGTGTTTTAAAAAACATATCGATTTAATAGTCGAAAGAAACGCAGATTTTAACCCAAATATTTACAATTGATTGTTGGCAGGAAGGCGGGCCTAGCGCTACATTTTTACAGTCTTCAACAATTAAGACGATTGCTATGAAACTGTGTCGTCATTCCGGCCTCGATAGAAACCCAATCGATCCAGCTTCAATGTTTTGTGCTGGATCTTTCAGTCAACCTTCGCCTGATGCTTGCCAGGTACTTCACAATCATATTCATACTCTACATAATATTATTTGTACATCTACAGATTAATAAGTGAAGAAAGAACTAAAGAAAAGATGGAGAAGGACTAAAAAAGGCTTTTTATTTACATGCTTGTGCGCGCGGCTCCACTGACGTATTTTATTTGTTTATAATTACTCCGCTTCTGAAAACTGCAGCGTGATGTCATCACCTTTAATCATTTTATAGTATAATATAAAGCTAAAGAGTTTGTTTGTCCGCATGTATGTTTGCATTTTATAATCTATTTATATTAAAAAAAACATCACAGATACCATAACTCTGAACCTTAACCTTTATGAATTATGGTCGATTTTGATTTATGATGGACAGTCAAAGGGCGATCACTAAAGCATATTTTTTGTATGGCTTATAAAGAGAAAATTCGTTTTTTTTTATTTTAGTTTATTATAAAATATTGTACTACATGTATTGATTTTTATAATTGAACATGGATTTCTAAATACAAAACTGTCAAATCAAAAATCATCAAAACTCTGACTCGCACTTGTTAAGAAAACGTTTTTTATTGAATATCAATAACTTATTTATTATTTCAACAGGGTGACAGCGGCGGCCCTATAGTGAGCGAAGGCGTCCTCATAGGAGTAGTGTCGTGGGGACTCGGATGCGCTCGAGGCAATTTTCCCGGAGTCTACACGCGACTCTCCAATCCTATTATATGGGAATGGATACATGGACATATTGCTAAGCAAATCAGTAATAATACAACTATTGAAAATTGATAATAACCTTATATATGTGTATCTACTAAACTAATTTTCAAAGTGACTACGCTGTTATCTGACATCAATGGTCAAATAACATGATAGAAACTAGATACCACGAGTTCAAAACCAATTATAATTTATAAATAAACATTTTGGGACATTAACACATAGCACCATCTAGTTCCACGGTAAGCTAACGAGGATTGTGTTATGGATACCAGACAGTTGATACAATACACATAAATAACTTTAAATACATACATATTATAAATATAAACACCCAGGACTGGAGTACAAACATTCATGTTCATTACGCAAATGAATGCCCCCAGCGGGGCTTGAACCCGCGACCACTGGCACAGCAAGTAAGGTCACTATAAAAACTAGCCAAACGTGTCGTCAATATATTGAACATCACAGTAATATGCACTATCCCATAACCCTCTAAGATAATAAAGGTATCCGCATATTCAAGACTAGGTGTCATAGTAAAAAATACTTAAGCTGAGCAGCCTAATATGATTCTTGGACATCGTTTTTTGTTAACCAGCACTAAGACTTTTGGCACATTTTTTTAAAGTAATTGTTTAGAATGTTTAAATCAACACCTCGCGGTTAAATTCTAAGATATTAATTGTTAACCGAGCCACCTGTGGCTCCGCGTGCCATGAAAGGTAATAGTAAAAATGCAGTTTTACTGGGTCTTTATGATATTAATATTATTATTGGCATATTCATTTAAATACTTAAATCTTAAAACTGCTAAATTTTTAAATAAGTCTATAGGGAATCGAACCATGACTTTCAATTTCTACTCAATTGCATATTTTATGGCCTAGGGAGTATAAAATGTGATAAATAAAAAACATAGCTTAAACGCGTGACTTTAATAAAATGTTTACTTTATTCGGATATATATAAATAACAATTAACTTATAATTGTGCATTAACAAACAATAAAAACGCTTACAAGCGAAATCGAAAGATTTTACTACATATATCTACTGTTGACATCTTCAATCTAAGCGTCAAAATAATAAAATGTGTAAAGGTGTTGAATTGCTCGTATTTTTTACATATATTTATAATTCACAAAACTTTGTAAATTCTAATCTACTAATATGTTATATGTAAATAGTAGTATATGTTACATAACAATCTATTCTTTATATAATTAGGTCGATTCAAGTTCTCTACAGATATCTAAATAAAATTATTCTAGATTATCTTCATCCTGTCGCTTTACGCATCTACATTTAAAAAACAGTTGGCCGATACGGGACGCCCGGCAGATGTGAAACATCTATGTTAATATTAGAATTCACAATTATTTTTAATAGAGACTGTTTTACAATGGAACTTGTATAGTATACGCGTGCGCACATACGAAGGAGTCGAGAGCGGTGGCGTAGAACAGCGTCACGCCACTGTTCGCCATCACACCACGAGTCGGTTTTAGTACCAAGGCGCGCCAATAGATGTTTCACATCAAAATATGAGGCTAAGGCAGACTATACTCATATAACTAAATTCTATAGCCAATTATTGTTGTGACGAAATAAGTGACTTTTATTAGATAAGGATTGCTTTTTATCATTCTCTCATCACAATGCTACGAAACGTGACATCCAAAGAAAAAAGTATAAAAATGTATATAAATTAGAAATTTTAAATTAAAAGCACTTAAAGGAAATATATAAGTAAATACCGACTACAGTGTACTTTTTACAATGAATATTGTTGTCATTTAGTTACATTTACATTCAAGAATATTGTATACATATAATTAAATTCAATTTTCATAATACAAGAAAACCACAATTTGTAATATTTTTGTCTCGGAAACGGCTGGAATGATTTTGACGGGATTTTCACTTACAGTTAACTGATGTTATAAAGGAGTAACTTTGGATACTTTTATTTTAGAAAAAGAATTAGGGTTGCGCTCAAAAAAATTAAAACCTACCGACGCATGCGAGCCAAGGAGCCAAGCGATGGTAATGTACTGTAAATATAAAACATCAACGATAGAACTCACTAATCATAAAAATACTGTGCGAATTATTTGTATAACAAATTACTCTTAACAAAATAACAATTATATTAATTCAAGATTGATGTTATCTAATTTTATATACATATTTAGAAAATGTATTTAGAAGTGATATCACACTTAAAACTTATACATATATAATATAACCTATATACATATAACAAATAGTATAGTATATACAAAAATGTAAATGTGTATTAAAGAACGAAATTCTTAAGTCTAAGTAGAACCATTGCAATTAATGTTATCTAAGAGAATCGCGAGGCCCATCACATCTGGCCCTACAACAAGTCGCTACTTGATGACCACGACCGCTCTGTCAAAAGTATCACAAAGAAGAAAAAAGGTTTTAAATTAAATAATTTCATTAAATACATCTGCCTGTTTTCTAGTGATGCACCTAATAAATAAACTTACAAATGGACACAGAAATTATAAAGAAAACACATCGAATTATTTCTAATTACATTCGAAACATTCCCTAAGCCAAAATTAAAAAAATATATTTGAAGTACATTTTTGACGCTTAAATTTTTTTAACAAGTATAGGGTAAATAAAGTTTTAAAATAAGTATAAACGTATAAAATGAGTATAATTATTGTATAAACTTATTATAATTGTGTCTAAAGTACGCTGCAGTGCTGCAGGCTGCGCAGTTGTACGAATAACCTCAATAGATAAGATATAATAAGAAGAATAGATCTAATTTCAGACTGATGAGCATTACACATCCTATATGGGCCTTCCGACTGACCCGCTGAGTTTCCGCCACCAGCTCTTCACAGGACTGAGGTATTTTTTCTGAACTGGTGATAAGACTAAAATACGCTCAGCGATCGGATTTGTTAAAAATATTATACTGAACAAAAATTCTTTGATTTGATTTTAAATGCTCCTTTCCATCATGTGCTATGTAATAAAGCATGTCAATATTTTGGCATATGATATTTGTGCAGAAATAATATTGTGCAAAATCTATTGTTGTAATTTTACCTACCTATAGTCAAAAATAAATAAAATATTAAAGGACTGAAAGAAAGATTTAAAATATTAATATATTAAAAAGTATATGAATCTTATTTTAATAAATATATTAGTATTAGATATGCCTTAAGTAGATTATCGTTAATAAATAATCCCATCTACGAATCTTGCTATGGTAACCAATGCTAGGGGAGCTGTTTCCCAAACACGTAAAATACATTGACATGCACCAAGACAGTATTAATGGAAAGTTCTCGTCACTAGCATATGATGATTTATCCTAAGTAAAACTAACACTGTTCTTAAAGTAAATTATAACCAAAAATCATTCATCTTTTAAAGAAGCTTCAGAGAACTTAGCCAAGTAGGCAAGTGATATGACAGAACATGTCAATTCAATGTGCAAACATAGATGAAAAGTAGATAGAAATCTCCCATTATTTATATAGTCCGTAAATATTGCAAGAATCAAACCTTAGACCCACGGTATAAAGCAAAGGGTCTTTTGAATTCAGTCACTATTACCATTTACCCATTATCTTTCTACTCTTGCATTTTCAATACGTTTTATTAACTACACTTATGAGTACAAAACAAATATGTAATGTAATTCGGATGATGATAATTTGGTATCAATTGTGCTGATTACATAAAGGAGGCAGGAGGTGATTAGCGGAACTTCATGGCTGCTAATATTCCACTCAAATTCGTCTCTATTTTGTTTGTTTTGTTTTGACGAGGGTCTGACAATAGATCCAGGCGATGGAAAAGTGTATTTTCTAATTTTAACTTTATATATATTACCATAGTAATAACGGTGTTATTATTGGTGTAATTTGGTAATTAAGAAATAACGATATGACGTCTGCAAATTCTAGTAGCCAGCTTGAATATCATTAAAGATAATTATCCCATTAGAAATAATACTATTAACTAAATCTATTATAAACTAATTATAATTAAATCCATCCGTATAAAATAATTATAATACTGAAACAACAGTCTTTCAACATTAGTACCTAGAATCATTTAATTTATTACTTATAATCTTATAATAATTTAATTTATCTAAAGATTTTTTCCCCTAATTCCCACTTTATCAATAACTTCACTTGTCTATTATATATTAAAACACTGTATACACTTCAATCGTTCATCAGAAAAACCTTAAAAGTACAGAAAAAGTCATTAAAAGGCCGGCAAAACTAGCACGGCCTTGCGAAGCCTATGTTTTCTTCGCTTGCTGAGGTCTCCTTAGTAGGTGCAGAGGGTCTCGCCTGTACCTAGCGTAGAGTTCTCGTTTGAATGTTTCAAAGTGTTTCCGGTTTTTCTCATTTTGCTTCTCTCGCCATAAGGGTCTCGTGCGCCGCGCTTGTAGACCCCAGTGGATTGTGAATATAGGGGAGAGTACTTTGAATTGGTAGCCGATGAGAAACATCTCGTATACCTAGAAATATAGAAATTATATTGTACTATTGCTTAGCTGCGGCTTTGCTACATATTTATTCCAAATCGTTATCGTCATTGTATTTATTGGCAAAATAATGAATGTAGAAACCCCTTTACTATATATATATATAGTATATGAATAGTATATATATATATATATATATACTATACATAACTTCGAGTACCTAAAGTACATAATTTCTTGCATTTTACTTGCAAGTCGCAATTCTATATTAATGTAAATAAAAATACCCTAGCTTAATCTACGTATATAAGTATTAAAAAGAAAAGCTATTCAGAAGTTATATTCTAGAAATTGTAACACATAAAAAGATAACATCCCACTCGAACATAGTTGTATAATAGACGAACTCGTTTCTTTTACGGGAAACATTCATACTTTTTACATTTAACTAAAAAAACATTCAGTTTAATCTCTCAGTAAAATCCGCTTTAAAGTGAACGCATCGTGTTGCAGGAAATTGTAGCATTTGTAAGCTCAAAAGAGCTTGTAAATGGGTACTTAAACAAAACACGTATTGTACGAGTAGCTTTTGACTATTCAAAGTGGTTGTTTGGAATTTCGCTTATATATTTTCATATAATTGGGATGAACGTCTAGTGATGTGCTTTGTGTCTTGTTACCTTTGTTATACTAAATATCGTAAGTTTGATATTTGATAAACAATGAATTCAAGCGCTGCAGGTATTAATATGCATGAGCTAGCTAGAGCGGGGAAGTAATAATATCGATAACAGTACTCGTATGTTGCATTTCAATTTGTGAGTAAATTCGCTGTAAATATAACCACTTATCTCCATTTTCTTCTCCATCTCAGATGGCACCCTTTTAATTTGTGTGTATATTGATAACATACTACACATAAAATACTAACCAAAGCATTATTATGTACATGTACATATGTCTGATAATTTACTGTACGCAATTGGAAATAGCTCGCAAGGTTCCGAATAATATAAACATTGCTGGACTTAAACCGATCGAGCTTTTTCCTTATTTTAAAAACTTGGCTAATACAACCATATGCCTAAACCGTCATTGTATACAAAAAGTGTAATCGAATCTCTGGTATAAGCGAAGATCCAAAGAAAACAACAATATTACGTAAACTTTATATTTATCAGTTACAAAATAAATAAGAACAGTCGATAAACAGAATAAGAGCTCAAACATTTCTCCTTTATTTATATCACAGATACTTGTATTGCATTTTCAATCTTCGCACTTTCTAAACAGAGTTTCATTTCCATTGATTCTTTACAGATTTTAAAAATAACATGTTTTTCTTGACATTAGCTAATAGTCCCTTACATATTAATTCGAGAGAATCTTTTTATAGGATCTGTCTTAAAATGAAAGTAATATAAATCAAATTTCATAAAAAAAAATAGTATAAAATTAACAAAAAACAGTACAATTGTTATTTTTAAACACCCGTAGTTTGTGTGACCCAGTCCCGTAGATTCGCTATGTTACTGAAGACAGTGGGCGACAACGGCAAGGCGCATCCTCTTGCAAATGATACTATTCCAAAAGCTGTCCCTCTGAACACAGCTGGTCCTCCGGAATCACCCTAATAAATATAATTAAAGATCTTAATTTAATTTGTAATAGGCATTTTGTAATTTTATTAAATGCGTCATAAAAAACATGCTAACTTTAAAAAAATAAAAATCTACATACATAATAGATTTTATAGTAATTGGTTATTTTGACCGATAACAGTCGTGTTAAAGAATTCAAATTTTAAATGTAGTTTAAAATATTTTTTTTAGGAACTGATGATGTTGAACAATAAAAAATGAAGTCATTATTACCTGACATGAGGACACCCCACCGATAAGGAAATGTCCCCCACAAAACATATTTGATGTCAGTGAATCTCCGTATGAAAGTCTACACAACCAGTGCGGTACCACCGGCACATTCGCCTCCATCATCATCCTAGGAATCCTTCGGCCTCCAGGCTGAAGGAAAAATCCGAAAATAAAAGAATTTTATATCTGATTTAAAAAACAATTTTACAAACATAATAAATATACTTAGTAAAAGAACTAAATTTTAGAAGTCATAATACATTTTTTAGTAGGTTTGCAGTTCGGATTTCTTTGAAAACAAAAATTTGACATTATCCGTGCATGTACATATTTTTTTTGAAACTGTACCTAAGAAATAACAAATTGCATCTATTTAACTTGCTAAACAATTAAAAAATAAAAAGCTACTAACAGCTGTCAGTCCCCATCCAGTGACAGTCAGTCGAACAAGAGGCACGGCTTGCCTTGGATTGGGAAGTCGTATAGGTTGAATCGCTGGTCCGAAGACCAGGGGTTGTGCGAGACGCAACGCAGCAATATCATGGTCAAACTGCGGCTGGCCATATTGGGGATGAACTGTAACAGCCGACACCCTGACTATACTACCGCCAGAGTCACGTCGAGTGCTGCCAACTCGTAAGCGAATGGCTTCTGGAGTTACGCTGTATAAGAATGGATATTATAATTAGTTTTTGTATTTAATTTATTTTCACGGTTTTATTATTACGGTGAAGGAAAATATCGTGAGGAAACCAACCAAGTCTTAGAAAACCTAACAAGTTTTCGAAAGACATGTGAAATCCGCCAACCCGCACTTAGCCACATGGACATGGTGGACTATGGCCTGATCCCCCTCGTATTGAAAGAGAGGCGTTAGGTACGGGCAGTGGGAGGTTAAAATGGACTTAATACATACACACATATTTTTTAAATTATAATCATCATCTTAGCTGGATACACAAGGAGTATTGTAACTTCTTTGCATCCTTATGCTTATAATTTCAATATACCTAATCAATAAACAGGTTGCTCTTACTCCTATTTGTTTCGCCATCATCCCCAAATATTTTAAACAAAAAATTTGTCTGTAATCTGACGGCCTATAAACGCACTCCATGTTCGTGACAAATATCTACATATTTGAGTGTTCCTAGTAAACTCTGTCAGAGATTGAACGTTAGCACGGCATCTATGTTTGTATTGGCTACACATATGACTGCTACTTTGAGTTTGACCTAAATTCGACGATGAGTGGAGAATTGAGACTGATTCTCTGATTTACTAGATAACATTGTGTGAGAGTATTTATTAATATAATAACTTAAATTTTCAGGCGTAATATACGACGTGCAAAAGATAATGAATTCTAAAAATATGGATTCCCGCCACACAATTCCACCCTTAGTATGAGTAGTAGAAGCAAAACATACTGTCGTTTTACCAATTTGTATTGTACATTAATATCTAGAAAAATATAATTTCAGAAATAATAATATTATATTTTGAGACTTTGAAAGTTTTGTTTGTCTTCATTAACTGTTTTATACACCTCTCCTATTATTCTCTCTTAATGTGAAATTAATCTATACATATAATAAAATTCTAACTAAGTTGAATCTGTACATTAAATATTTTTTGGGAAGTCTTATTGAAATAGTCATTATTATCGATACAGAGGCCGAACCTATAGATTTTATAATTTTTATCCGTCTGTCTGGGAACGCATCACGAAAAAAACCATATATACATATATCCGTAACTGGTTACCCGAGTCAACATATAGGATACTTTTTTCTGCAGGAAAATATCTCATCTGTGAGAAATATATACTAACCGTTAAAAAGGTCCTAGGCACGGACCCAAGCGGAGCGAGGGCGAGTCGCTAGTGTAAAATAAGATTCACAATATAAAATGATAGTATTCATGCATAAACACAGTATTACTCATAAAGTAAGAATAAACTTCGACACGACGTATGCAATTTAAACCGTCGTAAAAGTTCCTTTCCCATAAAAAATTATTTCTCATTCCATCGATATGAGATACTATGGGTATCAAACATCTTAAAAAAAATTATCTTTGTGTTATTTTGTTAATATTTTACTATATTGATAAGTAATCTCACTAATATTTCTTTTAATATCTTGACGACGTTTTAAGTCCAACAGACACTGACTACTGAATTGAAAATCACAGGTTTGTACAAATGATTCAGCTATTAGTATCTATGCAAAAATGGCAAGTCTTATTAGAACCGGCTTTCGCACATACTTTCAAGAACAAGATATCATTTATATAGCAAAATACTGACTCTTCCTTCTTCAAGAAGACGTAAATTGATAGAGGAAACTCTCTAACTCTACTCTTACGAGAAAAGTAAAATATACAGTCAATACAAAAATATCAATCATCTTGCTCAAATAAATGTAACTGACAAATCAAAAAAAGCTTTAACTTCTAAAATATAACTCGAAGTATAGCTTCAAAATGATACTTACTTCTGGACGCAATGTGCAGCTGTCAACACATAATCTCTACTGATAATGAAACCACCACAAAACGAGTTCCCATTTAACACCATAGACACTTGATAAGGGTGCCGTGTCACAGAACTTGGTCTTCCTCCGATTATCTGACCACTAAGTTCAGGGCAAGCAGCTTCGAGCTCCACTTCTTGGAGCTCATTTTCTGACACTTCATTCTGAGAATCTCCGCAACATTCTCCTTGAGGTGCGTCTTGAGGATCTAAAATAGATATCTATAGAGCTTAAAAAAATTATATACATAAAATAAACTAAACTTTCAAATATATTTGGGATAACAAGATTGAGTGGAAATAATATTTGACAAATGAGTTATGAACTTTGTTCATCTTTTAATTCAATAGGGAAAATGTATGCGTTTTCTTACTGAAGGAATAATTTTAATACTTTAATACATAAGAAAGTACTCACCAACTCTAGAAACAAAACAAAGTAGTAGGCAAAAGAGAAACCAAGCCATAGCGGTGCAGCGATCAATCAACTGGTAGCTGGAGTGCGGCACTCCCGAGATTTAGTTGCAAAATATTTGACCGCGATCGGAAATTTCTCACGCTACACTACGAGCCACGGTCACGACCTTTCTATTAACTTAAACTAAATTATATTACATCGGTAATAATCAGTCAGTAACTACTGAACTATACGTTAAAATCCTCCAGTTATGCATTGCTGATTTTCAGTTCCAGACTTTCGATGAAATAAATATAAGTTGAAATGTATATGATTAATTATATATTTAGATTCATATTAATATATCACCATTCAAATCTGGTTTGATTTATTTTATGCAAACATAAAAACGCCTATTTATTATTTAAAAAAAAAACAAATTTAGAAAATTTTAAAACATAAAGCAAAACTTATGTGAATGTGTAAAGTGACCTTTTTGAACAGATTCTATTAATTACAAAAAGGCTACATTTACTGTCCTACTAATATTATATACGCGAAAAATGGTGAGGATGTATGGATATTGATAAGTTTGTTACTTTTTCATTTAAAATCTACTGAACTCATTTTAATGAAACCTTACAGTAATATAGCTTATACATCATAATAGCATTACTGAATTACGAAAGGCGGGAAGACGTTAGCAAGTAATAAAGTGGACTATATGCCAATATAACAATGTATGTGTATGTATGTATATATTCAGCTCCTTTATTTTCCCACT
The DNA here is from genome assembly GCA_947093115.1 of Brenthis daphne. Lineage (NCBI taxonomy): Eukaryota > Metazoa > Arthropoda > Insecta > Lepidoptera > Nymphalidae > Brenthis > Brenthis daphne. The sequence continues at coordinate 18,611,954 of OX352481.1, forward strand.
CTCTTCTACCTTTACTACAAAGAGGATTTGGCCATAGTCCACCATGCTGGTCAAGTGCGTGTTGGCGAATTTCACACGGCTTTCGACAACTTGTTAGGTTCTCTCAGACGTGCAGGGTTGCTCACGATGTTTTCCTCTACCGTAAGGCAAATGTATGAAATAATTCGCACATGAAAATATCAATGGTACACCCGCTTCATTCGGTTTCCCAAGCGAGCGCGTTATCACTAGGTTACCACTGCCTTATTATAACATACAATAGCTAAATATATTTTTTTATCTCAACTTTCAACTTGTATTTTCACAAGAGTGGAGCCGCGTGCAAAAAATATGGTAAATCTAATGTTTTATAACCAATTAAAAATAGTTTAGTGCCAGACGAGGTTAACATTCCAGCTATAAAACTAATTTGACGTCACAATCATCACGTCACACATCGTAACTCAAATCTAAATAGATGTGACATCATATATAAATTTCATTTTTATTTACTTATCTTGCACACTTGCTAGTAGGTATCTATATACCTAGTACGCTATGAGTTGTGGGTTCAATTTCTTTTTGTGACAATTTTTCCCAAATACATAAAAGTAAACAAATAACTTGGCTTGTCCAAAAAGAATATTTAACATGAAACCAACATTTATCAATAAAACACTCCTCCATTTTTCATTGTTATCGCTAAATTTGTAAAAGCTTACTAAAATACAAAATATATTATTAATTAAAATATAGATCAGTAAAAATCACGACAAAGCTCTGACAAAGACATTTAGAACCAATTAAATATTGTTTCCAAGATACAAAACTGTCATCAATTTCATTCCTTTAATTATTTTAGATGATCAAGTAATCCTGATAGAGTACGAAATGATAAAAATCACGATTAGTCTAGTTAGTGCGGAAAACGTCCAATCAGTGAAAATTTCGAAAGGTTTCCTCCGGCGCGGCACATTCGCGACAGACAGATTGGCACAAAATCACCGTTTTTATTATTTTTAGTATCTGTTCTTCCGTTTAGCGGACGTCTAAAAATAATTACATTGCTTACAACATTCCACGGTTTCTGAGATTTCTAATCTTTTGAAACTAGGGAATATTCTGTGAAGAAAAATAACAAGTGGTTTAGAGGTTCACTTACACCTTCTGGTGCATTAACATTTAATACTAAACATCGCAGATTATTTTTTTATAACGATCATGGTTTTTTTCTTCTTCTTTAATGGCTTAAACGGTCATTGCTTATTTGACAAACAAAGATTTTTTTTCATTGACATTTCAATATAAAGCCTAGAAAACAGTGTTATCGAAATACACGTTCAATTACATATTTGTCATATTCCAAGGCATGCCTTAACCTCTAACATTTTGCCGTAGCTTACCTGCATTTTTATGGTGCAAAATAATAAAATACAAGCCAATTCGTTATAACTTAGTACGACATGACTCTTCAAGGAGGGCTCTTTGAAGATTTAAACTAAAAAGCTTCTAAGCATTCTAAAAGACTAAACTGATTAGAACTTAACATTTCATTTATAACAATTAATCGTATTTGCTTATATTGTACGATGATAACACAATTATATTTACACAGAGATATATTTGCACAAATATTCTTATTTTTATTAGATTCTTCATTCTTTTCCATCAATTTTTTTTTTTAATTAATTGAGCATTAATTTTTAAGGTACTTTACAAAGTCAGGTCTTCAGATAGAAATCAGGTGATAGCAGGCGTATCGATTAAAAGAGATCATGATTCATCGGCCTTCACCCAGCAACGAGTCGTGAACACTTTAGTCACTAAAATACATAAATACATTAAAATACATTAAATTTCAACTTATGGAATGCGATTTTTTTTTATTTTCAAAATATTTTTAATTGACTTGAACGTAGAGAAAATTGCAATTATTCGCAATAAAATTACTGTCAATAGTTCACTAAAGGTCGTTTATTTACATTATTAATCGAAATTAGTTATTTATTTCAATATCCATACTAATATTATAAATGTGAAAGTGTGTATTTTTGTTTGTTTGTCCTTCTTTCACGTCAAAACGATTGACGGATTGACATGACTTTTTGTGTGAAGATAGTTGGAAGGCTGGAGAATGGCATAGTTACTTTTTACCGTGGGAGATAATCTCATTCCCACGGGATAACACAACTCAAAAAATTATTTATGATCAGAATTACTTGAAACTTGGACTAATGCTCTTCAATACAATTAAATAAATACGCATTTTAGCATTTTTCGAAATTCATCCCATGAAGTGAAATAGGGGTTGAAAGTTTGTATGAAACCTATCTTTTTAGTTTTTTTGTAGTTTTAGCGCGAGCAAAGCCGCAGGTTCTGCTAGTTTATAATATAAAAGTTTACATATTTAACATTTCAAAGACTTGCAAGTATAAGCAGACAAACAAACAAGAATCGTATGATTATGTCCTCTCCATTTAAATATCTACACCGTGGAAAGTACTAAAAAGTATTATAAATAAGTATAATTATACTTATTAAATTAAATAATCTAACTTATTATTTAAATAAATATTTGAACTATTTTCGTCAAATCGTAATTTTGAAATCGAGAATCATAAAAGTAAATATAAAACTCTACATTTTTCAACACAAAGCACTGACCAACAAATTGTAAAGCAAAATCTCGCAAATCGCAATATACTTCAGTAGCCAAATAAAAATCCAATGTAATAAAATTCAAACAATTTAGAATATAGCAAGTCAATATGGGAAGCGGACGTTGGTACGGTGGCGGCATACCGGATCGCGTTTCAAGCGGCACACATCGCTAACCGCGCTATTTCTGGCTGCGAACAAACGTACACACGGCATGTCGTTAATGTGAGCTTAGATTGAATAATAAATGTATGGCAAATTGTATTTCATGTACTAGCATGTACAACGCTTACCATAATTATTTATTGTAATAGACGAAGTGTAGTAACTAGTAAGCCGACAGCGTTACGAATGCACTACAACTATAACCAATATTGCAAATAAATAATGTCCAACCAAGAAATCCTTTTGAGATAAATATAGATATTCAACCCTTTCTAATTTCCCACTCCTCCCTCCTCCCTCCCTTCAATGAGGGGGATCGGGCCATAATCCACCACGCTTGGCAGACTTCACATGTCTTTCGAAAACTAGCTAGGTTCTCCCAGGCATGCAGGTTTCCTCACGAGGTTTTCCTTCACCGTAAGGCAAGTGGTAATCATGTTAGAAATGATTCGCACATAAAAATATCAGAGGTGCTAGACCCTGGTTGTACTCACTTCACTCGGTGTCCCAAGCGAGCGCGTTACCACTGGGTTTCCAATGCCTGAGATAAATATAAAATTATATAATTTTGATATACATAAAAAAAACGTAATCTATGTCTCCCTGTGGTACATAAATAATAAACAGGTAAAAAGTCTCGTTGATCCATCACTGGGCCGTTACGTGAAGATAAACCAAACTCTTAACAAGACTTCGCTTTTACCATATTAAATACTTCTCTTTATGTTCACCTTATTTTATTTTTTGGACAGATATTATATACTGAATATGAATAATAGAATATCTTTGTAACTTCCACTTTTCACTACCTACAAGACAAAGGACTAACTGCCTACTATTCAAGCAGTTTCCAACAGCTTATCTATGTTTAATTTTCCTAATGAGCTTTGAAGCAATTGGAATTCGACGTAATTTTTATGCTATTTTATTATAACTTAATCAAACTATCTGTGGTAAGAAAAACTTCACATATGTACATAGATAAGTTATTGTAAACCGCTGCTAGTGGTTGTTTCTGTAACAATGGACTGGAATTGGACTGCCAATAGAAAAAAAGCAGTGTGATACGTACGTCTTCCATTTCCACTTCCTGCCTGTTTTGGATTGTCCCCAATACTTCTTACAAACTATCATAAAATATTGTCTCGTAAAAAGTATTACATGTACTGTAAAAGATTGAATACAAAGCTGACTGTACCGGATTGGGATCAACTTTGATTGAATTGTCGCTAGCTCTTTGGCTTTAGATTACATAGCTAACATGTTTTGAATGAGTCGGTTTGTATGCGGAACTCTCCCGCGTACATAATATGAATAGAAATGTTGTCTTTCTGTTTGTAATTTTGTATCCGCGTCGAGTACGCTAGAGGTCACCGGTTCTCATACTACGATATAGACATATCAGCCACACACTTGCCGCACCGTATTCTCTTCCTATTAATAATTGGTAATAATTTATCCGTCAATACATATATTTTATCTTCTACTATACCTATGTGTAAATTATATACAAAAATTCCTAAATATATAATACAATGAGAAAAATCCGCGCTAACTCCTCTCATAATTCTACCCAGACATGACTTTGGACAGTCATTATTAAATACGTAATATATTTGTTTGGAAAAAATTTTAAGTATAGATCTAGTTTCATCATACTTTTAATTATAATAATCGGAAGAATATTAAAAAATGTTAGACTTGAAATGAGTAATATATAAATTATATTATAATTTTACTAGCGGCTAACCCTTTCTTCTCTCGGGTTGGTCCCTAGATACGTTTTAAAAAGCCAGCGTTAGCCGTATAGATTATAATTTTTTTTTCGTGAACTTTTCTAATGTTTTAATACGTATTCTGTTATTCGGGGCTGAGACAAACCCAACAAATTAAAGATCATAAAAATTGGTCCAGCCGTTCTCGAGTTATAAATGGTGTAACTAGCCTGACTTTGTTTTATATAAACAGATTTTGTAAAAATGTTTGGTTGCAATACTTCCCAAACTTTTTCTTGCTCTCTGCAAAAAGGTTGCCTGGAGAAATCGCTCACTTACGATAAGGGCGCCTGTTATGTTATTTCTTCTTCAATCTACATAATATTATATATGTCATGTAAACTTGTGGTACGCAATAAAGAATATTTAAATTTGAATAATATAAATCTTTAATACATTGGTTGTCGATATTTAATGATTACGCAGATCAATCATTGCAACTAAAACCATCAGTTTTGTGTAACACCTCCATGATAAATACCTTGCCAACTGCCAACAGTTGGCACAGCTCCCGCGGCCTGCTAGATATGTGGAATACGTGTTGTAAGTCAACGCCTCACAGATATGCAGCTTCGTTTGTTTTCATTACATACTCAATCTTCTCTTATTTATGTTCAATAGAAAAACACTATACATAAAAAGCGTTAATTAACTATTTTGCTTATAACTATTATTAAATATTTATCTACAAAATTTACTATTAGTTCTTACAGCTTTCAATAAAGATGATTAAGAATTACAAAGTTTTAAATTTAGAATTTAAAAATGAATTATTTGGTAGCAATAAAACGTCAAAGTATGTTTATGGTACAGTAAGTTATTGAATAAACGTCAGAATTAAGTATGCTGAGAAATAAGATTGTACTAATCAAAATTCTGATTTTTGAGGGAAAATCAATTTTGATCCTTTTTACACTTAATTAAAATAATAATAAGACAAGATGTTAAAAAGACATTAATGAGAAAAATAATTAGAAACCTTAGCTTTTTATTCACAAATCCTTAACAAATCTGTAAAAGATCCGTGATATCTGAAACCGTACGGAAATTATCGATATTGAGAAATTTTAATTTGCCGTTTTTCGGGACAATTTATGCGACGAGGACGTCGAGGGCAGCGAAATGAAAGTCATTAATCCCATCGAGTTTCAATATGTGGCGCCATCTATAAATTTTGGCGTGACCAATTACGTGCTGTCGTGTCGAACAAAAAGTTTATTTATTGCTCAGATATGCTATCTTTCTGGTATACAATTGGGTTGTAAATTTTATTATAATGCGACCTGAAATTTATAACAATAGCCCCAACGAAGAACAACTGTTTCACGAAATAAGGTCATGGTGAACCTGCTAGGTCAAAAATGCTTAAAATAATGTCTTTTATTATATTCAAAATAAAGTAAAAAGTACCTAATCCCAGACTATAATCTATCTCTGTGCCAAATTTCATCCAAATACGTTCAGCCTGATGAAAGAGTAACAAACATCCATCCATCCTCACAAACTTTCACATATTAGTATGGATATAAGGTTTATTTAGTATAAATAAACTTGAAGTCGTTACTTGAACGAAATTTAAAGGCCAATCAATTAATTAATCTAATTGTGCCTGTTTGTTTCTATGTACTAGTCAATAGAATGCCTAAGCCTATACGGCAATCGGCAGATATCATATTAAAACAAAAATGACAATGGCGCCAAGAAGCCTTTTTTATCTATACATACCCATAATAAAATTCTAACTAAGCCGAATCTGTGCATTAAATATTTTCTGGAAAATCTTATTTTCGATACAGAGGCCGAATCTATAGTTTTAAGAATTTTTGTCTGTCTGTCTGTCTGTTACCACGTCACGGAAAAACCACTGGAGGGATTTTGATGAAATTTGATATAATGATAGCTGGTTATCCGGGTCAACATATAGGATACTTTTTACCGCGGGAAAATATCTGATTTCTGAGAAAAAATACTAAAAACTGCAATGTAAGAGTATATATACTACTCGTATTATGTAAAACCTAAGAATTTTTTTTTGGTCATCTGAACGCGGGCGGAGCCGCGGGCAATGCTAGTAAAGAATATAGAATAAGACATTTTAACGTTTGCGATGAATTGTTTAAATATTGTCAGTATTACACTGAGACTATGTAGTAGTAAAGCTATAACCCATGAAGTTATTAAACTTCAAAAAGCCATGTGCTATTAATTTTAACGATTATTAAAAAGAAATCAATACCCAGATGAACATTTAACCTTGCAATAAAAAGTCCAAGGCCGATCTAAGAACCTTCTAACTGTAGACGCTGAGAAATTAATTTACGCGAATGAGATCAGACTAGAGGTTACCTAGATAGACTTAGATGCAATATAATCTAAATATATGAAGAACACGTGAGCAGATGGTATTTTAATGCACATAATTTACATGATATCATACATTATATCAAAAAATAATAAAAGACAAGGTGATTCTTTTTAAATAAAACTATCTTTTCGGATTTTGTCGCGGATTTATTTGCATTTTTGTTTCCCGACGTTTCGAATGCTTTACAGCATCCATGGTCACGGGAGAGACTGAGGTGTTACATGTCTTGAATGTATATACAATGCGAAACAACAGACAAACGAACAGACAGACAAAAAAAATTTTTAAAAATTGAGTTTTTCTCATTACTACCGTATATCATTTCATATGCATATAGTAAAAAGCTTTTATTTTGGCAATAAAATAGACATCAACTGTATTTATCTGAATAGATTAGTAGGATAAATACACACGTGTTCCAACTAATAGTATTGTTTTACATAGTTCATGTCTTTAGAATAAATTATTTATTTGAAAATTGCTATAATAGTACGAGATCCCGTTATAATATTTAACCGACGAACAATTTTTGTACATAATTCAATAAACTAATAAGAGTCTACAATATTCGTTCACTTTTGATAGTAAAAAATCAGCTTTAATTTATTATATTATAATAATTTATTATATGTTATGAATGTAGGAAGTGAACGTTATTTTACATGTACATATTTATTTTTCTTTTTAATTTTTCAAAGTCAACATACATATTGCAAAATAAGTAAATTTTTCAATTAAAATTACTTGCCAAAATAATTTTCTGGCAACTCTAAAGATCTCTGTTAGTTAATTAATAACTATACTACGTTGTTTATATATAATTATTTTGAGCCCTATTTTATTCTAAACCTAAGTACAATTTCATAAAATTATCCCTTTGTGAAACGTATAATAGTTTGCATAACAACCAAGGCGTTTGCAAAGCAACGATAGTAACTGAGGTACCCATGTCTGGCACAGCACGTTAGCTCTCGTAACTCAGCATTTACGTCACGGCGCACCGCTGCAGGCTGCAGCCTAATAGGAAGTTTAAACTATCGCTAGATCGATTACTTTATGGTAATATTTATGTATATTATTTTAGTTTATATTTTTACATACTAAAATTAAATGTCTCTCTGTCCAATGGTTGCCTGGAAGACATCGCTCGCTTTACGATAAGGCCGCCTGTTGTGTTTATGTCTTCTTTAAGATAGTAAATATTAAATGATGTTTTCAACGACGCTCATATAATGTTTTCGTACGTACCTATTAATTAAAACTAGTGATCGCTCCGTGGTTGAAAATCAACCATAATTCAATAAGTTTAATCGATATTGAGGTACTTTTTCCAAAGTTATATAAGTATAAGATAGCCTATAAAATCCAAAAGAATTCTGAAACTGGCCAATAAATTCAGAGATTTGCACGTACAGACAAACAAATTTTCCATCTCTATATTATGTAAGTACTCGTATAATATTGATGAAGGTTATCTAACATCATGCTGCATCTTTTAGCAGTGAAGTAATTATATATTTAAATAAAATACGCGAGCAGATTAGCGGATAAAAATTGTCAATAAATTTTGGCTTTCTACAGTCCTTCTCTATATAAACTTACTATGCTATATGTTTAAAAAGGGGTTCAAAGTTTTCTCTACACGTATTAATATATAGATTAAATATTTCAATATTTAACTTTATTTACATATATTTATACTATTTCGCAAAGTTCACTGACTGTTATCGTAACTGATGGTCCCTGGATTCATAATAAGTACTTTATGTTTTTAATGCTTTATATTTTATTATGATTGTACAATTGATTTTAATAAAGGGGCATTATCGTGGATATAATTGATCTTTAGACAGTGGTAGCCCAGTGGTAACGCGCTCGCTTGGGAAATCGAGTGAAGCGGGTTCAAATCCCGGATCTCACACCTCTGATATTTTCATGTGCGAATCATTTTTAACATGATTACCACTTGTCTTACGGTGAAGGTAAACATCGTGAGTAAACTGGCAGTAGACTATGACGTTCAGTAAAAAATATAATAATTTAATGCTGAATAAAATATTTTGAATTTGAATTTGAAACCTGCATATCTGAGAAAACCTAGCAAGTTTTCGAAAGACATGTGCAGTCCGCCAACTCACACTTGGCCAGCGTGGTGGACTATGGCCAGATCCCCCTCGTATTGAGGAGAAGGCCCAAGCCCAGCAGTGGGACGTTAAAAAAGTGCTGAATACAATTAATCTTTATTGATTAATTATTTCGATATAAAATCTACGAAAATATGTTCCCTTTTAAAAAAAAATCTATTACTGAATTTAATGAAATTCGACAAATACATAATATTATATTATTATTTTTTTATATGAAGGTGGTTTTTGTCCATCTCGTTGTAACTCCCCGCTAAATGGCATTACCTTATGTGTATTAGGTTAAAAAATATTTTCGCGTTATTCGTTTACGCAGACATACATACATTCATACATACATATATAGCAAGGAAATTCAAAACAAATCAAAATTTTTCTTAATCTAACAGACAAACACTTTAACATTATCAAACAAATAAAAACACTTTTGAATATGATGATTGGAATCAAAGTTAAATATAACACCGCGATCACCTTAATTTAAGAGTGTGTTTCTATATATTTTGTACTGTGTTATTCGAAAGAGGTTTACAGGTTAACGTCAACCGCCTCGGTTTATTTCCATCGCATTTCACAAACGCTCCAGCCGGCCTCTCGTTTACGAGATTTTTTCGACAATAATAACATTTACAGCCGAAATTATGTCAAGATTAGAGCAGCAATAATTTTGAATTATTTAATTTTTTGCTAGAAATACGTATTAAAATATTATCACGGCAATTAAGTTGATATATATTGTAATATTTTACCAATGCCTGCGTATTTACCCGCTTGTACTTTAATAGGACACATACGTAATAAAGTTATTAATAATAGTACGGAACCCCCCCCCCCACTCCACCCCTTGTTGGAAAATCGAACTTATAACTTGACCATTATTGGGGTTCCGAAATTACGTGGGTAGCTTATATATCAAAAAAGTTTTTCTAAACGTAACCGTATACATATATATATATATATATATATATATATATATATATATATATATATATATATGTATACGGTTACGTTTAGAAATATATATATATATATATATATATATATATATATATATATATATATAAGTTTAAAATCAAATAAATAAATATTTTGGGATATTAACCCGCAGCACCATCTAGTTTCAAGGTAAGCTACGAGGCCTGTGTTATGGATACCAGATAGTTGATACACTACACATATATAACTTTAAATACATACATATTATAAATATAAACACCCATGACTAGAGTACAAGTATTCGTGCTCATCACACAAATGAATCCCAGCGGAACTCGAACCCACGATCGCTGGCATAGCAAGTAGGGTCACTATAAACTGAGCCAAACGTGTCGTCAAATTGAACAAGGTTATTAGCATCACGATGTAACTTTTAGAAGCGGAATAATTATTATCATAAAAACACTTCCAGAGCGGAATCACAGGCAAAAACAACTTGATAATTTTAAGCTTTCTGCATATAAACTTTAACTATGTCAAAGCTCATACTCCTACATACATGCATAGATAACGGTTGCGCTATATGCGCAGTGCACTATACCTCAGTTCACAGGTGAAGTTTTTCTCATTAGATTAATGTGCTAGAGCCTAGATAATATAAATTAAGTTATCTGATAAAATCAATTAAACCCACTACAAAACATCCATACTTTATTATTTAACATTATAAATGTGAAAGTGTGTTCGTTTGTTTGTCCTTCTTTTACGTCGAAACAGAGAGACGGATTGGCGTGATTTTTTGTGTGGAGATAATTGGAGAGTTTTACCGCGAGAGATCATCTCATTCCTACGGGAAAACACGTTGTAATACAACCCACAACTATTTATTCCATACTAACGGTTAAAACCTACCTAGATATTAAGAAAAACAGCAAGTCGCAGTGATATAATAAATGACTGAGTCTAACGTAACTATGAACAATAAACTTTACAGTAACTTTCAAATAATGCTGTAAAGTAACAATGAAGTTTGCAACAAAAATATATAATTTAAATGACAAAACGTTTGTGTCACTGTAAACATAATCAAATTGGGAATGAGGTCAGCCAACTCTGGCCCCAACTCACTGTACACTCGCGAACAAATTTCAAAATATAGTATAAACGCTGCACTTTTTAATACTGTATTTGTGTAAATGTATTTATTATAGTAAAAATCCTTAATATTTTGTAGCTTTTCTATTGAAGAACGTCGGTAGAAAGCTATTTAACATTATGCTTCGAACCTAAATAACAATTACCTTTACATAAATATACTTTACATAAACTGTAAAAAATTTCAAATAAATCCGGTATTTTTAAAAAATTTGCGTGTTGGAACAAAAAAACACAAACGTGTCAGCTTTATATCTGTACATATTATAACGACACTGTCTGCACATGGAAGATATTTAAGAAAAACGATTACTGGTGGTCTTTACTAACGCAATACAACCCAAAAATTTTGTCAGTTTGTCTGTGCGTTTGTGCGCACTAATCTCAAAAACGGCTTAAGCCATTTGGGTGTAGTTTTTACTAATGTATTGTATTAAGCTTCACTTAACATTTAGTATTTGTTTTATTTCAATCGGTTCGTGAATAAAAAAGTTATGTCATTATCTCCTAGGGATGAACCTGAGCGAAGCGAGAGTGAGTCGCTAGTATCCCATATATGTAAATAGAATATAAAATCTGTTTCTTTGATCACTATTACATACGATATAAATACAAAAAATCTAGTTTTTATGTAACGAGTCATGCCCGATCTTGGCTTTTTTTTCATGCTCGCGATTTGTAGAAATGCTAACTGCGTTCCCGTGCTAAATTACATCGCTAATTCCTCGAAGGAATCAAGCGAGCCAGAAAAATATATTCTATTTTTGTAGGGTTCCATTGTACTTAACGAGAAGAGTTTTTCGGTAAATATTATGTTCAATTCAAGATTTTTATGGCTTTTACGCTCGCTAGTTGAGATCAGATTATCTGCCAAAGGCAAGATGAATGGAGAAGACACGAAAGTCTTGATTATTATACGAGTACTCATGGTCTATATACTTATGGTGTGGTGGTATGGTTAAACTTTCATGTATAAAATATTTGGATGTATACCATGTTTTTCAACATCAATGTACAAATAACTCATAAATCAAAATGAAAAACATGGTAACTTAGTTGAAAATAATATTCGTAAAATGTATTTTTTTTTTGAGTAAAATTATCTGTTCGGATTTTTCCGCGGATTTATTTTGATATTTCGTTCGATGTTTCGAATGCTTTACAGCAATCATGGTCACGGGAGAGACTAAGGTTACGTCGGTATGATAAGCAAATGTCGGAAACCAAAAATATATTTTTTTATTTTATTTTTTTAATGTAAGAGGGACAAAAATGGTGTGAAAAACATTTTATTTTTGAATTTTTATTTTGGGGAGAAAACAAAAAATATAAAATAGCTCGATCTTAATAAAGTTCAGAGGTTGCTAGATTTTTCTCTTGCAGTACCATAGAGTCGACGTTGACATCTTGTGCGGGCTAAAGTTAGATATAATAGTAGCATTTATACGTGGGCCATTGGGCTGGCTAAATGCCAACCTCATCGTATGTAGTCATTTCATTAGAAACAAGTTTATATTAATAGCTATTGTTTGTAAATTCTTTCTGAAATAATTACACAAAATCTTATTAGAGTAGTGCTATCTTAGATGTTATTTAAATGTGAAAAGGACTGGCCAACGATCTCGTAGCGAAGGAAGAATTTATTTAAATAAATGTCTATTGATAGCGGTATAAGTTTGTTATATATAATTGTTGTCTGTATATATTACTACTATATAAATGCGAAGGTTTGGATGGCTGGATGTTTATTACTCAATCACGCCAGAACGGCGGAACGGGTCTGGATGAAATGTGGCACAGAGATAGATTATAGCCTAGATTTGCATAGGCCACTTTTAATCCCAGAAAAATGTACGATTCCCATGGTCATGGAATACAATTGTTTTTGTTTTTTACTAGGGACGAACCCGAGCGAAGCCAGGGTAAACCGCTAGTACGATATAAAAATAACGAAGTAATGGGTTCAAAAATAGTTTCAAAACTTTAATATTTTATCTGACGAATGATAATTATAGCCATAATATAGATAATGAGTCATTGGGAAATATTTATAATTTTGTACTGCATTTCATTTCATTCGTAAATAGCTCTGTTTGTTTTAAATGAATTCATTATACTGGTGAGGTACCTACAGTTGTTTATCTTTTTTTACGTAAAACTGGGTCTGTCTAATTTCCATGTATGGAATTAGATATGGTTGTCATTAATAAATTATAATAATACATATATCTTAATAAAATAGAATATAATTGTAGTAGAAATCCTTTAGCCTTATAATTGAAGTGCTCAACACTTCTTAACTAAGTTACCACCTCGTCTTATTGCCTCTACTGCGACAAAAGAGCTGTGATCGTTTTTCGTCCACAGGATCGGCATTCAGCCGGAAATTGCATTTACCATTATTGCCATAATTCCGCGCGAATATGACTTGTGTAGAAATAATTAAGTAATTTGAAATCTTTAGTCATTAGCTCTAGCTTTTATAATTGTTTTAGTTTTGGATTTGGAAATTAACCACTTAAAGCCTTGACGCGTAACTTAAATAAACATATTTCATAGATATTATAGTTAGATATAGATCATAGACAATAATACAAATCGTAAATAATGACACAACCTAAAAACGACTTAGATTTTTTGCATAGGTATATGTATCAAACATAAAAAAAAGTAACATAAATCAAAAAAATATGTAAATTGAATAAAAAGACGTGTGGCACTCGGAGACTGCCGCGGTAAAGCTATTGCATAGCATTTTTTATCAACTTATGCAATTATAATTATTTATTTATTTTATTAATGCAGTATTTTTTTTCCTTTGTTTTTTTTTCTTTGATATTAATTCAAGTTACAATTTGAGCGTGGTGACCGATAAAAAAACATTTTTTTTTTCTTTTATTAAATAAATGAGATGTTAATATTGTTCAAAATATTTTTATTATCTTTCAATACATGTCGGTTCTTCAGGAATATTTATCATTGAAACTATAGGTTTATGGTAACTGAAATAAGAAACATAAGTTTGAGACTTGATATCTTCTAAATATCTGGAAAATACCGCGTCAATTGTGGTTCCATATTTTGTTGTGGATTCTTGTGGATCATTATTCATTTTCAAATTCAATATTTTCGAAAGCAAGCTGCATCGACTGCATCTTTGTTGCAAGAATTCAAAAGACTGTCTCTAAATAGTGTTCAGACGATAGCTCAAAGTGTATTAGATTTCATTAGTAATAGAAATGGCATTTCAATAATTACTTTCAACTGCCAAAGTCTAAATAGTCACAAATACGATTTACAAGATTCAGTTACGAGGCAAGCAAATGTGTTACTTCTTACCGAAACAGATGTCAAATGTCAGATCGTCAGAAACGTCAGATGACAGATGTCAAATCTGAGTGGGTGTTAGGTTTTTTCGTTACGGAATTTCTGGATTCGGTCCCCACGCTCAAGGCCCGCGATAGAAGCTACGCAATAGCTTAATAAAACTGTATAATATTTTTCGTTAGATAGTGTGACTCTCACACTTGCTGAAGTAGAAGACTAACGAAAAAAGGAACGTGAAATACGATAATTAAATATTTAAGTAATATTATGTACTTCCCATATTTATGAAATGAAGCTTACCTGAGTATTTCTAGTAAAACCATATCCCAAAAATCGCTCATCATGTGCAGGCACAGTGTCCGGCGCCACGTAGAACGGTTCGTATAAGAGTTCAAAATTGGTCACATTGTGGCTGATATGAGTGTCCAATGTCTCGTTACCTCCAGAGGATTCCCATCTGGAAGAAGTTTTTATTAGAACACACTTGAACTAATATTATAAATGTAAAAGTTTGTATGTGTGTGTGCGTGTGTGTATGTTTGTTTCTCTTTGATTTAGATAAAACTTTATACACTATAGACAGATAGAGGTTACTTTAAAGCACCTAGGGACGCGAAACTAGGGTAAGCCGTTAGTAGGATATAATTGTGGTGATTTCACCACAAAATTACAAAGAATGACGATGAATTCAAAGTCATTGGTTTATCCATAAGAGCATTCATTTGTTTTTACAAAACACCTTACTAATTCTGCCCTAAGTTTAGGTAAAAGAGCATTCGAGAGATGCATCACGTTCTTTTATTTAAAAAAATTACAAGCAAAATTATGAATCTCTTACTTTTAACTTACAAATTAAACATTTTCACATTTTTTACACCGTTCTAGAGGAACGGAGAGAATTTACTTATGTGCTCTACGCTATATTTCTCAGCTATTTAATTATATACTGCTTAATTTTATAATTTCCAGCTTTACGTATTTCCTATATCTTGCTTTGCTTTTTATTAATTTTTTACTCGCTCCATTAAAACAATCTTCAAAAATGTAATAAATCAAATATGTAAGATAAAAATCAAATAAATAAGAGCACAAAATTTAGGTCACGTTTATAAATCTTACCTCGAAAAATTCGAAGCATACTGGTTATAAATAAACACTTTTCTATGAAACGGTATAGCTAATTTGTTTCTCGATAGTCTTAGCAGCTCCGACTTGTTCGCCGGAAAATTTGCCACGCGCTTGTCTAACTCATACGTAGGCACCACATAAGCGCAGAGAGGACACTTCGGAGCTTTAGCTAGAAAGCTGTCTAGAGCTTCCGCCATCCCACGGGATGGGACAATATCAACATCCACGAGAAACACATAAGGTGTATGACAGTTCCTTCTAGCCAAATTTCTTAAATGATTCTGTGGATAAGGGTGTCTCGCTCGCCAGGCGACGGTATCTGCTCGTCTTTCTCCTGGGGGTAAAGGAGCAGCTTCACAATTTTTGGCCCAATTTGGCATACTACCCTGGATGCCCGGTCGATCTGCCGGCGTAGCGGCATGCAACGCTACTCTTGAATACACATCTGGTTGACAGCGAGAAAGCCAAGTGGCAAACGCCCTCAAGAGCCTCAACTCATCCCCAGCAACAAACACTGCGACTGATATAGGACCAGACCAGTGCGCTGCTATTCTTAGCAATTCGTGTAACCTTTCGATAGAACTCTGCGTCGCCAAACAAACGCGGCGATTAGCTGATGCCTCAGCATACATATCCCCGACTGTAGCGTAATCGAACATTCTATAAGATCTTGAACTGTCCCATCTGCCTAGACGTAAGTCGAGCCTGGCTATCGGGTCATCTTCGATAGCCATTACTTGTGCAGTGTCCACACAAGGCTCGCAAGTAGGTAGCTCGCTGGTGGGTGGACTGCTCCTCATAGTGCAGGGCGGGGGACTCAACAGCCACAGATTGGCTGCAGCGTTGTATACAACCAATGCTACGGCTGCTAGCGTCACAATGCTCCATTGACAACGCCAACGCCACTGAAATAAAATAAAAACTATGAATTATGTACATAAAACAATCTAGTTAACCTAAGCTAATATAAATCATAAATCGAAATTATTATCTGTTCACTTAATTTAACTTCATTTTATTCAAGTACTTGATGTTTTTCGAAAACAATAGATTTTTTTGAACAGTTGGATATTTTTTTTTCAAATATTGATATTGATTTATTTGAACTATATACCAAAAAGATAAATTAAATTAAACAAAAAATTAACTTACAATTTTATCCCGCCGCATCTTCATTATGGGTCGCTGCCAAGTGGAGAATCGCATCGTATTGCTACCTCATTATTTCCATCCTTGTTTCTCAAATATAAATGTTTCCTAAAATAAACGTATTTACGAATAATTTAATAACAATTTTATGAAGAAGTTTATAATAAGTAGAGTAAAGAATATAGATTCATTTTTTTTAGTGGCAAATATTATTGAAAATATTTACCTCTTGTTAAATAACAGAGTAAAGAAATCAAAAAATAATTGCAAAAATTAAATGCAATTTTTAATAAATATGTACTTACGTTTTAGTTTAAAAATCATTACAGTTCTTGTTTATGGCTCTTAACTTCCGGATTCTAATAACAACTTCCGCTTATAATAACTCTTAATGAAATAATACTATATTTTACTAAACACTTGTCACTGTATAACCTGTACAATAAATTTATTAAATTTCTACTTTTAACAATCTAGTAAACGATCTTCGTAAAGTATATACTATAGATATTTACTCGTTCAAAACATTTAAGTTAAATATTATATGAATTATCGAATAAAAATAATGAAAACACACATCGGGTGGTATTTATGAGTTGTTAACAGCGCATGCGCTAATTTTAGACCTGCGCAATGATAGATCAAAATTTATAAGTTTATCAAAATACCACGACGATTTTCTTTTTGCCCACAAAGTCATAAACAAAAACACATGAACTCCACAAGTGTATTTTGCCCATAGTATAAGGTCATTAATATAAGATAAATAACTGCAAAATCTACTTTATGTAATACTGTACTACTTTCCGTATTAAAATAATAACTAATAAATATAATTGTAATATAACTAGAAATCTTGTTATATCAACTGAAACCAAAATAGAAGTGAATTTCTGTGCTTGAAAAATCGGTTTCTAGCAAGGTGTTAATTATAACGGTGCCATACAAATAAAATAAATCATTTAACTTCATTGGCGGACCTGGTGTATAGCTGTTCTATGCTAATATAAAATATCAATAATACTATGTTCAATGCTAAAGGTTGCAGCCTGCAGGAGGTCGCAGTTTCGACGCCTAGTCAGATTAATTATTCGTATTACTCATACGAATATTAATCTATGCTGGATAAGTAGGAAAGTGCAGTCTTATTTTTTACTATTTGTACAAAAAAAATACATTTCATTTAAAAATGATTGTTTAAGTATTCTTCAAAAGAATAGGCGTTATTGTTTATAAGTTACAATTGGGTATGGAACATTTCATGAGTAGCAAGTGAAAAATCATATGAAATGCGTTTTCATACGTCGCACCTGCTCCTTAAGTTCACATTGACTGCTACAAACTTACGATCAACTACAATGGGTATATACAATATAGATCTAGGTTAATACTATAATCTATACTAACATAATAAAGAGACAGAGTTTATTTGTTTGTTTGAAAGCGCTAATTGCTATTGATGTATCTATATATATAAAAGAAAGTCGTGTTAGTTACTTCGCTTATAACTCAAGAACGGCTGAACCGATTTAGCAGTTAGTTATATTATTGTAGTTTCGTTAAAATCCATTCAGTAGTTTTTGCGTGAAAGAGTAACAAACATTCATACATCTATACATCTAGACACTAAGAAAAATCCATACATCTCACAAAATTGTGCATTTATAGATTATTATTACTGAGTAAAAAAAGCGTGCGTAGGAACGAACCCGAGCGAAGCGAGGTTGAGTCGCTATTATATTGTAAATAATAACAAGAGAAATAGAAATATATGACGATACTTCGATATTTTATAAGGCAAATAACAATTTAACTTTCATAATTAATAAAGTTTTTTTATTTTTAAAATTGTATACATACAAATGCTATCTTTGCCCATAAATTATAAAAAAGAATAATCTGTCACATTTACATTGGCAAATATAGTGTCAAAAGTGACAGATCATATGGTATATTTTTGGTGGCCAAAACTATAACCTCCTTTTTTTGGTGTTTTTAGTTTTATATCAATGCAAATTGTATTGTTGCCTTAGTTTTATATATTATATGAATATTTAAAATGTTCAAAATACCTGAGTGGGAAGAAGATATTCCAAAAGATAAGCTTAATTTTAGTAAAAAATCACCGGTAAGCTATCTTATTATTATAGCTAATATGTACGAATGTTATTTACTTTTTATTCATTCAAATTCTACAATATCACCACTTTCGTAACTTATTTCATTAAAATGTATAATTCAATTCAATTGTCTTCTTTAATAGCTCCAAAGCATGCCAGTTGGGCACAACTATGTTTATTTCATATACAAATTACAAACTTCTCTTTTTATTAATACTACTAGCATCATAATATGTCAATATATATGGCAAAGTTATTATTCTCATTTCACAGAAAAACAAAGGGAAAAATAAAAACAAAAATATAAAACTACCAAAAGTCAATAAACAAAATGGTTTAAAAGTAGACTTGAAACCTAAGAATAAGTTAAAACTAAAATCTAAGTTAGTATTGCCTACAACTGATTATGAGTCTAAAAACATTATAAACTGTGCAGAAATCCCAAGACAAAAGAAGCATAAAAAGAAGGCACATAATAATGTAGAAAATAATGTGTTGAAAAAATTAGAGACTAATATAGTTTTAAAGAATTATGACTCAGATAAATTAGACGAGCTGATTCTTGATGAAAAGAAGAAAAAACTTAACCCGCACAAAAATGATAACATTGAAGAAATGTTATTTCAGGAAAACACTGATAAAATTAAAATTAAGAAGAATATTGTCCTAAATGGAAAAATTAATAAAGCTGAGAAGTCCAAAAAAATGAAAAATAGTCTTCAATCAAATTTAAAAAAATTAATTGAAAATACCAAAGCCTCAGAAGTGGCAGGACAAAATATTGAAAAAAATATAAATGCACCTAAAAACATAAAAGAAGTGCTAATTAATGAAAATACAGAAAAAGTTGAATATAAAAATAATGAGAATAAGAATGCTCTTAAAGAAAACACTAATAAATCTAAGAAATCAAAGAAGAAGAAAAACAAACTAAAATCAGATATATATGAATCTAAAGCCTTAGGCACATCTGAACAAAACAATGACATAAATATAAAAGCTAAAATGAATGAAGAAGAAAATAACAAAAATAAAGAAAATAAAGAAGAAAAGAAGAATAATGTCCTAAATGGAAAAATTAATAAATCTAAGGAATCAAAGAAAAAGAAAAGTAAGCTTAAATCAAATGTTGAAGGTTTTATTAAAGAAACAAAACCCTTAAACAATTCTGGACAAATGATTGATATTAATGTAAAATCCACTAGATTAAAAGAAACCATGCCAACCTTAAAAGGATCTAAACCTACAGTCAATTCTGAACGAAACATTGATGCAAGTGCAACACATAAATCAAAAAAGGAGCGAAAGAAAGAGGCTATTAAATCATTATTACAACAACAACAACAAGAAAGTCATAGAAATTCTATTAATATCAGTGGCAGTAGTACATTAAGAGAGAGAATGATGGAGAGATTGAAAGGTAGTACCTTTATTTCATATGTAAAATATGCTTATATTTTTATTATTCTCACTACAAATCACATTTATCTTTTCTTGAAACTCAAGAAAAAACAAATATTTGTACTAATATAATGACTAGTACCTGGGTGACCAAACTTCACTTGGCGCTTTTTTTTTTTTAGAAAATCGTATTTTTTTCAAAAAAATATAAAAATTGATTTTTCAGAAAAGACATCATAAAAAACAAAACCTTACCTAAATATAAAATTATATCCAAATCGTTAACAGTTTTCAAGATACACGATATAAAATATACATACATAAAAGAATTGCTCTTTATTATAAGATACATTTTTAAAATTTAATAATAATACTTATTGCTAAAATATTTTAGCTGCCAAATTCAGGTATTTAAATGAGAAGTTATATACATCATCAGGGTCTGACGCCCAACAACTCTTTCAATCAGACCCTGAAGCATTCCAAACTTACCATGAAGGCTATCAACAACAAGTAAAGAAGTGGCCTGTTAAGCCACTTGATATAATTATTCGAAGGATTCAGAAAATGTGAGTAACATTAAGTAAATCATATAACACATTAGTACCTGGGCCACCGAGCTTCGCTCGGAGTTTTTGTATATATATATATATATATATATATATATGTGTGTGTGTAAAATAGTATTTAAATGGATGAGATTATTAGTTTTAAACTAAAGCTGTTTATCTGTGTGCATAACTCAAAAACTTCTCTAAATAAATTATATGTGAGCTTGGATATTTAAATAAAAATACACTGATATCTCCTAAGAACAGTCATTTATTGTCATAGGCCTAAAACCCACAAAATAGCAGATATGGGCTGTGGTGAAGCAGAGCTCTCAAGACGTATATCCCAACCAGTGAGGTCCTTTGACCTGGTGTCCACAGCCCCCGGGGTGGAAGCCTGTGACATGGCGCACACACCGCTGCTGGCCAGTTCTATGGATGTAGCGGTGTACTGCCTGGCTTTGATGGGGACAGACCTCACTCAGTATTTGGTTGAAGCTAATCGGGTACTTAAAATTGGGTAAATACAAAAATCATTTTAGATATTTTAGCATTTAACCATAAATGATTATGCTATTTTTATCTAGACCTACCTAGTTAATTTAATTATTTTTAATACTTTCTTAGATTTACGCGAATATTTGACTTTTTTTATATATATATAATAAAACTACTTTTTCGAACGGATTTATTTTTATTTTTGTTTCCCCGCATTTCAATTGCTTTACAGCATTCTTCTTTCGCTTGACCATGATTGCTGTAAAGCATTCGAAACGTCGGGAACTAAAAATCAAAATAAATCCTTGAAAAAAATCCGAACAGATAGTTTTATTTTCATAATTTGTAGTTAAATTGAGTAAGTTTGGTTTTCATTTTATTTTATGTAATATTATTATTTAAAAAATAGTAGTATTTAACCGTATTACAAATTATTACTTAATATTTAAATACAGACAGAGAGAAAACATGAAAAATTCATAATGAAATTATTATTGTACACAGTGGTCACCTCCTGATAGCAGAAGTTGAAAGTAGGTTCGACAATGTTGAGGCATTCACTAAAGAAGTACAAAAGCTGGGTTTTAACCTCAAGAAGCTCGACAAAAGTCAAAAAGTTTTCTTCTTCATGGAGTTCTCTAAGGTGCGGGAAGCCCCCATAAAGAAAGCGAAACTACCCACATTGACATTGAAACCATGTATTTATAAGAAACGGTGAATAAATGCATGTTCATTACAATTGTGTTTGTTTTATTTTTAGCCCCCGAGGCAAAAAGAAGGGTGTTATAAGTTTGACGTGTCTGTCTCCATCATAGCTCCTGAACGGATGAAGCGATTTCAATTTAGTTTTTTTTTGTATTAAAGGTGACTTATGTGCGAGTGATCTTAGACATGTTTGATGAAAATCGGTTGAGCCGTTAAAAAGTGTGGGTGAAAGTAGGGAAGAATAACCGAATGTCTGCAAATATACTCGAGTGGGGTCTAAAATGAAGGGCGCACTGAAAGAGAATATTGATGACTTAATTGAGTGTTCTCAGCTTCTTTTGATGAGAAAATTGGTGATGGGAAAATTGGGACATGGAAATCCGTCAGTCAAGTGATTGAATTCTAAAAAAAATACGTCGCGTTGGGGGACCGCTCTGGACCGAAAAAAATCGTAGATAATAAATAATAATTTGGAACGGTCTCCCAACGCGACGTATTTTTTTTAGATTTATTAATACATACTTAGGTACTTTAAGATTGAGTTTTTTATTTTTTACTATTTAAAGGGAACTTAGGTTTTTGTGTCAGAGGTTTTTGAATTTTTTTATTACTTTTAAAATATTATTATAATAAAGATATGATCCCACAGTAAAAAGTATCCTGTATGTTGAACCAGATTACCAGCTAACATCATATCATATTTTATCAAAATCTGTCCTGTGGTTCTCGTGATGCGGTCACAGGCAGACAAACGGACAAAAATTCTAAAAACTATAGATTCGGCCTCTGTATCGATAATAATGTCTATTTCAATAAGATTTTCCCAAAAAAATTTTATACACAGATTCGACTCAGAATTTTATTATAATATGTACAAATCTACACATATAATAAAGTCGAATCTGTACATTAAATATTTTTTGGAAAATCTTATTGAAATAGACTTTATTATCGATACAGAGGCCGAATGTATAGTTTTTAGAATTTTTGTGTGTCTGTCTGTTACCGCATCACAGCAAAACCACTGGAGGGATTTTTATGAAATTTGGTATGGTGATAGCTGGTTATCCGGGTCAACATATAGGATACTTTTTATCGCGGGAAAATATCTCATTTCTGAGAAAAACTGCAATATAAGAGTGTACTAATATGTAAAACCTAAGAATTTGGTTTTTGGACATCTGAACGCGGGCGGAGCCACGGGACATGCTAGTAAATAAATAAAAGCCAATTAAAATAAACATTATCTCTTTAATTGCATAGCAAAAATATTTTTATATAATTTTTTCTTAGTTATCAACTTATCACTAGAAATTTTCATAACAGGTATATTTATATAAAGCTTCACAAGTTTAAACCTTCCATGACGTCCTCGGCCTCTGCACGTAAATTTTCAACCTTTTCTATGAGCATTACCTACAAATCAAATTATGAGTTAATATCTCATACTAAAGAATTATATAGAGGGAGCCTGCGAAAAAAATGTTTCAATCCAAAATATTAGCGTAATTTTCTGTTTATGCTATTACAACAGGTCGTTTACTTTCTTCAAAAATAATGGGAATTTTAAATAGGTTATCTTTCTTAGGTTTAAGCCAATATTTGACATTTTAAATAAAACTATTTTATCAGCTTTTTTTGCGGATCTATTTTGATTTTTGGTTCCTGACGCGACGTTTCGAATGCTTTACTGCAATCATGGTCACGGGAGAGACAGGTTTTTAACGTCTTAAAGGTTATGTATCATATTATAATACTTTTTTACATTTACGCAAATGTTCGACATTTTAAATAGTTTTCGTGACTATGATTGCAGTAACGCATTCGAAACGTCGGGAATCAAAAATCAAAGTAAATCCGTAAAGATGGTTATCATATAGTCGTAACCGACAAAATTACAAAATCACATCAAAAATATAAAAAATGGCACAAAAATACCCTACAATATTTATTAATTTAAATTTTAACATTTTTATAATCTTAATAAGTGTCATATTTGAATATTGTGAATAGTAGTACTAACTTTAGCGGCGCTGACGAGATGCTCGGCGGCGGAGCGCGAGAGGTGCGGCAGCGCGGCGGCGAGGCGCGCGGGCGCGGCGCGCGCCACCTCCTCCACGCTCCTGTAGCCCGCGCGCAGCAGCTGCAGCGCACGCGCCTGCTCGCACGCACGTACGTTTCATATATTATTATTAATATGAAATGAAACTTTATTCAAATAGACTTATTACAAGCACTTTTGAATCGACAATTTAGTTGTCAGTGCAGTCAGTCCGTGAGGAAGCTACATCAGTTCGGAAAGCAGCTCTGCTGAAAGAACCGGCGAGAAACTCAACAGTTGCTCTTTTAAATATCGTTTTTTTTTTAATATGTTGAGACATTAACGCATAGCACCATCTAGGTCCATGGTAAGCTACGAGGCTTGTGCTATGGATACCAGGTTTTTTTAAATTAAAGATGGACTCACTCTTGACCTTCATCTTAGCTTGAAGGCATAGATTAAATTTTTTTTCTTTCTTACAGATGTTGTTGTGATGTAAATAGTATATTCCCAAAAGGTTTTCAGTAAATTAAAAATGACCCTGTATATTGACACACAAATATTTGTGCTCATCATACAAATGAACGCCCCCAGCGGGACTCGAATCCGCAACCGCCGGCACAGTAAGTAGGGTCACTACAAACTCAGCCAAGCGTGTCGTCAAGTTACATTTATTTATATGGGCCATAGTTCTCCATCAACAATGACCTTCTTAACAGCAGGCAGCTCCATAAGCAAGTCCAGCCCCGGCGCGGCGGCGCTGCGCAGGCGCGGCGCCAGGTCGCGCAGCAGCGCGGCGAAGGCGGGGCGCCGCAGCGCGTCGCACAGCGCCGCCGCCGCCGCCGCCGCCGCCGCCGCGCGCGCCGCCGCCGCCGCCAGCTGCGCCTGCGCCGTGCCCACGCCCACGCCGTACCTCACATATACCGTACAATATATACTCAGTCTCCACATGTGTTTTTTTTTGGGAAATGCATTGAAGCATACCACCTATATACATACAGTTAGTGGGAAGATGGTCTAGTGACTAGCATGTACGACAAACCTGGAGGTTTTGAGTCGAGCCAAATTCAATTATTGAGTACTGCTGTCAAGAAATTCTCAGTAACAGCCTAGAGTTGGAATGTTGGCGGTTTTTCACCCCCGTGCCCAGAGGAGCAGTAAAGCCGTCGGTACTGCGCCTAACTCTCGCTTGTCGTGTCGAATATATCTCGAGTATGAGAATGACAGAAATAGAGAGTGCACCTGTACCTGCGCTCTCTCTCACACACGCTGCACTATAATATCTCCTGCGGCTAGTCTCAGTGAGATTGACAACCGCAGCCGAAATCGGGAGGACATTATTATAAAGTAATGGCTTTAAAATTAACAGGTAGAACTGTAACTTGAACGAATGCACCACATTGCTTTAATTTCCAGATCGTTCGCCATGAAAATTTACATTTTTGACAACCCTTGAATTTGACAATATTTCCATTAAAATCAATCGACGATCACCTATGAAAGAGATTTTTATACTATACTACGAACTAAACTCTCTATCTAATACGGCCTGTAGATATAGCTATATTAGCATTCTACAAGCAGTTTAAAGTGAGGGTATTTAGACTGTAAATTACATTAGTCGACTAAACTAAAATTAGTTTCGTTGTATGGTCACATATTTACATAGATGGTCACACCTTCATGTGTCTCTATTTCATCCCAAATACATATTGAACTGAACAGAATGAATAACACTATAGAATAATTCTTAAACTTTTTTTTATCTATAGATACTAATATTATTAAAAGAAAAGAGAGATTTTGTCTATTTGTTTGTAATGGATAAACTCTGAAACTAGTGACCCAATTTTCATAAATATTTCACTCAAGAACTCACTTTTCAGCCACCGTCGGGAATGGCACCTGCCTGCAGAGATCGCGAAGTATCAAAGCCAAATAGAACCTACACAACACGCTTTCTGGAACATTCTGTAACACAAACAGTAACATTTTAATGGAGAATAATTAAATGTTTTGTTGTAAAGAAAACAATTACTAATTTTAATTACCAAATTTGATTTAAGTTCGAAAAAAATCCTGGTATAGTAACTCGCGTCGCTCGGGTTCGTCCCAATGTTGCTTCTCCATACAAACTTTCATCCCCATTAATAATAATGATAAAAACTATCCTATGTCCTTCCCAGGGATTAAACTATATTCTTGCCAAACTTCATCTAAATCGGTTCAGTACTTTCGGAGTTTGTTCGGTACAAACAAACAAACAAAACAAATCTTTCCTCTATATTATTATTAGTATAGATAATATAATTCAAATCCCCGGAGAAATAATAATAGTATAACACGATATAATTCAATATGTATATAGAATCGAATTCAGAATCTCCTCCTTTTTTGGAAGTCGGTTAAAACCAATGGTAAAAATCCGCCATAACACGATATCTCTATAGCCATATATGAAAGCAGATCTCACCGTGATGGGTTTGCCGGTCATCATTCTGATGGCGTTCATTTCCGTAATGCCCAGCACTTTAGCCGTCCGCACACCCTCCTCGTCCAACTCGCAATACTATAATTAATTAATGTATATATATATATATATATATATATATATATATATATATATATATATATATATATATATATATATATTTTTAGGAACCAGAAGTGAAATTGAAATAAAAAAAAACAATAACAACTACTTACACACATTTATCTTATACTTTTAATAGAAATTTTAAACTAAATCAGTTAAAAAAAAATAACAGAGATCTTATGTACTAACAATTTAAAGAAAAACAAATCTAAATTCTTAATTACAGAGAAAAATAAAAGGCAGGTTGACTTTCCAAATGGACAAGGGTTTCCCTTATACTAGTTGACAGTACACGAAAAGTCTCTCGAATGAAGCGCGCACAAGCTTATATAGACTCGTAGACGCCACCACTACTAATTGTCATCCCTTCCATGATGACGTCTCCTCGCTATTCTTCCAATACGGCCTCTCCTGACTGGAGGACGTCCTCGTGCTCCTGTGTCTCATGCTGCTGGATGCCCACCGAGCAAGAGGGCACAGGCTCGGAAGTAGACTCGGGAGGCACATTGGTGCTCCTGGCAGCTTGCTCAGGCGTGGACTCCATATTGTCATCACTGTCTGCACCTGAGAACATAAAACATATCAGATCGGGACGTCGGTAATTATCACGGAAAGATTGATCCGTGGTTGATCACAATTACAAATACCAGAGAGGAAGCACGGCGTTAGCTATCTCTGACTGTAAGAAACATAGGCACGACGTTAGCTTATTTCTTACATCAGCTCACCCACATGGCATAGGCACGACGTTAGCGTACCATGAGGCTCGCACGAATGGCAGAGGCACGACGTTAGCGTACCATGAGGCTCGCACGAATGGCAGAGGTACGACGTTAGCGTACCACTTTCAAAATAACCACATGGCATAGGCACGACGTTAGCGTACCATGCGGTCTTAATCACTGTGTGACAGTAGCACGTCGTTAGCTTGTCCACACAAGTACCACATAAACTCACCCTCAAAGAAGGCAGCACATGTATCAGGAGTCCACTCCCCTCGCCATGGCACCATAAGCTCTGCCGCAGCCTGAGTTGCCTTTCCGTACGAGCCAGCCAGCAGCTGCAGCTCGTAACGATCGTGGGGAAGCGCCTTGATCACACGATATGGCCCGCGCATGCCCGAGTCGAGTTTGCCAGTCGCTTGTGCCCGCTTAATCACAAAAACAAATGAATTAATTTCGAACTGTCGAGGGGGTCTACGGTCAGTATTTACAGTTGAATCTTGTTGATGTTGATTCATTTCCAATCGTTCAGACGCCCTTTGCCTATGCATCTCTCTTAATGCTTGACGATTAGGACGAGAGTTGTCTAAGGCAATGTCACGAACAAGATGACGAATAAGTGGCGTAGCCGCTTCGATGCCCACCAACAAGTTCAATGGCGATAATCTGGTGGTTTTCTGCTTCGTTATATTTAGAACTAACTGCAGTCGCCACATAACATCTGACCACTCCTTCTGTCGGTGGTTGCATTCAATGCGAACCATGTTAAGTAAGGTCCGACAGTAACGCTCGACTTGTCCGTTGGAATGGTGCATTTCAGGAGTAATTAAATGCATGTCAACACCTAATTCTGTTACTAATTTTGTAAATTCTGAACTTAAAAACATACGACCACGATCTGCTACAATCAATTTTGGAGTACCGAATAGAGAAATAACATTTGTAAAAAGTCTTTTTAATTCTACAGCATCTTGACCAAACATGGGGTACAAGAGACAATATTTAGAAAAGGCATCAATTACAACTAACACATATCTATAACCATTAGACTGGGGTAAAGGTCCTAATGCATCTACATGTATAACCTCAAAGGGAAGACCTGGTTTTTCCCATGAATGTATAAGCTGATGGGGAGCCCTAGGGATCTTTTTATGAGTTATACAAATCAGACAATGACTTACATATTTTTGGACAAAAGATTTAAGGGAAGGAAACCAAAAATGTTTTCTGATAAGTTCTAATGTTTTATCAACTCCCAGGTGGTCGTGTTCATCATGAAAGATTCTAAGCAGGCTGAGTCTATGGCCTTTTGGCACAAAGCATAAGAGTCTAGAGTCTTCTCCTACTGGAGTGTACTTATAATAGAGAAGGTCATTCTTGCGAACATAGTGACTAGAATCTAGACGCCCCTCTGCTAGTTTTTGAAGTAACTGTTGGGACTCTTCATCAGCAGCCTGCGCTATTTGAGCCCAGTTTTGCCTTTTGCGTGCTTCGCAAACATTAATAGGATTGCGGCTCAAATAGTCGGCGTGCGACATAGAGGTGCCCTTGCGGTACTCTAGCGTAAAATTAAAGTCCTGCAAATATATCCACCATCTGGCTACGCGCGGCAACAGGTCTTTCTTTTGTTGCGTGGCTTTCAATGCGTTACAATCAGTGACGACAGTGAAGTGAACGCCAACCAGATAGTGTCTGTAATTTTGCAAAGCTTTAACAACGGCCAAGGTCTCGAGCTCATAGGAATGGTACCTTGGCTCGGCACCCTGAGTCCGTTTACTGAAATAGGCAACTGCTCGTTTATACACCTTTTCATGAACCTGAAGAAGCACTGCACCATAACCAATAGAACTCGCGTCCGTGTGGACTTCTATAGGTAAAACGGGGTCGTAAATGGCTAAGACAGGTTCGCTTGTAAGTTGCGAGACAATATCTTGCCGTGCTTCTTCTTGTTCACTACCCCATACGAAAGGAACACCTTTTTTAGTAAGTTTAGTAATAGAAGCGGTTTTAGTGGCAAATCCAGCTATATAGCGACGGAAGTAACTCGCTAGACCCAAAAATTGACGAACTTGCTTAACCGTCTTTGGGATGGGAGCCTCTACTAAAGCTTGGACCTTTTGTTGGCTCGGCTGCACCTGACCCTGACTGATAGTCCGTCCCAAATATTCTATCTTAGTGGACAAAAAAGAGCATTTCTTTAGGTTAATAGAAAAACCGGAATCAGTTTGAAGCACCTTGCGGAGAGTCAACAGGCCCTCGTCAATTGTATTGCTAAGTATAAGTACATCGTCAATATACACCAGGACCTCACCAGACTCCAGGTATGGGCGAAGAGTTTTTGCCATTATACGCTGGTAAACAACAGGTGCATTTGCTAAACCATAGGGCATCTTCAAATATTCATAGTGCCCCTCTGGTGTAACAAAGCCTGTGAGTGGTATAGAGGTGTTATCCATAGGTATCTGATGGAATCCTGTGGCCATATCGAGACTAGTGAAGAATTTATGTCTACCTAATCGATCAATATGATCGTCGATCAACGGTAAAGGGAAGCGGTCCTTAACTGTAATTTCGTTGAGTTTACGATAGTCAACACACAAACGGTCAGACCCGTCTTTCTTCTTTACTAATAGAATAGGACTCGCATATTCCGATTCAGAGTCTCGAATGATATTCTTTTCAAGAAGATCTTTAATTATTTCGCGAACTTTTAATATTTCTGGATAAGAAAGTCTGTAGGGCCTATAATTAACTGGCGTAGCACTATTTAATTTTATTAGCATGCTGCCAGTGTTAACTGTGGACGTCGCCGTCCCGGAGATAAAAAAACTTGAAAATGTCTTAATTAAGTCTAAAAGTTTACTTAAGTTTTGATCAGTTAAAGAAGTCTTAATCGGAATCTGCGTAGTCGGCATGGTACACAAAACGTCACGTGTAAGGCGAGGCTTGCAAGTAAGATACTGCTGGTCACGGGTACGTATGTAAGTAACACCTTCGCGGTTTAATACATCGGTACCAACAATGATAGGAGTATTCATAAGTTCAGGGGACACAACATGTAAGTCCACCTCTAAAGTTATCTCATTAAACTCTATAGCCAAAGTGACAAAATAAGTCGACTCAATTTCATTGCCGCCTATACCTCTTAAAACTCTGAAAGCTGGCTTACGTGCGCATTTGAAATGTCTCAGCAAAGATGAAGAAATCAAGGATATACTTGAACCGCTATCTATAAGAATATCGACAGGAATTCCTTGTATGACTGCTACTACTATATCTTTATTTTTATTATAGCGGTTTTCCTGGCAGAAGTTAACATTATTCGCGTTACGAGAATCAGATTTAAGTTTTGCAAAACAAGTTTCAATTTTATGACCCGGTTTTTTACAGAAAGCGCAAGGTTCGGATTTATTTAAACTCTGAGCAGAACTATCCTTCTTATTGTTTTCATCATTGTTGCTTTTATTAGAAACGGTTTTAGACTTCTTGAAACAATGAGACTGGGTATGACCACGCTGGCCACATAAAAAACATTTGCCTTCCTCAAACTTACGTTTACGAACGTTTGCATCATGATTTGATTTAGAAAAGCGGTTATTACGCGTGCTATCACTAGATTTCTTATTAAAAGTTGTTGTATTTGATTTGACATAAATAGAGAAGAATTCTACTAGTTCATTTGGCATTAACTTCGCATTGGTAGCCGAAGCACGAATTTGCGGATCCGTAATGCCTCGTATGACTATCGCTGAAATAAGCTCGTCACTCAACCCCCTAACTATGCGTAACTTTAATAAGGACCGGCGAGCATAATCGGCATATATCGGGTATTGATCAGAGTTATTACTCATAGCCTCGTACAAAATATTTGCAATATCCGGTTTCCTAGGGCACAACGGTTTAAACTCTTTCTTAAAATTACTCCAACTACGATCATTGGTGACCCATTCATTGAGCCACGTTCTAGCATCTCCTTTAAGACAATTACCGATACGAGACAGACATTCGTTATCGTTCCAATAGTTTGTACTCTTAGCACGGTCAACTTCCTCACACCAGGTGTCTATATCGTGGATGCTAGGATCGAAATTGGATATGTAATAAGATTGGTTAGATCTCACCGTCGTGTTGATTGAACGTATCGCGTCGATGATACGATCAGTCCCGCTGGCGTCACGGTCCGTAATTGCACTCACGGGACGCCCTGGTGAAGACGTCACAGCTGACTCTCGACCTTCAAGCACCGACCTCTGATGCTCAACTACAGTCGTGGTCAGAGGTCGCAGCCGTGGTGGCGTCAGCGCAGGCACACCTGCGCTCGGTTCATGTGTTCGCGGCGGTGAGGAGCTACGTTGCCCTTCCAATACAGTTAAACGATTTAAAATTTGTTGCATTTGTTCGGTTAACATGTTATTAGGGGAATTATGTCTTTTTGAAATACGCCTAGAATGAGCCTTTCGGCGCCTAGAGCCAGAATTATCGTTACTCGAGTGTGCAGCACCGTGCCCAGAACGCGAACGACGGTTTCTAGAGCGACTTCTACTTTTACGATCTTGATTAGGCATTTTCTTTATTGTAGATAACAGTAAATTACGAAAAATAAAATTAAACAAAGCACAATGAAAAGAAATGCGTTATGCGGGTAGGTAGGCTTGTATAGCTAAATAGCAAATTAGACCACAAGAGGTTTTGAATTTAAATTCACAAATCTATTTAAGATCACACACAAATATATTCAAAATCAATGTAGGTAGTAAGCAAAAATAAATTGAGATGAACTCACCAGTGTTTTAGTGTCATATACTTTACCATTAAATTATGCAGACCACACACTACTTACGTAACAGCAAGAAACATAGAATGACTTCACTTTTTTAAACGCAATAAGAAAAAAAAAACGTTAAGTGATTTGAATAGTCAAAATGCCGTATCTCAGGAATGCAAAGCGAATTAGGTCACGTGAAATTTTCTAATCCCACTTCTGATTTTAGGAACCAGAAGTGAAATTGAAATAAAAAAAAACAATAACTACTACTTACACACATTTATCTTATACTTTTAATAGAAATTTTAAACTAAATCAGTTAAAAAAAAATAACAGAGATCTTATGTACTAACAATTTAAAGAAAAACAAATCTAAATTCTTAATTACAGAGAAAAATAAAAGGCAGGTTGACTTTCCAAATGGACAAGGGTTTCCCTTATACTAGTTGACAGTACACGAAAAGTCTCTCGAATGAAGCGCGCACAAGCTTATATAGACTCGTAGACGCCACCACTACTAATTGTCATCCCTTCCATGATGACGTCTCCTCGCTATTCTTCCAATAATATATATAAATATTTTAATTTTAATTTTAAAATTAATTATTAAATGATTCACTAAATTTTCAATTCAAATACGGATTGATTTAATCCCGTAGTGGGCAAATTTTTTTAATGGGGGCCACAAACTAAGAGTTAAACAGACAGTTAAGCTAAGCGACAGTTAAACTAACTGACAGTTATACTAACTAGCCGTTAATCTAACTTACTGTTAGTCTAACTGACAGTTAAACTAACTGACGGTTAAATTAACTGACAGTTAATTTAACTGACTGATGGCAATCTAACTGACTGATTAAATGGTACTAAAATGAATGAAATATATTTCATTATTATTTTTTTGAAATTATCTCAATACTTAGTTAGAATGTGAACAACGGTGACGATATAATCTATTACAAAGAACTGATCGTCCAAGTTTAATAATACTTTATATTATGTTCGGCCCTTTTTAACGTCCCACTGTTGGGCCTTCCAATACGAGGGGGATCAGGCCATAGTCCACCACGCTGGCCAACTGCGGGCGGACCTGGCAAGTCTTTCGAGAACTTGCCAGGTTCTCTCAAACATGCAGGTTTCCTCACGATGTTTTCCTTCACCATAAAATAAGTGGTAATCATGTTGGAAATAATTTGCACATGAAAATATCAGAGGTACGAGACCTGGGATTTGAACCCGCTTTACTCAGTTTCCAAAGCCAGCGTGTTACCACTCGGTTACCAGATAATGATATAGTTTTACCAAAGAATAATATTGCCTATAATCCGGCCTAATCCCGGAGTCCGGCGCCGCCACCAGGTACAGCAGGTGCAGGCTGCCCAGCAGCACCAGGCTCCTGGACGCCACTTCGATGTCCTCCACTAGCTGTTTTGCTGTGCTCAGCTCCATACACCCTGCGATATAATACTTTCTTAGTTTTACGCAAATAATTGACATTTAAAATAAAAATAAATCCGAAAAGATAAAACTATCTTTTTATTTGATTTTTTCGCTTTATATTATTTTTTGGTTCCCGACGTTTCGAATGCTTTACATCAATCATAGTCATGATGTAAAGACAACGAAGTCGACGAAGAGTCGGTTTTAGACGTCTCAACGGTCATTATATAGTTACCACCTACCCACAAAATACAAAAATGGCACCAAAGCCCATGATTGCTATAAAGAATTTGAAACATCGGGAACCAAAAATCAAAACGATCGAAAAAAACCGAAAAGATAGATTTAAAACCTGGGATATGTTGTTTTTAATACTAACATTCACGTTAAGAGCTTTTTAGTCTGTACCATGAACCATGTAATTTGAATATTCAGCAAACAATATTAGAAGGAAATTGTTTTTTAAATACTATAACATATTAACCGTTCGTAAACATCAAAACAATTTTTATCAAGCATATTTCAAACGAAAATATATATACGAACCTTTTATAGCAGCTAACCCCAAAGTACTGACCGCGAGCTCAAAATCTCCACTCTCAGGGTTGGCTTTACCCACTACTTCGAGAGCTTCGCTCTTTATCAACGACTGTATAGCATCGTCGCATACTTGATCTATGTTTGTTGATCTAAAAAAAACCATTGATAATTTATCATATGGCCATGGCTAATAATTGTGAAATTAAAGCACTATAGTGCCATGACTAATTATAGATAACGTCAGCCCTACAGTCGTTTCCCGACTGTCATATAAAAGTAAATATGACAGTCGGGAGAGTCTCCCCCCGCATGTCCCGTACGCCCTGTGAGATTGCCGTGTCTAAACACTAATAAATAATAAATAAATAAATAAATACGTTGGTACATTAACACACAGCGCCATCTAGTTCCATGGTAAGCTACGAGGCTTGTGTTATGGATACCAGATAGTTGTTACACTACACATATATAACTTTAAATACATACATATTATACTCGTAAATATATATAATATTATATATATTTATAATATGTATGTATTTAAATTTAAAAATATAATATGCACTAGTATATACTCGTACTATGCATATACTACTAGTCTCGGTGGTTAACTTGGTTGCAACTGACAAACCCTGTCTAAACACCTTCGTTAGACGACAGTATGGATTAATAGTATTGGATTTTAGCTATATTTCAATAAATTGAGACTTCGTATATTTTGAACAAATATTTATTTCATGTTGGAACACAACATTACTTTTTCAATGATGACATTAAAGAGAACACAAGCGCCACGCACGGCCAGGAAACTAACAACCAGTATGTTTATAAAGATACATTTAAATTTATTTATTTAACAAGTAGACTATGGCACTACTCACGGGTCTTCCGGCGCCACTGCGAGCAGCGTGGCCGCCAGCAGGCGACGCAGCGAGGCCACGCTGGTGGCCATTTGTAAAGCCACAGCGCTCAGCACCAGTGACGTGGCGCCGCGCGCCAGCGCCGAGCGCACCGGCGCCAGTCCGCCGCCCAGCACGGCGCGCAGCTGAGGCCACTCGTGTGCATCGCATATTATTATACTGTCACCTAAGTAGATGCGATTTATTATTATTTTATATTGTTATTTGTACATTTATTGTGTATTATGAAGTAGGTTATATAGTTAGGAAGTCGATAAATAAGCGTAATGTTAGCAATATTATAATATAATTAAATAAATTATTACGAAGTAATTACGAAAATAAAAAATAAAAATACATATATCCATTATTTTATTAATAAATATAATAATAAAAAACTTTGCGATCGTTTGTTATCAATGTCAATAATATTAAAATAGTTAAAATTTTAAGTGTAATATACTACTTAAAAAATTAAGAATGACAAAAAAATGTTAGCTTATGTTATAAAGTGATTAAACAATTACTTTATTTAGAACATGACATATAGATGATGTGTACAAAGAAATCTTGGGTGTGCAATCCTCATAAGGTTTTTTTATAGAAAACAATTGTATATATTTATCACTAATAATAAAGACTTAAGCGAATAATATAAATTTCAAAGTATTAACACTCGAGTCCGGAAACCTCACCCGCCTCGCAGACGCCGGCGCGGCCCGCGCGCCCCGCCATTTGCCGGTAGGCGGCCAGCGACAGGAAGGCGCGCGCCACGCGCGGCGCGCGCACCACCACGCGCCGCGCCGGCAGGTTCACGCCCGCCGCCAGCGTCGACGTGCAGCAGATCACCGAGATCACGCCGGACCTGCAGCGTCAAACGTATCGTCAATACTGGAAACATACTAAGTAACGATGAGAACCAACATGCGAAAACAACAATTTTTTTTGGCAATTTGTATGGGGTATCAATAATTTGTCAAATAAAGAATATATATTTTTAATCTTTTAAAATACTTACTTACTTTTCTATACCTATATGTACGCCTATGTCTACGCTGTACATAAACGAGAAACGTTAATACATAAAGATTTCAAAATACATAAACTTCCTTACCTGAATGCTTGCTCGAGCAGCGCGCGCTCCTCGGCGCCGAGCCCCGCGTGGTGGAAGGCGACGCCGGCGCGCGCGCCCCGCGCCTGCGCCGCGCCCGCGCCCTCCGCGCGCAGCGCCGCCGCCAGCGCGCCGCGCTCCGCCGCGCGGTGCTGCGCCATCTCGCTGCCGACACCATATCGTAATGAGACGTCGCTTTATCGTGCTTACAGACTCGAATTGTAAGTATATTTTATTGAAGTAAAACTTCTTTACGTACGCTTGACTTGGGTAAGCTGGTGAATGCGTGACGAGAAGCGTTACGAAAAGTGTGATCGGGCGAGGCGAACGTTTGTTGCCATGGTAACCGTTGTTATTGTCTGACAAATGATATATAATATTATATTCTATCCTTATTGTGTAATGTGTTCTAATATGCATTATTTTAAGTATCTCACCTATCCCAGTTATTTAAAACATAAATTGAATTTCATAAAGAGTACCGATAACCTACAGAAGTTTTACTTCTTGCGCGTGTACAGATACATACACGCACTCTTTAATTTTTTATTTTATAATATTTATTTATTTGCGTTGGATATATAATTTGTCTATTTAAGGCATGCAACGTCAACAATGGATATTTTTGAAGTTACATTTCTTTTGGCGCGTTACGAAAGATGAATGATAAGAGTGAATTTCTTACGATGCGACAGATTTAGGTTACTGTATGAAGTTAGTCGTTATTGGCTACAGTGTGAAGTAAGTCGTTAAATCTCGCTTTAGTATAATATGTTGTCTATATTCAAGATATATTTATATTCTGGTATTTCTATACACACAACACGTTTGGTTCTCGTTACTGCAGGATTATCTAAATGCCACCATTTTAATTCAATATGGTGGACGTTACAAAATGGCGATTTATTATTTTCATAGGAACCCTTATGATATGGGCATTAAATAAAAGGGCTTGATAAGCGAAACAATAAGCATAGTGACGTCATTATAAATTCAAAATGGCGAAGGGGTTTTTTATGCACCCCCATGATATGGATATCGTATGAAAGGGGTTGATAAATAAAACAAAATAAGCAAAGTGACGTCATTGCAAATTCAATATGGCGGACTCCCAAAGATGGCTGACTGTTTTTTATGCACCCCCATGATATAGATGAAAGGGTTTACTGAGAAAAACATATATATATTTTTTGTTTTTAACTAAAAAATTTAACATTAAAAAAACAAGCTTTTATTTAAATTCTGATACAAACTTTTCTAAATATTGATCCAGTAAATAAATTATTTCCTAGTCCAAATCTGTATGGAGTATATAGACTGGATGGACTTAGTGATCTTTAGTGTAGTGTAAGTTAGGGTCTGTAGCAACTCACGTCCTCTGCAGCCGGCAGAGCAGCGCGGCCACGTTCTCGCAGTTGCGCTTGGTGGGGCAGAACACGAGCACGCCCGCGCGCGGCGCCACCTCCGCCACCAGCCCGCCCAGCCGGTCCGGGTCCAGGCGCGCGCCCGCCGCCGAGTACTGCCCTCACACGCTCACCGTACATATATACACTAGGCGACCGCACAATCGCCTCATGCCGGCTGTAGGCACTCGTCGAGAGCCCCTCGCCTAGACTCTCGAGCTTTTGGCGCTCTCAGCCAGGCCTATCAGTATCATGTACACACTCGTTGTATCAGTTGAATAACGAACACCGTTCACCGTACATGTCATGATGGACCTGGATATTGCTGCTTTCTCACGTAAACACAGTTAGCAGGCAACTAAACAAACGAGTGTGTACATGTTCGTTCTTGTTTTCCCCTCGAGACCAAATGAGACCCTTTGACTCGGACGCTAAATCGACACGCGAACTAGAGGTGTCGAGGCGGGCAGAGAAAAAGGAAGACGAGATGAGAACTCCATGTACACTCTCACTCTCGGCGTGTTTCGTGTTGTCTCGGCGAGTGTGTACAGCCGGCGTTAACCATATACGTAAAGAATGAACTGAGCATTACTCTCATGAAATTGACCACTCTCTTGAAAGAGAGAAAGCGAACGTGCGCCCAATACAGGTATTTTATTCCCATTTGAATTTATAGATGGAATGTAAAAAAATTAAATATTATTGAAAATTATAATGAAATTAAAAAATATATATATTTATAACCGTTTTCAATCTATGATAGATATTTATAACCATTTTCAATTTCATTCATCGTATTTCAATTGACTTACATAAGACTTATATATACACTCAATCCACTCTCTAAGTTTATGATTTCAATAGACATGCTGTCAAATGCAGGGACTACCAAAATATGCCAATTTTCATGGCAAATAAAACTTTTTCGGGTTCAATAATTGTATAATAATGGCACAATTTACACGTTTAAGTCCCGTAGTGTGATTATTATACATTCACGGCAAATGTTTTATATCCCAAACATTACCCATAATTCCATCAAACACAGTCAGTTATAATTATAATATAACATACAGACAGACTTTCTAGCAAATATTATTAACAGTAACATATGTATGTGTTACACAAAGTCATAAATTATCTTAATACAACATATTAGTTAAATCGCACCACTTAAGCATAAAAAATTAAGAAACATACACACAAATTTACAAACCTTCGCATTTATTCTATTTATGGTATTAAAACAATTATATTTATTTAGATCATCATATATCAAAAAAATACTCCTGTAAATTAGTATCATATGAAATGTGCATGCTATACCTATACTTTTTAATTTTTCTAATATAAATAAAGTTAGCTTACATCAAAATTCAACTGTCTATCTGGTACAATCTCTAGCCCGTTATTCCATAGTATCTTGTACAGGGTATCACCAAGTTTCACATACTCAGTCAGCTCGACAGGTCTAAATTGCTTCTCAAATATATCTGCATTGAGAAACTTGGCTAAATCTGGTAAATTCCCTATCGTAGCACTCATACCTACTATTTGAATTCCTTCTGTAAAAAGAAATCATTTACATTATTATTTTCGTTATATCAATATGAATAGATTTAAGAAAAGGCAATAAAAATTTTAGATACATAGCAATTTGTACATAAATCCATACTTCATATTGTAAATGTGAAAATATGTTTGTTTGTTTGTCCTTCTTTCACGTCGAAACAGAGTGACCGATTAGCATGATTTATTGTGTGAAGAAAAAGTTGGAGGGCTGGAGAGTGACATATGATACTTATTACCATGGGAGATTCTCTCATTCCTATGGGAAAACACGTTATAATATAACCCACAACAATTTATCATGTTATCTATGTATGTATATTGTATATATATATGATATAATATACTCTATCTATTCCATACTAACATTTAAACCTTCCCAGGGACAAACCTGAGCGAAGCGAAGGTGAGTTGCTAGTTAGTATATAAATTAATAGCATCAGAAAATGCCAGACAACATTAACTGGAGAAAAAATTGGGTCATAACTACTTATCTATTTATTTAAATATAAAACTCACGATTAGCAAATATCACAGTGGTCAGCAACATTTCCAGTGTGCTCCCTCGCCCAGCCTCTCCTATTAAATGCAGTTCATCCACCTGTAAAATAAATTAAACGATATGAATCCATATTAATTAATATTATAAATGTGAAAGTTTGTGAGTATGGATGTTTGTTACTCTTTCACGACAAAACGGCGGAATGGATCTGAATGAAATTTGACACGGAGATAGATTATAGCCTGGAATAACACATAGGCTACATTTTATCCCCGAAAAATATACGGTTCCCGTGGGATAGTTTTGTTTTTGTTGTCCTAGAGGTGAACCCGAGCGAAGCAAGGCCGAGGCTCTAGTCAGTTATAAAGAAGAAATAAAGCCACATTTATTGTCTTTATTTTTTCTAATCTGAATAAAAGGCTTTATTGTTTTATTTATTTGCTATACGCAGTCTTATATAAATGGCAGTAATGTTGGGTGAAATATATGTTCCTGTGGGATAAAATTGTTTTTATCGAGAGGCAAACCCGAAGAACAGTGAGGGTGAGTCGCTAGTTATTTATAAAATATATAAATAGCATGTTTAGGCATTAAAATATAAATGTTACTTACCACTATTAAACCAATTTCATTCAATCTGTTTAACTCAATTAAACTTCTGATCAAAGCCAATCCCTTTTCAATGGTAGCAACATAAATACTATTCTTTTTACGCCTTTTCTTTGGTGGTATGTGACCTTTGCCACCTGCATATTCTTCTAATAAAAATTCTAGTTGAAGGGCAAATGGAGATAAGGACCAGATCTATAAAGTTATTTAAATTATTATAATAATCATTTCTTTAGTTAACAAAAGTAGAAATCTAGAAGTTGTAAATAACACAACTGTATGACAACATTGCAGTGACAACTATTATCTGCGGACTTACTGAATCCTCTGTTCCACAAGGAAAAGCATGAAAATAGGAAAAAATCACCACACTTGTGTGTAATCTTATATAAAAAAAAACTAGAAAAATTTGAATTCTCTCCAATTCTTACCTTTTCTTGTACAATTGCAACATATGGTAAAATGAACAGTGCATTCTGTTTTCTATTTAATACCTCTCTCAACATCAATACTTCTGCCACTAAAGTTTTTCCTCCACTTGTAGGTAAAGCATATATTAAGTTCCTTCTTTCTTTTATCGCTTTTAAATTTAGACACTCTTCCTGCCAGTCTAAAATTATTAAAATAAAGAAAAAAAAAAGAATTGTTATTTTTTCAAAAATTGAGAAGAAACAAATATTTACCATAAAGCTTTTCGATATTTCTATATGATTTAAACAGTCCCTTTACAATCATAGGCAATCCATAAAAAGTATTAACGTCATGATTTACTTCATTGACCACTGATTTTGAAGCTTCATTTTTTGAATTGATTGTTCTGTGATTATACCACTTTCTCTTATATCTAATAAAAATGAATCTTTTGTTTCAAATAAGGTACTTGTTTCATTATTGCTATTTATATTTATTATAGACTGATGCAATACATCAAAACTCTCCTCAACTTCATCTCGTAACTGTTTCTCACATCTACCAGTTAGAATATTACTACTAATTTGTTCCTGTGCACAACTAGGTTCCAACTTAGATATAAACATTTCATTATTAATTTCATCAACAGCTTCTTCTGATTTATTATCTTTAAATGAATCATTCTTTCCAGCTATAAAAGATTCCCAATTTTCTACATCTTTAAAAAAACAAGAATCAAAGACACCTGGAGAGCACGGTATATCAGTTACAGAATCATCGTTTCCTGAATCGCATAAATATTGTACTTGATTGCACGGTAAAGGTGGTGACTCGCATTTATCAGGTACAAGAGCACGACTCGTTGTAGCGACTCGTAAATGAACAGGAGAACTGTTTATAAAAGAATTGTCATCTTCCTTAGCCAAAGTTTGAGTCGGTCTTAGGCGATTTCGTAGTCCAAGTCGTCGACGTTTCGGAGTTGATAATTTTTCATGGCATTTTTCGTTAACAGAATTCATTCTTCATCTTAAATATTAATTCATTGTCATTAAAATATAATAATAAATAAAAACAGCGTCAAAGAAAATTCAAATAAAAACACCACAACACTGACAACATAACATGGGTGAAATATGAATTGACAAATCAACAAACTATAACAATTTGACAGACAAGTGTTGACAGCTTCACAATTAACTCTTGACCACAGAACACTTTTACTCGGAGCTCATGACTCAAGAAGTTATCGCATGCGAAGTAAAGTGTTCCTAAGCGGCACTTTTAGAAGCCACTAAATAAAAGAATTGAAGTTATAAAACTTGAATAGATTATAATTTATATATAAAAATAAAATATATATAAAAATTGAATAGATTCTAATTTTACACTTGGATATATATTTTCTGATAACGACGGTCTTTCTCAAAAGATGTCTCTGGGAAATTTAATATTTTAGCTTAGAATATTTCACATTTTTTTTTAATAATAGAAACTACATGCAAAATTTTATGTGGGACCGATTAAATGTCCCTAAATTATTTTAGGCATAATACAAGTTAAACAGCTACGGGCTCTCACCCGGTGACGCTGTCAAGGCCAGTATCTATCTATCAACAACACTACCCATTCCGCAAAAAAAGGCTACGGTCTGAGCTTGATGCCATTTCCATTTTCCAATGTAAGAAAAAACTCCACCCAGCGTCAATGTCCTTCCAATTTTCGTCCTCTTTTAATCCTATTAAAGGAGACAATTTATTTCTATGAATACAGCACCAAATCATTTTACTACACTTCGTCCTCCACTTCGCCGTACGATCCTAGGTGCGAATTCCCCAGTCCCACAGTTATGTAAAACTATAAATTCTTATAGCATAGATGTCGACATATACAAAGTGATTTTTTTTTTCACTTTTTACCATTTTCAAAGGCTTCATTCAGCTCTGGTCTATATGGCCTTATCATGAACGAATCGTTCATGGGCATAATAAACAGCGAGCGTTTAGCTTAAACTGAGCACACTTCTGTCGCACGCCGGCGCACCCTGGTAACAGCTAAAACTCGGCTAATTTTATTGTTTTTAAATAATTAGAGTTCGGTGCAAAAAAATTAAAATCCATGAAATTGTGAGCAAAATCCGCGTAGGTACCGAGGGATGTACCCAAGCGAAGCCAGGATAAGTTGTTTGTCTACTTATATGGAAATACCTATAATATGGTATTTAAAAAATTTGGTTGATATTGTGTGCAGTGTGCAATCTGTTAAACAATAGGTAATAAAAATGGACATTCCACACATTCGGATTTCTTTTAGTCTTTATATAGTGTGTAGGGAAAAACAAGCATGGCGGGCCAGGTTTAATAAATTTCTGTTTAACAAAATTACACAAATATAACTTCACGAAAACAAAATAATGCGCATGTAAACCAGATTTGCATAATGGTAATTGAAAAATCTGCAATCAGGTAGTGGGTTTGTAGTGCATATTCATAGATGGCGCTTTTACTTTTCATGAATTGTTGACAACAGTTAAAAACAGTCAAAGACGCAGAAAATTGTTAGAATAATTTAAAAAAACATTGCGATATTTATTCATATTTTAGTTAACTACATTTTAAAGATAAACTAGTTCAACGGTTTAAACAAAAACAAAAATTTCCCGAACAAGAGCTCGAATTAGCGCTGTCTAATTTATTTTTACGGGATATGGGTGTTTCTCTTTCTGTGTGTGTACTATTATAGTACTAGTATTATGTTGTCTAAGGTAGTTCTTACCGATCAATTAATCAATACGTTTACTTTCTTATCCTGCAGATTAAAAACGTCCCCCAGGAAATGAAAACAAATGTATGTAGTTTTATGGAAATTTACTTCTTATATTGAAGTTATTGCATTGAATTCAATATAAACATACAACATTATCAGTCCGATTTCAAGTCATTATTTATTGTATTCTTTATACCGCGAAGTTTAAAGGGTTTCGGGAAACAGGGACCGTTACAGTGACCAAAAGAGGAAATCAAGACTATTTTAATCCAAATTTTCGGAAGTACAATCTCTGGGGATAAAATATTGTTTGTCCCCGGAGAATGATGTTAATAATACAAAATTTAAAAAAAAAACGACTTCCAGGCACTAAAATGTAATAAATAACTAAACGGGGGTTTTCATTTAGAATAAATACCTAATCAGATATTTTCGAAGTCAGTGCCAGCCGATGCAAAGCAAATCTAATATATTTCGATACGTAAAATACATATTTACCTATTTATAGATATTCATATTATTGTCGATATTCTAAATTAAAATTCCCGTTTAGTTATTTTTTACATTTTAGTGCCTGGAAGTCGGTTTTGATTTATTTTTCCCAAGATTTTATTTGTCAATTTATAGGACCACCTGGGAAATATACCCTTTGAAAGTAATTTTTTTTATCCAAATCGGTTCAGGCGTCTTCGAGTAATCGGTGAACATACATAAAAAAAGATTCCGACGAATTGAGAACCTCCTCCTTTTTGGAAGTCGGTTAATAAAAGGATGGGCCCTAGCAAAGCGAGGGTAAATTGCTAGAATGTAATATTCGTACTATTTCAAATGC
This sequence comes from Brenthis daphne, assembly GCA_947093115.1. Classification (NCBI taxonomy): domain Eukaryota; kingdom Metazoa; phylum Arthropoda; class Insecta; order Lepidoptera; family Nymphalidae; genus Brenthis; species Brenthis daphne. Next base: position 18,656,213 of record OX352481.1, read on the forward strand.
TAGTCAATATTACGATGCTGTACGGTCACTATCAAATGTATTCCATTTTAATAAAGATGCGAATAGGTCCCACCTTGCGTAGATTCTAATCTCATCTTTAATTTAGTATACGCATAAATATCTATAGAATCAATAATCTATAGGCTTGACTATTTTTTTAATATATATTTGGACACAAAACTAAATTCCAATTCATTATATTTATAGTGTACTAGCAGTGCCCGAGGCTCCGCCCGCGTTCACATGACCAAAAAATAAATTCTTAGGTTTTACATATTCGCCCTTACATTGCAGTTTTTGTATTTTTTCTCACAAATGAGATATTTTCCCCCGGTAAAAATTATCCTATATGTTGACCCGGATGTTGTAACCAGCTAACACCATACCAAATTTCATCAAAAGTTTCCCTCCAGTGGTTTTTCTGTGATGCGGTAGCAGACAAACAGACAAACAAAAATTCTAAAAACTATAGATTCGGCCTCTGTATCAAAAATAATGTTTATTTCAATAAATTTTTAATGGACAGATTCGGCTTAGTTATAATTTTATTATATGTATAGACATCAAGGAATACTTCAAGGTTCGATTATACTAAGCAATGACGAATACGTTTAAGATATAGATATTTTACCACAGTAGGGATAAATTTTTCAATGTACCTACTTTATAGGTACTTTAAGTATTCTTTTCTTGTTGCTCGCAGAAAAATTAAAAAAAAATAGCAATGTACCAACATCTGTAATACAGGAAGACATATTACGAGCATGTTATAATAAATAACATGAAATAATTTTGTGATTGAAAGTCAAAAAATATTGTTTACATATAGAACATTCAAATTGTTTGGTCCTAACATTTTATACATCTCAAAAAAAAACGTATATTAATATTCGGTTATAATGTCTTCATAATATTTCTTGACAGTGATGCAGAGCAGGTAAATGCTCTGCGTAAATATAAAATGAACAGATATTATGTCAGGGAGCCACGCCCTTTGCGTCCTGCTTGAAATCGCGAGCAGGGTTTTGGTCTCTTTAGAAACCGGAGCTGGCTTTCGGCACAAAAATGACTACGGCTAAATTTAACCTGCGGGGGGGCAGCTAACGCGCGGATCACCGCCGGCCGGTCAGAGCCGCCTTGGTCGCCGCGGACTCCACATTCCAACGTCGCTGTGCTGGTCGAGCAATCGTAACTAAGTGACCGCTTCAACCCGTGCGACGTAAGTGCAGTGTAGTGAAGTGAAAAATTACCATGTACAGTGTGTAGCAACCCTTAGTGCGTTCGGAAACCAGAGTTTTTTGGAAAACTGAAGCTTAAAACGTGGGATAAAAATAATTGCAACACCAAATCGGGCTAGCGCCAAAATAGAACCGCGCGAGATTACGTTTCACTTGTGCACGTTACATAAATTTGTACTAAATTAATTAATTACTGAACATTTATTTTTACACTTAACACACTACACACTGTACACTGGAATGTAATTTTAGTCAAAATTAGAAAATAGTATGTAATATTTTTCTTTCTTTTTTTCTTGAAAGAATTAGATTTTTACAAATTATAATATTATATGCGCAAATACTGTAAATTTGCAAGTTATTAATTAAAGTAATTTTAAAGTAATTTTTTGCATAGAAATAAAGAAAGAAGAATAACATAAGATGTGCCTAACTATTTTTTAAATTTTTATAAAAAATAAATAAATAAATTTAGCATACAAAAATAGACATTTTATAAGAAAATAGACACTATACTAATATGACTCATACCGTATTTTAATAATAAAAATATATTTCTTATATACCTATTAGAAATAAAAAATAAACATGACAATAACATGGGGTAAGAAACATTTGTCAAGTATAAATATGTAAATATACTAAAAAAAATTAAAAAAAAACTATTTTGATTTTACATGTATTTTTTGCCGATTAAAAAAAGTTTTTTTTTGTTTTATGAAACTGTAATTTTAAATATCAATAAATTAAAAACCACATTTTTTTAACTATATTTAAAAAAAATTGATAGATAAATAAAATGACGAAAGAAAGAAAAAAATAGAAAAAATGAAACCATTATTACTGTAATCAGTTTGTACGTATCCTATGTAATGCTAAACTGAACGCAAACCAATTTTGATCTAACTTTGAAACTTTGCCAAAAGCCTGGCGGCGGGCGGCGGCGGGTGGCGGGGCGTGGGTGCGCCTAATGGTCGGAAAGATAAAACCGCTCAAAATAGATTGAACTTCATAAACAATGAGATTATTCGATGAATATGAGTTCTGACATGCAACCCTGCAGCTATATTAGTAACTTGGCACATCGATTTGATTAATGAATTTTATTGACAATTAGTATGTACCAAATTATTTTACAGGCAAATGGGTAAATTTAAATCCAGCCATACTTTAAAGAGCTTTATTAAGTACTGATTTACAGACACAGATAGTTTAAATTTATAAAGGAAGAACTGTTACTGTTTTTCAATACTAACAACGACAGTAGCTAATGCATAAAGCGACTCAGAGGTACACCTACTAATTTAGTAATTGTACTATTTAGTATTATTTTAGTTTCTTAATCTATATTAAAATAAAAGATAATGTAATTTTTAATTAGAGATGTAATTTGTTGTAATTTTTTATATGGTGTACTTCAGGGAAATCTTTTAGATCCTTAATTGCATTTCATATATAAGAGATAAATTTTAAAGTAGGACGGAATATGTATGTCCCTTATTAAAATATGAGTCAAATGGGACTGAATGGTCATCAAGATCGACAAAACAATACATTTATATTAAGTTATATTTTTGTTTTACAGAATAACAAATCACCAACATGTCTGACGAAGAGGAATATTCGTAAGTATATTGTGACATCTCAAAAAAAAATTCAAAATCTTCAAAATATCATTACAATCTATTTCTACTACAACTTTATTATATTGAACACTCCTTTGATATACTTACACTCTTTTGACACACACGATAGGGCAAAATGTAAATAATTAACACATTTACTGGTACAAATTTTTCGACACCCCTTCAATTATGATTTGAACCTACAATACTAACTTTTACTAATTACCCTGAAAACGGTGTTGCACCGTGTTGCCCCACCATATTTGCGGAACACTATAATATCCTTTATAAATTTCACAGTGGCTCCGAAGAGGAGGAAGTTGAAGAAGAAGTCGTGGAGACGTAAGTATTTTGAACGAATAGGCACCTCTATTTGACTCCCCTAAAGTTTAGATTCATTTAGAATCCTGTTTGGTTTTCAACTTAAGCTTTAGAGGCCTAGTATCTATGCCTTGCAAGTTTTTCCAAATTTCTTTTTAGACTCTAGCAAGTCAAATTTCATTTATTAGTGTCAAAATATAAAAATTTAAAGACACACTAATTGTACCCTCATTTCATTCCATACTTCGTTTAGCTGCACGCCCTCACCAACTCCTATTATCTCTTTTGTTACAGGAAGTAAGTGGCGTGTTTCGTTGATACAACACTTGCACACGCTCGTTAGGCTAAGATTAGACTTCTGTCTAATGCTTCTGCTCAATCTTCGCTTTTGTTGCTTTCAGACTTTCGACATTCTAGAAGCTCCGCTTTCAACATGTGCTTTATTAATTTCTAAAGTACTTTCTAACATCAAATTAATATAGTTGATCTTGATTATCGGTCAACTAGAAGGTAAGTAACTGTTCGTTTCGTGTAATGCAATAAAATTTCTAATAAAATATGCTTATGTCGAGCGTTATCAATGAAATATTTTGATCAAATTTTAAATTATAAGTTTCTAATTTTATTTATTTTTTCCCTATCCGCTGCCGTTGCCGTTCCACGAAAAAGGCCCGCTCCCAAACAAGAGTGAGTATACTAAAGTTATAATTATAAACATAAGGAAAATCGCTTCGCTTTTAGTGACTGAATGTGGTCATAAAATCGATATGCAAAGGCTGTGATTGGAAACAAAATTAATCTTTGCACTGGGTGAATGAACAACCAATCAGGATATACGAAATTTAAATTGTGGTTACAAACACTAGTAACTTTTTTTATTTTGGATGCGCAAAATAATCATCTCACTGCTTTTTTTATTTATTTATCTGTGATTTTTGAAGTTGAGGAGTAGTGAAGTGTAAAGTGTAGTAGAGGCTGATTGTTATTTTCTGTTTCTAGGAGTAGACCGTCGATCGCGTAAGTTGCACCGCTCTCTGTGGTGTCACTAACTCTGTAATTCTCTTATTAACTAATAAGGCTCGGGCGCATTCAAATACGAGTACTAGAAATATCATGTCCACGATCACACAAGATCGTTAGATGAAAGATTAAACACTCTGTTCGAACGCTATTTATATAAACCAGTGGGCGTTCTATTTTTGAAAGTACCGTTTTGCGCCCGCGCCGGCCCGCTAAGAAATTAGATGTCGGTCAACGGATAACTCGCAGAGTTCTCCTGATCTTTTCCTAAGTAATTAATTGCATGATCGGACCGAAATAACTGAAGCATGGCCTACTATATATTATTTTGTATATAAACCTTTGTCCTTGAGATATAATACCGTGTTCACAGCTCATGTCCGTCTACTTGACACAGAATACAGATAAAACATTTACAGATACAAAGACACAAAACAAAACATGCTTTATTGACAAATGTTGTAATAATATTATTGTTATTTTAATGGCAAAACATACATGTAGTAAGAAAAAACTTAACAGTATATATATTGTAAGTGTTAACGATGCTCGTTGTATAACATGATAAAAGCTGATGAAACATTAACTTGCCGAGAGCAACACAATATTCTAAATAAGATATGGCAAATTAAAATATTATCAAAAATAACTTCATCGTAACAATTTGTAACGCTATATATGTATTGTGAACCGTGACAGTGACGGTTTTAATATTAACAAAAAACTTATAAATTAAGTAAAATATTAATGTATTATTAAATTTTTCAGGGGTGAGGGAGACCCAGAGTTTATTAAGGTAATTATCAATCATATTGTCTTATATAAATTGTAATAAGTATTTGTTTTGTATACCTACTGTTACTACTACTGACTATTTGACGACACGTTTGACTCAGTTTGTAGCGACCCTACTCGCTGTGCCAACGGTCGTGGGTTCGAGTCCCGCTGGTTCATTCATTCGTGTGATGAGCACGAATGTGTGTACTCTAGTCATGGGTGTTTATATTTATAATATGTGTGTTAGTTGCAAGTTATATATGTGTAAACTATCTGGTTAATATATATCTGTCAACTCTCGTAGCTTACCATGGAACTAGATTGTGCTGTGTGTTAATTTCCCAATATATTTATTTATTTATACTTAGCTTTTGCCCGCAGCTCCGTATAACGTAGATTATTTACGTATAATTACCCCACTCGCAAGAAGCGCAGTGCGATGTTAGAATATGACCTTCCTCAATAGACTATAAAACGTATATTACCTACGTTACCTATATTAGCTCTTTGATAATAAACAACAAAACTTCAGCTTTATATTTTAGTATAAATATTAAATAATAATGTAGATCATAATAAAACACTCGTAGAGTTCAAAAGTTGACATAAAAGCGATAAATTACAACGTAATAAACATATTCTTTACAACAGCGTCAAGATCAGAAGCGGTCAGACTTGGACGAACAGTTGAAAGAATATATCAACGAATGGCGCAAACAAAGGGCAAAGGAGGAGGACGAGCTGAAACGCCTCAAAGAGAAGCAGGCAAAGCGCAAGGTAATATAGCGGTACAATAATTTATATATGTAATACACTATAACATTATTTTCATTCAAATGAGAATTTATTTTTACTATTCTTGTTTTGGTAATAAAACTCTTACTAAATTCTCTTTAAAGATAACAGATCATAGACAGAGCAAGTTTTAAATTTCAGAGGCGATCGTTTTGATCAAAAAATTTAAATATACAGGTATCTCGCGCTGAAGAAGAGAAGCGCCTCGCTCAAAAGAAGAAGGAAGAAGAAGAAAGAAGGATCCGTGAGATTGAAGAAAAGAAACAACGTGACATCGAAGAGAAGAGGCAGAGGCTCGAGGAGGCCGAGAAGAAACGCCAGGCTATGCTCCAGGCCATGAAAGAATCCAGCAAGACCGGACCTAACTTCACTATCCAAAAGAGGAGCGATAACGTAAGACCATATTTCATACGTTATATTTAAGTGAAATATCATAAAATCGTATAACCACAAAAACAATTTATTTCATTACTGACTATAAGCGTTATTCTACAGTTCGGCCTTACCAACGCTCAACTCGAGCGCAACAAGACCAAGGAACAGTTGGAGGAAGAGAAGAAAATTTCTCTTTCGATCCGCATCAAGCCCCTTAACATCGAAGGCCTGTCTGTGGACAAACTCAGACAGAAGGCGGTGGAGCTCTGGGACTGCATCGTCAAACTCGAGACAGAGAAATACGATCTCGAGGAGAGGCAAAAGAGACAGGACTATGACGTAAGCATAATATTATTTTGATTTTTATGAACTTCAAATGATAATAATATCAAATAACTGAGGTCAAAGTTAATTCTAAAAAAAACGTTATTGTCGATAACACATATGTTACTTATTTCTCTTAACGTTTTAATTTGGTTAACAGTTAAAAGAGCTCAAAGAAAGACAAAAGCAACAGCTAAGGCACAAGGCTCTCAAGAAGGGTCTCGACCCCGAGGCACTTACAGGCAAGCACCCCGTGAGTATCACTATCTACTATAAGATTAACAAATGATTGCCACTATAATTAAATTGTAATTAAATTATCTTTTTTACTATTTCTAGCCCAAAATCCAAGTTGCGTCCAAATATGAGCGACGCGTGGACACACGTTCCTACGACGATAAAAAGAAGTTATTTGAGGGTGTAAGTAAAAAAAACTAAATTCCGGAATTTGTACAACTAAAGTATTTTTGGGTATCACATATTTCTACGAACTGGGAGTGAAACTTGAACTTGACGTCATTTAAGTGTCGATTTTATACAACTTTTTTTAGAAAGACGCGCTGCAGCATATTGTATACATATATGTACTTGTATATGGTGAATAAGCACTAGAATTATACATTTAACAAACAAAATAACAAATTAATTGTAATCATATTAAAAGCTAATTAATTTTAAGTAGCGCTTAGCAGCAATAGATGACAGAATTTAGGAAAAATAGTAGATTTTAGGTTAGATTACCTTTAGGTCAACTAAAAAAATATATTTATAAAATACCGCACACAGAACAGTGCACAAACAAAACCTGATATAAACTAGAAATTTTAAATACAGGGTTACGATACTATAGCATCAGAGGGTTTGGAAAAGATGTGGAAAGAGAAGATGGAAGAGTTCATGAACCGCACCAAAAGTAAGATGCGGATGTAGAGTCATGTTGTTTTCCCATACTTGCCCCCATGAATGGCATGTTTGTATCTGCATGAATTTGCATCTCATGGGTTATCGAACACCTCTCGGATTATCAGGACATTGTCAAATAAAAGACAGTTATTCTTACGCAGATTTAGGCCAACTTAAAAAGCAAAATTGATAACTAATCAAAATTGTTTCGTCTGCATGATTCTTTGTTTTGTTATATGTCTACAATGAATCTAGGAAATGTGTCTTGATTAGGTATCGATTTGGCAATGTCTCAGAAGTAAAATAAGGATACACTTCGACATGATCCTTTGTATTTTAATCCGAATTGACCCTTGTGTTAACCGTTCTTAGGACCTAGAAAAACTGAACAAGGACTTCCTTGAGAAGGTGTGGCAAGAGAGGGCCGACCAGTTTGGCGGCAGGCAAAAGGGTAAGTGGTGCGAGCGTGCCGCAGCTACGTGAGCTCGACATAAATTCAAAATTTCAACAAATTCAATCTCACTCTGTTTAGTAATATATTTTTCGAATATTTTTGATTAAATTATAAAAAAATATATGAGAGAATCTAGAAGAAGTGCAAGGCATACGCGAAAATTGGTGGATAATTTAGGGTAATACTAATGTAAATGTGTAAGTGTATGTCCGTCCCTCCATGTGTTGTGTGGTAATTAATGTTCAGTATGTAGCACGTGTATCAAAACGTGTAAAACATTGTAACTAGCAAATATTTTGTTATTTCACAATCACTGCTCGTCCTTTGAGTTCACTTATAAGTTATAGTAAGTAAAATATACAAACTCTAAGCTTTACATGAAACATTTACACTGAACAATATGATAAAATACCAGAATAAATGTCAAACAACACATATTTAAAAATAAATAAGATACGGTATTACCTTGCATAACTTCACATCCACCAACTCATCACTTTTACATGTAACCGGTACACAATATAGGTTGTCGGGTCTCGGGAATTCTTGGCATTAAAAAACTATAAAAGTTATCACTTTTCTTAATTTAACAGATATCATAATATTTTATTTGTTTACCCTAAGCTATATTTTTTTATATTTTAATTATTTTGAAATCGAATCTATTCTTTAGACCTGACAACACATCCTAATAATTGCAAACTAATAAATATATAATTATAGCGAGACTGCCTAAGTGGTTCGGCGAGAGGCCCGGCAAGAAGAAGGGCGAACCCGAATCCCCCGAAGGCGAGGAGGACGTGAAGGCCGGAGACGCTGAGGAGGAGGAGCCTGTGTATGAGCCCGAGCCCGAAGAGGAGGAGGAGGAAGTTGAGGAGGTCGAAGAAGAGGAGGAAGAAGAGGAAGAGGAGGAGGAGGAAGAAGAGGAGGAAGAGGAATAAGTACGTGTAATTCTATCGTAGTGGTTTTGTTTAATTGAAATGTCTTGTATATTCAAGTGCTAGTAGGTATACAGACATTTGAGAAAGAAATGTAGCTATGGAACTTCAAGCATTATTTAGGTATATTTAATCAGACAATTTATAATTAAATAATTGAATGAGCACAACAATAAGTTGACTTTGTTTACAAATCTTTAAATAACTCTGTAACATAATATTTTATGATGCTAAATGTATTTCTAAATGTAAACGGGCTTGGCGCTAAAATAGACGAAAGCATGTTGGCACCAAAGTCCCACAGATCATATACTTGCCAAATCTATTGTAAATTATAGTCATTTTCTTTGCCATGTGGTAGATATTAGGTTTTCTTAATGAGTAATCAGGGCGCTACTTGTTTTTGGCAAACTTTGAGAATAGGTAATACTTCACGTATATGAAACAATTACTAGGCTGGCAAAGATACTGAAATAGAAGGTGGCATAACGCCAGTGAACTGATTGGCTACTGCATCATTTCTTGGTTAGACTCGTAAGTGTTCTTGTATTAATAACATATTTACTGATCTATTCATCAAATCATTGTGTCTTTTACAATAGGACTAAATACATATATAACTTTAAATAAAACTATTTTTATGGATTTTTTCGCGGATTTATTTTCATTTTTGGTTCCCGACTAGTCTCTCCCGTGACCGTTTGCTGTAAAGCATTCGAAACATCGGGAAGAAAAAATCAAAATAAATCCGCAAGTAAAAACCGATAAGATAGTTTTATTTAAAAAATGTCAAATATTCGCGTAAATCTAAGAAAATACTTATTCCATATGTAACTTTATAGTACCTATCTACTTTACCTTATAACGTTGAAGAATTATTATTAGGAAAACAACCAAAGTTACCTTTATTATTAAACTATTTACTTATGTACACTTATTGTATGAGATTTTGTTATTAAGGCCGGGCGCAAATTATAAGATTTTTTCTGTCTATTTCTGACGTCCGCCGGCACCACCCCGCACACCCATCAGAACAGAACAGATGTGAATTTCTGATAAGTGTGCGAGATCTAGTACAAAATGTATAGAGATCAGAAAAATTTCGATGTCCAATCGGCGGCATCCGGGACTCGTCAAAATTTTGATAGTATGCGGGGTCTAGACCAAAACATATGAGCATAAAAACTTTTTAACAAAAAAATAAAAACCGACTTCAAACAAAAGCACTAAAAAGTAAAAAATAACTGATTGGTAGTTTTCATTTACTATACATACCTAATCAAATATTTTCGAAGTCGGTGTGCTTTGCTTTGTATGGGCTGGCACCGATTTCGAAAATATTTGATTAGGTATGTATTTAATAGGTAGGCTTTAATTAATTAGCCAAAGCACACCGACTTCGAAAATATTTGATTAGGTATGTATAGTAAATGAAAACTACCAATCAGTTATTTTTTTTACTTTTTAGTGCTTTTGTTTGAAGTCGGTTTTTATTTTTTTGTTAAAAAGTTTTTATTTTTCCCTTTTTAGTGTAGACAGTAGTAGCAAAGTAAGGATTCTAACGTGTTAGGCTTGTCAAATCAAACAAAATAAGCCCAAACTCAAAGTATCTACTATTAGCCGTTGAAGAGTTCCACCTATCTACCTTCTGGCCTTGCCATCAGATCAGGTCAACAACACCGAACCACTGTACCATCAACGGAAATAGAAATACTTGCAAAGTTTCAAGTCAATATGACAATTACAAGTAGGTAAAATTCATCATTAGTTGTTTTTCCACCCTTAGGGGTGGTATTTTTTTTTGAAATTTAAATGGGACCAATCTGGAAGTATACCCTTTCAAACAAAATAAAAATTGTCCAAATCGGTTAATAAATGACGGAGTTCTGAGGTAACAAATATAAAAAAAAAAAAAAAAAAAAAACATACAGTCGAATTGAGAACCTCCTCCTTTTTGAAGTCGGTTGAAAATGCCGTACGGCGGGCGTCAGGAATTTTCTGACAGAAAATATCTTATAATATGAGGCCGGCCTAAAACGTGTATGTATGTTTCAGATATAAGGAGCCAACTCAACACTCAAGCAGGGTTAGACCGCCGACTCGGAGACGCGTCGGTTACCGTTATGTAACCAATCCATTAACTTATCGCTATTATAAATTATTTTTATTATTTATACTTGACTCGTTACGTAATATGGACGTTACTGCGTCGAGGACATCTATGACGTTGCAATAAACTAATTTATTTCATAAGGCTAAGAAGTTTTATTTCACCTACAAATCTACCTTCTAAAGTTTTAAAATATTTTCTTTGGAAGTGAGAATATTATATAAGTAAATTTATCAAATATTAAGATTCCGTTTTCTTAGTTTAGTTTGTAATTTTATATTTATTTAATTTTCGTTTTTTATATATGGAAGGGCGAAAACCTATATGGTAGTTCCCGTTGTCCTAGAATCACGAAATTTGGCAAAAAGCAAGGTCTTACAGCACAAATAAAGGAAAAATTCCAAAAAATAAAAAAAAATGCAAATTAAAGTTAAACAGACTTCCTACAAATTTGTACGGAACCCTCGGTGGGAGAGTCCGACTCGCACTTGTCCGTATTTTTAAATTATCTTGATATACTTAAAAGTACTGTACGAATAAAAAAAAAGTTAGTAAAATGGTATTTATTATTTTCTGACTACAATCACAATCGCAACATTACATACAGGGTATGAGAAAATGGCTGCTCATTATAATTTTATTCTTTCATAACTCAATAATACTTAAAATTTAAACTAAATAAACAACTAATAAATGTGCTTTATTTACTTGGAATCTTCCGCACAGTAGCAATTGTAGGATACAACTAATCTAAACAAAATAATAAGCCATTTCTAGAATAACATTCAAGAAGACTAATCACATAAAAGTATAAAATTTCGAAAATTAAATTTTAGTCGTAAATAAAGGCATATATTATTACATAATTAGATTTAGATAAAATAATTAAAAAAAACTCCACCTGTGGGACATTTTTTTAATTTACACTAAACAAAGTATATGAGACAAAATATATTTATACATAAAATATTCTTTTTTTTAAGTATAATATAATCGCTTAATTGACCACATTATTCCTTGATATAAAAAAACCTCAAGATTCACAATTAGCATCTCAAAAGTGTCCTCAATAAAAGTGCACAATTCGAAATTCAGTTATTTTTTTTACAAATCTATTTTATTCTTTGCGGATGACAAAATTAAACGCAAATTGTTTCGTTTAAAAAAGTACTTTATGTGGTGTGCGTAAGTTCGAATTTGTATTTAGACAATTAGAACTTTTCGAACGTTTTTGAATTTTATTCGTTGGTTTGACTTAACGTCACATGTCGTCACTTTTTGAAGAGATATTATAGGAAATGTGTATCTATTTTTTTATATATCATTACTATTAAACGAATGTTTAGCACAAATGAAATCTTGTGAATTGTGATACATATTTACCGTACACCTTAATTAGTTTTATCTACCACAGATGATAAACGAGCGTCTCAATAATTAATGTACAATTCAAAACAAATATTTTACAACCACAGGTGGAGTAACTAAGTGGCCCTAATGGAGAAGTTTCATGATGTTGTTAATATCATATTTAATGCAATGGAAATAAAATATATATTAAAACTAATAAAACGGTGAAAAAGTTTTTGAAATCTGATAACAAATGTCTGAGAAATTAATTGATTAAGTTTAAGTATTTTAGCGCATAACAATTGCGATCTCTCACCAAAAGCGTGACGTCATCGCATCTCACCGAGGCCGTCGCATCCCAGAACATCAGTCAGTTCCTAGTTATTTTACGAACAACTGCTTGTTTTTTATTTATTGGTAGCGCTATTTTTAATTAAAATTTCGATCATCAGGTCGTGTGACGTCACGTAATTATTTTTCCAAGCGTACCTTCAAATTTTTACAATTTTTTTATTTAAAATATTTCAAAAATAATTTTGCATAAATTTTTACAATTCATAAAAATTCTCCATTGAACTATAACTACCTATAGTATAAGAAATAAGTATTGAACATGTGACACATCACGCGGCGGGCCCGGCGGGCGCGGCGGCGGGCGCGCGCGGCGGCGCCTTGTGCATCATGTTGATCTTGTCGCCCAGGCTCAGCGCCATGCCCTGCGCACACAACCACCACTCATTTAAAAAACAATACCCTTGACCGCATTCGGCTACGGCAGCTGATCTCTCTCGAGATAAAATAGAGCAGTTCGTATACGCGCAAGCATAACGTGCACTCTCTATTTCTGTCACTCTCATATTCCAGTGCAACAACAATACGACACTAGCGATGAGAGCAACACAAAATAAGAGCGAGGCAAGTTGATGAAACACAATCAACTTTTCAACTCCGGACTGTTACTGAAAATTTCTTAACAGAAAAATTCAATAAATCGACTTGGATCGTTCCGGGACTAAAATTAGGACCTACGAATTCAAAGTCATTCAAAGTAGCCATTAAACCACGGAGGCCTGGTCGAAAGACTAGCCCACCGAAAACTAGGTGATTACTCTCGCATCGTGTGTCCAGTCCAGTTCAGGTGTCATGCGTATTCATATTAAATGCAGGCGCCGTCCCTTTGTGTAAATATAAACAATGTATGCCTAATCTATTTAATCTAGTTTTTAATCGAGATTTCTGAATTTCAAGTTTTCAATCGTGTTTAAAAACTGTTTTTTTCGAATTTTAAAAATAAAAAAATTATAATTTATAATAATCGAAAAACATAGTAATTATGGAAGACCCACTACCGGACTGGGCTTAAAAGTTGCATGATGGATAGAAGTTTAAAATAGAAATTTAAAAAAAAATCGAAGGATACATATAATTTTAAAAAAAGTGTTTTTTTTTTTGAAAATGCGATATTCTTGGACCAGTGATCAAAAAATCTCAAAATTTACCAGAAAGCCTCTTTTGAGAGGTACTAAAAAATACTAAAATATTAAGAAAATAAAAAATATTTTTTTTGAAACCGTCCGATTTGGCGTGGAATGCCTTATGGATATGATATTATATATACGTATATAAACAAATAATATAAATACGTGTCGTTGCATGCACACGGGTGACGCACGTACCTGCGTCTTGGCGCGGATGCGCACGTGGCCGAGCACGGGCGCGCCGGCGCGCTGCAGCGGCGTCTCGATGCTGAGGTTGGCGAGCGCGTCCTCGCCGAAGATGCTGCGCGCGTACAGGTTGGCCGCCATGAACCCGCACTGCCCGGACAGCGCCTGCGCACACACCGTTTATACGACGATCGGTAAGACTTTCATTTTCAACCGACATTTTCAAAAAGGAGGTGTTCGATTCGGCTGTATGTTTTTTTATGTTTGTTACCTCAGAACTTCATAATTTTTACTTCATTTTTGACCGAGCGATCGAAGCGTCTCTGCTTCGAGTCTGACAAAATTTGCTTTCCTTTGTCAGTTTTGTGGTACTCCTCTACAAGTCGTATTTTACAACCAATCTGAACGAAACTTGGTATACAAGTTTTACAACTTTATACAATTTTTTTGTCGTCGGGATTTTTTGATTGGAGGGATACTCCCTTTAAAAAGGTACAAAAGGGGAGCTACTGAATATATCTACCTTATGAGGTCCGATTTTGATGATTCTTTTCTTATTTGAAAAATAGTAACTTTAACTTTTAACTTTATTTATTTGATGAAAATCTGACGAGAATCTTCGGCGTGATGAGCAGGATAGCTCCTCAAAATGCAACTTGTGCTCGTGTTTAGTCATTTTTTATATGCAGAAAATTACCATCACTTACTCAATATACAGAATACTATCAAACAAATTTCATATAATGCAGAACTTTAACTCACCAATATTTGCTATTTTTTTATCACGATAAAGTTATGAATACAATTACTTTTAAGTCAGCATTAGCGCGAACCGCACTGACCTTATCCGGCGTGAGGCACTTCATGTTGGTGGAGGCGAGCAGGTGCTGCAGGTACTCGCGCAGATCCGTGATGTTGGTGTTCACCGACACCTGCGCGTGCAAACATACACAACACACCATATTACTACAAAATAAATGGATAAATATTGACGTAGGCACACACATACACACACATCCTTTCTATACTTTTCTATTTTTGAATAAGACCTATTTTTAATAGCCTTTTTTATTAATTACGATTTTGACAGCATTTTTGATAAGTAGTAACATTAAAAGGCGTACAACTATAAGCATGATTAAACATCATTTCTATTTTAAATTAAATAGATTTAAATAATTTAATATTTAAAAGTTCGATGCTATCTTAAACATATTACACACGACGAAGTTTTAACGCGCTACTGACGCGCATTTGATGTGTAGTGAAATTTTAAATAAACGATGCAAACGCGCGCTTATTTTACCAATCTTTCAGCCCATACAACGTTTATAAAACGCAATATGCATAGAAAGATCAGACCTTAGACAATTTTTCAAAGAATACTTGAATATCAAAAATTATAAATTTTAAAAACCCCCGACTATCTTTGACCGATTTTTATCACACCTCCCCGTCGTTTGTGCGTCGAGGGTTAAAAATAGAAATAATGTTAAGGAGATAGAGAGAGGAGTTAAGTGTGAGGAAAGTGTGGGCGTGGAGAACTGGCGAGTGTGAGGAAGATGTGGAGGCGTGGGCGTCGCACCTTGTTCTCCCACTCGAACTCGGCCCACATGTGGCGGAAGTCGGCGTCGCTGCAGGCGGCGGGCTGGATGTAGTCCACGATGTCGATGTGTATGTCGTTGAGCACCACCACGCCGCGGTCCATCGACGCGCCCGACACCTCGTACACTGCCACAGCACGCGCACGCTCAGTTACAACAAACACTAGCAGCGCACTCATAGGTGGCCTTTACTGGCTTAGCTTAAGTTTAGGTATAGTTACTTTGCATAGGTTTTAACTACACTCACGTGTAATGTATGTAATCTTATAATTCTTATAAATAAAAATGAATGGCTAAATGTCTTGCTAAGCGCAATACTCGAGGATGGCTGGACCAATTCGGCAATTTTTTTTTTAATAATCGTTGAAGTCCGAGAAAGGTTTTTATGAGGAGAAAAATTGTAAATATTTTATGGAAAAACGTAAAATCACATTTTTCTCTTTCCTTACTACTACTTTATTTGACACTTTGTTTGCGTCTATGTATATAGTTTATAGTCTATGCATTCCATTTTAACTGTTAAAATGTACATAGACACTATTGTTAAAAATGAGAGAGTTTTTAACTGTGCGTGTTAGTCCTTCACGCTGAAATGGTTAGACGGGTTTGGATGAAATTTAATAAACAGTTTGAACACGATCTAAAGTAATTTAAGTCAATTCTCTTGTTACTGGCTAAAGTACGCAGTTGAGCACATATTACTTCGCCAATATCACGTGGAAAAGAGAAGAAACGAGGAAAATTATTGCGTGATTTACATAAAAGTTTCTGTTAGTAATAAAATTTGTCAGAAAATGGCACTTCATTATTAAAACTACGAAAAAACCCGTATCAATAATTTTAGACTTTGTTTTTTCCATTCAAAAGAGATCATAAAGTAGACATAGAGAATGAAGATCTCACCAATATTGCCGAATATGATGCCGTTCTCGGTGGAGGCGACCTTGACGTGCGCGCGGATGGTGGCGAAGTCGCGCGGCGCGAGCACCACGCCGGCCGGGCGCTCCACCAGGCGCAGCTCGCCCAGCGTGGCCAGCTCCAGCGTGCAGGCCTGCAGCGTGTCGTCCGTCTGGTTCACCACCAGCACGTCCAGCGCGATGTCGTACTGCGCCACCGTCACCAGCGCCTCCGCGTACACCGGGTCCGAGAACCCCGTCAGCTGCGTCACCTTGCGCGCGCCCGCGCCGCCGCCGCCCGCGCCCGCGCGCCCTGCAGGCGGATGCAAAGCAAATCTAATATATTTCGATACGTAAAATACATATTTACCTATTAGATATTCATACCTTAAAAAATTAAAGGCTAGCACCGACTTCGAAAATATCTGATTTGGTATTTATTCTAAATGAAAACCTTCGTTTAGTTATTTTTTACATTTTAGTGCCTGGAAGTCGGTTTTTATTTTTTGTTAAAAAGTTTTTATTATTCCATTTTTAGTGTAAACGTAATAAGCAGGTAATTTGTAAGAAGAAAATAATTTATTTAAAAAAAATATTTATTGTTGATTTTGTAAGAACCGCTCGACCGGTTTCGATAAAAATTTTATGGAATCATCTGAGAAGTATACGTTTTGAAACAAAAAAAAATTCCAAATCGATTCAAGCGTCTTCGGGTAATCGATGAACATACATAAAAAAAAGATTCCGACGAATTGAAAACCTCCTCCTTTTTAGAATTGGAAATCGGTTAATAAAGTATATTATAATTTGATTAAATTCTACCAAAACTCATCATACTCTTTATAAAAGAAGGTACAAAATATATATAGATTTCATTACGCAATCCATCTGTGATATATTTGTTTAATAAAAAAGATACAAGTATCTCACAGTGGGCGAAAAAAGAGTGATAATGATTACCCTCGAGCGCGCGCTCCAGGGACAGCTCGAAGGCGTCCTGGCGCGGCGTGGCGGCGGCGCCGGCCAGCGCGGCGAAGGCGATGCCGCGCTCCACGGGCACGGCGCGCGCGCGCTCCGCCGGCCGCTCGGCGCGCTCCGCCTCGGCCAGCAGCTCGGGCGCCGCGCGCTCGGGCAGCGCCAGCAGCGCGGCCAGCGCGGCGCGCGAGTGCGTCGGCAGCGCGCGCGCCGCCGGCACGCGCGACGCGGCCGCGCGCAGCCACGTCGCCGCGTGCTCCAGGTCGTCCGCCGTCAGACCGCTGCCCTCTACCGCACGAGGAATGTTACATTTTTCTTTATAGAAAATAAGCAAAGGAGCGAATGCCGTCAGCCCGCTGCCCTCTGACACACACAGGATGTTTCATTTTTTTTTAAAAGAGACAAAGCAACGGACGTTCCACTTGATGGTAAATGACTATCGTTAGACAAGTCTTTAATGTTCACTTATTACGTTGGTATTATTTTAAAAATCTATTCTATCATATTACGAGTTACCATACTAATTTATGAATATGTAACAATATGCAACTTTATTTTTAATGAATTAGATTAATACCGTTAAAATAAATTTATCATGAAGCTAAAAAATGTATAAATTAATCCCTTAAAAAAATATTACTTCAACATTTTTTCAACCTGCGTCCATTCAATTGATTTTGAAGAAATTATACAGTAAAAGAAAAGCAAGATTTTGTTGTTTTTTTTTAATTATGTACATAAGTAAGAAATTAAAATTGTTGAAAATATCATTAAAGCGTTTATAAAAAACAAAACAGTATTAGAAAACAAACACAATAAGAATCTGTTAATTAATAAAAACAAAAACCTAAATCGATCCATCAAGGACGTTTACATCGTAATTATAAAAAAAAATAAAAAAGTAGTCATTCGGACTGTCGAAACATTGACTGCCAGACAGAAGTAAAAACAGAAAACTATAAACAAACAGCTTTTATTTTTGGATATTCAAATTAATTGTTCGATCTTAAATTAAAATTGTAAATTAAAACTGGTTTCGACATCTATCGGCACTCTGAGTGTCAGCGTTAACACGTCACGTGAGCTTGTCGATGACCACTCACATGGATTCACCCCCTATTCAAACGTGCCTATAGAAGTTTCCACTTCAACATAAGAATGTCAATAGTTACCCTTGGAGTGCTTGCAGTATGCGAGCAGCGCGGCGGCGTAGTGCAGCGCGCGGTTGGCGAGCGCGGGCGCGCCGCGCAGCGCCAGCTTGGCCAGCGCCGAGCACGCGCAGGCCGCCGTGTAGCCGTCGCCCTCGCGCAGCGCGCCCGCCAGCCCGCCCGCGCCCGCCGTCGCGCCCGCGCCGCCCTCCGCGCCCATCCTGCACACACACACAACTTCAAATTTAAGCTTTAAATTACCCATTATTGTGTATTAACGTAAATTTAAAAAGCCTTAACTCTCATCGCGAGTGTCGAAGTATCGTCCCATTGCATTTTAAGGGGAATAGAGAGTGCACCTTGTGTCTGCGCGAAAATAGACACACGCGCTACACTATAACATCTCCTACGCAGATAGTCTCAATGAGACTGGCCGCCGCGTCCGAAACCGATCTCGAGAACATTATTATGTTTATTATAAACATAAATAACGTTCATAAAACAACACTTTCTATTTCTTAAAAACCCACCAAAATATATTCTCAAATTAATTAATTATATAATTAAAATCAGATTTATTTATTCTCTTTAATCACTAATTTTACAATTAAATGTTGTTTGAAAATCACAAAACATTAACACAAATTGTTGCCAATATTTTAAACTAGATAGCAGAAGAATCGCGCGCCCATAAATAGGAGTGTGATACGATGTTGATACGTTCTAGTGGGAAAAGTAGTGGTTATAATGTTAATTTCATATCTGATACATTAAAAATAAATCGGTCATGGTATGGAACGGTGTTGAGCGCAAAGGTCTTATAAGCCGTATCTATGTGTATTCGCCATGATGCAAACGTAAGCATAAACAAAAATGGTTACATATTTGATAAAATGAAATAGTTCAGAAACATCATCAGTATATCCTTGGCATTACACAAACGAGCGAGAAATTATAATATAAGCAAATGGCACTGACCAACAAAATGATAACGACGAATGCTTGCTACATATAAATTACACAATAAGAAAACTATTTACAAAAATAGAAAAAAAACCCGACTGTGTAAAAAACGAACTGAAAATATGAGAACAAGTAGACAAAATAACATTGTATTATGCAGTCAGAGACATATATATGTATGAACACTTAGCAAACCTCGTAGCTAGTACAAAACATACATAATTTTTACGTAGTCGGATATTTTTAACACATAACCCTCCTATCGCCGTAGTCGGATAAAAACTAAACAATAATGTAGATAAGCAAGTTAAGAGCAACACAGCCAGAGATCCCAAAAAAACTAAAATTTAGGTACTTATACTTATTTAATCATACTTAAAATTACAATTATTATTAATACGCCTACTGCTACGCGGTATAAATATATAATATAATTACTGCCTCGGTGGTGTAGTGGCTAGCATGTACGGCTGCACACCCTGAGGTCCTGGGTTCGAGTCCCGGGTCGGGCCAAGTTTAGTTATTGAGTCTTTCTGTATAGTAAGCCTCAGTGACAGCCCGGAGTTGGGAAGTTGGCGGTGTTTCACCCCCGTGCCTCGGAGAGCACGTCAAGCCGTCGGTCCTGCGCCGACACTCTCACCGGTCGTGTCGAGTGGTCGTCCCACCGTAGTATGAGAGTGACAGGAATAGAGAGTGCACCTGTGTCTGCGCGTACACTTGTGCACTATAATATCTCCTGCGCAGTTGACTAGTCTCAATGAGATTGGCCGCCGTGGCCGGAATCGGTCAGGAGAACATCATCATATAATATAATAATTTATATATTAATGCGAACTTCTATAGGAAAAACAAAAGTGTAAAGTTACGTTATGGCGCAAAATCAAATGCTTGGGAACGTGGGAATGCCGAGTGGCTATGCGCTGCGCTATAACAAGCAGGATCAACACAACACTACACACAAGTGGTGTACTGACTTGGGCAAGTTGAAGGCGGACTGCGTGGCGTAGGCGCCGTCGCTGGTCACGAGCTGGCGCGCCGGCGCCTCCTTGTCCTTGTCCTTGGCCGCGCTCTCCGGGGACTCCTCGTCATCCTAACAAATGTTTGTAATTATAACTTTTTGCATACAAATACTTTATTTAAAGGAGAGTCTAGCAATGGGACGTCAAAAAGATTAATTCAATTCAATACAATATAGATCATAACTTTATCGTTTTAGGTATATATGGACTAAGATCCCGCTGCAAGATTGCTACGTTCATAACGTATTTAATCGAAATCAATTTTTTAAATACAATAATAAAAGGGACAATAAGTTTTGACCGAGGTGCCTATTCAAATGTGCCCGCTAGTATGTTTAATTAACTAAATAATAGTTAACTATTTGGAACAAAAATTATGCATTTGTTATTACAACGAATTATACTCCGCTTCACAGAACTATACGTGGTGATTTTGAAAAATGATAGCTTCTGTTGCGCATTTGGCCGCAATCTCTTCGCAGCCAGGTGTAAGCGGGTCATATTTTGGGACGTTTATACGTTCATCGCGTATGTTCATCATTTATTTCTATCTGGGAACTCTATCCAATAGCAAATCTTAATAACGTGATGCGTCTTCTTTAATATGTACTTGAAATTATTAACTTTATCTAACTAATCGTCAATTTTATTGGTATACTAGCGACTCATCCTCGCCTCGCTCGGGTTCGTCCCTACTTACGTTTTAACGTTTAGTATAGATTTCTCAGAGATAAGATATTTTCGCGCAGTAAAAAGTATCCTATATGTCGACCCGGACAATCAACTATCATCATACCAAATTTCCATATTCCAGTGTTTTTCCGTGATGCGGTAACAGACAGACAGACAAAAATTCTAAAACTATAGATTCAGCCTCTGTATCGACAACAAAGCCTATTTCAATAAGATATTTCAAAAAATATTTAATGTACAGATTCGGCTTGGTTACGATTTTATTATATGTATAGGAAATACACATTTCTGTATATTTAATCAGTATATGTATGTGTGTGTAGACAGAGTACGCACGCGGCGGTCGGAGGGCAGCGCGGGCGCGAGCGCGTCGAGCGCGGCGGCGGCGCCGGCCGCGTCCTCCGCGAATTCCGCCAGCAGCCACAGCGCCGCGCGCGCCGCCTTGCCCGCGCGCACCTGCCCCACGCACTCCAGCAGCTTCTGCAAACCAATAGACCTCGTCATTATATTAAACTTGCGATGAATACACTCAATTTTCTACAAAAATATGATAAAAAATTCGCCTATAATATAAAAAATCATAAAATTAAAAATAAAATCGATAATAGAATGAGCAGAATTTTCAAATAAATTAATAAAATGGCAAAAATATAATATTAAAAAAGTGTTACATGGACATAACAGTCCACTTGACGGTATGGTGTGTATAATGTGGTGGTGGCACCGACCGCGTATATCTCCGGGCGCAGGTCGGCGTGGCGGTGCAGCGCGTGGCGCAGGAACAGCAGCACGTCGTGCGCGTGCGGCGCCGCGCCGTCGCCCAGCAGCTCCAGCAGCGCCGGCGCCACCGCGCCCGCCACCTCCGGGAACTGCCGCACACACGCACACAATAGTACCTTATTTATATAATGTACAATCGATGGAAGATCTATTCAACAGTGTTTGCGGATTCTCAGGCAACAATTAGTTATAGATATATCAAAAAAATTAATTATTTTACTAGCCAATTCACTCTCGCTTTGCTCAGGTTCGTCCCTAGATATGTTTTGACGATAAGAATAAAATGGATAGAATATTATATATTACTAGCATTGCCCGCGGCTCCGCCCGCGTTCACATGATCAAAAACCAAACTCTTAGATTTTACATATTAGTATACTCTTACATTGCAGTTTTTGTATTTTTTTCCAGAAATGAGATATTTGCCGGCGGTAAAAAGTATCCTATATGTTGTCCCGGATAACCAGCTATCACCATACCAATTTCATCAAAATCCCTCCAGTGGTTTTTCTGTGATGCGATAACAGACAGACAGAAATTCTAAAAATTATAGATTTGACCTCTGTATCGATAATAATGACTATTTTAATAAGATTTTCCAAAAAATATTTAATGTACAAATTCGGCTTAGTTACAATTTTGTTATATGTATAGATATATGAGTTGTTTTAGGTTGTATTAAATCGTGTTTTCCCGTGGAAATGAGATAACCTCTCACAGTAAAAAATAACCCTAACTATCCCTACACAAAAAAATCACACCAATCCTTCACTCTATTTCGACGTGAAAGAAGGACAAACAAACAAGCAAATACACTTTCAAATTTATAATACTTGGTATAGTATGGATAACACACACCTATTTTTTAGCTGACCACCTTTTATTTATATAGAGATGTCACTCTGTTACCTCGAACATAGTTTTAAACCTGATTCACTGTCGACTAAGCCTTAGCGGTTAGAGTGTAAGGCGGCATACCTTGACGGCGGCGCGGTGCATGGCGCGCACGAGCAGCTGCCGGTACTTGGCGGCGTCGTCGTGGTCGGCGAGGTGCGCGCGCGCCGCCTCCTTGCGCAGCGCGGCCACCAGGTCGTGCGCGTGGCGCGGCGCCGCCAGCTCCAGCGCCAGCTGCAGCGTGTGGCGCCGCACGTCCAGGTCGCTGGCGGCCAGCACGCGCAGCACGTCCATGGCCAGCTCGGGCAGCGCGCGCGCGCCCGCCTCGCCGCTGGCCGCGCGCAGCGCGCTCAGCTTGCCCACCACGATCAGCTTCACGTTGTTGTCGCTCTCCTTCACTATGAGGTCGATGTAGCACGCCGCTGCTGCCTGTCGTTAGGATATAAACTACTAAAATATGAAGTCACTTGAGGTTGTACTTAAACAATATAAATTAATTGTAAACTGACAAACAAACCAACAAACAAACTTTTACATTTATCAGTATAGTGTACTATATACTCATAGTAAAGAAATAAAAAAAAACAACCAAATCTTTTTTTTTGAAGTTGGTTGAAAATAAGTTAGCTTTAAAGAATATACCAAATTACATCTTTTTTTCTCCAATCAAAATAAAGAGTTTTATCATTTCTATCAAAAAGGCTGAGAGAGAGTAGAATATGAAATCATCGTGTAAAATGTGAGTGTGAGATGTATATGTAGAGTATGGGTGTGAAATGAGTGTATAGAGTAGTGTGAGTATGAGATGCGTGTATAGAGGCGAGAGTGCGAGATGTGTGTGTGTGTGTGTGTGTGTTTGTGTGTCACCTTGATGGCGGCGGGCGCGCAGGAGAGCGTGATGAGCGTGCCGGCGGCCTCGTAGCGCACGGCGGCGCTGGGCGCGTTGAGCAGCCCGTACACCGTGCGGATGAACCGCGACCGCTCCGAAGGGTTCGCGTGGCACACCTACCGGGCCACGACCGGTACACAAACATGTTACAGTTATATTTACATACTCAAATAATGAGTTACAGTGCCACTGTTCATTTTCGGTAATATCATATATGTACAAGTCACATTAATTTTATTGCTTTTGAATTCAGTTCAACGATTTTAGAATTTCAAAAAATTACTATTGAAACCCTTATTACCGTTACGAAATTATGACACTTAATTTTGAATCTTTTAAAATTATAACGTAGATAGTACAATTATGTACTTTTAATTAAAAAAGTTAAACCAATCTCAAACCCAATTTCAAAATGACTGTAAAAATAAATTAATCATTCTCCTTTACCAATACAGGTGAAATGGTGTTATCAAAAACGCTTTATATAAAAACAATTATGCAAATCAGTTCACAATAGACAAAGATAGTTAAATTACAATAAATTATTATACTACAAATTATCATAATATTATGCTCTAAAATTAAAATGAAATTTACAACAACAGCAAAGGGCTAAAAACAAACAAAAGAAAAAACACCCACCTTATATATGAGCTCCACAATGACCAGCTGCAGGATGTCCCCGAAGCCGTGCACGTGGTCGAGGCGGTCGGCGAGGTAGGCCAGCGCGCGCTCCTGCTCCGCGTGCAGCAGCATGAGGAACGCGTTGCGCTTGCACGACATGTCCTGCTCGCCCTCCAGGAACGTGGCGATCAGCTCCGGCGCGTCGGGGATCAGGAAGTCGAAGTTACTGGACATTTGTACATACATTTATTTATAAGGTTTATTTACAATCACTTACTAATACATAATAATACATAAAAATATAAAAAGTAGAACTAGGAACTAGATGTAGTGATTACTCACAAATAAACACAGCATGCACGGAAATTTTTTTTTAAATTATTATACAAAATATATTCTAGAAGTAAGCACTGTTCTTTTTTTATTAATTAATCATTTTTCTTTTTTGAGTAGGCACACAGTTACATTAATCTAAGGAACATAACATTATATAAGAGTACAAATGTTGGTGCAAATTGTTTTGCGGTATACATAAACACTAAGAGATGGCTTAAAACATTTGTCATCCTATTCGATCTGTTTTAACTAAAATTGTTTTTTTTTTGTGTTCCCGTTGAGTCTGCAAACAGTATCTACATTTAGATTTTTTTGAGGAGATTGGATTGTTATTATGCATGTCTCTTTCAGTGAAGACATCTCCTTGTGTAGTCAATGGTTTTTGTTGATAGAATTATTATATTATGTCCTTAGTTTTTAGCCTTATTATATAGTTTTGGCATGTCAAGACTTGGGATGGTTCTCTAATCGTTTTTTTTTTTGTATTTTAAAGACGTCTTTGTGATTTTTTCCTTAACTGTACTCATTTGGAGGTGTTCATGTATATCTTTCGTTTGTGACTAGCCAAGGTACTTGGGATATCGTTCCGATAATAATATTCTACATTTCTCGCAATATTGAGATGTTAGAATTACTGGCACTACCCCATAATTTGATTTTATCATCCTTCATCGTTATTGGTTTTAGAACCGATTTAAAAAAAAAACAATTTATAACACTTTTGTCTTTATCCACTTTATTGTATTAATGTATGTATCCTTAAAGAGATAAAGTGTGTATGTTTTAATTATGATTAGACCTTTATATCTACTTATTATAAGTTGTCTAATGTCTATATATTCTGCAGCCTACTCATTTTCTATTTTATCAAACAAAAATGTATGATCAACTTACCGATAAATAGTAAATATTGCAAGCACAGCGTTCCTCCTAACATAAGAGTGACGATGTTCCAAACATGCCCGAATAGCTGGCATTAGGGGCTCCAATAGTTCGGGCTCCTTCAGCTTGCATAGGAACCGTAGAGTAGAACCACGGATGAATTCATTTGGGTGTTGCAAGTCCTATGGATGATTAATGCAGAATTTTAATTTATAAAATTGAAGTGACAGAAACTGAAAATTTTATAAAAACGGCATTATGTTTATGGCACATGTATACAAACATAGCAAATTATCTCAATTATAATTTTCTATAAAAAATGTGTTTTTTTTTTACCTTTCTATATGCATCACAGACAAGGATCATCTCTTGCATCAGCTTGCCATCAGCAGTTGTCTTGGGCACAATTTCCCAGAAGATTAGCAAAAGTTTTTTAATAGTATGGTCTTGCAATGGCAGCACAAATCTGATAATAATCATCAAGAGGCCAGGAATCTTCTCACCAGAGAGTATAATACTAATTGTTTTCTTTAGAGCCTCAATCTTCTTTTTAATGTCCCCCTTTTCTATTGTAGATAAGTAATAAAATATTCATAATAAATAACATTACTTTAAAATAAAACATAGATAACCATTAAAATTCAAAAAATCTCTTAAAATACTAGTGAATAATCTTACCAAGGTCAAGCTTAAGTTGCATTTCATTATGGGGCTCTGAATCTGTAGGAAAGTTGATAAGAGTGTAACACGGTTGCTCTACACCCCCCATTATTCTGGAACAATATTTATCACTGCATATAATTTATTAAGTTATATATATTTAGAATTTTATAAAATACCAACTAAATAACAAGGTTTATATAGTTTTATGTATATAAATTCAAAGTTAACGAGAATTGTACAGATTAGAATATATTATTACTATAGACTTTATGTTAAATGTTTTATACTTAACAATCAATTTGTAAATTTTTAATCTAATAATAATGCATTTTATATTTATGTTTTCTTTGATTTTTATATAATTATATGTACTATTATGTGCAATAATATAAAATCTGTGGTTAGTCATATTAGATTACACAAAGTATTTCATAAAAATAAGATATAACGTAATTACGTCATTTCATATTTTATAAATAAATTTACAACCGCATTATTTAAAAAGCAGCAGAAGAAGAATAAAAATATAATTGCTTATCACTTCATCACAATCAAGGGGTCCGGCTTTGTCAATTTTTACCTTTGATATACACGTCACTAGTATATAAGTATATAATATGTATAATAACTAGCTTGGTTGTTATATTTCGGATATTTTTTTAAGAATATTTTAAATCAATATGATGAAATATAATTAATAATACACAATTTTAATACGTGTCCACATTTCCACATCAAACATGACAAGCATGACAACTGACAAGTCACGTCACAGTCACAGTGACAACATTTTTGACATTTCATATACATTAGGGATGTACACGAACAATACCACTGAAGTCGCCCTGTTTTCTAATGGGGAAGATTTCTCGAAAGGGTGCCAACAGTATGGCCTATTTACATTCAGTCTGAGGTTAAGCAATTTATTATGATATCTCTTTTGTACCTGGTTTTTGCTTCTATTGTGTTCGCGTCTTACCTGTGCAATATATTGTACCTGGAAGTTAGACCAGCTGAAGGAAGAATTCAGCAAGAGAAGTGCATCCTGTTTCCTGTGGTGGTCCTGACTGACTGATGGATCTACACACAGCCTAAACTGCTGGTCGTAGAAACGTGAAATTTGGAGGACGTATTCCTTATGTGATGTGGACATTCTATAAGAAAAGGTTTTTCAAAATTTATGCCTCCTTTCAAGATATCTTCCCATTCTTTATTACTACATTACATCTATGTGCTATGAATCTATGTGTATTCTAGTTTATATATTATCTATAGTGAAAACTGAAAAATAAATCAGATAGAAAATGTCAAACCATTAACCAAACGTCAAAATCAGTTGTGCGAATCGAACATGTTAAATGTGTATCGGAGACTATCAAAATAAATATATAATATCGATCAATACATCTGCATTATTCTGGTTCCGAGTAGACACCTACGGGCTAAGCATATTTAATATTACGTACAAATAACTAGGCCGTTGAGTTTTAACAATTTTTCAGAATGGATATACTGATAACGCTTTTTTATATTCTTTTTTCGATTTGCGTTGTTTATCCGCCGACTGAATTCGTTTCCGCTGGTTTCACAATACCACAGCTTCTAGATAACTATCTAGGATCAGAAAATGTGAATTTCATCGGTTACCATATGAAGAGGACCACCATAACTGCATTGATTCATTCGACATTGCCTCTTGGATATGTATTTACACTTTGGTGTGGTGGTGAAAGAGGCCAATGGATGTTACCATCAGCTTTTGCAATGGCGATCATACCTTTACTAATGTGCTATAAAATAGTCTGCTGGTGGGAGTATGATAAGAGTAAACATCCTATAGTTAAGGCTCTATCGCCTTATGTGACTCCAGGAAGTGATTGGAGAGTAGTTGCTGCTAACTTCAATACTGAATACAGAAGGTAATACTGGCAAGAGAACCATACTTGATACAAACTTGTTAATGGTACCATTTAAAATTTTGGTTTGTTGCTAGGTATAACCATAATGATTCTTGATCCCCAATATGCTGGTAATATTTTTAATAAATGTTTCTAATCTGTATATCTGTATGAATATTGTAAATGTGAAAGTTTGTGAGTATGTATGTTTGTTATCCTTTCACACCAGAATGGCTGAACGGATCTGGATGACATTTAGCACAGAGATAGATTATAGTCTGGAATAACACATAGGCTACTATTTATCCTGGAAAAATGTATGGTTTCTATGGGATAGGTATAAATATTAGAAAACAGCCTGAATTACATTGATAAAACATTGGCCATTAAAATTACATTATTTATTCTTTGGTTAATACTAGATAGAAACTATGAGAGATATTATGTAGAAGCACCACCACAAAAAAACGCGTGAAAAACCCTCTCTTTTTGTTTTCATTAAAAAATCTGATGATATAAATATTAATGTTGATGTTCAATATTGATATATCTACATATATTAAATTAATGTGATATTACATATTTCTAGTGTGGACAAAGTATCCATTGCCTTGAGTGCCACTAGCAAGTTTGTTGCTACTCAGACTTGGCTCATCAAAGTAACACAATATAATGTGAATTTGGTCAAACAAAGTGATTGTGCTCTAGTTGCTACTGCTGTGAGTATTAATAAAAACACAAACACAACACACCTAATGATAATACTAGCATTGTTGCCTTGTATTTCTCCGTGAAGCTTCATAAGCAAAGTATACAATGACAAATTATCATGAGCAATATCTGTAGATATTTGCTAGATTAAAACCACAATCAAATGAAAAAGTCATTATTAAAATGTTTATTACACAAATTAGTACTTGAAATCAGCACCATTTTGATTTTTAATTATATTCATTTATGTAGGTTATGAAACTCACATTGTCAAGGCAAATCTAACTACATAATATGTAGTAGTTCATATTATGAATAATTAAAATTTGTTAAGTCATTTAATAATAATTATAAAGGAACATAGAATCAAACCTACTGACATGTGGTCAAACACATAATCCATCTTTGGACTTTGCCACAGATGAGTAAAAAATATTAAATTGTAGTTGTAGTTTTTAGGTTTTCTCATTCTTATATAATTATGCATAATAATAATATCATATGTGATTTTTTATTATTTTTGCCTTGAACATTGAATGAGTCGACAAAAGTTTATGTAGCTTAAATATATGTTAATTTTAGCTTAAATAAATTATACAATGATAAAATTATTTGCAGACTGATAGTCACAACTTCACAACATCAGGGGAAGATGAAGTGCAGTATGTTAACATAGAAGCTATACCATCTCGAGAGGATATAAAGAGGTTTTCTTTCAGAATTTCCACAGCTTCCCTACGAGACTTGCAGCCTCGATTGGAGCACCCTGTCAGAGTGCCTGAGCATATATCATTGCTGCCAACCTTGATTGAAAGATTTGTAAATGTTTTCAAGCAGCATGTTGACCAGAATCCTATTTATTATGTTGATCATGTAAGTTTTTCTTGTAGAAGATGTCAAAAGTTAGTTTAAGCTTTTATTATTTAAATAGTTTTATGTAATATAAAATATTCTAATAGGAATTAGAGCTATGCATAGGATGCATGCAAAGTCAAGCTGATGTGAAACTGCAGCGACGTTGTGCTCCCCCACCTATAAATATTGAAGGTGGACCAGCACCTTGCCAACAGTGTAACTGCAGGTGAGAGTTATCATATTTAGGTACTACTATTCAATCATGATCATCAATCATCATCATAATATCCTCATTTAATTATATCTTATTTATCATAAAAGAAAGAAGAAACCTCCTCCATCTTAATGAAGCTACGCAGGATCGCTTACGTATTCAACTACGACGGCCCGACGGCAGGTCTGCCGAAGCAGACCACAACAACCATGAGGTTGCTGCAATGGTCCACTCTGCCGACAGAGAAGTACCAGGAGTAACGCGCATGGCACACCGCCCACCAAAGTGGACCACCTCTCAGTGCGTTTCGTGGCTTCGCGCCCGGCTAGATTGCCGGACGCTAATGAGCCCCCTCAATATGACAAAATGAACTCACGTTGGGGGGAGTCAGACTATGACCTGGAGTTACACATAATATATGGGCTATCTACTATGTTAGACTCATAGGCACGAATCTGAGTAAACCGAGGGTAACTCACCACTTATATATATGTAGTACTAGTGACTCACCCTTGCTTCGCTTCGGGTTCGTCCCTTAACAAAAACTAATCTATACCACGGGAATCGTACATTTTTCCGGGCTGATATAGAGCCTATATTATATAGCCTTCCCCAATAAACGGGCTATCTAATGCAAAGTTTCACGAATTGTTCAAATCACATTGATAGTTCCTGAGATTAGCGCGTTCGAACAAACAAACAAACTCTGCCTCTTTATAATATTAGTATAGATATGCTATATTGTATGGCAGAGTGCTGTGGTGCTGCGCGTGCATGGCGAGGTGGTGGGCGGCGCGCGCGGCGGGCGCGCCCGCGGCGTGGCTGGCGGCGCGCGGCTCGTGCCCCGTGTGCCGTGCCGTGTTTTGTCTGCTGGACGTGTGCCCCGCGCGCGCGCCGCCCGCCTGACACGCCTGGCGCGCCTTCACGCTGCATGTGCAGATATACTGAACAGTGATGTGACAGTGATAATGTAACTGGCAATAGTATAGGTAATGTTGTGAACTGTGGAGAGAATTTGTTGGTTATTGGCGTAAGAAGTATGTGTTATGTGACGATGTGCATAGTGTAGTACAGTAATACACAGTTCTGGAAAAAGTCAGTGCAATATAGTAATGTTTATCAAGAAAAAATTGTGATGTAAACAATGATATAATAATAACATGCTATGTGATTGATATTACGTGATACTTTTTATAAAAAAAAATCTATATAATCTGCATAGGTATTATCTTACTTTTTGTATATACAAAATCTGAGATTCATGTTGATCGAAGATGTTTGTTTAAAATCTGACAATAAAAGAACACTCGCAATGATTAGCACTAGTTGAGTAACACCAACAGTTTGTTTTGGTAATTTATTTTTTCTTAGTTGTGGCTATGAAGTATCATTATGACCATGTCTGGTCTATTCTGATTACCTCATATTAAGCTATAATAATCCACTAAACCCTGCTGCGGTGATGAACTGCAGGATTTGTTTAGGGGACACTCCTTAATTTCATCTCGACCCAAAAGCTCTTTCCCAAGATGAAAACTACGCTTCTGCATAAGGGGACCACACTCCCCTAGAAAATCTAGTGGTATTTCATCTGCCTCCATACACCCTCTGCAGGTAGTGCATCACTCAGCCTTAGGTTGAACATGTGCTTGTTAAAGCAGCAATGTCTTGTGAGAACTCTTACTAGTAGTCGTAAGGTTTTTCTATTCAGCGCTATGACTAAAGGACTAAAGGTTCAATACCTTTAGTCATAGGTTTTGCTAAGTGTCTTGGAGTAAGTCATTCCTGGTGACTGTCCAAATTGTTTTCCTAATATCATTTACCATCTTACTTAACATGTTTTGGATCTTTGTGATGCTTAAGTGCGAAATGAAATAAACTTTATTCAATCAATTAAATTTATTACAAGCATTTTTGTATATTTTTAAATGTGGAGAATTACATAGGTATATCAAGGGTATGTCTTAACACAGATACCAATTTTTCACGATTTCCATTTACCTACTCATTTTTCGTATATTTATTACAGCTACTTACAAATAATTGTAAGTTGTCCAAAGAATATTAATTTTGAGAGTTTTGGTTTCAAATTTAATAAAATTGAGGTTGGGTTAAAAATTATTGTAAGCAAATCAGCTGTTGATTCTGAACAAGCAATATGCAAAACATGAAACTATGTTTTATATATACAAAAACGAACATAATATATACCTTAAACCAACGAACTAAAAAGCAAAGACATAGAAGGGCCCTTACTTTCAAAAACGTGGCAAAACTTGCATTTACTCGTACTCACACATTGGTATTTATAGCGTGAGCAAATAAATCAACAGTTTAAATTAAATTTTTAAAATAAAAAGTCTTGGTGTGGTATGGTATAAACGGGCTTGTTTTCGCAACTCGACGTCTGCGCGCCTATTTTGCGTGTGTGGGAAATTTTTCCAATTGTTTTATTATTGCCAGCCTCCAGGAATTTCAGCAGTCTCTTCGTCCTACCGAAGACCTCTGGGTGTGTACTAGGGGTGCCAAGATGTTGAGCCCGGTACGTCGCTACACCTGGACAATGTAAGATTACATGTGCAGCCGTTTCATCTGCCCTCATGCAGGCTCTGCAGAGTGGGCTGTCAGTTATACCTAAGTTAAATAGGTGTTTATTGTAGGGTCCGTGGCCTGTTAGAGCCGCGGTTATCTGTCTGAACTGAGATCTATTGAGATTAATCAGACGCTTAGTCGTTTTAGCGTTAATGATAGGAAGCGATTCCTTCGCCTGCCTGCAGTCTACGACTTCACGCTCGGGCTATGGGCTCGGGACCTATTGCGTTCAGGTCCGATCCTCTTCTTGCTAGCTCGTCGGCCCTATCGTTACCCCACGAGTTACTGTGGCCTTTGACCCATTGTACGGTGACCTCGTTTTGGTCACTTACCTGTGTCAAAGCGCTATGACATTCATAGATCATACCTGAAGTGGTAGAATTACTATTTAATGCCTGTAGTACTGACATGCTGTCTGATAGTATGCGGATAGAGAAGTCTTTGACGTCTTTTTTCGCAATTGTTCTAGCTGCCTCAAGGATACCTAGACATTTGGCTTGAAACACGGTGTTGTAGGTACCTAGGGGTATTGAAGTTTTAATGTTTAGATCGTCAGAGAAGATCCCGCAACCTGTCCCTGATTTAGTTTTTGAGCCATCAGTGTATACTTTAAGGCCCTTGCTGTCGCGACCTTCGTGTTTGTCTACCTCTAGCTATATTTTGTATTTTTTGTCAAAAATGTATTTGATTTGGATCCCATCATTAGGTGCTCCCATATGCGGGATGTCTTTGGCTACGTCTATCAAAATTTTTGTATGTGGCGTGCCTGTTTCTCGTAGCAACTTCTGATTATCGAATCTTGTTGCGGTACTCGCAGCCTCTTGTTGGATGAACATGTGCAGCGGCAGAAGAATTAGCATGGCTTCCAGGGCCGCAGTGGGTGTTGTTCTCATGCAGCCCGTTACTGCCATGCACACCAGTCTCTGCCAGCTTTGTAGCTTGCATTGTGCTGTGGTCAGAAGAGTTCTACGCCACCACACTAAGGCGCCGTAACTGATCATAGGTCGTATAACTGCTGTGTAATATGTATACAATGTGTAAGTGTCCATAGAGTTAGTTTTGGTTTAAGGCCCCACTTCTTACCTAACATTCTTCGGCATTGCCAGAAGGTAATGCTGGCCTTGTTTAGTTTGGTTTCTAGGTGTTTGGACCAATTTAGTTTGCTGTCTAGAATAATACCTAAGTATTTTACTTCTGTAGTTAGTGACAGGGTCGAGTTAAAGAGTTTTGGAAGGGTGTAATTCCCTAGAGCTCTTTTATTTGTGAACATTATTAGTTCAGTTTTGCGCGGATTGACGGTCAGATTGAATTTTTCGCACCATTTTTCAACTATTAACAGGGCCGATTGTGTTAATTCGCAGACCGTACTTGTGAATTTGCCCGTTACAAGGATGGCTAGGTCATCTACATAGCCGATTGTATAAAATCTGTTGTCATTGAGCAGGGATATAAGATCGTTAACTACGAGGTTCCACAAGAGAGACGACAGTACACCTTGTGGACAGCCCTTAGCAACGATGGCTCCCTGTTTGTTGCTATTTCCCAGCCTGACTACTCTATTTACGAGCATGTGTTGAATCCAGTTTGATATTGTTGGGTTCACATCATGTCTATCGAGTGCTGCTCTGATGCTGGTGAAGTTAGTTTTATCGAAGGCTCCTTCAATATGTCCTTGGTATTTAGCGCCTCCTCGATCTTGCATACTACACCGTGGAGGGCTGATTCCGTTGATTTGCCTGAACTGTAGGCATGTTGATTCCTATGTAAAGGTGTTTTTGCTAATGCGTTGTCTCTTAGGTATCTATCACATAGTCTTTCCATAGTTTTAAGTAGGAATGACGTGAGACTTATTGGTCTGTAGGATTTAGCATCCGAGTAGTCAGACCTGCCGGTTTTTGGTATGAAAATTACCTTGACCTCTCTCCAGGCCTTGGGCACGTATCCAAGAGCCAGGCAGGCCTGATATACTCTGTTGATTATATGAAACAGTTTTGGGCCTCCCCATTGTATAAAAGCGGGGTAAATGCCGTCTAGGCCTGGTGCCTTGAAGGGCTGAAAGCTTTTAATGGCCCATGCTATTTTATTTGGACTTATGACCTCCGTTGCGAGTTGCATGGAAGTGTCTGTTATGGTGTAGTTAACATCTAACCATTTGGTTTCATTGATCATTGAGCAGTCGGGGAAGTCCGTCTGCAGAAGTACTTGATGTGCTTCTTCTAATGATTTGGTATATGTATTGTCCGGTTTCCTTAAGGAACCCAGTTCCCGTTGTGGTTGTCCGGTAAGAATTTTACGAATTCTGTTAGCCTGTATAAACGATTCTATGGACTCACAGTATTTTCGCCAAGCACGATTCCCCCAGTATCTTATTCGTTTTTTGTACTTGGCTTTAACATTTTTGTAGTGGTCCCAATCTAGATCGTTGTATGTATTCATAGCTCTATTGAAGGCTTTTCTGACCTTGGTTCTAAGGCGTTTTAACTCTGGGCCCCACCAAGATCCTCTGTCAAGTGGGTTCTCCGGAGGATAGGTTAGTGGACAAGTTGCTTCGTAACATGTAGTCATTAACTGCGTTAGCTTAGTGACCAGTTGTTCGATACTATCCGTGTCTATTAGCCTGTCAGGGTAGTCGAGTACCCGCAGGCCGTCGACTAGTAGTTTACGAAATTCATCTTTGTTTTTCTTTCGTACGTTCCTAAAGGGTTGAGGGGGTGTAGTGATTAAACCTAGTTCAAAACGTATCCATCTGTGGTCTGAGCAAGAGGCTTCATCAGACACAGTTGGATATCAGTTTGTCACCCCCGTCGTTTGCTAGCGTGAGTTCAATAATGCTATTGGCACGTCTTGTTACAAAGGTAGGCTTTTTGCCTGTGTTAATAATGTCTAAGTTAGTAGTTGATAATATTCAATTATTATCCTACCTCTGGCATTTGTGTTTTCATTACCCCAGATCGTATGATGGCAGTTTTAGCTGTGGCAACGATGATGTCTAGCCCCTCTGCTTCGCAGTAGTTGACGAGTCGCACCAGGTCTTGTGGGGAGGGGGGAGGGGGGTGGTGGGGTAGGTCCTCTCCATCCGGCATGTAAACTGATGTAAGGACTACTTCCCGCGACGTCGTCTGGGTTTTGGCTGTTTTTATTGTGCAGATGTCTCTGGAACAAAAGTCGGTTAGGACCTGCACAGGAATGTTATTTGAAATGTAAATAGCGGCCCTTGTCTGGGGTTCGTTGCTTGTTATTAGCTTACCTTTAAGGTTGTTTAAACCTTGTATTGACCCTGACTGGTCTGTCTGGTCTGGTCTGGACTGAATGGATAGCCGCGGGTTCTTGGATGAAGTCTACGGCTGTGTTGTTTACCTCCAACCACTTGCGTAGCTGCGCTGTGGCGGTAAGACTGTGGTGGAGGTTGATTTAAAGAGCTCGACTACTTGGTAAAAGGGACTCCCTCAGCAGAGTCGTCATCCCCTGTTCCAAGATCGAGCTCCTCCATCCCCTGGGCCCAGTCCCCGATGCTCTCCGCCTCATCACTGACGCTCGCCATTTCGACGCTTGTCAGATCGTGCGGTGAGTCGGAGGAATCCGGAGGAGGTATGTTGTTGTCCCCGCCGCTGGTGCTGAGGTGCTGTTTTTGATCGGTCTGCTCCGTTGGGGTGTCCGATGGTTCCGTAGCCTTTCTGTTTGCATCAGCTTGTTCCGGCGGTAGTTCAGAGAACCTGCCCTTTCGTATTTCGAATTTTACGTAGACGGCGCCCAGTAGGTAGCTGAGTTGCCTTCCACGTTTAATTATTTCAGGGATCAGGTCCTCTGGTATGCTAACCACGATGAAGGTTCCTGAGGTTTGTTGGTGGGCAGTGTGTAGTAGCTTAAAAACTCTTTTTTAATTAATTATATTTAAAGTTTTGGATGACACCTTGTTTGTGTGCTTGCAAGTAAATACCTGATAGCAAAAAATATTAGTTTTTTATAATGCTAATAAAAAAGTAATAAAACGAAAGTGCGGGTTTTTATACTAGTGGAAGGAAAGGAGTAGATATTTAAAATTTCAGTCCAAATACTTACAGCAAATTTTTTGATCAAATAAAACGCGTCAAAAAATATCAAAATTTCTTTATTCAATAATATCTATTTACGTCAAATTTATAGCAAATTAGTGTCCTTGAAACGAAATTAATTTATTATACTTTTGCCTCTTAGTAAAAAAAATTAAATCTTTATGTACATAATGAAGTCGAACATTACTATAATAATGTACATTGGCCTTTATCAATGAAATTTTGTGATTCTAGATAGCTGGTTGCTCCATAGAATGGCCTTCTAAATCAGTAAATACGTTAGATTGAATAAAAATTTTCAGTATTTTAGTCGTCAATGTATTGTATTCTTTTTCACTATGTACGTAATGATTACCTCGCAGCTTTTTGTGCTGTTTCAGAAACCATTCTGTTTTAATGCAAATATCATAGACATGCTTTGAAGAAAAAATTAAGCCGCGGATTTTTTTTTAACATCTCACTCATATTTTGTTCTTCATCTAAGACACTTGATAAAATATCACTGTTTATTTCACACTGCTCGTCTTCATCAGATTTCGAAGCATTTGGCGTTGGATCGAAGTCACAGTCAGTGTCGCGACATCCAGACATTTAATTTTTTTCAACGATGAAGAGCAATTCAAAATTGTAAAATTATCGATCGGCAAACAGTTTCCCGTAAAATTGCTTCTCAGCTCCAAATGGCAAAGTATTTTTTTAATATATTCCACGAAATTGTTCGGTTGTAGGGTTGTTGTTATGCCCTCCATGTTGTCTCATGAGATCAAAAAAAGTTCTATATGGTCATTCATTAATTAATAAGGCGCTCAGTTAAACAAAGTTAATTTACCTCTAACCTACTTGTAGGCAGCTGGGGAATAGTAGTGTTATGTAACGCAGTACTTTCTCAGAATTGGTGATATAATTATCCTTTTTTTTTGTAATTGCAAGTAAAAAATCTTTATTTGCATCCTCCGCCTTCTTAGTCAATTCATTAAAATGTTCCTTGTTCAAGTAATTTTTATTTTTCATAGTCTTCAGCAATTGTCGTAAATTAGTATTTTTACTTTTCAAATTCTTATTTTGTTTTTTCAGCTTGAGATTTTCTTTCCTGATTATCTTTCTCTTGCATTTTTCTCTAAACAGTTGTTTCTTAAGGTAAATTTTCCTCGGACTATCAAAAATTGAATCTGTATCAGAAACATAAACATCAGAGAGAGGATTGCCTGCCCCAGATTCTTCTTGCCGATTAAGCCCCATAATCGGACAAAAAGGTGGTACTGCACACGCTTGTATTTTACGACGGCCGAGAGGAGTTAAAAAAAAATTAGTCTTTTTTAAAATGTACCGAACAAATTCGACTAAAATCATCCTTACCAACCACCAACCAACCAATGATCATCCTTTTGGTTAAGTTGGATGACTCTAATCCATTTTTCTCTAACACGGGGTCTCTCGGAAACCTGAAAAAGAAGAAGAATTATTTAAGTACTAGGTTTTTTAATCTGTATCATTTATTACGAAAATGCAATAAATAATAGAACGTTACCCCCCTTTCAGACAGTCGGGTAAATATAATAAGGTAATAACTAATTAAATAACTATTTACTATCGATCTGTTAATTATCAACTATAGTAATAAAATAAAAAAATATATAAATAAAAATATATAAAATCTCACGCCTACTTTTTTTTCTGCTGACGCTACGGAAATACTAATGCCCATCGTAAAATGATCTCTGGCTTACCGTGTACTAAGGACAACGGCGGATCATAAGTCACTGGCTATGGTCGCGCATGACATTAGATAATTGAACCGTACCGACAAATACATGTTGTCCCTTTTACTCCCGAGTAAAACTAAACATTCGTCTTTTCACTCAAAAATGGCAGAATATTGTTTCAATGAGTTAAAATACTCACGAAAATAACATATTGTATTGAAAAATCTTGTACTTACCTATGGAATGTTACTCCATTAGCTTTGTTGGTGTTCCTTGAATTATGAGTACACATTTTGAATGCACAAGACGGCATTTTATGACCTTTTTTTACACAAATTCCGATGCACTTCTGTCCGCGTCTACTAGACACTAGTCGACTCATTCGAATGGTGTGCGCTCACTCCTTTCAATGTGAACACAATTTAGAGCGATCGGAGTACTGTGGGGCCCTTCTATATTTTTAGTTCGTTGCCTTAAACTTTAGAAGTTTTTATCATAAATAGTGTACTTTATACAGAAATAATTGTTTATGGGTATATTAGTAAAAAAATAAAAAAGATTCCGTTAGAATTAATCTTTTTTAGTGGAGAATTTTACAATTGCAAATGACATTGCATTTTCAATCATTATGAATCACATAATTCTAAAAAAAAATCTTAATTTAAAAAAAAAGCTTTGCAATGGTTACAATTTTCACTTTTTTTTACCAAAGTTAATGGTGACATTGTTTTAATAAGTAGTTGTTGAAAATGTGTGTTTAAAAAATATTATTTTTTTACATTATATTTTAATAAGAATATTTGACAAAATTTATATTAATATACCTAGTTAACATACCTCATTACCATACTCATATGTTTAGAAAATATGACAATTTGTAAAATATTATTATATTAGGATTAAGAGTTCAGTTGAGAAATTTTATAAATCTCCTAAAGCTTCAGAAGTAAAGATTTTTTTAATTTAAAATTATGTTCAAAAAGATATTTCCAATCAATTAAATATTTAAAATTATTAATATGATTTTTTAAAGTATGGTATATCTCCTGCACAGTTGGCTAGTCTCGATGAGATTGGCCGCCGTGACCGAAATAGGACATCATAGTCCATATTTCATGTTTTTTATATAACTCACGTTTTGCATGTAACTTTTTAAATAAAATTAAGGACAACAAATTAAACGTGAAGTTTTTTTTTCATAACTAACCTGTGATTGATTATATAAATAATATTAGGTTTAATTAATTTGTAACGATATTTTAAGTTACGTTACGAATTACGATGGATCAAAGTTTGGAGTCTCACTGCAGTAGTATTAATTGTTTTTTTTTTCTATTATAAATATATTTTTTTATCAGACACAAAGCCTACTTTCAGAATATGTAAATAAAAACTTTTTAACAAAAAATAAAAACCGACTTCCAGGCACTAAAATATAAAAAATAACTAAACGGAGGTTTTCATTTAGAATACATACCTAATCAGATATTTTCGAAGTCAGTACCAGCCGATGCAAAGCAAATCTAATATATTTCGATACGTAAAATACATATTTACCTACCTATTAGATATTCATATCTTAAAACATTGTAGGCTGGCACCGACTTTGAAAATATCTGATTAGGTATCTATTCTAAATGAAAACCTCCGTTTAGTTATTTTTTACATTTTAGTGCCTGGAAGTCGGTTATTATTTTTTGTTAAAAAGTTTTTATTTTTCCATTTTTAGTGTAAACGTAATAAGTAAGCAGGTAATTTGTAAGAAGAAAGTTTTTTAATAACATATTTGATTAAACAATTTATTTAAAAAAAAATATTTATTGTTGATTTTTTTAAAACCGCTCTACCGATTTCGATAAAATTTATATGGGACCACCTGGGAAGTATACCCTTTGAAACAAAAAAAAAATCCAAATCGATTCAGGCGTCTTCGAGTAATCGGTGAACATACATAAAAAAAAAGAAAAAAAAAGATTCTGACGAATTGATAAACCTCCTCCTTTTTGGAAATCGGTTAAGAAAAAAAGATCAAATCGTATGACATAATTTTTTTCGTTATTCGGGGACGGAGATCCTTTATTATTTTATTTTTATTGGGGAAAAATATGTTAACTACATCACTGATAACTATTTTTAATAACAGTCTCAGTCTCTCTCAAAATTCTAAATAATTATTTCAGATATTTTTCTATTATGCTTACATCACAATAATAATTAATATGTACAGTAGGGTGTGCCAAAAAATGACGATATTTTTTTCTTTCGCTCTCACCCCAAAATATCTCAGAAAATGTCCCAACAAAGTTCCTGTTAAAAGCAGAGCTCAAAATTCCAATTTTAAGTTTTCCCATACAAATAATATGGAGAATACATGTTTTTTATATACATTTTGGTCCTGCAAACTGTAACGAAAATATTTTTCAAAAAATGAATGAATGGACCTTTTTTAGTATTAAATTTACTACAAAAAGTTCTATTGAGTCGAATTTCTATCTTCAATATTTGTAATTGCAGTTGCACGAAATTTTTTGTTTAATTATTATCAATATTTCAGTTCGTAAAAGCAAAAATTTGAAAAACAAATATTCGTGAGCCTGTAACTTTGTTGTTATTGATGATATGAAAAAGTTGACAGATACTTTTTTATAGGATTTGAAACGTACTACAAATTTGCCATTTAACAAATAAAAAAAATATCGTCTTTTTTTGGCACACCCTAATGTACAGCCTAGTAGTATAATATAAGGTAGCCAGCACAATTACAGGCAAGTGGCATATCATCTTAGCCCTCACAGTGACAACGCACCTACGGTTCTGCATTTTTGTAATATAAAATCTAAGTGCATGAACCGACACGTATTGCTTCCCATCATGGTCTGTATTAGGGCTTTCGGAATCGACTCATATACAAAACAGTTTTGTTATGTAAAGCTCGCGGCATTTTATTAACTTGCTTTACTTTCAATATTGTGTTGCCTCGATTTCTGATTTATAAACAAAATGCATTATGCTGGAAATGTAAAGCGGTATTATTGAAAGCTGAATAATTATCGGTTCAAGGCCGCAATGAAACATTTAGTCCCTGTAAATAAGTGGCTAATCGATCACAGCTGCCATGTGATCGGTGCGATAGAGATCTCTAATTTCAGGGCGGCTTGATAAGCATCGATGAACTTGTAAAGTTTTCATAGAAACCTGTCATCAGTCACCTTGATCTTACCCGTTAAAGTTGTATTTTAAACATGAATTATTTCTTTTTTGTTTCTATTTAGTCATAACGTTTTACACGTTTATTTCCTTGTTTCATTCGACACAAACAGCTCTTTTCATAGCTAACTTTTCTGTGTTTCACGAGACATCGAGTGTAGCTAGACACGTTTTAGGAAAAATGAAACAATCGCTGTATACTCGAGCAATTCGGCAGTTTTTAAAAACCACTACTTTACATGGGTTTAAATATTTAGCCTCCAAATATTACTACGATCGGTAAGTTTGCTTTTACATTTGAGAAAGTAATTGACTAATAGATATCTGAATGAGATCGATAAGTGCGTTTCCAGTGTTGGTTGGCTAATATGTTGCTGCGCCAGCGCGTGCTGCGCGGGCGTCCTTTGCGCGGTGCTGTGGGCGCGCTTCTTAGAAGTGCCTGCATTACTTACTCTAAACGACCTTCGTAATCAGTACGAGTCAGTCCAAATGCCTCTCGTTGCAGTGTGTCCTCCGGCGGAAACCATTGCTGTTTATTTCGAATCAAATTTGTAAATATATATATATATATAAATTGAACTATTAATAACAATTACTAAACTTAGTTTTAAGATAAATATTAAATTTAATTTATTCTCTAGGATAATTAACTCCAGTACAACCAATCGTCTGCAAATAATTTTGAGCCACGTATTACGAAGAAAAGTGGCTCCGAAGGACCATCTCTTTATTCTTGAAGATATTTTAATTAAAAACAATTTATCTTTGCCAGAAGCATTAATGACAGTAATGCCTCCTTGTCATAGTATCGTTCTTAGTTGTCGGTGGCAGTCTAGCATGGTGCCCTGCGGGGAATTGTTTAGTAAAGAACTTACTGAATGGGGGCCATGTTGTATATCACGACCAAAAAGGTAAGTAAAATTAAGTTACAGATCTTTAAATTCGTAGTTTATGGCAAAATTTAATAAAATTATTTACAATATTTTTAGATTACTAAAAGGTAACGATATAGTTTCTCAATTAGAAGTGAAACGAAAGCTTAGTATAGCAGTTCAATGTTCTAATCAATCTACTCTTAATGGATGCGAGGTATGATTTAATGTGTTATGAAATCTAATAGTTTCACAAGCAGATTTTTGATATAAGTCGTTTTCAGTTTTTTACTAAATATAACCACGAAGAATGGATAGAGCCGATGACTTTAACCGCCGGATATAACTATCTTGCTCAATTGACTTTTACATCTGTAGTGGACAGCGATCCGGAGAAACTTGTGGATGGAACTTGTATTACAACCGATGGATACTCTAGGAATTTATGTATGGTAGGAGCTTAATAATTGATACATAGATGATAGACATTGTGTAAAGGAAAATTGATTTTAAGATCTCTAGTTCGAACAATGCAGTTTATTTAAAAAGTAATTAGATTGATGACTCTCATCGTAAAAATAACTCATAATTAAATCTACAATAATTATTATTGATTATAACGTATTAACAATAGCCTGGGCAATGCGTTATTTTCTCCAAATAATCATTGTTTTAGAAGAAAGTAGCTATAGAAGAAGAAGTAGCTGCTACAAAAAATAAGTACTTATTCACATTTTTTTTTTTCAGTTAAAATGTAAAGAGAGATTTTGTGGCTGCTCAGATCCTTTAAAATCTAGAAACATAAATGAAAGGAATGCTCTACCACCATGCATTGTAACGCAATTGAATTGTTTGAGAAGCTTTAATTTTGGTAATTTAATTAAGCAGATGATTGTGAGACTTATGTTCTTATGAATTTATTTATATTTTTTATATGTTTTTTCAATATCAATATTTTTAGACAATAGTTCCTGTAAGTGTTTACCATCTTGTAAAAAAGTTTCGACATATTTGGCCTTAGAATCAAGTCGCATGAATGCCTTCAACGAAGTTACTGATAAAATATAGTAAGTGCTTATTTAAATTGTCGCATGCCTCTCGTTACATATATAAGCTGAAATTCCTTTTTTTACAGTGATGGATTAGACGTAGCGACCAGTTCCGTTTTGTTTATAGCTGTTAGAATTAGTGGTTCTAGAATATTTGTAGTAAATCCAACGGAGACTTGGATCACTTTACTATGTAAGCCTCATTTACAGTAAATTACGTACCTACAATTATATTTTTTCTATAAATAATATTTTCTTGAATGTTATTTCATTTTTTCAGCATCATTAGGTGGCGTCTTCAACATGTTCCTTGGGGTTGGACTGTTTAGTGCATTAGAGATATTATTTCTTGTATTTCTGAGGCTCCCTATTGCTATACACAAATCTACTGAGATGGAAAATCCGTCTGTAGTAATGCATTAAGGTCTTAAAACTTTCTCTTACTTAAGTTTAGTATTTTTACGCGAATACATTCGACGTAAAAAGAAACTTCTTATTTATTTTTTATTATGGCAATCTGACATAGAGGCATAATTCATAAAATATCCGTTGACAGTAGACACTTGACGGTTGACAGTTACTTAAAAGTTAAACGTCAAATGCAATGCATTCTATGTACCATGTGTATGTGACAATTTAAATAAACTTTGCATATTTAAACTTATATCTATTAAAGCTTAAAAGTTGATAAAATTTATAAGTAAATATGTCGTCATGGAAAAAAGCCGCCAAGGCAAATCAAAAGACTCATAAGGAAAGACACCAGCCAGAGTCTCGAAAGCACCTAGGTTTGCTAGAGAAAAAGAAAGATTATAAAAAACGTGCTGATGACTACCATGAAAAAGGAGCTACTCTTAAGCTTTTACGTAAAAGAACATTGGACAGAAATCCAGATGAGTTTTATTTTCATATGATAAACTCTAGAGTAAAAGATGGGGTAAGTCATCCACAATATTTACTTTAACGAATTCACATTTTATGAAGTTATTTACCAGTGATATTAAGGATATAAATTTAATAAATTCTGATATTAAAAATAAGGTTTTTACTTATTAATTATTTAATATTTACCAATAGGAACATCATGAATTGAAAAAAGAAGATGAACATACTCC
This sequence comes from Brenthis daphne, assembly GCA_947093115.1. NCBI lineage: Eukaryota > Metazoa > Arthropoda > Insecta > Lepidoptera > Nymphalidae > Brenthis > Brenthis daphne. The sequence goes on from OX352481.1 coordinate 18,700,741, forward strand.
AGAACAGGTGAAATTAATGCAAACACAGGACCTCAAATACATCAATATGAAGCGTACTGTGGAAAGTAGAAGGATACAAAGATTACAGGTGTGGGAAGTTTAAATAAATAGTTGAAAGTAAAACTTCATTCATTTCTTAAAATATGGTTTAGGATTTTTTTAGACTATTTTAGTAATAGTCTTGTTTAGTACTAACACAAAAAATTTTGAATTCCTAATTTTATTTTGTAGTCTCAGCTCCACATGACAGATGTGGCAGACTCTACACCTAACACACATATATTCTTTGTGGATGAAGGAGAGGAGAAAGAATTTGATTTAGCTAAAAGATTGGACACTCATCCAGCATTGATCAACAGAAAGTCTAACAGACCACGGCTGTCTGATCTTGATAAAATAGAATTGCCCACAGTCAATCAAGAGGTAAAGTAATTTTTTAGTTTCATAAATTATTTCAACCTTTTTTAAATATATATTTTGTTAATAAGTATAATATAAATGTTGGATTGTATTAAAATATTTTTACAGATTATAAATGCCACAAAAAAGATTAAAGAAAAGACATATAAAGAACTTTCCAAGAGAATAGAAAGAGAGAAGCAATTGACTGTTGTTCAACAGAAAATGGAAATTAAACGACATTTGCAGGATGTCAAAATCCTAAAACCTAAAAGGGTTAAAAATGGAACTAAAGTCTCAGCTCCAGTGTATAAATTCCAATATGTGAGGAAGAAATGAAAGACGGTTCATTTGTAAATTTTTAATTTGTAATAAATAGTTTTTTGTTAAAATAAATTCGCAAATCACTTATTATTTTTATACTTAACATCAAAATATATGCGCTTATTAAAATACATCCTAAACTAAAAGTATCACATGTTGGTAAACAAATTTAAGAGTTTGCCCACTTATATCTACAGTTTTTGTACATATAACCTAGCTTAAAATTGTCAAAACATAATATTGTACTGTGTTACATTAATTGTTTTATGAAATAGTAAATTCATTTAGAAACATATGTGGCATATTTTGATTTTTTATTAACTTAAATACTAAATATTTTGAAATGTTTCTTTAAAATAGACATTCTGGAAATCTTAACAATACTAACTTATAAATAATATTGTTTACATGGACTGCTAGAGCATTATCAAAATGTAGCAGCCCATATCAAAATGTTAATGAGATTATTTAGTACCTAATATGATATAATATTTTACACAGCAACTGGACTTAAGTCACTTAGCCTATGGTGTGTGCATAAACATAGACAATGGACATAGCAATACTCATGAATTGGCCACTCTAGAAAGAGAGAAAGAGAATATGTGGCCAATACCTGTCTTATTCCAAGTTGAATTTATAAATTATAATTTATTAAACATTATAATATAGTAATGGAATGTAAAATAGTTATAAATGTCTATCTTCATTCATCATATTTCAATTAATATGAAAGATTTTTGGCCGCACATTCGTTTTGTCCCTGTCGCACCTTTCCGTCATATTTAGTTGACGGCTGGTAAAGAAACACTGTCCACTCTCTATGTCTATGGGTGTGGGTAACTTATGGGTAACATTAAGTCTTGTCTTTGGTTATCTTAGATCTAACATCACAATTTTACCACAGTACACACTTGTGTTCAGGATTCATCGGAGATCCAAGTGGACACTGCCAAGCCTCGGAGAACTCCTTTGAATTACTTAATGTACCAATAACTCTAATTTTGTTCGGACTGTGCACACCTTCCACCATTTTGGATTTAAGAGCGCCGATGGTTGAATTGCCGCACCATATCTGATAGTAATAAATATATTAGTGTAAGTTCATGTAATTTCCAAATATAAAATAAATAAAAAATTAAAATTCTTAATTTATTTCCAAATATACTAAATACAAAATCAGAGTATTGAAATACTTCTGTTAAGTCAGTAGCTATATTAGAATAATTATGTAATTGCTTAATAGTTTTTTTTTTGAAAATAAAAATAAGCAAAAAAAATATTTCTAGTAGGCAAAAATGTAGTGGAACAAACAAAAAAAAGAAGTAAATAAAGCATAGTTTTAAGTCCGCTACATACGCTCGAATTCGGTACTGCAGATCTACCGGACTAGGTCCGATGAAAGTATATGTAAATGTAATGGCCTGTTAACTTAATGTGTACTCGGGCTTGCTTCGTCCGCAAAGTCACGTGACAACAAAAGTGAGGAAGCCGAGGAGGTAGAACTGGTAGTTCACAACGTTAATCGACTGAAGTGTGAAGTGAGCTACAAATGGGTCCGCAAGGCCATATGACTTGTGAAGTGAGAGTGACAAACAGTACCTGTGCGAAGCCGAGGAAGAACAGCTGGTGCGGCGTGTAGTGCGGCAGGCCGGGCAGCACGGCGCGCCGCGTTGCCGGCCGCCGCGCCGCCGCCAGCTCGTACGCGGCGAGCGCGGCGCGCAGCCCGCCGTTGTCCGCGATGTTCTCGCCCTGCGTGTTGAACCCGTGCACCTGCGCACACGCACGTGTCTTGCATTAGACTGACTACTTACGTATATAATTAATTCCACTACTACTACATTCATTTAAATACAATACAAGTATATATTTGATTAATGCAAATATAAGTGAAAATATATAAAGAATGTAATATTAATAATTCAATATTACAAATATGAAATTTGAATGAGTGTGTTTGTTACTTTTTTAACGGATTCGTTTATCGTCAAAGTGTAATTCGGAATACATGTAGGTAGCTATTTTGAATTAAAGGTAGATATTTTTATTACTGTATCTGATACGCGAATGAAGCCTCGTTTAAAATTAAGTATAAAATTCAAAAAATAAAAATATACCTATATTTATTAGTCTTTTTTACGCATGTAAATTCTTAAATTGTGAACAGAAATAGGCTTTTAAAAAACACCTTGCTATTTTCGGTTAAAAATTAAAAAGGATACATTAATTGATAATAATAATGAATAAACCAATGTTTTGTGCGTGACCGACCTTGTAGCCGGGCAGCTGTGGCAGCGCGTAGCCGGCGTACTGGCGCACGATGCAGCGCACGCGCGCCGCGTACTGCTGCAGCGTGCCGCGCGACCACCACTGCGCCAGGTTGCCGTGCTCGTCGTAGCGCCGCCCTGCCGCCGCCACGGACACAATGTTATGTACACTACATCATACTTGGCATCACACCGTACACGGCATACGTAAAAATCATCATTGAATACATAAATTAAACGGGTATATGTATTATAATCTCTTATTAACGGATTGTCGTTGGTAATGTTAAATTTACAGCTGACGTACCTACTTACATATACAAATACGCTATTTATGACACTATAGATTTAAATTATGTACATATACTATATATGGTTTTGGTGCAAAATGCACAATTTCACTGAACAGCAAATATGACTAATAACAATGATTTTTACCATTAATAATAATCATCGTTTTTGACAGACAAATTCGCACGGGTAGAATTGGTACAACGCGCGACGCAACGCGTTACAAACTCAAAGGTCGTTCCGAACCAAATTCGGTGGTGTGTTAGCTATATAAGAATGCATTCGTTTGGTACAAAACCAAACATACTTAAACGAAAAATAATCATAAATATAATAAGAATAATATACTATTAACGTATTTCAATCCTTAATAACTGGTAACTTTTGATAACGGGTATACCTATAAGATAGAGGTGTAGGTACCTTGATCATCAAACCCGTGTGTGATTTCGTGCCCCATTATAGCGCCAATAGACCCGTAGTTGATGGCTCTGCAACATATTAGAAATATGTTAAAATAAAACAATACATTTTCAATACTAGGTATAACATTACATATTAACACAATACTTACTCAATTCCATTTCCATAGAACGGTGGTTGTAGTATGCCGGCTGGGAATGCTGTGCAAAAGTAAATTAGATTAAAGTTTTTTTTAATTGAATAGCTTTACAGAAAAAAAATGTCCATTACGGGACGCCCGGTAGATTTGAAATATCATGTTAATATTAGAATTCATAATTAATAAACACCTATAACGAAATATGGAGTAAAATAAATAATAATAAATAATAACAGAATAATATACACATTCATAAATAGAGTAGAAAATATGCAAGTAGTTTTTAAAGATACTGTTTTACAATGGAGCGTTAAAGTATAAGCGCGCGCACACACAAGGAAATCGAGGGTGGTGGCGTAGAAGGGGCATGATGGTATGACAGCGTCATGCCGTTTGTCGTCACGGCATACGAATCGGTTCGGTAGTAAAAAGTTAGTCGCGCCAATAAATATTTTACATCAAAAATAACATGAAAGCGATTGAAATTGTGGTTTAGAAATATTTGAAATCAATTAATGCTTATAAGAAAATCGTATAAAGTTGTGTGTGTTACAAGCTAAGTCGACTCTCCTACCGACGAGTGTCCGAACTATCTTGGTTAGTCCCAAAATAGCCACTATATATATGAACATTTAGCTAAGTATAATACAGTGCAATAAAGACGTAAGTTTTATAATACATATATTGACAAAATATTTTAATTAGATTAAAATTTAAGGATTTAATTTAAGAATTTTGCTATCTTCTCATTAACCCTTTACTTACCTATTAAATAAAAAATATAAGCACTCATGATGAATACTTACTAACTGAATTGAGTGTTGCTGAGTAAAATGCGTTCACAGTTGTAGCGGTGGCGACCCATCTGAAACAATATTATTATTTATCTATCTTGATTTAAATTTTATGGTAACTTTTGTAGCGAAATAATCAAGAGGTACAGCGCTGCGGTCGTCTCGTAATATATCGGCCTGTTTGCTAATGTTTTAGCTAGATTCTATAAAATTCACTTCTGAAGTAGATGTGTCTAAACGGTACTAGGCAATAGGTCCCAAACAGTCCATAATAATACGAATTACTTTAGTACCTCAGAGCGAAACAATTTATTGTATAAAAAATAGCCCCTTGTTATAACGAAACCATAGCGCGATTCAGAATAAGTACAACGCCATCTATTGAGAGAAAGTGTTTTTTTTTAATAATATTGACTTTCAAAACGTTATGAACACAGTAGAAGTGAAGTTTTAAGTTTGCATGCAAATAAACTTTTGTACATACTTAACATTTTGATGGACATTTATTTTAATCTCATACTTGAAAAATGTAACTTGCCTGTCTCTGTCAGGTTTTTCTCGGAGCGACTCCAAGGATTTCTTTACCATCGCCCACGTCAGTTTGAGGTAGGACGCGAACAAGTCGCCCTCTATTACATCGACCTACATGATCAGGAAAATTAGATATTAATCAAAATGGTTTGAGCTGAATATTTGAATAATACCTATAATAATAAATTCGAAACTTAAAGTATTTTTGTTACATGTTTGATGTAATATTAGCATAGATAAGCATTTTTCATTTTCTTTTTTTGGGACAGTGATCGAAACTAGGTATTTTCACGATATATGTATGCGATGTGTGTGTGCGTGTGCGTGTGCGCACTCACATGCTCATAATGCTTGTCGAGCCGGCGGCGGTCCATGAGCCAGGCGGGGAAGCCCACGAAGGTGCGTATGGCGGCGAGCTTGCGCAGCGCGGTGGCGCGCGTGGGCTCGTCCATCCAGCGCAGGCGCGCCGCCTCGGCCGCGAAGGCGGCGCGCACGTCCTCGATCATCTCCACGGCGCGGCGCTGCGCGCTGACGTCGAAGTGGCGCCGCACGTACAGGAAGCTGAGCGCGACGCCGAAGTTGGCGTTGACGTTGGCGGCGCAGCTCTTCCAGCGCGGCGTGCGCTGCTGCAGCCCGAACACGGCGCGCGAGAACGAGAACCCGAGCTCGCGGAACCCGCGCAGCGTCATCGGCGCCACCGTCGAGAACACGCTCCACCAGAGGAACTTCTCTGTTAGATTGTACGTGGTATGATAAGTATTGTTGACTTCGTGCACTTTGCAAAGGATCGTGTGGGAGAACTCGAAATCGAGCTCGCGAAACCTATCTGTGGTCATCAGTACTACGGTAGAGAATATGCTACACCGGAGAAAATTCTCTGTTAGATAATATTTAAAATGTATGATAAATACTACATAATTCATATTTTATTACAGGTTGAAAAAAATAGAAAAACGAGCAAACAAGCTTGAGAAACCCGCGTAACAAAGGAATCTTAAAATAAATTTATGCGTATGCATCTACAGCTAGTTTTTCATTTTAATGAAACAAATTGAACGTTATAAGAACATAATTCAAACGCTTTAATGTAGGTAATGTCTTGAAATTTTTTATAAAAGATGACTATTATGTAAGTTAAATTACAGAGGCCGTTTACTCGATATGCACTTATGAATCAATCATTTTTTTTTTACAAGAAATATGTTTTGTATTATATTATTTCTCCTTATATTAAGTATTTAGAGTCCTATAAAACTTTAGCATCTAGTACCTATTGCCTAACTATCTCAAGGTTTGATCGCAAGTTTAAAAATAAGAAGTACATATCAAAAACTTTTTAGGTTCAATTATCGAGCTCAGTACTCACCGACGGTGACCGGCTTGGCCTCGGCCAGCAAGGTGGCGAGCTTCTGCAGGTAGGGCAGGTCCATCACGATGATCCGGTCCAGGTTCTGGTCCAGCGTCACGTTGCTCTCCGCGAACACTAAGTCTATGTACTTTTGCCAGTCGTGCTGTTGAGAAAATTTCCATAAAAACTTTAGTTTTTTTAACACCTTCTAGGTAATTTTCCAAGAAATTAAATAAATTTCTAACAAATCTATTGTTAATTGTAACGTCGGCGAGTCCGCGGTCGTGGAGGGATTAATAGGCTTTTCTAGGTTTGGAAACGGAAACTTTGCTAGGAAGTAGGAACATTAAATTTGATGAAACTGTATTTTTTTATATTGTTTTAAATAGTAACAAGCAAAACATCTAAACTTGATTTAACAAAAAAAAAAACAAATTCAATTCGCGATAAAAGATTAAGTATCCTATAGCGCACTATGATAACAAATATGAAAACTATAAATACCATATTTCCTTGTAAGACAAAATTAGTCAAGAAAAAAATTAAAATGTATAAAAGTGTCTATATTATTATTGAAAGAAGAGAAAAAAATATGCCGGAATAGTAACGTTTCGAAGTCCGAAATTTGGAACTTTTCTGCCATGGGGTTATATCTTAAATGTATCAGGTAACCTACCTATGCATAACATCAATAATTGTTTCATGAATATCATATATGATGGCGGTACCTGCACCCAGTGCGTGGTGTTGCCGGAGCCCTGCACGAACTGCGCCACGCTGACCTCGTGGAACAGGTGCGTGCCGCCGCGGCGCACCTCCACCGGCGTCATGATCTGAAACAGTTAAGGATTATTGTTTTTTTGTATTAGAAAAGGGGCTTACTCTTGACCTGTTTTTATTATTTGTCGCCTTTATGTACCTACATAAAAATGCCTGTATAAATCTAGCGGAAGCTATCTAAATTTTGACTTTCACTAAAATCCGTAAGTTGTTCAAGTACGGAGAAGTGATAAGCACAATCAAAAACTCTCTCGTTTATAATATTAGTGTGACTAATCAAATTTTTAATATAAAAAATGGAACAGCTATTCGAATCCTAAACTCTCTTATGCTTATGTAAAAAAAAAAGATTATTATTGTTGTATACTGTATAGTTTGAAAACCCAGCTAGCTTTATAATCCATTATTCAGATCTTCGTGGGTTCTGCGAGAGTCATGTTTAGTGAAAGCAATAATAACAATTTACAAATACCTAAATAAGGTTAGGGGTGATAAATTTTCTATATTTTATATTATACTTATTGACCAAAATGACTTCTATATTTACTTACCAAAGCTAACTCCTTGCTGAAGTTCAATATATCATCTGCAAATGTTTGCGCGTCAGTTTCAGGATCTGCGATGGCAATCATGGCCTTGACGTATTTGTGGTATTCCGACAGTTCATGCGCGAATTGTTCTGGCTCTCGTAGGTAGCGGTCCGAGAAGCCGGGCGTCACTTGCTCCAACTAAAATGATAACAAAAAATAGCTGAATGGACAAACGGTCTCTTATCTTAATTTCAAAATTTATAATCTTTGAGTCGAAACTCGAACAGAAATAAGCGATTTCTCCTGAATCGCATAATTTTCCGTGCAACATTTCATATTTTTATCCTAAAAACCATAATTAGAGTTTTACGAACAGTTTAAAAAATTGCAAAATCAGTTCTTAAATGAGGCTACCAACGAATATAATTACATTTTTATTATATAGATAGGTCCCTAGTACCTACATTATATTAAGTTTCCCATCAAACAATTCTTATTTTTTTATTACCCAAATTATTTTTAATTGTTATGATATTAATGAACATATTCACTGATGCGAGTCGAATCTGTAACCTAAGTCTTATTAGTCAGACATCATTACAAGATTTCGCCATAAATTTTGTAAATAAATGAATGTAGGTAAATTTAGATGTAATTCAACAAAAAATCATCTACATAATTAACTCGGATTCTCATTGAAAATCTCGGACAAAATATGACAAATATGCTTCAAATACATACATTTTTATTTATGTATGGCTCTTCATAGTGCCAGACTAAATATGAAAAATAGGTCTGTGTTTTTTTAACCGACTTCAAAAAGGAGGTGGTTCTCAATTCGATTGGTATTACGATAAGCCCAACCAACAACACAACTAAATATAAATACATAATACAATGTTTTTAAATTCACTTCGTGATTTCCTAGCGTTTATCATTTTAATAGTATCGCGTAAGTCAAGGACGCGGCACAAGCTGATCCTCCTCCGCCAAATGATATGATCTCTAATTACTTGTACTGGTATTATCGCTGAGCTTTAATGTCATTGACAAGTCATCGTCCTGATGTTATAAGTTTTATGTTCGGACGTATTCATAAGCTTTTGACAAATTGCAAATCATCTTTCAAATTGATCATTGTAGAATGACTCGTGATAGTATGGATTTATTTATTAAATTATAATTATTGTCAAAACTTTTTTATACTATATTTGTTTCTTAATACATCTGTGCCTTTGTAAAATAAGTATTTTTTTTTCTTTTTATTAATTCGAATTGAAAGTAAATAGTTTTAGTTAGATTGAAATCTTCTGTAATTTGAATTTAAAGAATTAGATTAAAATCATCTATTACGTAATTCGTTAATTGCTGAGATGTTGTAGGGGAAACTCTTTTTTTTCTTAAGTGCGTAATCTCTTATATGTACACTGTAAAGCTCCATTAATCAATCAATGTGTTGCTTGGAATTTCAAACGTCTTTATTTACTTTTGTTGCTCGAAGTCGCCTTAGACCAAGTTCAAATTTTAATATGACCATATATTCGGACTTGCAAACTTACCACTACTCTATTTCTGCTAGTATTTCTTACATCTTCAGCAACTTGCAGGCTCAGGAGAACGCTGAGCCCAAGCTTACGACGGCTTCGCCCTGCGATATCAACCCACGTGAAGTTAGGACTCGCTGTAGTTGGTGGCGTTTTCGGTAGGCCAAGACTAATTAGAAGATCTTCGATCGGTTTGACGCCATTTTCTTCTAGTTTATCTGTGAAATAAACCATTTAATATTTATAATATAATCAATAAAATATGAAAATTAATTCAAAAATCTAGTTACTTTGAGAACTAGTTTTCAAAAAAAAATGTTTGTGTTTTATCTGTAGAGCTATTCCATAAAAGATAAAACAAAGCTATAAATTTAAAAAATTCACTGACCAACATCAACACAAGTGCGATACATAGCTTTTGCCTTCAGCACACTCTTAGGCAGGTCTTCATTTTGCTCATCTTCCAGCAGTTCTCTTAGGTCAAGCGTGAGACGCTCCCGAAGAACGGACAGCTGGTCCCAGGACGTCGCCCACTCCGGGACCGGGTTCTTCTCTATCCACCCGCCGCACGCAAACTCGTAGAAATCCTCGCAAGGATCAACGCTTTTGTTCAAAGCAGCGAGGACTCTTGATGCTGTCAAATGATATTTACTCATTTTTATAAAAAACGTGCAGTAATTTAAGAAAAAGTAGTCATGAGGGCTGCCGACAGAATTGAAAACTGAAAACTATAAACAAACAGTCGTTATTTTTGGATATTCAAATTAAATGTTTGATCTTAAATTAAAATGTGTAAGTTGTACGTGACATTGGCGAAGTAAATTGTGCCCAACTGTCACTTCTAGAAGCCACGAAATAAAAGAATTGAATTGAAAATTTGTAAATTAGAACTGTTTACATTTATCTGGTTTTGACATTTATCGGCAATCTGAGCGTTAACACGTCACGTGACCATGTCGATGACGACTTACATGAATTTACTCCCCATCCAAACCTGCCTATAGAAGTTTTTACTTCAATAGTCAATAAAAAATATAATTATAAAATACTACTATATTTACTGATTTGGAACGTTTTCTAAATATTACCTAATGACTTGGTAAATGTTTACTTATTATTGGGACATATTAATTTAATTATTGTATAGATTTCGTTAAATTAAATAAATGAAAGATATAAAAAGTTAAAAGCGTATCATTACTACTACCTTTAATTATTAATGTAAACGTGTGCTTGAATTAATTAAATAACAGTAATATTTTTTCAAACATATTACTTATTAAAATATTCATAAAACGTGGCATTCTATATATAATAATACCATTAATTAAAAATATTAAAAGCATTTAAATTTCAAATATAAAAAATAAAATATAAATTTTAATTGTTATCAATTAAATAACATTATTTTAATTCGTTAATAATAGGTAGGACAAATATGTAAATAGATCGTCAAAGCATCACGGATTTAATTTTTCAATTGCATCAGATTCACGTGTCGTCGTTTACTGAACTGCGTTTTATTTTAAATCGTAAACAAAATATGTTATTATGTTACATATATTTTCAAACTTTATAGTGCTTTGTCGGTCCACATAAATATATAATTAATCACGAATATATCAATATTAAAGCTTAAAGTAAACTTAGTCAAAAATCCTTCCATATTGTTCCTGTAATATATCCATACTATAGGAATTTATTTCAAAATTTCAGGTATTAGACTTACTGGTTTGGTCTAGGCATTGATGAATAAATCAATTAGCTAGCCATTAAAGAAACTATATAAAACATTTAGTTTATAAATAAAGAATACTACACGTATGTAGAGAGAGAGTAGGTGCGTATTAGAACAATCGTAATAAATAGTAAGTACGTGACGTCATCACTGCGGCTGCGACGGCGCACGGCGAACGGCGCAGTATGCTTCCCTAATTGGACCACCACGTGGCATTAATTGCAAGAATAATTCAAAAAAACATTGTCATTTCATTTTAATCACCTATATATTGCATATTTTATTAATATAATATAAATAATTTACATACATATGTTGTTTATACTTTAATTATATATTATTTACTACGTTGCACGTTTGTTAAGTAAATAGTTTAGTGTGCAAAAAACCATTGCATATAGGTCATTATCATTAATAAAGGTTTGATCACATATTTACTTGTCATAAAACATGATATGAACATTTATAATCTTTATTTATTATAGAAATGCTTATTGTATTTAAAAATGAAAGTATATTAACACATTTTTTATCTAAAATTTATTCAAATAGATTTTTGTTCTAATAGGAGAGATGTTGCATCTACTGGTTGCTATATAAATTAACATATTTAAGACCATTAAATATTCCTGAGACATTTTTATTGCTTTCTTTTTATATAATATACTTTCATATGATCATTAGGTTATTTTATGTTATATTGTTTAAAAAAATAAAAATACAAATAGTAAATTACACAGACAAATAGTAAATTTGAGTGAAACTCTTTAAAATTAAATGTAAAAAAAAATAATTAAGTAAGCTGCGTACGACGAGCTTTGCGACATACATTTGGTATAATATACATATTTTGGTCAAAAGTTCAATGCTCTAACACGGTAAATTTATTCGAGCGCGCAAAAGGAAAAACATTCCATTAGACATCAACGCGTGCGGAGCAGTTTTGTTTATTTTTGCATACCATCAAACTGTTCACTTCATCAATCATCAACTCTATCATAATTTTATCACATTTTATCATAAATACAAAATCTTTATCAAACTTAAATGCTATACTGAGACTGATATATGTTTGTAGTGACCATTTTTACTCAGGTTCACTATCACTAAATAGTTAACGTACAGTGCAGTTCCTTCTTATTCCATACGCGGTGTTTTAATATAAAATTGAGTAGTTTTTCCGTCGTCTAGAGTTAAACTAAGATGTAATATTTTTAGATTAATACTTATTGATTATTGTACCCTAAAATCAATTTTTAGCGCCATGTGCTTTGTACTAGTTGCTCCAAATTAATAGAGCTGTGAATATTTCCGGTCTGACAAGTAGTACCTAATACGTAATTTATCTTATTTTACAATAAATTTTTATGACTGCTTCGGCAATACGCGTGCACACGAGTCCATAGAGAAAACATGACGTGAGTAGTATAAAAAATGTGCGTCATGTATTTCATTACTATTCGATTCGATTCATTTTATTTTTTATAAGAATTATAAAAATATTAACATCTTACATATAAATAACAATTTTTTGCGCAATCTTTTCCTTCAGATATCCAAGCTAACTCGTTTACCTATTACTATTTCGAGAATTTTTGTATGCAGAATTGAAGACGCTTCGAAGCAAAGATTTATAAAACTCAAATTTTGTTATTACCAAGAAAGAAACGTATCGAACTTGTTACAGTAACAAATTCTGTCGCATTTAACTTTTGACAATATCAAAAATTTAATATTAAGTACGTGAATATCAACAATTAAAACAATTGTTAGTGTTTATTATAAAAGATCATCCAAAAAGGATTTATATCTGTGATGCGAAAAATAAAATGTTTCTTTATTATCTACCACTAAGACAGAATAAAGTGAGCATACAAGTAAATATTATTATATTTGACTAACGACTCACCCTCGTTCCGCTCGGGTTCATCCCCGTTTAGTATAGATAGAGATGAGATATTTCCCACAGGAAAAAGTATCCTATATGTTGACCCAGATAACCAGCTATCATCATATAAAATTTCATCAAAATCTGTTCCGTAGTTTTCTCGTCATGCGTTCCCGGACATACAGACAGACAAAAATTCTAAAAACTATAAATTCTATTTCATTATTTCTATTTAATTATTCTAAGTATATATTCTTGAACTTTAGGCTTTAACTTAGGCATTATTATATTATAAGCTATAGGGCGGACCTAATTAGAAATTCGTTCAAAGAATGAAAAAATAAAATCTCAGAAAGAAGATAACTAATCTAACCACATACTTAATACAACCCAGCGTACTGTTTGCTTAAAAACAATAGCTTGTTTACAAAATTACATCTAAGCATTGATATGAGAATATTATAATCGTTAAAATGATTACATACATTATTTACAATTAAGTAACGATATGATCGTATGCAAATACCATGTTGTAATATGAAGCCATGAAGAATTCGTTAAACAGATAATTTAATTTCTTGTATGATTTTATTACAATTTGCTCGATAAATTTATGAATAAAGTTATTATTATTATTATTATATTTATTCATAGATAATGAAAAATTATTTATTTACTAATTAAAATAATTAATAAATGAATTAGATTTGTAATTTTCAATATACGTATATTGCTTGCATTCATTTCTTTATATGTATACAGAGATAAGAAATATTACATATTTAATATATAAAAATTAAAATTTACAATATAATAAAAAAACACAAGGCTTTATAAGGATATCAGAACATCTCTAAGGTTTGAAGGTTCGCCGGATCGTGCGTGAGCTTTGAAACGATGCAATGTATCGTAATAAATTACGCGATATACCGCAAAATAAATATTTATTATTCTCGCCTATTAATCGTAAGAAGCTATCGTACATGATGCACATTAATTGTACCATTATTATATGTTCTTGTTAAATATTATACAAATATATTTAAAATATTATTATTAATAAAATTTATTTATTTTTTATAGAAATGAAAAAGAAAAACATTGCAACAAAAATAAACAATTTGAGCTTTAACAAAAAATCTATGAAATTTTATTTTCCAGTGGGAACTCACCGGTTTCAGTGCACTGCTGAGTAAAGCAGGGTTGCTCCTCCTCTAACTTGGATACGGGAGAGCCAGATACAGCAATAATTAAAGTTAGATATATCAGATATTTCCAAATTGGATTCATTTTGAAGGACAAGTGTTCTAATCGGCAAGTAGCATGAAACTGTGATATGTTACCTGTTCCAACGCAGACTTCGCTTAGGCAGGGTCGAGGGCTCTTGTATTCGGTGAGCACCAACACCGTGGTGTACACGCCGAGCGCGATCAGTGACACCCCTAGCGCGACGATGAGGACGGAAGAACATCGCACTGTGCGCTCTCTAGAAAAAATATCATTATTATAGATTAGAACTTGTTTTCTTTTTTGAATATTTTCTAACAGATTTTTACGATGACTCGATTTTTAAATCGATTTTTATCATATCTGTCTATTATAAATGTTGCCTCTCATATACATACAGTTATTTTTAATATATTATATTATATTCAACCTGCAATAAAATTAAACTTTGTATAAACCAAACAAGTAATTAGAAAACAGAATCAAAGTTAAGTAACGGTATAGTTTTTGCGAATGATTAAAAGATTTTAGTACCTATTGAAATTAACACATGTTTTAAATATAAATTATATTAACTGCAACTCTTTCTCACATAATTTTCATATAAGTTCACTTTCCGTATACTTAAGACGATACTTGTTTGATGATGAACATTTTGTTACATCTTAATATTAAATATATAATGCATGATATCTTGAAAACGTATTCGCGTGTACCTCTTTATTATACCTACATATATAGATCGTCTATAGCATTTAAGATTCAATTTGACGGCTTTGTTTGTAGTGACCCTACTTCCTGTGCGGTCGCGGGTTCGAGACGCGCTGGGGGAATTCATTTGTGTGATGAACACGAATGTGTGTACTCCAGTCATGGGTGTTTATATTTATAAAATGTATGTATTTAAAGTTATAAATATATGTGTAATGTATCAACTAGTACGTTTATTGTTTATGGTTTTTATTATAAGTACTTGTGCACATAACTTTAAATGCTAAGAACTGTTCGTCTTGACATGGTTTTAAAAGTAAAAGCTTTAAATATAAATTGAACTTTGAGCAAAGTGTTATTTTACCGTATAACTGTAAAACATTATTCAACTTTGAATTTACAACCTAAGTAAACATTTTATATATGTAGGTACCTACTAGCAGGACCAGCGACTTCGCTCGCGCTAAAACTACAAAAAAAAAGTAAAAAGGTCGGGTTCATACAAACATACATTAATTACCTATTTTACTCCTTTATGGGATGAATCTCAAAAAATGCTAAAACACGTATTTATTGCATTTATTTAATTGTATTGAAGAGAATTACACCAATTTTTAAGTAATTCTGATCATAAATATTTTTTTATTGTATTATAACGTGTTTTCCCGTAGGAATGAAATAATCTCCCGGTAAAAAGAAAAAGTAGCCTATGTCACTCTCCAGCCCTCTAACTATCTTCACACAAAAAATCACGCCAATCCGTCACTCTGTTTCGACGTAAAAGACGGACAAACAAACACACTTTCACATTTATAATATTAGTAAGTATTGTAATATTGATATCGATATTAATTAATATTATTACTTACATATTTAGAAATGTAGTTGTGGTTTAATATAATGGATATTCCAGAAATTTTCTAAACGATTTTCCTTACTATTACGCGGTATATTTCCCATGACGATAGCATATTAGATTATTACGTTTGTTACATGTTTTTACTGTATACCACATTTTAATTTGTTACCGCTGTCGTTATGATAAACCCATAATAAATTGGAAATATTATTCATATATATAGAGGATGTTAGATGTTTTCCCCGTATTATATATTATGTGGTTACATAGTACATGCATACCTATACAAATAATAAAATTGTAACTAAGCCGAATCTGTACATTAAATATTTTTTGGAAAATCTAATTGAAATAGACATTATTATCGATACAGAGTCCGAATCTATACTTTTTAGAATTATTGTCTGTCTGTCTGTCTGTCTGTCTGTCTGTCTGTTACCGCATCACGAGAAAACCACTGGACAGATTTTGATGAAATTTGGTATAGCTGGTTATCCGGGTCAACATATAGGATAATTTTTACCGCAGGAAAATATCTCATTTCTGAGAAAAATTACAAAAACTGCATTGTAAGAGTATACTAATATGTAAAACCAAAGAATTTGGTTTTTGGTCATCTGAACGCGGGCGGAGCCGCGGGCAATGCTAGTCATATACACTCGCGTGCAACTGAATCGACTCAAGCCGTATATTGGTATAAAAGTTCGATTTTTAGGAAAATATATATATAAATACACCCCTAACCTGAGTTCATTCATCTTTTTTTTTAATGTTTTTTAATACTTTGTAGAAGGTTCTTAAATAAAAAAAATTAAGAAAATTGCGCAGAAACTTACAAATTTTAAGAAAACGTAATCCCGGAAATCATCCATCCCTTAAGGGGGTGAAAATGAGAATGAAAGTTTGTATTGGGAAGCAAGCTAGGGACGAACCCAAACGAGGCGAGGGTGTTTCATGGGACATCTAAATAAAAAATTTAATGCCTTGTTGGTCTAGTGGCTGCATATAGGGCTGTAGATCCAGAGATTCTAAGTTCGAGTCTCAGATCGGGCCACAAAGTTTTTTCTGTTCAGAAATTCTTAATAGTAATCCGGAATGGGTAAGTTGGAGGTGTTATATCCCCATGTATAAAGAGTAGGTACTTTATATTTCTTTGAATATTAATTTTGATTGCGTTTGATTACGTACGATAAAAATATTGATAATAAATATGTAGTTTATATACAAGTTTATGTGAACGTCTATTTTAAAAATCACTTGCAGAAAAATTTTTTTTTGTTTCATTTCACAGCGTTAGCAAACAATTGTAATTATATTATGGTGATGAATATGTACGAGTATGTTGGT
The DNA here is from genome assembly GCA_947093115.1 of Brenthis daphne. Classification (NCBI taxonomy): domain Eukaryota; kingdom Metazoa; phylum Arthropoda; class Insecta; order Lepidoptera; family Nymphalidae; genus Brenthis; species Brenthis daphne. The sequence continues at coordinate 18,717,881 of OX352481.1, forward strand.
AATAGCTCCTTGATCTAACTAAATTCAGACAGATTTACTTGGCTTATACAATTTTTTTTCAAAAAATTTTTTTTTCATAATCATAATTTGTACACTATGGAATATAGTATTAAGCAATTCGTTTCATCCTTGCCGCGAGATGTACATACATACATACTCGTATGTATGTCTCCGACTGCATAATACTATACATATTCCATCGTGAACTTGTTTTCATCTTTTTAGTTAGCTTTTATGTATTCGGGTTTTTTATTTTTATAATATATTTATTTATTTACAGCCTTTTAAGTATTTTTAAGTAAGAAAATTAGCGAGTATGGATGTTAACCAACTTTAAATCATTATGTATCCTAAATTGTTATTTAAAATGAAAAATGATGAAAGGAACCTAAAATATATAATAATTATAAAATATTAATAGTTAGTCGATTTCCATTTTTTCTTTTTCACATTATGGAATCTAGCATTTGCCCCCATATTTATTTATTTTTTATGTTACCTATATAAGAACACTTGGACTAATGAGACAAATCTAAGGATACCCTAATTAAAGAGATCCATCGAATGGTTTGGACGATAAGAGGGAATAAAGAATATTACAAATAAACATACAAAGATAGGCGCCAAAAACATAACCCTTGCAGTCGGGTAAAAAATGTGAACTTTCTTCATGTTTTTGAAACAACATAAATTTGAGTCTCATATAAAAATACGATTAACACAATATTTATAACTATATCAATTTTATATGCGACAAGCAGTAGCCCCGTTCGCTTATAAATCACTTAAACAATATTACCTACACGTGTATCATGCCGGCCACCGCCGGATATAATTGTGTTATTGAGCTTTTAACTTATGAAAGTCATTGAAGATTTTATTGTAAAATTGTTTTATGCCTTGACTCGAAAGCTTGAATTACGAGTGCGGAAGATGTGATTTATTTTACATACAGCATCTGGTTATGAAAGTTTTGTGTTTACTCGTTAACTGTAAATATGCACTAGATTGCATGAATTTTATTCGACGTCTCCGTCTTCATTCGTTATGTTACACAAATTACTTTCATGTATTACATTAATGTATATGAAGATAGTATTTTCTGCTCATTATTATTTAATCTATAAGTACATACATATAATAAAATTGTAACTGAGTCAAATCTGTACATTAAATATTTTTTGGAAATTGACATTATTATCGATACAGAGGCCGAATCTATAGTTTTTAGAAATTTTGTCTGTCTGTCTGTCTGTTACCGTATCACAGAAAAATCACTGAAGGGATTTTGATGAAATTTGGTATGGTGATAGCTGGTTATCCGGGTCAACATATAGGATACTTTTTACAGCGGAAAAATATCTCATTTCTGAGAAAAAATACAAAAACTGTAATGTAAGAGTATACTAATATGTAAAACCTAAGAATTTGGTTTTTGATCATCTGAACTCGAGCGGAGCCGCGGGCAATGCTAGTGTCAGTATATATACGCGCATTGGCCTCATGGGTAAAGTCTAGATGCCGGATATCACGGGTTCACTTGTGTGTTAATGCTTGTATTCCCCACGTTACGTGTTATAGACAATTTAATTTATTGGAAACATATAGTATTAATTATCTCCGTTATTCGTCTTTAGCAATAGATCGTAAGCTGCCGGTGCGCGCGCCGCGCGGGTGGAATGCTGTTGTAATTGTTTAGTGTTGCACTCACTCGCACTTTCTTTTGGCTAGGGTCTTAGAGAGCAACATATTTTTATAGTAATCTACGTGGTTCTTTTATAAAGTGTGCAAGTCGTGATTTTTTTTTTGTCTCACGTTGCGAAATTAATGTGCATAAAAGCCCTTTTATATTTAGGGAACATATAGTCTATATCCACCCTGAAATGAGTATTTTTAAATGTTATTGAAAGAATTTTTGGAATGAGATGTTAAACGTATGTATTTTATTCAACACTAGCAACGACTTCATCGCTTCGCTGGGGTACGTCCCTACGTTTTATTTTTTGTTAATACGCCGAGAGAATATTTCATATATATTTTTGTCTATATAATTATTTTTTGCCCGATAGGTGGCGTTGTAGGTAAGTTATTACTTATTATCCTGTTGATTTTTTTAGCAACAAAGTTATTCACTAATTAATTATAGATACAAACAGTCGCTTTCACCAAACAACTAATAAATTGTGATGTATGTGGAGGAGGTGTATGGAGTATTTAAAAATATTTATCATTTATATATTATGATGGAATTTGTCCGGAACGATTAACAAAGACCACTCTTAATGAAATAGCTAAATTTAAAAAGTCTAGATATAGGTAATATTAAAAGCATTTGGTCTTTTCTACTTCTGAGGAAGCTAAGATGGATGATGGTATATAACTTTCCACGAAAAAGTATTAGATTGAGCACTGAAAGGGCGCAAATTATTATTATTATTAAACGCTATAAATAAAATTGATATTTTCGAATCCCTTCGCATTTAGCTAGTTAAAGTCCCATTGTCTGCATAAAACTTAAAAAAATATTGTTTGTTTACATTAATTCACACTATCTCAACTTGTATCCATTCTGCCCTTATTACATAAAGAGAAAGCTGTAAATAAAATAGCTATACTGGTTTTATACTATAGCCGACAATGCTTTAAAATATGAATGTGTAATCGGTAAATATGACAAGGTATGAACTCTAATTATAGTTTAAAATATTATACATCAATTTGTTATGTAAGCTTTGCTTTGATTTGTATCGGCTGGCACCGACTTCGAAAATAGGTATATTAGGTATAGTAAATGAAAGCTACCATTCAGTTATTTTCTTTACTTTTTACTTTTTAGTGTTATTAAGTCGTTTTTTTTATTTGTTCATTTTTAGTGTAGCCGTAGTAGAAAAGTAAGAAAAAGTACTTTAAAAAGAGTGTTTGTCAGCTCCAACGCATGACTGGAGTTTACTCTTACAAGAAACAGAATATTTGATCATTAAAATTTTTAAAATAATAATATTATTATTGCATTTCGTTATATCGTATATACAGAGTTCGCCATCTGTGGGAGTTCGCCATATTGGATTTACAATGACGCCACTTTGCTTACTGTGTTTCGCTCATTAAGCCCTTTCATTTGATATTCATATCATGAGGGTGCATAAAAAATAGTCCGCAATATTTAGGAGACCACCATATTGGATTTACAATGATATAAAACGTAACGCTTTTGAGTTAATGCCTTTTGTTAATTTAACTCCTCATAAAATTCCCATACCGGGGGACTTATAAAAAATCGATTCTTAAGGAGTAAACTCCAATAAAATATTCGCTTATGCCGTTTAAGTTAGGTTGATGCCAATTTTTATATTATGAAGTCTGACATATTTAAATTTGCTTTTATTAGTAATACTAAAAAATTAGGCTTTAAAATCCAATTCTAACATATTGGGCTTGTCAAATCAAACAAAATAAGCCCAAACTCAAAGTAATTAATATTAGCCGTCGAAGAGTTCCACTATCTGCCTTCTGGCCTTACCATCAGATCAGGTCGACGATACCTAACCACTGCACTATCAACGGTAATAGAAAGACAAGCTTATAGTCAATACGATAATTAGAAGTAGGATAAATATTCATTATCTATTTTCCACTCTTATGGTGGGATTTTTTTTAAATATAAGTGGGATTACACTGCTGAAACTTAGCATAAGTTTAGTCGAAAAATATGCTCTTCAATAAAACGAATAAAATACGTGTTTTAGCATTTTTCGAATATCATCCCTTATGGTCTAGGGGGGTAAAATAGCGGATGAACGTTTTATTTATTAAAACCTCCATTTACTATTTTAGTTTTTTTTGAACTTTGAAGTTTTACTTTAAGCGCGAGCGAAGCCGCGGGCTCTGCTAGTATTTATATTCATATTACTTACTATTTACTACTAAGTATGGTATTACTATCGTACACGCGACTATACATAGTACAGAAGAGTACGACATTCAAAAATACTTTAGGTTCGTTTTAATCGGTTAAGGCCGAGATAGCTTCTACAAAGAAGTTATACATTTTAAGTGAACGTAACGATAGCGCGATGTATTATACTAGTAACGCCATCTAGAATATTTTTTGACACTAAATTTAAACTTAGATTTACTAGTGAGTTGGGTTATGAGTTTGGTGACGTGAGTTTTGGTCGGGGGTTTTTTTTTTGTAAAATAGTGCTTTTTTTCCTTTTTACCTGTGTAAATAAATTTAAATATTAAAGATTAAGTACCTTACGTAAATACAAAATTTAAAATGAATGAGATACATGAAATAAATTTATATTTAAATATACAAAAATTGCTTGTTTGATATTATATAAGATTGGCTATATTTATAATTATTTTATTAATAATATAAATGTTATGTAAATACGTATAAAAAAACAAATAAAAAAATTAAATACAGAAAATAGCAAAAAAAAGGAAGACGAACGTTTTATTTATAAAGATATGCTATATATGTATGTTCTGTATCTATCTCTTATGGTAATTTGCAGTGACACGGCATTGCTTAATTAACCTATTCTAATGTTATAATGAGGTAAAGTTTGTGAGTTTGTGAGATTGTAAGTTTGTGAGATTGTGAGTTTGTGACCTTGTAGGGGGTAATCTCTGGATCTACTGAACCGATTTACATGAAATTTGGCAAAAAGATAGTTTCAGACCCTAGGAAGGACATAGAATACTTTTTATCCCGGAAGTGATCCCTTAAGGGGGTGAAAATGGGGATGAAAGTTTGTATGGGGAAGCAAGGTAGGGACGAACCCGAGTGAAGCGAGGGTGAGTCGCTGGTAATAAAAACTAGCGACTCACCCTCGCTCCGCTCCGATATTTTCCACGTTCAGTTATTAATTAGTAGGTACAAGTCTGATTTAAGATATAACTTAGGTATATTATAAAGAAAAGGAAAGAAAATCTAAAACTAGTTAGGGTTTGAGCAATGTGAAGATGGTTCATCTATTTACTGTACATCCATTTTTTCTATTATATTATATCGCTTTAATCGACTTATGTCAATGAGTAGAAAGAAGAGAAGTTTTAATACGAAGAATGTTCTAAAATATATAATATATGTATATAATATGTACAGTGTACATTTTCATAAAAAAATGTTTCGATGTAACAAGTAGTAGGTATGCAATAGTTACCTGGTCTGCGTTAATGTACAAAAATAAAAATATTGTAAATGTAGTAAAGTACATGTCTCTTAGGAAACATCTTTTTCAGTATCGCAATCCATTTTTGCAAAAGATTTTTTGTTTTGCATAACGTAGATAACGTATACAGATAAATAAAATTGAAGTGTCTGTTTGTAATGTCAAAATAACAGCGTTTTACTAAATGCATATGAAATTATATACGGTACTTATAACAAGAACAGAATTTTTTAAATTTTATTTGTCTGTCTGTTTGTTCTGGATAATCGCTGAAACGGCTGGACTGATTTTGACGGGACTTTCACTGGAACATAGCTCATGTTATAGGAAATAACATATGCTACTTTTATTTTAGAAAAAGAATAAGGGTTCCGCTCAAAAAAATTAAAACCTACCTAGGGACGATCCCGAGCGAAGCGAGGATGAGTCGCTAGTAGAAAGAATACTATACATATTTTGTTACAGTTTATAATTTGTGAATCATATTTCTATATTTTCCAGAAAAAGAATATCCATACTAATATTATATATATACATATGTATGTGAAAATTTGTGAGGATGGATGGATGTTCGTTACTCTTTCACGCCAGAACGGATCAGGTGAAAGGCACAGAGATAGATATAGGCCGGAATAGCACATAGGTTAGTCTTTTTTCTGGAAAAATGTACAGTTCCCGTGGGATAGATTTTTTTCTTGTCTAGGGACAAACCCCAAACGAAGCGAGGGTGAGTCGCAAATATTCTATACTAGTGATTTACTCTCGTTTCACCCGGGTGGATATAAATATCAGGTCATTGTCGTGTTAATCTAATCAACGCGTTGGCGACTCTACAATTTACATCTACACTGAGTTATTGTTTTATTATTTTGTTATATTAAATAATACTAGCGACTCACTCTCGCTTCGCTCGGGTTTATCCCTAGGTTGATTTCCCATACAAACTTTCATCCCCGTTTTCACCCCCTTAACTCAAAATTAATAACCTCATTACCCCCCTTTACCTATTTATAATATCAATAGGTATAGAATATAGATTAATATCGTAAACAACTGTGTAGTTGAGAACGACATTCAAAAATATAAGTTTCATTTTAATCGTTTGAGGCAGAAAATTGTTACTACAAAGAAATTATACATTTTAAGTGAACGGAACGATAGCGCGGTGCATTTTACTAGTAACGCCATCTATAATATTTTTTTGACACTAAATTCAAACTAGATTTACTAAAAGTAGGTACGGTGGGTTAGGAGATGGGCGACTGAGCATCACTCGGCATTTTTTTTATATTATAGTGTTTTGGAAACGTCGCGTTTTTTTTTCAAAAAAAACGCTGGATAGATAAACTTAAAAAGGAATAGAGACACGAGGAAAATCTAACCATAGTTAGACATATTAATAATCTAAGAGTTAGAGATTGAGCGATTTGAATAAGGTTCGCCTATTCACTGTAAATCTATTTTCTGTATTACATCGGTTCAGTATTTTTAATAGACTCATGTCAATGAGTAGGAAGAAGACGAGTTGTATATGACCGATTCGATGTAACCATCGCATGTAATAGTTAGTCTATGTTAATGTACAAAAACAAAAATTGAAAAGTACATATCTCTTAGGAAACCTTATCTTCTCCAGAACGCAATCTATTTCTGCAAAAGATTCCATTGAAATCGATTTTACGGTGAAATAGGACGTACTTATGCATTTATAACATTTTAAAAAGAATATGGATTTAAGTCGCGTTCAGTTTTAACTTTAACTTACGAGTTATTATTACTAAGGCATTAAGTTTCAGTAAAAACTTGAAATCCTATTATTTAGAAACAAATATTATACGTAAGATGTCACTAAGTACCTACTGTGGTTTTCTTGTAATTTCTTAGAGAATTTTATTCATCATATTACAATAATACGCTTTGTAACCACGAAACATGAATTTTGACTGAGCAGGAAACTATTGTGCATCATACTTTATAGGTACATATTTTAGTTGAAGGTCTTTTTTATAGGACAGGTTCATATTTTGTATTTTTTCCATTGTTCACGCTTCCCATGATAACATTTTTATGACATTTTTTTTGGTAACATAATGTGTTTATGTCATCGAAATCATTTCAATCTACGACGAAGATTTTTGAATACACTAAGCGGATAAATAATAGTAAAAAATACCGAAGTATTTTGGTATAAAAGCTAAAAACAAATATGTTTTTTAAAATATGTACAATATCTGAGGAATTGAGAATGAGGTCATGTTTTACCCGGAGTACCCACACATACGAGTTATATTATACAGGTCCTGAAGAAATAGGCTGTCACAGGCACACTCATGTGGTGCACTGCTAATCGTTTCCTGCCTAGTTTTAGGTTTTTTATATATGCCACATTATGTATACGTAAATAGCCTTTATTCTTTGCCTTTACTAAACAAAAAAAATGAAATAAATTGTTTTAAATACTTACAACTAGTTGCTAGGTGATGCAAAGTCGGATGTACTGAATTAATTGTATGACGATTTTGGGCGCAAATTTATATAGCCTTAACCAAGAATCAAACGGAATAAACCATACAGTTTATGCAGACCACTGTGCCAACAGGTCATAAATCACTTGAATCATATGTTATTCGCCAAAGATTAGCCCAGATAGCGATCGCGTCGAAGTAACGGTGACAATTCTTTCTGTACACACAACTACGAGTATTCTCCTCACGTAGAGCACGCGATATGAATACGCTGAATAATGTGAGTTTGATTCATGGATAAAGTTAAGGTTTGTTATATAAAAAGAAGAGCTGTCGCTTTAAGCCAATAGCACACGTACATACATACATTCGACAGATAGTGACAGATACGATTTAAAATAATATCAATATAATAATTATGTCACAGCAGCAAATCTTCCGTGTGTCTGAATGTGTGAGAGAACACAGGAGCATTCATTAGTTTCCACTATTTTCAATATGGTATGAGACGGCAAGCCGATACAATCGATAAACAAATATACTGACCGACGAAATGATGCTTAAAATATATCTATACATATAATAAAATTGTAACTAAGCCGAATCAGTACATTAAATATTTTTTGGAAATTCTTATTGAAACAAACATTATTATCGATACAGAGTTTTTAGAATGTTTGTCTGTCTGTCTGTTACCGCATCACAGAAAAACCACTGGAGCGATTTTGATGAAATTTGGTATGGTGATAGCTGGTTATCCGAGTCAACATATAGGATACTTTTTACCGCGAGAAAATGTCTCATTTCTGAGAAAAAATATAAAAACTGCAATGTAAGAGTATACTAATATGTAAAACCTAAGAATTTGGTTTTTGGTCATCTGAACGCGGGCGGAGACGCGGACAATGCTAGTTTTATATAAAAATTATTTATAGAAATATAATGGTTTTAAATATAGGTTAATACACTGGAAGATTAACTTTAATAGAAATTACCGTTCATCTGTATAAAGGCATTAAGCAATTATTCCATTCCATTGTTTACAACAAACGCACTCTTAAAGCGGTTTGTTTTTACAATCACATATCCTACTTTGTAAATAATATTGGTATAATGTTCGATTTTATTTTATTGAATATAGCTCTTGAAATATGCAATGGCTGGCTCTCATCCTGCTTATAATGTTTGTATAAAAATATTTTTTAAATAGAAATTGATTGAATAAAATATATGATGTTAAATATGTCCTATGAGTAAAGCGTCGTAATATTTATGCAAGTAATAAAACAAAAAAAAATAGAATGTGTATTATACCTAATAATAATTGACTGTTTGTTTGTTAAGGCTAACCTTGCAATTTTGAATACACCGTGAGCATCTTAAATAAAACTATCTTTTCGGAATTTTTCGCAGGGTTATTCTGATTTCTGGTTCCCAAAGTTTCGAATGCTATACAGCAAACACGGTCGCGGGAGAGACTGAGGTTTTAGATGTTATTTTACTTGTTACCGACAGTAAATACCAACAAAATTAGAAAATTATTTCAAAAATACAAAAGTGGCATTGGTGCCACTGTACACTGTACCTTACAATATTTGTTCATTTTACTTTTAAACATTTTTTATAATTTCAAGAAATATTATAATAGGATTTTTTTTAATTTGAGATGACAAATATTCACGTAAATCTAAGAAATTATTATTTATAATCTAAGTAACCGATTTAATAACGAAATTTTTATTATATTTCAGTAACACTTATATTAGTTCTATTTGGCACAGATAATATCATAAACTTGATTTTCAGTATTATTCTATGTATTGTATTATTTTTGAATATATATTAATCAATAAGTTCAATAACTCACAAACAGATCACAATGACTGTCATTTTTAATAAAGGTGCCATTTTTGTTCGGTTGTATAAAGCCTTGCATAACTGTACACTATACAGCCTACAATGAAGATACAAATGTTGTGTCAAGATTAGGGTTCTTGAAAGTTTTGTGAGTTACAGATTTTATTATTTCAGTCTTAGATAGGTTGACAAGTGGCACGAAGGAAATTGCATTAATAAAAATTAAGATTGTAACTTGAAAGCTTTTAAAATTAAGTAAACTATTTTTTTTCAATTTTATTTTTATTAAAATTGACTATTTGATAACCATACTTTAGTATGTACCTAAGGCACATGATCGCAATTGTATTTTTTTAAATAGAAAAGTATTATTTTGCTACATATTGGCCGACATTTAACATTTATATACATATATTTTAACATTATTGCACTTAAAATTACTCAAAATAAATTACATACAACCTGAGCAAGAGGCCTTATCCTTAAGAGATCCCTCTAATTGACCCATAATAATAAAAATATACCTATTTATAATTATAAAAATAAAAATTTGTATGAATAAAATTTCTCAATTAAAATTATATGGTCACCTTAGCGAGTGATCCGCATCACACTTTCTATAGGACATTGTAACAGTTCGTGTGCAGGAAGTGGGTTCCAATAGATATATGAAATTATTCTAAGACTCATGCGTCCATTTGTATCTAGGTTCGCTAACGGCTACCTATTGTAAGAATAACAATAGTAACGGAGTGATCAATCTGTTTTTTCTTACGAGCAATGTCATCTTAATAAAGGACGTACGTACTACATACATAATCAAGGTAGTAAAAGTTTATCAAGTGCGAGTTGGACTCGCTCACCGAGGGTTCCGCATCACCACACAATGTTTTTGTATTAACAATAAAACTTCGATTGAGCCGACCAGTGTTAGAGTGGAGAACGTTTATATATTATATACTAGCAACGAACCCGAGCGAAACGAGGTACGTTTTAATCTATACATATAATAAAAATCTTATTGTAATAAACATTATTATCGATACAGAGGCCGAATCTATAGTTTTTAGAATTTTTGTCTGTCTGTTACCGCATCACAGAAAACCCCCTGGAGGGATTTTGATGAAATTTGGTATGGTGATAGCCGGATATCCGGGATAATATATCGCGTCATATAAGTATCCTAATACTTTTTACCCTGGGAAAATATCTTATTTCTAAGAAAAAAATACAAAAACTGCAATGTAAGAGTATACTAATATGTAAAAACTAAGAATTTCGTTTTTACTTTTTGGTCATCTGAACGCGGGCGGAGCCGCGGTCAATGCTAGTTAGATATAAATAGTTATTAGCCAGCGTTAGCCATATAATTTTTTTTTCGTTTTATTTATTTTTATTTATATAGATATAAAAGATAGACTACGGCTCACCCTCGCTTCGCTCGGGTTCGTCGTTCTTTTTTCATAGAACAGAAACTTTAAGATTTACTTATTTTTTGTATGCAAAAACCTACTGGGCCCTTTGAATTAAAATTAAAAACTAAAATAACAAACGAACCAGGTGACAATATCTTTTAGCTGTAATCTTTAAAATAATAAATTATATGATTATTATTCCATGACTTTTAAGATCCCGCTTAAGATGTATGTATACGGCCCTGGTTGGTTGTTATTTCAAATCAAGATAGGGCTGAGACCACTGAACTCTAATTTTGTGTGGGAGATGACGAAAATATAAAGGTTGTTGCACTCGTCGAAGGAGGCGATGCAAAAAAATGGCAAACTTAACGGGGCTTTATCGAAAATATTACTAAGTAAATGAATTGAATATATAATCCATACATATAATAAAATTGTAACTAAGCCAAATCTGTACATTAAATATTTTTTGGAAAATCGTATTGAAACAGACGTTATTATCGATAAAGACGCTGAATCTATAGTTTTTAGAATTTTTGTCTGTCTGTCTGTGACCGCATTACGGAACAACCACTAGAGAGTGTGATGAAATTTGGAATGGTGTATTTTGATCCATGCCGCTAGTACTTAATTGTGTAACCATGAATTATTTAAATTTGTTTAAATCAAGTACATAGTTAATCTATATATATAAAAGAAAGTCGTGTTAGTTACTTCGCTTATAACTCAAGAACGGCTGAACCGATTTAGCTGAAAATTGGCAGGGAGGTAGTTTAGAGCCAGGAGAAGGACATAGGATACTTTTTATCCCGTTCGACCGCGTTCCAATTTTTATGATATTTTAATTTTTGGATTTCTCTTAGTCCGGAATAGGTAAGTATTAAAACATATAATTAAAATGTGAGAAAGAAAGATTTTTTCTTTTTATATCTATTTAAAACGTACCTAGCGACGAACCCGAGCGAAGCGAGGGTGAGCCGCTAGTGTATAATTAAATAGCTTCCATGTAACTTTGTTAGAGATCGCAATTATTTTTTATGCCTGTCCGGTGAAACACCATAAGGTATTTTAACCTGACTCTTTTGTACTTAATTTTTTAAATATCCTGACATTTTTATAATAATAAATAAATAAATAAATATGTTGGTACATGAACACACAGCACAATCTAGTTCCATGGTAAGCTATGAGGCTTGTGTTATGGATACCAGATAGTTGATACACTACACATATACATATAACTTTAAATACATAAATATTATAAATATAAACACCCATGACTGGAGTAGAAACATTCGTGCTTATCACACAAGTGAATGCCCCTAGTGGGACGCGTACCTGCGACCGCTGGCACAGCATGTAGGGTCACTACGAACTGAGCATAACGTGTCGTCGCTATATATTCATTAACTTATAATTATGAATTAATTAATTTTTAAGATTTAAATAATAATAATATAATGCACTCACTTTATATACCTATAATAATATCAATAATAAAATAGTCTTAAGTAATGAATAATGACTTAAAAAACACAGCAACTTTAAAATAATCACAAAGTAATTTCTTCCACTCTAAGGTAAAAGTTTCTGAGATTTATTCATTAAATTTTATAGTCCATTAAATAATATATATATTAAAATCGTACTATACTTTAGACTATTTCCATAAGATTTTCTAAAAAATATTTAATGTAGAGATTCGACTCAGAATTTTATTATATGATGAAGAATTTTTTGAAAGACTCAGAATTTTATTTTATTATATAGATAGATGTAAGTTATGAAATAGAAAAATAATGTCGGAAAATTTATAATGAAAAGTTATAAACATTTAAAATTACACCCGAACACAAGTCACGGCAAGAAATAAATATGACTTCATGAGCATACGACTATAATTATTAAGAACTGATATTTTTTTAAATCAAGGATCCTGTAGAAGTTTATTTTTATTTAAGTTCTCGTCTTTATCCGTGTCTAAATAACCTAACTGAGAATCATCCGAAGTTGGATGTGCATATAAAATATTGTATTATTATAATTGCTCGAATAAAACTACAATTTTATATTTACGTTGTATGGCTTATTGTTTTATATTAAACGGTATCCAAAGGTTGACTTTGATACAGGTTTTTCTGAGCACTGACAAGTGACACGCAGGCGTAGTGATATGCGTATAGAGGCGTAAGATTTTAATGTTTTGAAGCTATTACCCAGAAAGATGAATTAAAGATGTCAAAGTTACATGAAATTGGAAACAATGGCTTATGGAGACATATGCAGTGACATCCAGCTCTGTTCCTATACCTTTGTTTAATATTACACAATAGGGTAAAACCGTGCGTTGCGGTTACTAATAAATCTCATGTTGGAATCGAATCAGCGACCAACGCACCAAGCTAAGCAACGAGTATGCCATTGAAAATTTTTAGAAGTCTATTATTTTTAATTGGTCCTACGTTACTATTACTTTAATGTTAACTGCCTCGGTGGTGTAGTGGCTAGCATGTACGGCTGCACACTCGGAGGTCCTGGGATCGAGTCCCGGGTCGGGCCAAGTTTAGTTATTGAGTCTTTCTGAATAGTAAGTCTCAGTAACAGCCCGAAGTTGAGAAGTTGACGGTGTTTCACCCCCGTGCCTCGGAGAGCAAGTAAAGCCGTCGGTCCTGCGCCTTCACTCTCAGTGGTCGTGTCGAGCAGTCGTCCCACCGGAGTATGAGAGTGACAGGAATAGAGAGTGCACCTGTATCTGCGCGTACACTTGTGCACTATAATATCTCCTGCGCAGTTGGCTAATCTCAATGAGATTGGCCGCCGTAACCGGAATCGGCTAGGAGAACATCATTATCATCACTTTAATGTATTGGGTTTTTAAGTTGATTTTACTTTGTATAAAGGTCTTAATACAAAATATATGTACTGATAGGAAAAATATATAACGAAGATTCATTCAGCGTTTTGATAATGAAGCGATAGTTCAATGGCAAGAGAATTAAACTTGGCCGCCTCGCAATTAACGCAACGCACGTCTTCTTTTCACCGCGCGGCCAAGACACAGGCGAAAGCGTGATGGTATGTGACGAGAAACGGTGAAATTTGTGATTTTGTTTAATGCCGTATATGATAACATACATTCTTTATAGCAGTTGTTTTAACTGTAATTTATAAAAAAAACCTTTTTTCTTAAATACTTTTCAGATGGCTGATATTTTGTTGAATAACAGTAAACGCTGCACAGGAGACGCCTTTCAATATATTGTACGTAGTAAAAGCACAGTTTAGGAAAGCTTGTTTGGTCCTTCCTGTTTATTCGTAGATCGTACATCGATGGTAGTTTCATATTTTAGGTTATGCTTTATTAATTTTATTTTAATTTATAATGTTTAGTTATCTTAATAGTCAACTAATATAAAGTATATAGGTAGGTAATGATGTATTCAGTTTTAACGTCCCACTGCTGGGCATGGGCCTTCCTTCAATACGAGGGGGATCAGGCCATAGTCCACCACGCTGGCCATGTCCGGGTGGGCGGTCTTCACATGTCTTTCGAAAACTTGCTAGGTTCTCTCAGACATGCAGATTTCCTCACGATGTTTTCTTTCACCGTAAGGCAAGTGGTTATCATGTTAGAAATGGTTCGCATATAAAAATATCAGAGGTGCGAGACCCGGGATTTGAACCCGCTTCACTCGGTTTCCCAAGCGAGCGCGTTACCATTGGGCTACCACTGCCTTAATTTAATATAGTGCTTAGAAGCTATTCAAAAATATTCATTTTCTATCTACACCTTGTCTAAGAAAAAGTTATCAACAATCATAGGCGATATAGTGCTTGTATACATGAAAGTATTTATAATTCAGATAACGTATTGTATTATTGTTAAAATTGCGCCATAAGCCAAGTCACGGATGATAATCAACCGCGGGCATATACGGCTGTATTATGCGTAACAGTAATTCACTCTTATAAGGACCTCACTTTCCCTCTTAATTGCCGTTGTTCAAGCCAGTGATCATTGAGCGGTCATAATGGCTTAATATATAATATGTGATAATATTTTATTATTTATAATTAGTATATCTAGAAAACGAAGATTAAGAAAGAGAAGATCAGATGAACCATAAACTTCTTTGTTTTTTCGAGTGCTCAGTAAGACTAGGCAAGACTAATAATTTGCACGAAATTCTTAATGTAATTACTTAACTTAAATATCTGAAATGTGTTTAATACACATCGATGTACTCATTTTTTATATACCTATGTATGTTGTCTTTTAGTACCTATATCTTGTACTAGCGACTCACCCTCGCTTCACTCGGGTTCGTCGCTAATTTGATTCTCCATACAAAGTTTCATCCCCATTTTCATCCCTTCAGGAATGATTTCCGGGATAAAAAGTATTCTATGTCCTTCCCAGGGTCTCAAACTATCTAGTTACCAAATTCTATCTAAATCAGTTTAGTAGATCCAGAGATTACCCCCTACAACGGATACTTTTTACCTAGAAATCATTCCTGAGGTTGAAAATGGGGATGAAAGTTTGTATTGGAAATCAACCTAGGGACTAACCCGAGCGAAGCGAAGGTGAGTTGCTAGCAGTATATAAAGTTGTACAGTAGACAAAATCGAGGTAATAAGTGTCACGACATCAGATATGTGGTAATTGTTACCCTGTAGAAAAGCGATCTGTGTATACGCAGAATCAAAACACTATATAAGACACGATTGACTCAGTTCGCAGTTATCCTACTGGCTGTGCCAGCGGTCGCGGGTTCGAGTCCCGCTGGCGGCATTCATTTGTGTGACGAGGACGAATGTTTGTACTCCAGTCAAGGGTATTTATATTTATTGTGTATTGTATTTAAAGTTATATTTGTTTAGTGTATCAACTATCTGGTACCACAACAGAAGCCTCGTAGCTTACCTTGGAACTAGATGGTGCTGTGTGTTAATATCCCAACATATTTATGTATTATAGTAGGTATTTATATTTAAATGTTATATTAAGATTCTATAAAATATGAAATAAAATATATCGTTTTAATTTTCATTTCGTTAGACGCATGAGGAAAATAAGGATGGTAATATTTTCTTAGATTTAAGGGAATATTTAACATTTTAAATAAAACTATAGAGACTCACTGGACTCTCCCGTGATCCGTAACCATGATTGCTGTAAAGCATTCGAAACATCGGAAACCAAAAATCAACATAAATTCACGACCCGAAAGAATGGTAAGTTAGTAAAATTTAGTAATAATTATTTCGTAAAATTTAGTAATAATTATAAAATACTGACATTTAAATATATATTAATTATCATTATTTTATTTATTATAAACAAGTATATTTATGAAACGGATGTATACAGTTAAAGAACACGCAAATTAATGGCTTTTTGGAATTTTCATCAAAACGGTAAATGTTCAAAAGAAACGGAAGTTTACACGCCATCAGTCCATCTTTAAAGCATATTTTACATAAACAAAATTATACTTGACATGCGTACAGCTTGAAGAATTATCAGAGGTCGTCAATCAGATTGTGATGTATGAAAAGCTGAGAATTTATTATTCTTGTATAAGTTATCTTTACAAAAAAGGATGTACCGAAAAGATGTTACAAGAAATTTAATTTATATTATAAACTAGCGACACACCCTCGGTTCGCTCGGGTGCGTCGCTAGGCACGCGGATTTTGTGCACAACTTCATGGGTTTTAATTTTTTGCGCGGAACCCTGATTCTTTTTAAAAAATAAGAGTAGCCAAAGTTATTCCTTATAATATCAGTTATGCGTCAGTGTATGTCCTGTCAAATCAGCCCAGCCATTTCGGAGATTAGCCGGAACAAACCAACAGACACAACAGACAGACAAAAAAATACACAGCCACACAGACAAAGAATTTAAAAATTGTTTTTTTCTTATTAGTACCGTGTACTTATACATACATACTTTCATTTGCATTTAGTAAAAAGCTGATATTTTGATATTACAAACAGACACTTCAATTTTATTTATCTGTATGTATAGATAAATTAAAAAGTTTTCGTATAGTTTTAGGCAATGTTTAGTTTTCTTCAAAGTTTTATATAGTATTGATAGTTTTTACTAAACGAAATTCGATATTTATAGTAAAATGTACAGTTTATTTCATTCTGAATAAATTCCTTAAATAGAATATTTAAATGTCAAATAATAAACCTTAATTACCTGTTCTATCCTATTTTATTATTTGCTTACTTTGGAAATGTTAAGTACTTTGAAATAGTTAAGTCCTTTATATAAAATGATGTACATACATATAAATCCAAAAATACATATTTATAAAGTAACATAAGTAAGTATATTTTAAAATATATTATGCATTTTGTTTTTGAAATAGAAGACAAAGATTTTTGCATTGACACTACCAGATGAGCATGTTTTGACTTGAGTCATATTGCGGCTTTCTTTGTGAGGAAACCTTGCAGGGATTTCCGAGCTTTCGTGGAACAAAGGGTGATTAACTGCTACATGTACGATTCTATGTGCGTGCGTGTTGGACATTTTTCTTTAGAAAATGAATAATTTAAATTGAATAACTTAAGCTGTCACTGTGATGTATGAAATTGTATATGAAGTTTTAGTTAAAGCGATTTTGCTAAAAAATCATTTGAAAAGACTTCAACGAACTCTTAAGTTTATGACTTTATCTAACTCAATGTAATATTAGTGTACCTAATTGAGGAAAATTATTTTTAACGTTTCTTAAAAATAAAAAATAAAGTAAAAATAAGAAAATCAGTACAAAAAGTTGTAGGTTTTTTCGTAGTTCTTGTTTGGCAAAACAAGTTACTCGTATTATTGCGTGTTGCTTAGATGATCGATTTGTAATGAATTATCTAAATATGTTTATTTAATTTTATAAATGTAATGCAATGAAATTCATCGAAGCAAATCATTCGTTTGCTATTTTTTTACACAAGTGTAATTGAAAGGAAAAATTAAGCTATTTCATACAATGAAGTTTTAATTGTTTATTTACAACTTAAAATTAACTTCTTTTCCCGAAATACAACTTAAGAATGTTTAAAAATTGTTAAATGCATTAAAAAATATCAAATTCATCTGAAAGTACAGATATAATCTATCCTACCTTCTTATATGGTAGGTTAATTTATAATTAAAATCTCATGATACCCCCATAAATTTGCATTCATTTATTTAAAAGAGTGTTAAATTAAGATTTCATGAAATCTCAAGAATGATCGCGTGAGCATCCGATACAGTTGTTATGTGAAATTATGTCAAATTGCGCACCAGCGGTTGTGCGATCGTAAATGACATAACAATACGTTCTACTAAACGCTGTTACTCTTAATAGCTTTACTACTAAAGAAAATTATGTTTTAAACAATAAAATATTAAGAGTGTCATTTACATAATTGTAATAAGTATCTATCTATTGCTTTGTTACATACTTCCTGGTAACAATATTTTTTTGAAACAGACTAACATCAAAATCAAAATGTACTTACTTTATTTAAATTGATTTTTACAAGTATTTTCAATCGTGAATATTACGTTGTAAATTTAATTTGAATTTCAGTATGTCCCTGAGGAAATTTCCAACGGTTCGGCTATTACTGACTCTTCTAAGCAGAATCACCTAAGTTTTGGGAAAAGCAAGTAAGAAACTCAACAGTTGCTCTTTTTAAATATAATATTAATTTACAATACGTATATAATCATCGAACATGTGGTTTATATTCGATGATTATATATGTATTCATACATCAGGATAAAAAAATAGCTAAATCACTCGGGCACAAAATCTCCTCCATGTCGTTCCTTAGAAAGAACGACAAATTGACAAACACATTTTTCCTTTTAAAATATTAGCAAGGATTTTACTACGCATTCTACTATTTCTGCCAATTTACTTTTTTAAATTCCTTATTCTTATTTCTTCAATGTATACTCATAACTTCTATATCTTTTATTCCTTACTTCAGATAATAATAAATTTTAGTAGCGTTTTGACACAATTTTTTTCAATTGAACTATTGTCTGCGAGCAATAATTGCTGCAATATTTCATAAGATGATTAGCAAAAAAGCAAAAGTTAGTAGTAAATATTTACTTTTAAGTTATTTTGTTACTATTTGAAGTTGAGAAAGATTAATCTAATTAAGTAATGACTAGGTTACTACGAATAAATAATAAGTCTATTTATTCGTAGCTAGGTTAAAGGTAAACAATGAAACAAAGCAATACCTTAGGTATATTATGTTGGTGCATGTAACAGACGTTATATATGTATTTTCAAGATGACGACTTGACGACACGTTTGGCTCAGTTTGTAGTGACCCTACTTGCTGCGCCAGCGGTCGCGAGTTCGAGTCCCGCGGGGGCATTCATTTGTGTGCTGAGCACAAATGTTTGTACTCCAGTCAAAGGTGTTTATATTTATAATATGTATTTATTTAAAAGTTATATATGTATAATTTATCAACTATTTGGTATCCATAACACAAGCCTCGTAGCTTACCATGAAACTAGATGGTGTTGTGTGTTAATGTCCTGACATATTAAGAGATTATTACCACTCATCTTACGGTGAAGGAAAACATTATGAGGAAACCTTCATGTCTGAGACAACCTAGGAAGTTTTCAAAAGATATGTGCAGTCCGCCAACCCGCACCAGCGTGGTGGACTATGACCTGATTCCCCTCGTATTGAAGAGAGGTCTGTGCCCAGCAGTAGGACGTTACAAAGGGCTGAATACATGTAACAGAGATGTTATATGTACCTACATAATTCGAACAATGGCCAAATCCTAAAAGAAATTGTATATTTTTAGGGGTAAATGAGAGGCAAATTAGGAAATTAATAACTGCCATCATGTAACTTTTCGTATTGAGATGATGATGAAATTGTTTATTTATTTTTTATTTTAAGGCTTACCAACGTTTATACCTTATACATATCCTGCATTTTAAAAGATTTTAATTGTTAATGTGACACATTTCACTTTTAACATTCAGTGATTAAAAGCAAATCACCGGTTTAAGCAAGTAGAAGCGAATCTGGGTTAGTGTTATAAGAAGTGCATTATCCACATGCTCTCCACTTAACCGCTGCACGACTCAGCAAACGGCACGACTAAGATAAATTTTAGTTTACAATTTGGATTATTTTACTAATTTTCTAAATTATTCTCGGATATAGTACAATCCATAAACTTATAACTGTTGTTATATTCATACTTAGATGGGGGGTGATGGCGGAGTGATGCCAGTTACTAATTTTACATACACACATTTAAATGTTTCGGTAAAGGAAGTAGCGGAAAAAATTATTTAACTTCACACATTCAAACTTCACAGCTGAGACTTATCACTGGTAAGATGTGTGAAGAAACATAATTTTTTCATCGAATCAAATGTTATCTTGAAGTCAGTTTCTCTATGCTAACTTATGGGGAGAGGGAATGGTGTACAAAGAAAAAGCCGACACTTAAACATCTTCTCGATTAAAATCAGTAATTACTGAAACTCTGGATGACCAAACTTGATAATCAAATCGGATAAGTAGTTACTGAGATTACCGTGTTCAAACAAACAAACAAACAAACAAACAAACAAACAAACAAACAAACAAACAAACAAACAAACAAACAAACAAACAAACAAACAAACAAACAAACAAACTCTGCCTCTTTATAATATTAGCATAGATTGCATAGTTAAAATAGTTTTTGAATGTTGCTTTTATTCTTTGAGTATCCATGTTCATACGCACAAAAACAAATCTATTCTACGGGAATTGTGCGTTTTTATCGGGATAAAAAGTAGCATATATGCTATTCCGGACTATGTTCCAGACTACACTCTGTTTCTGATAAATCTCATTCAGATCCGTTCAGCCGTTCCGGCGTGATTTTAGTAACAAACATCCATCCAAGCATCTAAACTTTCACATTTATAATATTAATAGTAATATAATTGATACTTTCGAATAAAGTGTTCAATAAATTATTGAGTATTAAATGTTAATAAAAAGAATGTCATCAAGTGTGTTTATGAGAAAATACTTAAGTATTTGTTAAAAGTAAAAATACTCAGCTACTATACAAAAAAATCGTCTGACGAATAAAGCATTAATTAAAGAAGAGACAAAAGACAAGATTTTATCTATAAGTTAAGAATTTACAAATTCCTGTATAATTAATGATGAAACAACGAAGGTCAGATTCATGAATAAAGAAAAGAAAGAAAAATAAATAATCATCTATAGAGATATATGGCTAATTTCGTATGCAGGACGCGTCAGGTTTTGCATATAATCGACCAGGAACAGATTTCGCATCGTCACATATTCGATTGAAAATGCTCGTATGTTTGAATGTGTAAATCTTTCTCCGTAATGCTCTGTAGTGTTGGTGTCATTGTTTGTCACTTACAATTTATATTGTCTTTTTTTATTGTATGCGTACCGATTTATACATAATTTTTAAAATATTCTATGGTCTAAAAGCTCACTAACATTACGTTATCGATCATTTTTAGTAATTTTTCAATACAAGAATATAAGCATTTTTAAAACAAAATTTGTCTTAATTTTAAATGAAATTGTCTTCACGTACGTAATTATGGCGATAGGTTAACTACATCGTAATGACTAATCGCTAACTGTATCCTCTATTGTTTATAGTTTATTAATGTGGCTCACTGTTGTACGTAAATATATGATAAAAATGTAAATTTAAACAAGTAACGTATGCAAATACGTATGAATATGAAATTATACTTTATCAATACCGTGCTCTATCAGTAGCTACAAATGTTACCCCTTAACTACACATGTATGTTGCACACGTCGTCTATGTATAAGAAAACCTAAGAATGATAAGACATTACGTGTTAATTATATTATTATATAAACACAATAATTATATAAAGTATAATATCTATTACATATATTAAAAGTTATTTATATATACTTTTTTATGGTACATATGTAAATATATAAAAGTATTCAACAAAAACTTTAATAGCAATTTTAAAAAAATATCATAAATTATTTAATTTTTTAATTTTTATTAAAATTAAATAATGAATAAAAAACGTATTGAAATTACAACAAAATCCAATCAAATAAAGTCCGTCCAAAGACAAAGTTTCACGATTTCGTGGCCTACTTCTGGAATCCATGGCTTCACCAAAAGAACCAATCATTTCTACATCTTAATAATGATGTGACATCACGATATTTTTCTTTACCATAAGACAAGTGGTAATCATGTTGGAAATGATTCGCACATGAAAATATCAGAGTTATGAGACCCGAGATTTGAACCTACTTCACTTGGTTTCTTAAGCGAGCGCGTTGCTACTACTGCCTACTATATTTTACAGAAATAAATATTATATTGTAAATGTTATTGACTACAGACCAGGATGATTGGATATTAAAAATTTTACCATAGAAGGTATGTTACGTATATACCTACTAACACTTTATCTAGGTTTAAAGAACCCTGAAAGGCGTTTGTAAAGGAAACGTGTCTCGATACCGTAACACAATTTTTTATCTTGCCATTGTCTTATTCCCTCAGTTAGGTACTAGTTAATTCTTTATTTCTCACACGCGTTGCCAATCATTATTACCTATCATAGTTATATGCTAAAATTCCTTTTAAATGAATAGTCTAAGTAATTAAATTAAATAATACGGTTGCTTATTTATAATGAAGTTGTCAAGTTTACAAGTTAGGATTTTTTTACATTAACACACAACGCCATCTAGTTCCATGGTAAGCTACGAGGCTTGTGTTATGATACCAGATAATTGATACATTATACATATATAACTTTAAATACATACATATTATAAATATAAACACCCATGACTGGAGTACAAACATTCATGCTCATCACACAAACGAATGCCCCCAGCGGGACTCGAAACGGCGACCGCTGGCGCAGCAAATAGAGTCACTACAAACTGAGCCAAAATTGGTATACTGTTCCTCCCTTCTTTTCTTAGTCTTCCTCAATTGCGAGGTGGATCAGGCCATACTCCCTGTATGTCCCTACTACATACTGTGTTCCTGCTTGATTATAACATAGGCTTATTCAAAGGGCGGACTGGGGGTATAAACTCCTGAAAAGCCGGCAACGCATTGGTGGTGCCTCTGGTGCTACAATGTTCATTGGCGGCGCTAATCACTTTACATCAGATGACCCGCCTGCTCGTTTGCTCGCTATTATTATAAAAAAACCCTAGCCAAATCTAGGTTAGAAGACGTCACATGTCTTTCGAAAACTAGTTCAGCTCTCTTACAAGTTTATAAAATACAGACCTGAGTTATATATATATATATATATTTTTTTAAACAGTAGGAATATGACATAATATGTATGAGATTAATGAATTTAATAAGGAATAATTGGAAAATGGAGGGCCAGTAGAAAAAGTGGAAAAGTAGAAAAAGCTTATAATTTAAACAAGGGACATTCTCAATTCGGTCCAATTTCGTGTGTCTATTTTAACACAACATTTTACCCAATTGCAAATATATTCTAGAGTAAGTAAGTACCTGATGATGTTCTCCTGACCGATTTCAGCTACGGCGGCTAATCACAGTGCACAATTATTCACACAGATACAGCGTGCACTCTCCATTCCTTTCACTTTCAAATTCCGACGGGACGATAAATCGATACAGGATCGACGGCTTTACGTGCTCTCCGAGGCACAATTTTCCAAGTCCGGGCTGTTACTAAGACTCTCTTAACACAAAGATTCAATAACGAAACTTGACCCGGCCCGGGACCCGAACCCGGGACCTCTGGATGTGAAACCGTACATGCTAGCTACTACACCACCGAGACAGTCAAAAGTTAAAGTAGCTCTATTAAACAGGTCATATCTCAAACTATAAGCGGTTATGTTTTTATTGTACGTGTACAAAGAAAATTTTTTGAATGGAAAATACCTTGAAGTATGGAATAAAAAAATATTTTTTTGCCAAGTGAATGTTTATTCTTTTTAATCTGTGTGTTTTGAATATGTTACGCGATCTATAATATTATATTTTATTTCAATGATACTTTTTAAAGAATAAGCTATTAGATCAGCCCTTTTTAACGTCTTACTGCCGGCCTGCCTAGTGCCGTCAATACGATGGGGATCAGATCATAGTCCACGACTCTAACCAAATGCAAGTTGGCGGATTTCATAATATCATTCGAAAACTTGCTAGGTTCTCCAAGACATGTAAGTTTCCTCGCGATGTTTTCCTTCGCTGTAATACAAGTGGCAATCATGTTATTTGCACATTAATGATTCGCACATCAAAATGAGACCCGAGATATGAACCCGCTTCACTCGGTCTCCCAAGCGAACGCTGATCTACTGTCTCTTAAAATTATTATTATATTTTTGTTGCATTAAAATATTATAATTATTTTCTCCATTAAGTTATAAGTATATTTTCTTGTTTATTTAGTGATTAACATTAAGATGTGTATTATTTATGCGTATCTCAACGCAATGTTGTTGCATAATGCAGTGATGCGCCGCGCTGTGCTTCCTAGATCTCTAACATCCTATACACATGTTAATTTAAATATATAGGTACTTTAAAATATAGTATAATGACTTTGTATTTCTTTACCTATTTTGATTTACTATTACTTTTATGAAATGTAAGATTGTTTTACAATTATACTCAATAATAGCTACTATCACATATTTATTCGTACAAACAAACTAACAAACAAACAAATACGGCTTAAAGAAGTATTTACTCAATTCAATTGTTTTTCCAATGGCTTGAAATGAATCTCTTTAACAAACTCATCTTGTTTATCAGTGTTTATTATTGATAATATACCTAACAAATATCAGGTTAGCAAAACCGCAGATTGTAATATTCACTTTGTAAATATAATCTTCTCTATCTTCTATTATATGCCAGCTGTATCCTAGTGGTTAAAATTATATTTATATTTTTAAAAAACATTGCCCTGAGCAAGAGGAAGTAAGAGCGGTTAATGGATGATATCAAGAAGGAAAGGGATAAATGTCACGACCTTACTTTTGACTAACACGAAGCTAAAAATTACGCCTACCAGATTATTGGTCCTTTATGACTTTATCACGATTTTACTTACAATATATGTGGATCCTTTGTACACTTTTAACTAATTCAATTTAAAAGTAAATTTTCTTATAATAGTTTTTAACCGAGCTTTAAAAAGTTGCCAATTCGGTAATTTTATATTTCTTTATAATAACGGTATATTCGGTATTTGTATTATTTTCAATGAATAGGTTTTAGAGATGTAAAGTGAAGTGAACTCTTTTAAGAAAGTATTTCCTAAGGATTCGATCATAATGTTAAGACCTGAGCTAAACGAGTGGTTTACTTAAAAGATAAAATTTTAAAAGAATAAAAAAAGTCACGTAGGAAAATAAAATTTAGTAGTGCTTAGGAAGTTATAGTTTTTTGACTGCTGATTAAATAAGAAAGATTTAAAATATTTCAACTCACAGCTTCTCTTCTAACCCGCTGGCGGTGTCGGGCAGTCTCGTTGAGCGCTGACTCTCGCTGTCGATATCCTTCACCTGTAACAAAGCGAAAATTTCCATACAATCTGTTTTTATATGTAGTAATTATTGTACCACGATGAAAAGAAACTTCGTAAAATTTAAAAATATTTATTACATATTGTCTTGCTAATTATAATTATTTTAAAATTTCCCCTTTTTTTCTCTTAATGAGACTTTAAAAATATAGTTATTTAAAATTTTCAAAAAAACTTAAATTTTTAATGAAACTATCTTATCGGATTTTGTCGCGGCTTTGTTTTATATTTTAGTTTCCAACGTTTCGACTTTCGAATGTGATAAAGTAAAAACGGTAGAGTCTCTCCTATATAGAAAAGGCAAATATTTATTTGCGTAAATCTAAGAAAGCATTAAAAAATTAAAAAATCATAAACAGATCCAATATTTCATTGATGTTATAAATGGAGTTATATTTCTATAAGAAAACCAACAAATAGGTTTGTCTACATAAATAATTTATTTATGTGCAGTATTTACGATACGGTTCATTTATAATAATGTAATTACGTGACCGTTTATATTTCACCATAACAGCTATTAAGCACAAGTAGAATTACATATATCTATACATATAATGAATATCTCATCTTTGAGAAATCTATACTAAACGTTAAAACGTAACTTAGGGACGCACCCGAGCGGAGCGAGAGTGAGTCGCTAGTAGTAGAAGTAGATATATGGTTTTAAACTCTGATACTTAATATTAACTTTCGGTTAATGTAAAATAATAAAATAAGGCGGAAAACGAAGCAAAGTTATTTTCGCAGATATGAGTTTGTTGATAACAATGGAATGAAAGTCAATTAATTGAAAAGAATCTTTAATAAGTATACTATACAGTGTTATAGCAAAAAATACTATATAATATATATATTTTTTTTTTTATCTCTATTTTTATTTAGGGACTTTTATCCTTTTCGGACATGTCAGTCCCATCATATCTTAACCTAAGTACAGCATCACATATATATTATGGAAAAAGGGAAATAGATTCAATGTTGCAAAACCATATCCACCAAAATTTTAACAACATCAATACTTATTGGGTTCGCTAATATACTTAAGTATGGTCCAATATCATATCTATTAATATTAAGTTTTTGCATTATTGATTCCCTCTCCCTTTGATGTTTAACACATTCTATATAATATATAAAGTATATATTATCACGACATAAAATTATTATTTTATTATTAATAGTGGCAAGTTTTTGCTATATCGATTAAAAAGTTTACCACTTTTTAATGGGTTTAATTGCTTCTAAACACGAAAATAACTATGTAGTAGAAAACTGTAGAAACGGAAGTAGATAACATTTTGTTCTTACTATATTTTTTATTTGATACTGAGAATGTTTATTATATAGAATTACGTTGTCGTTATTAAATTTTAATGAAAAATAATAATCATTAAAATGATACAAAAACGATAAATGTTAATAAATTGACAGAAATGTTTCACGGACTCCAGACACACTTACTTAAAATCACTCATAAGTATTTTCCTCCCCTCTCGTTTTTTTTATAGAAATTAATTAAAAAATACAAAATTATTATTAATATTTTGAATTTATATATCAATTTTGAAGCGTAACGTAACACCAAATAAACATGATACAAGTTCGGTAATGACATCAGATGCATTGTGCTAAAACAATGGTCCGTCAAGATAAGATAAATAAAAATACGTAGGTATCATATACAAACTAAGATTTTCTTTTAACACTTTAATATCAATCTTTCTTTGATATTAAAATATGCTTAGTAATCATTCGATAGTAAATATTAGATATTTTGTATTCATTTAGCCATTTTTAACGTCCCACTGCTGGGCACGGGCCTCCCTTCAATACGAGAGAGATGAGGCCATCGTCCACGCTGGCTAAGTGCGGGCGGACTTCACATATCTTTCGAAAACTTGTAAGGTTCTCTCAGACATGCAGGTTTTCTTACGATATTTTCCTTCACCGTAAGATAAGTGATAATCATGTTGAAAATTATTTGCGTATGAAAATATCAGAGGCGCGAGAACCGGGGTTTGAACCCGCTTGTACCCGCACTGTAATAGCTCATTGTTGGTACATTAACACACAAAACCATCTAGTTCCATGGTAAGCTACGAGGCTTGTGTTATGGATACCAGATAGTTGATACACTACACATATATAACTTTAAATAAATACATATTGTAAATATAAACCCACGACTGGAAAATTCGTGCTTATCACACAAAGAAATGCCCCCAGCGGGACTCGAGCCCGCGATCGCTGGCACAGCAAGTAGGGTCACTACAAACTGAGCCAAACGCGTCGTCGACGATTTATTCGCTTTATCACTTATATGTATAAGGGATATAAGGAAATAATATTAATGTACTCGTACTATACCTAATTATATAAAGAAAAATGAGTAATAAGATATAAAAGATGCAATCATGTTTACGTGTCTATGTATTTGTTCTAACAAAAAGCCAATTACGTGATAAAATGAAAAGTTATACATCTAATAAAACTTTTATATTTTACTCGTAAAATATATTTAAATAAGCATTATATATGGTTGTAAAGCAAATACATAATATGAAAATACATATTAAATGTGAATATAGATTATATCGTTTGTTTTTTTTTGTCAATTAAGATAATTAAAATGTTAGCATTGATTATTTCGCTGTTGGTGGGGATTCGATTTTCGCATGAGACAAAGGTTTGGAAAAAGTCGTTTCTTAAAAAAAAAATCTTTTTAAAACTACAACAATGTTGAAATTAAAAGGAAAAAATATGGAACTTATTTCTAAAGCTATCCTCCTACTAAAAGATAAAGGACATCGAAGTGAACATCCACTTGAATTTGACTAGACTATAGAGATTACAACATTGATAATACGACACGATTTGCTAATACAATAAAAAAATTACTAAATTTTTGAGATGTTCAAAAGTTACAAATTACTAATGTCTAATACTTTTAAAACCTGAATGCATTCAATCGTCAGTATTTATTTGCGAGATCGTTATGTCATATTGCTCTGGTCGCAATGTGTTGTTCCACTTGCCACACTGTGCTCTACTTCCAACGTTTTATTCTTTTTGACCACTTTCCGAGTTCGTGGATTCGACAGGAAATAACTCATCACACTATAAATTTACTATTGTATAAAGTTTTGAGATTATTAAGTAACATTTTTCGAAATTTTTATATCTAACATTTGATGAATTTTTAATCATAGAGAAAATCAAATTTTAAATATATAATACTCTTACGAAATTCAATATAATAATGCATGATTGGCAAAAAAATAAAAACTTTTTAACAAAAAAATAAAAACCGACTTCAAACAAAAGCACTAAAAAGTGAAAAATAACTGATTCTTATTTTTCATTTACTATACATACCTAATCAAATATTTTCGAAGTCGGTGTGCTTTGCTTTGTATGGGCTGGCACCGATTTCGAAAATATTTGATTAGGTATGTATTTAATAGGTAGGCTTTAATTACTTAGCCAAAGCACACCGACTTCGAAAATATTTGATTAGGTATGTATAGTAAATGAAAAATACCAATCAGTTATTTTTCACTTTTTAGTGCTTTTGTTTGAAGTCAGTTTTTATTTTTTTGTTAAAAAGTTTTTATTTTTCCCTTTTTAGTGTAGACAGTAGTAGCAAAGTAAGGATTCTAACGTGTTAGGCTTGTCAAATCAAACAAAATAAGCCCAAACTCAAAGTATCTACTATTAGCCGTTGAAGAGTTCCACCTATCCACCTTCTGGCCTTGCCATCAGATCAGGTCAACAACACCGAACCACTGCACTATCAACGAAAATAGAAATACTTGCAAAGTTTCAAGTCAATATGACAATTAGAAGTAGGTTAAATTCATTATTAGTTGTTTTTCCACCCTTAGGGGTGGTATTTTTTTTTGAAATTTAAATGGGACCAATCTGGAAGTCTACCCTTTCAAACAAAACAAAAATTGTCCAAATCGGTTCATAAATGACGGAGTTCTGAGGTAACAAACATAAAAAAAAAAAAAACATACAGTCGAATTGAGAACCTCCTCCTTTTTGAAGTCGGTTGAAAATAGATTTACTTCGCACATTTAAAATATTATAGTATGGGTAAAGACTAGAAAATCCCTCCGGCCAATCCTGTAGAGCGTATTTTCTTTTTTTTTTTGTTACTACATTACACAATACTAATATTGTCGGTAATAACATTATTATTACCAATTTTACTAATATTAATATAAAATAACGTAGGACCATTTTATTGCACACGACATATAGGTTTCTCCTTAATCGTGAGAGAATCAAACCGTTTCTTGTCATACTTTCCCTTTTATTGTATTCAGCATTGTATTTATTAACATCCTTGTTAAAATGGTCAATATGCTATAATCGCGATATGGCTGTACGAATTGCCTCATTTGTCTTATGGTTGGCATTAACGATTGCTGTTCATTAACTCCTGGATTCGAGATTCGAGTGGAGTCTATAATTACAGAGGTTTCCTGTTGTTAGAAGGAAGCTTAGTGACATCCTGATATGAAAAAGTTTGCGGTGCTATCAATTCCCGTACATCAGAAAGCACATTAGAGCTTCGGTCCTGTGCTTAATCTGTTTCTGGTAAGGATCCCGTTATCGTGCCACTGGACTATAAAAGCGAAAGGAATAACGAGTGCGGGCATTTTGGCACTTGGCATATACGCTTGTGCACTATTATGTCCACGAGGCAGATGGCTAGCCGAAACCTTAAGGATATTAATAATAATAAAAAATAAATACATGAAAAATGAGTGTAATTGTAAGTTACTACTAAACTATACTGGCTTACCTTTGACAATCAAAGAGTTTGAAAGAAATAATAATTTCCCCACTGAAGTGAAACCATCTCATAAAATCAATGGATCGAAACCTCCGAACTTGCATCATTAGTAATTTAAAAAATTGACGCAATTTTTTTTGTAAATTATTTTTTTAGTTTGGTTCTAAAAATAGGCGTGAATCTGATTAGCGTCTTTGTCACGCAAATTATTTCTGAAACGTTAGCTTTAAGTAATATTGTAATACTAATCTCTTGCTCAAAGCCCCTGAAGAATAGCATTAAATATTCTTCTTGTTTACTGATGGTAATAAATACTCGTCAAACTCATATTATTACATAGAAAATGGGAGTAAAAATAATGAAAGCTTATTATCACGCTAATTGCACAATTGCCAAAAAAATTTATTAGCAAACTTACAAAACCAATTTTTATGTAGCTTTCTCTATAACGACAACAATTTTAAAATTTTCTTCGATTATATCCCCATCATTTTTAGCTTTTTAAATGCGAAGAAAACCACAAAATATGCTAGCTTATAGCTGTTTACAATTCAAATTCACCATTAGTTACAATGAACTATTCAACCGTGACAGATTTCCTATAGAAACCTCAAGTTCAAGATGAAAGTTGCATAACCGTAGTTTAATTCTTTAAATATTACAATTTATGTAAACACCGCACCAGTTGTGTTACAAACAAATTGTTCTGTCACTCCACCTATGCGTATAATAGGTGCAATTAAACGACACACGGAACAAAACATCCACATACATCAAGAAACGTCTTCACTGCATCGCTTCATTATTGTCGTGATGGGAAATATCATTCATACTAAATTATTCCAAACTAATCTTTAAATCAGATTTCGCTTGCATTAAAAAGAAATACAAAGATAATTTTACGCTCGCGACTGTTTCATGTTTATTTAAGGTATCTTTGTTAATAACATACTGTGTAAAAAAATACAGTCGAATTGAGAACCTGCTCCTTTTTGAAGTCGGTTGAAAAATTGGATGCGTCCTCAACGGAGAGACGTAGTTATCTTTATATTTATAATGTAAGCACTAAGCATGCATAAATTTAATTGGCACATACAGAATTATTATTTAGCTTCCTGACATTTCAATTCTTTTGTAATTTTCATGGCCGTAAACAGACCAAAAATTATATGAAGTACAAAATACAAATAAAAGATGGATAACATGTCATTCTTCTATTCTGGTC
This sequence comes from Brenthis daphne, assembly GCA_947093115.1. Classification (NCBI taxonomy): domain Eukaryota; kingdom Metazoa; phylum Arthropoda; class Insecta; order Lepidoptera; family Nymphalidae; genus Brenthis; species Brenthis daphne. The sequence goes on from OX352481.1 coordinate 18,749,478, forward strand.
GGTAATATCAAATGCGCTAGTAATTGCAGATTCAATTTTAACTCATTTGAAAATATGGATTTAACTATGAATTTGACTTACGGCGGTTTCCAATAACTTATCCTTCCGTGGGTTCTTACTTATGATAGGACTTTGACATAATTTGTATGGAGCTAGCGTCAAATTGCTATCTTTAGTAAGGAAAACTTAAGATAGATAGATTATTGGCAACCGGCGTAAGAGAAAATCCTCTAAATGTTCTCTATGTATGAAAAATGTATTTTTGTAATGGGTCTAAATCGGTCTAAATCGGTAAGAAATGAACAGACAATACCATAAACGTCCGGAAGATAAAAACTAGTCAACTACGTTTAACGGCAAGCACTTTGAGGTGCATAGCTAAGATATAATAATAGATTATAGTGCAATTGCCACTTCGATCTGACAAGCGCATCCTTTAAACAAGGCCACGAGCTTTTACTTCGTGCATTGTTGGGAATATTATAAAGTTTGAAATTAAGTTTTCTTAACAATAACAAAGTTATATTGTATTGAAAATGGCAGGTAATTATTGTTTCAAGTTTTGTTTTGACCGAGCTTGTAAGAAACGCTTACTTCTCAATTTATAAATATCTTAAGATGTCATTATTATGATAAATCTGTTTTAAAATTAAGGCATACATTTTTAAATTCAAAACAAAATATTTTATTCTGCATTAAATTAGTATATTTTTTACTGAACACCATGAGTCTACTACCAGTTCGGAAAGGAAGCTTCAGACCTGAGAAGAACTGGCGATAGAAACTCAGCGGGTAAAAAGGTAAAGCATTAATATTACTTTCAATATTATCTATTATATAAAAGTAATAATATTCATATTTGTACCTACTTTATCTTTTTTGTAAGTTAAATTATATTTTACAATAATTCTATAAATTTGAAATAGTCTGGACTCTGGAGGCGATCACTTCGTCCTAAGGCGTGCCATCTTCTATAAAATCACTAACCTTTAGCAGTCATACGTTCTTTAACCATTTTTTTTTTAATTAGGTGATAGAAGAATTTTTGAACGTTTTCTGGAATCGTGTTGTAAAATAACGACAATCCGTTGCCCACAAATTGAGTGACATAACGGGACAAACCGATAAACACACTTTCTCACTTTTATAACTAGTATGAGTAAACATATTATGTACAATGTACAAAGTGTACATAGTAGGCACTATACGTGATATTATGAGCAACAATTATATGTATTTCAGTCGAAGAAGTTAGTTATTTATATTTATTATTTATATGTAGTCTGTGCACAGACATTCTCCATATATTTTTGATGATACGATAGGCAGTTTTACATTAACACGTTAGTTTTTTGTCGTTGATGACCCAGTTTAACATTAAACTGATGCGCTATCTTCGAGGAAACACGCACGAGAGTCAAACACTATGCACGGGTGCATTGTGTGAATAATGTATTGTTTGTATGTAACAGGGTTATTAAAAGTACTAATTACTAATAATATGCAGCGCGATATCTCTTAAACATTAGGAAAATCAAACATTAAAAATGGTTACCATATTTTTGATATATTTTGTAGGTAGGTACAAGTAACTTATTTTCCCTAGGAAGCAGTAAAATATCCCGAAGGTAGGACTAGAACTAGACTAAAAGAAGGAGAGGAAGGAACAGGTTTATCAAACTAATGAAGCAAATAATATGTTTGTTAAGTTCATAAATAAATAACATGCGGGGTATAATTAGCCTGAGCGAAGTGAGATACTAACTGTTATCCGCGACTTCAAAAACGCAAGATTCAATGTTAGTGTTTCTAACATCCCTTTTGCCGGTGGACTTTTACAAGCATGTGTGATTTATGCCCGATTTCACCAACATCCCATAAGCTACCACCTACGTATGGGATCCCTAGCTTAAAAGTTCCTCCTATACTAGCCCCTACATTAAATTTCGTTTACCCAGAGCCTGTATTTCTAGTACCTATATTTAGATGGCATTTTTTTTAGGTGACCCCTAACTGTCGGTGAAACAGAAACTGTCCCCTAACAGCCCCCTAACAATGCTTAGGGGATCCCTTAAACTTAGGTGACGTTGGTGAAATCGGCCAATAGTCTCTTTACATTTAAACTTCCAAAATATTTTCTTATGTCTTGGTACTCGACCAAGATAACTACATAAACTATTGTCTAAACGAATTTCATAATCCTAGCGAGAGTGAGCCGTCGCTTGTATCTCTACAAACATAATGTATATATTCTGTGGATTACAGTTTTAAATTAAAATAAGTTTAAATTTTCTAAGTATAGATCGCACTGTAAAATATTAATATTTTAATCAATAATGTAACTTGTAATGATTTGCAGTTAACCTAATGAAAGTAGGTGCGGTGCATGTGAACGAAATTTAACGGTTACCGACTGGGTCACTGATAAAGCGTTATTGGCGAAAGTACGGAAATGTTAACCTGAATATGCACCTCTGAACTTTGACATCGCCTTTGTAGATCTAGAGTTGCCTCTTTACTTTGTTTTTTTACTGAGAAGCAACCAAGTATTTTTTTTCTATTACCAACTTTCGATAAAGATAAAACATAGAATTTTAAGGGATGGTGAATTGATGTATGTAATACCTATCTATAGTCTATTATGATATTCATATATTTGTCACCGTCTCTTACTCTTACTCTTACACTTATTTTATATTATACTAGCGACTCACTCTCGCTGCGCACAGGTTCGTCCCTAGGGATGTTTTAACGGTTAGCAGAGATTAGGTAAAAATCTAATACATATAATAAATAATAGAAACAGTAAAAGGTATCCTATAATATGTATGTTGAACCGGATTAGCAGCTATCATCATCAATTTCATCAAAATCTGTCAAGCGGTTTTCTCGTGATGCGTTCCTAGACAGACAGATAGACAGAAATTCCAAAAACTATAGATTCGGCGGATTCAATAAGATTTTACAAAAAATATTCATTGTACAGATTCGTCTCAGATACAATTATATTATATACGTATTCTATGACGAAAGTTACGAATTTTAACAAATATAAAAGATTCCTCATCGCCAAGACCATACCACTAAACTTGACGGGATGTAGTTCATGTGTCTTAATTATTTAAACTGATACTGACTTAGTGAAACTACATTAAATAGTATTTTTTTTAAATTCTACCCCTAAAAAATTTAAAGTGATTGTAAGACTCGTAAATTAAAAGAAGCACCCTAATCTGGGGTAGGATGCTGCTATATCGCAGGATAAAGCTATTAGATAAAGCATAGGTACCTACTCATACTTATGTTGTTATAAGTATACATACATATACATAAGTATATTATAACTTTATGAGTTCTGCTAAACTTCGCAATTGGATACCGCAATTAAAACCGTATTGACTCACGTAAACAAAAAACACCAATCGGTCAAATGTATAACCTTTTTATTTTTGGAACCGGTCAAATAGTTTACCTATTTTCAATGTATGCAAGAATCAAAGATAAATATTTCACAAGAAAGATTTTTGATTTTATACTCTTAATTTAACGTTTAAACTATTTATATAGTACATATATTTTTATAGGCAGCATAATGACATTAAAATATAATGAAGATGGTCTGACTGACGCAACGCAACTAAAAATAGGCCGCGTTGAAAATTAATTAACAAGATTTAATAAATACATATAGAACCACCTACTACTTTAATAAGCGTTTGAACATAGCCGTTTATCTTTGAGTACCTACTTACCACAAGTTGCCAAACATTTAAAAAATATATATTTATTTTTAGATTATTTATGATTAGATACCTATATATTGTCTTCAGTTAGACATCGAAAATCAAAAAGTGATTTTATGATTTTCTCGTGAGAGACTAAAGAGTACCTATTGAATCATAATCTATATTTATATATTTAGATTTTAGAACACAATTTATTTATGGAAATATAATTAATTCATATTGGTACGTACTTCTGAGTTCTGATAGATTATTTTATTTTTTGAAGCCCGGTCTAAGCTCACTGAGTACCTACGAGTAAATATGTATTATGCATAGATTAGGCTGTATTATTTTATATCTATTATTAAGTAGGCTTATAAATGCTATAATAAAATATAAAAACTCTTTAAATAATATTTCTTCCGTGTTTTTAGTTAAGAGTAGTGTCTTGTTAAGTTCGTTTTAATAATATTAAAAAAAAAGGTAATAGTTAGTAATTATTATTATTAAAAATAAAATAAAATAATTATCTCTCGTAAATAAGGTAGGAGCCGCGAGATTTCTATAAGATAAAGTATTTAAATAATTTTTTAAATTGTTACACTTCGATCAATAAATATATACTCGTAACAATAATTGTTGATCAAAGTTTTTACGTTGTAAAGGTTTGTGACAAATTATAATAGGTATAATCAATGACTTGTTAAGAACAACCTTAATTCAAGGAGTTTTAAAATAATAAGGTTCATCATTTAATAAGTACCTTAATTATTGTCCTATTTTCTTAATTTATCAGTAATAGCAATAATACTTAATTTAATTGATAAAATAATGGCAACGTTCAATTGACATTACTTTTTCCAAATACCCTCTATATCAATTAACAAGCGTTTTATTGTTACAATAATATTAAATGTGACCAACTCTTGTTCCAAAATATTTGATCGCATTGTTTCGGTACAGTTGTGATGAAAACTAATTTACGACTGCTACAAGGACGCGATAACCATAAACCTAGCCAATTTACAAAATTATCACAAATATTTAAAGAAACAACTAATTTATAATCTAAATACATATAATTATAAATTGACAATTAAACTACTTACCATTTTAATTTGTTATTTTTTTTATACTAGCGATTCGCACGCTTTGCTAGGGTTCATCCCTAGGTACGTTTTAAAGATTAATATGGCATAGATAGACTACCTATACTTTTAAATATGATATTATATAGCCTATATATAGCCTTCCTCATTAAACGGGCTATCTAATGCAAAAATATTTTGCAATTCGGGCCATTAGGTCCTGAGATTAGCGCGTTCAAACAAACAAACTCTGCCTTTTTATAATATTAAATATAGATAAAATGACACAAAAAGTTATTTGTACTTGGCTAGAATGCATTGTGGACTTAAGATTTTACGTGTTTCAAGTCGCACTCAAGGTTCTGCGGACAGTTTTCTGATAATAATTACTGAGATGAATTATACTGCTTACCTATTTTTATGAAAGTCAATTGATTTATTGATTATATTAAAATAATTATTCAAATATTCTCTTTTATTTAAAATATCCATTTTTAAATTAAAATATACAAAAGTATTGGAAGTTGTGACAAATTCTACCAATTTAAAAAAAAACAATACAATTTCGAATGAATTTGTTTTAAAACGTTTTAAAAATTTATTTCACCTACCCGCTTTTTTTAAAACATACCTTATATTTCATTGTGATGTATTTGTAGTTTTATCCAGCACAATCACTTTATTAAAATATTTTTTATTTATTTATTGTAATTAAATTTAGATGTCTTTTATGTTATCTATATTATTTTGACGTAAAGTTACAAAAAATATATTTTTCGCGCCGTTACGAACTATCCGCGCATGCGTAGTCTACGACCACGCGATAATGGCAGCGCTTCAACCGCCGCCGCAGTTTTGCTTCCCCGCCATAAGTGCAACGACCCGTCTCCACTAACTTCCTTAAAGAAAAATAAACTGCAATGTACACAAAGTTGAAGGTAAGTGCTTAACGCTTAGGATGCTGAAATCGCGATACAGTTGGTTTAACTAATGCCTTTGACCGTTTCATCATTTCAAATTTTGTTTGTCAATATAAATCTGCCATTCAGAAGCAAATTAGTGTTTGAAAGGCGATTCTGTAAGAATTTGTAATTTTTTTATAAAATTTCAAATAATATGTAATTTAAAAAAATGCCTGGATTATTAATTAAAGTGATTATGTTAAATAGTTTGTCTATAAAATTGTAAAACCGCTTTCTAAGTCGTTATTGAATCGTTGAATTTACATTGTTCGTTCAAATTCAGCTCGCTATTTTGCAATCCTTTACTATCTGTAAGAATACTATGAAGCGAAAGAGATTGATTTTTGTTGGTATGTTATAATTGAAACTTACATTCATTTTGTAGCCTATTTATTGTTCCACGCTTATAGCAGAGCAATTATGCATAAGTAAATAAATAAACTGCTGTTTAGTATAAGTAACGCGGACTCTCAAGAAGTCGCTTAATCGTATATTTTTAAACAGATGGGAGATCAGATATTTTCGAAGTCGGTGCCAGCCTACAATATTTTAAGATATGAATATCTAATAGGTAAATATGTATTTTACGTATCGAAATATATTAGATTTGCTTTGCATCGGCTGGCACCGACTTCGAAAATATCTGATTAAGTATCTATTCAAAATGAAAACCTCCGTTTAGTTATTTTTTACATTTTAGTGCCTGGAAGTCGGTTTTTATTTTTTGTTATAAAGTTTTTATTTATTATTAATGATAATTGTGATATTGTATTGTTGCATGAATCCAACCTGTATATTGTTTAGATGTACATTATACATCTAAACATATTACCTTACATCTATATAAATAAAAATTAATCACCGAAATGTATACAACGCGCATAACTTCCCATCGAATACACTAAATTGGATAATTCTTTTTTTTTGTTTTTGTTTTTCAAAACAAGTTTTGTATAGAAGAAAATTAAAGATTTTTTTTTTTACTTAAACAAGATTTTTTTCAAATCTTATGAAAAGTGAGTGAATGAAATAGTTTTTATCTCGGAAATCATTCCTTAATTAAGGGGGTGCAAATGGGGATGATTGGGGATGATGGTTTGTATGGAAAAGCAAGTTAGGGACGAACCCGAGCGAAGCGAGGGTGAGTCGCTATACCTGTTGAAAAACTCTAATAGACTCCCATCAAAAGCGACAAAAGCCACATAGAAACCAATAAATATTTATTGGTTTCTATGTGGCTTTTGTCGCTTTTGATGGGATCGTATTGGAGTTTTTAAATAGGGTAGTTTTCTAACACTTAATTGATTAAAAGGGTCACTGGATTATTATTTATAGTAATACAAAATATTGTTAAATACGTTGATCCCTAGTAGGTATGTCGTAACTGTAGAAAATAAATTAGTACTAGTAAAAAATATTGGTGAGGAATAAAAGATATGTCTATCAACTAATTAGTGATTGCATATCTTTCATAAATATTATAATTAATACATTTACATAGACGGAGAATCTGTCTTTAGTTGACAGATTTATTTGTAAACGTTCATTCTACACCTCGCCTATCCCTATTAACATTGTCGGATATGCAAATTTGTCATTTTCTTTTTATTTCACTAATCACTCTTAAAAAGTCTCTTCTTTTAGTAGCTGCAACAAAAAAATATTTTTTACGAGTAGTTTTTAAAATAGCCACAAGTAATTTTTGTTAACCTAACTTGTACATTTAAAAAAATATCAACAATTCAAACTTTGACGCCCTCTCCTGTAAAGTTGCCGATTTTCACATCCGACAATGTTAATAGGGATAGGCGACCTGTTGTAAATTCAGAGCAAATATTGAGAACAACACAAATACTTTTAGAGGAAAGTAGGGCGGAAACCATTAATTAATTACTTTAAAAGAAATTGTGAAATAATATACCAAATTTAATAAAAATATGTAAATAATCCTTTTTTTATTTATTAAAAATCATTATTTATAATTACGTTAAATTCAAAATAAATAAAGATACTTATATATTTCCATTTGTATATTACCTGTGTCATTACTCCTCTCATTCGTAACCATGGATGAAAAATAAAATCCGTAACCATTATGGAGGGTAGATCCTCCATAGTAACCATGGATGACTTTATAGGGTAGAACCTTAGAGTATACATAGCATATGTATACTCTAAGGGTAGAACTAAGGATAACCAACTTATATAGGAAATAAGTTGAAAAAGTCTCCAGTGCTGAACAGCAAATTATGATTCAGAAACTCACCGATATAGCGCTAGCGTAGCAAGTAGATGTGATGCGAAGTTAGCAGTTTTAAACGGAGTGAAGTGTGCTGAATTATAATTACTATGGACTTGAAAATAATATGTTATTACGAGTTTAATTATATTCTATATCGGTGTTTGTCTATGTTAGGACTATTTTAAAAAGTGCGTCACAACAAAGCGGAAAGCTTTCTTCCCTTGTTTAATTGACCATCTTACTTTTATGGCTTTTGGCGCTGTTTTAATTCATCTACTTGTTTTCTGTAGCGCTAATGCTTGTTAGCGGTCACGTTTTATACGTGAGATTGTTCTCCTTAGTTCTACCCTACATAAGGATGACAAATGAATCCGTCACCGGCGCGAAACAACTGTCAATGTCATTCAACATAGCGTGTATTTTCGGTGCCATTTTATTTGTTTAGGTATTTTATGCCAAAGTTTTATATTATTAATTAATCAGATAAATCACGAGAAAAAGTATTGAAATGTCACATGAGTATAGCCGTAAACGATTTTATAGTCGTGATAGGGAACGAGACCGCGAACGCGAACGTGATCGCGATCGTGACCGGGAATGGAACCGAAACGATTATCACTATGAAAAGCGGCATTCCCCATCAAGAAAAAGAAGCCGAAGTCCGCCTCCCAGAGAAAATAAACGACGAAGCCGCTCACCGCGAAAAAATGACAAAGATGTGCTCGACGAAAACATTCTAAGTGAGATATCAAAGTTGCCGGAACCAAGTGAACTATGGGATAACCAGATGCAAGAAGGTGGATTCACTGCTCCACCAGCGCCTACATTCCCCCAAGAAGTAATATTTTAAATGAGTTGCTTTACTTATAATAAAATAAAGTGTTTAAAAATATTATATTGACATTAGTGTTATTAGTAATAATTGGTGGGTTACCAATGTTATTAGTGCATCTAAGCTGGCTTATTCTAGCAAACACTAGGTAATGTAAGTTCATCTATTTGTTCAGGGTTCGAATTATGGTGGCAACTACAACCAATCATATTCCGGCATATACAATGAGTTCCCATCTGTGGTGCCCGCAGCACCACATCCACCGGACATGGCCTCATGGAATCAAATGTCTCTACCGCCACCACCTGCTCCACCAGTCTACAATGTTGAGGAACAGATTAAAAAAGAAGGTATATATTTCTAATAATAATAATGTTATATAATAATGTTTTCTTTCCAGAAGCTGAATTTAATGAAATATTATTTGAGATATTTCATGACAAAAGTAATATGGTTTGTTACATTTAATGCTTTTTATATGTTATATAACTATTGTATATTATTTACTAACAGGAAACTTTAAATTTATCAATACTGTCAAATGTTAATGCATGTCTTGGGAAAAAATATTAAAAAAGTATAATGCTTCTGTGTGACTATTTATTTTATGTAAGGCTTACCATTATTATTATAAAAATAATTGTTTAGTGAAATATTATTTTATATATGTTTAAATTAATTTACTATTTGTGTGTTGCTTAAAATTTTGGGGATAAGGTGAGCTTTAGTTCTGGTTATTTAGATTTTTTTCAGGAGGATATTCAAGAGTCAACTGTTTCTATCCACAATTGTAAACAAAAATATTCCAATGTTAAATTGTTTGTCATATCTTTTACACCAGTAATACTTGGCCCGTCAACAACTGGAAGGTTTAATGACTAATCAATATTTTTCTTTTAAATTTTATCAACTTGCTACTTTAGAATATTGAATTTGCTATTTTTAAGTGTAATATTACTCAATAATTTAATTTATGGAAAATTAAGTAATATTACACTTAATTTCACTTATGATATATGTATAATTATTTACTTTTTATCACAGCCGCCATTGAAACAGAAATGCGTCACCAAAAAGCTGCTCTATCAAAGCAGAGAGAAGACTACATTAAAAAGGCGGGAATTTTGAAAAAGGAACTCGACACATTGAAAGATCAACGGAACGAGCTCCGCGGCGACGCGAAACGTTCGCCGAGCCCGGACACCAAACGGTTTTTGAAAGAAAACACTAAGCTGCAGGTTTGATTAATGAAATATGTTATCTATAATTTTTCTTAATGCTAGCTCTAAAATGAATTACGTATTAGTTGTAAGTGCTTTTGGATACCCCACACTTCGATGGTGTCCAAAGCTAATTGCATCTATTTGCCTTGCACTTGTATAGTTGGAGATCCAGAACAAGTTGAAGACTATTAACAACGTAGTGGACATGTTGAATGGGATCATTGGCGAGGAGGCGCAGGAGGTAATTGAGTCTGATGATTCCACCGAGCGCAGTGCCAAACGGAAGTCTAGGTATGTTGCTTTGAAGTTTATTTTATTTTGCTATTACATTTGTAATGTATATATGTGATTGGTTTCTTTATGAATATTTCCATTTAAAATGTTATTGGTATATATGTGAATTTAATTCCACGAAGAATCAGGAGTTTTGTAATGCTGTGGCACCACATCTTCAACTGTATTTGAAATGAAAAAGAAGCAACTTATTCTCTGTTTGTTTGTAAAATATGTAAGCTAATGTAATGCTTTATTGACAATAATAGCTTATTTTTGTTCTAATTTTATTATTATTTGTGAGCTTATTAAAATTGTTAATTGTGATTGTTATTATATATAATTTGTATACAATAAGTGTTGAATAAATAGAGTAAAAAAATATATAGAAAAATAAAATTGTTTTATTGCTCCTGAAGTTTGCGGTTTTTAATTTTTATGCATTTAATTGCTTTCAGAGATTGAAATGAAAATAATCAAATTTCATTGTCTTGTCGCATATAATTGACACATCGTCCATTTTTATAAAACATACCGTGATAGATAAATATTTAATAAGGTAATAAAATTCTGTGTGTATATGTACATTCATTTTATTATAGCTTTAATAAGTACGTATTATATACTCTAGTGTCGATAAAGTGCGGTAATACATTTTCAAACTGCGGTCTACGAATTATTCAATTTAGTTTCGCGTCAAAAATATTTTGTCATTTTAAATAAAACTATGAAGATCTCTCCCGTGATCGTGATTGTTGTAAAGCATTCGGAACGTCGGAAAATAAAATAAATCGGCGAAAAAATCTGTTTTTTTTTTTAAATAAATATTTGTTTATAACATTGAATGAATGAGTGAATGAACTCGCAGCAGGTCGCCGTCGGGCAAGAAGTTCAACTACGTGTACTACGACCCGGAGATGCACTGGTGCCGCGTGTGCAACGAGTTCCCGCCCACCGCCAAGGACTACCTCAACCACCTGCACTCGCCTGCGCACCACAAGTGAGTGCAATATTCTTTATGTTTTGTTTACCGATTTTAAAACAAGAGGTATTGTGTTTGTCTATTTGTTTTTTTTTTGACGTTCATCGTAATTCTTTGTTATGTGTGGTCGAATATAAATTAAAAAAAAACATTCCATTCCTAAGGGTGGAATAATTGTTTTGAAGATAGTCTACCTTTTATAGTTGCAAAGTATTAACTATTTTACGATTAAACGTCCATATGTTATGTCAAAACGACAATGTTACAGAGGAGAAAAACCGTTGCATTTCGTGATTGTGTTTTGTTTTATTACTGCTTTTTTTATAGTAATTGCAAATGTATGCGAAACTATACTAAATTTAGAAAGTTAATTTTAAGAATGCTTCGACTATTTCAAAACACAATGTTTACGGCTTGAGAATCACATAACTCGTCAACTATTGGTTAAAAAAAACTAATAAATATCTATCTACATTTTGAAGACCTATCCAGAGACCATAATAAACGTTTTATTATATGTTTAGAGTGTCATTTCTTATTTTCACGGAATTGTCCAGCGGTTTGTATGAGAAATGTGCATCCTTACAAAAAAAATCGGCAATGTAGCTTCCATAGTCTTTGAATAAAATACCAGTGACATACAGTACAGTCCGTTTTGGCTTTTTGGCTACGGAACTCTTACAAAAACGGTTTTTTTATAGTATTTACATACATACATACATACATACATACATACATACATACATACATACATACATACATATATACATACATACATTACATACATGAGATCTTGTAGACCCAAATATATTTTTCATTTTCTCTTTTGTGAATATAATTAAAATTATGTTAAATTAAATTTTAAATATCACATTTTTAATTAAAAAAAATTACTCTTGAAAAATTGTTTTTAAAATATGTACCATATTATTTTTTCAATTATGATGGAACCTAGGTTTAATATTAACTATGTAGACTTGATTCTATTTGCTCTGTACTAAATCCTATGTTGTAATGCAGCTAATGAGTATCAATAAATTTTGTTGTGAAGCCTTTTAAAGTTCTTAATAACATCACACTGTTATAAAGTCTATTTACACGCACGTCCTCTTCGCTTATTTCATTAAAGTGCATTCTCTTAATGAGTTAAAATGATGTATAAATGTGCATAATAGTATACATATATGAGTAAGTTTTATTTTGTGTCGATGTGACGTAGGATGGCGGCGGCGCACATGGAGGCGCCGTGGCACTCGGTGGCGGGCGCCAACGAGGGCTTCCCCAGCTACGCGTCCGCACCCACCAAGCGCACGCCCATCAGAGGTATGGAAATAAGCCACTATATTTGCTTTGAATACATTGAAGTTGATCTTATTTTTTTTATATTAGGTTTAAAAATAGATTAAACAAATTAACAGGCGTCAATTACTTTAGAATTATGAAGATTGAGGGTTTCGTTTTTTTTTAATGAACGTGTTAGAACCGCAGGCAAAAGCAGCATATATTATTAATGAGATGAATTAAGCTAAATTTCTATTATTATTAAGTCACAAAATAAGTTCGAATTATGGGACTTATTGTAAACTTTGCCTCCAAAATATCTACTTTTTTAAATCTATACAAATCATAGAGTTTATAATAAGTAAAATAGTTGTTTATGAATAGGTATTGAAGTATGTGTGTGTGTCTGTGTGTGGTGCAGGGCTGCAGTTCTTCGTGCCGTCGACGGCGTGGTACTGCAAGCTGTGCGACCAGTTCATCGGCGACCTGCACTGCGCCTCCGCACACCTCAAGTCCGTCTCGCACTCCAAGAACTACACCGTTAGTTGCATCCCCACTTTACCTACCTATATACTACTGCTGCTTTAATTATAATGTCTCAAATTCATCAAAATTAAACGAACGGGTTCATTGTCCTCCTGATTCCTCAAAAGATGTTAATTAGCAATTACTGTTATTTCTATATCAATTGATATATTATGTTTTATTCTTATAGTGTTGATTATAATATTGATCATTAATAAAAATACGAATGTTTTTGTAAAGCTAAAACTTGAATTCAATTTAAAGCTAAATTACAATTTAATTCATGAAAATAATGTTATTATTGCATTGATAATCATTATTATTATATTATATTACAGAACTTTGTCGAACAAAACCCTCACTGGGAAACGGACTGGATGTCGGACCGACAGAAGGCCTTCGAGAAGGCGCGCGCCAACAATAAGAACAAAATGGAAGATAAGCCACAGTACGCGGCGCACACTATCACTTTCAACAAGGACGGCTTTCATACTAAGTTGAAAATGGACAGCCCTCCGCCGCCAAACGAGGAAAAGAAGAAGAAGAAAGATAAGAAAAAGAAGACTAAGAGAAAGAGAAGCAGCAGTAGCAGTTCCTCCAGTAGCTCCAGTGGTTCTGATAGTGAGCCCAAGAAGAAAAAGAAAAGTAACTAATTAATATTATAATTTTAGATAATGATTGTTACTGTAAATTATAACGGCTTTTTATAATCTATCCTAATATTATAAATGCGAAAGTGTGAGGATGTACGGGTGTCTGAGTGTATAGATGGGATGTATGTTACTCTTTGACGCAAAAACTACGAACCATTTATTGAAATTATGTAATGAAACTTTACAATAATATAGCTCATACATCAGAATAACACATAGGCTACTTTTTCATCTGATTCCCGTGGGATAGATTTGTTTTTGTTTTCTAGAGGCGAACCCGATCGAATGGATGAAGACGGATGGATAAAGCGATATAATGTTTACAACAGGAACGGACTATTGTTTCGAGTGACATGTATTGTTTATGTAACAGGCAAGAAGAGCAAAACCAAGTACGGGTCAGACGACAAGCTGAGTGAATGGATGTCCTCCATAAAGATGGAGCGCCTCAACGACAGCGACCGCAAGCTGCTCGACAACATCAAGACCAGGTATTCCATCCCTCTTTGTTTGTTACTGACGATCTAAATAATGGCTTAGCTGACTTTGTCGACACTTACGACATATCAGAGATACTATAGAGTCATAGACTATGGATTATACAGCTATAGTCGTAGGGTGAATGATAGAAAATCAGGCTTTTTAGTCATAATTAAATTTGTAAATAATTGAATATATGAGATAAAATTTTGTTTAGTACATTATTAGTTATGACGTTTCTATCTGTGTGTGTGCGTGTGTGTGGCATCATAGCACACACACACACACACATAAACAAACTTTCGAAACTATAATAATGATAATATAAACACTGTTTAAAGCCTTATATAATTTGACTATATATAAATTGACAGGATCAAGTTGGACAAGATGGAGACGGCGCGGCGCTCCAGCGAGCGCGAGCGCGAGCGCTCCGCCACGTCGCAGCAGCGCGCGCGGTCTGTACACTATATGCTATATAATAAGTAGTTGTACTCTAGTGTTGCAATTTTATGAATAAAGGTTTAAAAATTTTTTGATTTAAATAGTCGTTAATTATTTTTTTGAAAACAGAACGTTTGTCACCAAAAATACATGCTCTGGCATAGTTTAGGAGACAGCAGTTTTTATTTTTTACTCTCTTGTACAACTTGCCTATATTACAATTTAACTCCATGTATTGTGGTTTTATGTAGTGCAATAAATAAATTATTGTTGATTAATATTTAAATTATATTGACGTCGTCATTTAACAGTCGTGTTTATTTGTTTATATGACATCAAAAATATATGAACAGATGTTTATGCTGTGAGCACTTTATTATACTTTGGTATATAGTGAAAGTCGTTTTTGGTAACATAATAAGCACATGGTAAGAAGTCCCATTGTATACATAATATATCGAAACAGAAACATAAACTGAAAATGTTAATGTCTAAATCTTAATATTTCTTATAAATACTTCAAATACGGTGTAAAACTGAAAGGTTTACAAGATTTCAAGTAACGGTCAATTTCTATAGAGAACAAGAACGTCGAGAATCCCGCACTAGAGAAGAGCGGGACAGACGCGAAGAGCCGCGCCGTAGGGAAGAGCGTCGGGAAGAGCGCCGGGACGAGCGGCGGGAGGAGCGCCGGGACGAGAGGCGGGACGAGCGCCGAGAGGAAAGGCGGGACTCGAGCCGGGACGAACGGGACTCGAGCCGGCGCAGCCCGCAGCGCCAGGACGCCAAGAAGCCAGAGATACGGAAAATGCCATTCATAGGTATTATTTTTACACGCAATAACTATTATATTTAAAATGGCCTTTTACGGTTTAAAAACAAAAGCAACCCTTATAATTAAGTCATGTACGTCATGGTATCTTTAACTCAAAAGCTTGTGATCATTGAAATGTAATCATTGTTGCTTGGCGGGATAAATAGATAAGGGGGTGGTACCCATCCAGTCGGACTCCTCAGGCTTGACAGAGTCCTACCACCGGTGAAAATTATTTAATTAAAAAAATATATTATTATTCCTCACAGGTAAAATGCCAGTATATAAAAATTTAGCAAAAACCACCAACAAACCAGAGGAAAAGAAGGAAGATGATTCAAAGAAAAAGGAAGAAGATGAAGCTAGTAAGAAAAGACGAGAGGAAATGGATGCAGAAATACAGAAAAAGGTACATAATTGCTTTGTTTTATTTTTTAGAATAATTTTATATAATTCATCCTCTTTCAACATCCCACTGCTGGGCAAATGCCTTTCATACCCACAGGAATCAGGCCGTAGTCCACCTTCACATGTCTTTCGTGATTAGTTCTTTCAGACATGTAGGTTTCCTAATGATGTTTTAATTTACTTTTAGGCAAGTGGTAATTTTATTGGAATGCATTCGCACATAAAAAATTTAAACACACAACTACCACAAAAAAAATCAAAGATGAAAGACCCAAGAGATTAAAATTAATTTAGTATTCATAACTTATAATTTGATCGTAATAATTTTAATAAAATACCTATTTAAATGGATTTTTTTTAATAATTTTTCATGTAATGAGTCATGTGTTAAAAGATTTTTCACTTCAATTTTCCACCCCCAAGGGGGTGAAATAGGGGATAAAAGTTTTTATGAAACTTTTTGTTCCTTGGACATGTTTTTGAATGAAATTTCGTATGAATTGAGTACGACAAAAATAATGAGTTACGTATTTCAGCGATTTCTGAAATTCAATCCTTAAGAGGGTAAAGTAGGGGATGAAAGTTTTTATGAAACCCACTTTTAGAGTTTTTTGTAATTTTAGCGCGAGCGAAGCCGCGGGTTCTGCTAGTTTATAATATTTACTAGCGACTTATCCTCGCTTCCCTCGGTTTCGTTCCTATACTTACGTTTTAAAGTTTAGTATAGATACCTCAGACATGAGATATTTTCCCGCAGTAAAAAGTACCCTATATGTTGACCTGGGTAACCACCTATCATCATACCAAATTTCATCAAAATCCCTGCACAGGTTTTTCTGTGATGCGGTAACAGGCAGACAGACAGACAAGAATTCTAAAAATTATAGATTCGGAATCTGTATCGATAATAAAGTCTATTTCAATGAGATATTCCAAAAAATATTTAATGTACAGATTCGGCTTAGTTACGATTTTATTATATGTATAGATGTACAGATGTGAGTGTGTGTCAGGTGGCGGAGTTCAAGCAGAAGATAGCGTCCGCGCAGCTGGAGCGGCAGCAGGCGGAGCTGCCGCCGCCGCTGCTGCTGCCGACGCTGCCGCTGCAGCACGCCTTCCTGCCGCCCGCGCAGCCGCCGCCGCCGTATGTCACGCAGCTTGCTTGCTCCACTTGTCCACTGTCGCGACAATATTGATATCATTTGTACATATATATACATAGTAAATAAAAAAAATCTTTTCGGATTTTTCCGCTGAATTATGTTGATTTTTGGTCGGCAATGCTATTGCTGTAAATCAATCATGGTCACGGACGACTAAGGTTTTAGATGTCAAAATAATAATCCACAATTAATCCGAAAAGATAATTTTATTTAAATGTCAAATATTTGCGTGAATCTAAGAAAGTATTATGATTTGCGTAATTGTTATTATCATGGGGATATAAGTCTTAAACTTACGTGGTCAACAATAATACACAAACAAATAGAAAAATATTTATTGTCGGGATATTAAAAAAACACACCACGACTTTGTACTGCGCGTTTAACGAACGACCGTCGCCTGCGCATTATTCGCACATATTTTGCGGTGGATAAACGTAAAAGGGCATGTATGTGTACACGACAATTCATAAAATCGGCGACGATGCGCTTTTCATGATCGTACAGTATTTTTATATAATACAGCATTTTTATATAATATAAATTTATATATTTCAATTATAAATTTTTATTATATAAAAAACTAGTATTAATATATTAACTATTTTTCATATAATATGTGTGCTATGCATGTGTCAGCTGTCTGTTGCTTTTTTATGTCAAAGTAGTGGAGTAACAATGAACTGATCGATTTGTTACATAATTATTCTAAATGGGCTGATGAGTGCTTTACTCCAGAGGGGATATTTTAACGATTCACTACAACATATATACAGACGTTACAATAAAAACAAAAACAACAGGCAACTTTTAAGACCACGATAATATTACCACTTGTTAGTAAAGATATCATATAGTTTTATATAATTATTTTTTTACAGAGCTACTACGGCGCCACCGGCTAACTTACCAAAGGACTTCCAAGACGCCTTGGACATCATATTCCCGTCTGAAGTGAAAAACGCAGAAATGGCAGCTCAGCAGGAATTATTCCAAGGACTTCCCCCGGGATTGGCTCCACCGGGATTCCCCGGAATCCCCGGGCTAGGGGGAGTGATGCAGCCCTTCCCACAACTGAGCATTCTAGGGAATCCCCCACACATGATGATGGGATTCGACATGAACTCACCCTTATTCCAACCGAGACCTCAACTATACGACACGCACGTACCAATACTGCCAAACCAGAAGCCTCGTCAGAACCAAAATAAGAATAGGCAACAGAAAAATAATAATGAAAATCAAAAGCAGAAGCAAAATACAACTAATGTGACTAGTGCAAGTGAAACGGCCCCGACAACGACTACGACAGAGAGTCCAACGGACAGTACAAAAGCAAATCAAGCATCCGCAGCTTCCACTAAGAATAAAGAGGAGTTAGATGACCTGGCGATGCTCGGGATTGACGCTTCGGATGTTGGTGCCGGGATTTAAAAATAATAAAATGCGTTATAGTATCGTACATTAAGTAAATAGTTATCGGGACGATTTAAAGAATTTATCATAAGTTGTGTTAAACATGGCAGGGGGAATATTAAGATAAGCCTTAATTTTCTCGTACGAAATTTTTAAATCTTAGTATGGAAAATGTCAAATTAATTATATGCGAAAATCGAACCACTAACCTCTAGAGGCAAGGCAGTGGTTGTGTTTTTTGCTTCATTAGCAATTTTTTAAAGATAACTCCTAACACGATATAGTACCGCCTATTTAATGTGTAAAGGTAGAAAAAATGCATAATTGACAAATGAAATTGAAAATATAACAATTTTGCTTCTCCTATTTAAGGATATTATAAAGCGTTTTGATAAATTTTTGCAAATATGTTTTTACCTAAAAGTAGTTGCTAAAAAAAATTGTAATTATGTAATTTAATATTAATAACATACAACATCACAATAATGAAATCTATGTATATACTTAAAAGGCATTTACATTAAAATTTTTAAATGAAACTATTTTTTACGGATTTTTTCGCGGATTATTTTGATATTTGGTTCCTGGCTTTTTTGAATCTTTTGAAACTATTTTGTGAAATTGTGGGTAGGTACTGTCTGTAACAAGTACGTAACGCCTTTGAGATGTCTATAACCTTAGTCTCTCCCGTGACCATGATTGCTTCAAAGCATTCGAAACGTCGGAAACCAAAAATCTAAATAAATCCGCGAAATAATCCGAAAAAAAAATAATTATGTATTTAAAATATCAAATATTCGCGTAAACCTAAGAAAGTATTATACAAGTACAGTAATTTCGATACCTAAAAATTTAGGTAATATACTAGTGTCGATGCCAGTATACATACCAGTTTACAGCCACTAAGTATTTAATATTGTCAAAATAATCATTCCGTAGCCTCATTCGTCACTGAAATTTCGGAAAAGAAAGAAATATGGTCATTTGTTATATAAATTTGTATATTGTATGTTAAAAATATGTTAAAACTGACTTATATTACAATAACAGGTGTATTTAGTGTGATGAAATAGGCATATTAAATTAGGTAGGATTTACAATAAATAATTCATCTATTAGAAGGGTTCAAAATATATATTTTTTCCATATTTTTTTTAAATATTCAAAATAATATGTGCTATAAGTATGTAAAGAATTTTTTAAATTTATATCCAGTACATAATTTTTATTAAAATATAATATCAAGATACTTGTCAATTATGGGAAAGCGTTCTTAAAAAACTATTAAAACAGTTTGAAATAACATTACCTAATATTTTTTGTTTCGTCAGTACTTAATTTAAGTACATATTTCTTTAAAATAAATATGTATGAAGGATATTTTGTGAATCGAAATGAATTCACTTGTTTATAGTGTTCTTGGACATTACATTTTCATATATATTTTTGACTTTTATTTATCCATCATGGCGTTGATAAGTGGAAGCAGGAGAAATAAGTAAAACGTGAACATATATCAATGTTTATATTGAATGTTTATATGAAAACATGTTTATAGTGCATTCTAACATTATACGTAGCGCTACTGTACAGATTTTAATAAAACTTTTATTGTAGCATAATTTGGATTAAAGGAAAAATATAGCTAAGTTACATTCTAATCTATTTAGAGTATATAATAATAATAATATTTATTGAACAATAAAACACTAAAACAATAGTACATACAAAAACAAACATACATGAATTATTATACGTAATAATCTTAGTTTCTTTAAGCTCAGTTTAAATTAGTCTGTGTCGACACAAAATATATGATAATTGATATCCTCGGTTGCCGTACTAGGAGACCTGTATTACGGCATACAGCGCCTTTCCCCCAAATATCTGTTATTATCAATATTAATAATATTATAATATTGTATAGCAATTTTATTATATGAATAGATAGCACCTAAAGCAATGATATTTAGAAATTTTGTATGTTTGTCTGTGCGTTTGTGCGCGCTAATCTCAGAAACGGCTTACCTGATTTGGTGGTAGTTTTCACTAATGTATTGTGGTAAGCTTGACTTAACATTAAGTAATTTTGTTTTATTTCAATTGGCTTATAAATAAAAAAGTTATGTATGTCAATTTAAAGTATTACCTAGAGACGAACCCGAGCGAAACGAGGATGAGACGCGTTGCGTTAAAAAAGAACCCCAGTAGTTTTTCTCAAATATCTTCCATGTACAGACAGTGAACGTTACATGTTTATTATATTACGTATAGATTAGACAGCCTCAATTTGGGCTATTTACATTTACTTTTACATACGACTAGCGACTCTCTCGCTTCGCTCGGGTTCGTGCCTAGATTGCTTCATCCATCAAATCATCATCCGTAGAAACTTTCATCCCCATTATCATCCCCTTAAGGGATTATTTCCAGGATAAAAAGTATCCTATGCCCTTCTCAGCGTCTCAAACTACCTTCTTACCAAATTTCATCTAAATCGGTTCAGTAGATAGAGATTACCCCCTACAACGTCACAAACTCACAATGTTACCAACTCGCAAACTTTACCTCTTTATAATATTAATATAGATAGATGACGTCGATCCACAAACTAAACTGTTTGAGTTTTAATACGTATGTTTGTGCTAAAATATAATAATAATAAAATATTTTGAAATTTTCAAAAAAAAAAAACGTGACTCCAACCGTATATTAAAGTAAATAATTCATAAAATGTAAAAAGCGCCGTCTATGAATGTGCAATACTAACTCATTATCTAATGGCTGATTAGTGATTTTACAATAGAAAAAATTGATATCTACATATATCTATAGTTATCATTAACTATCATAATATATACACATAATTTTATTTTTCTGTACAAAGACTATTTTATAATATTATTATATAACTTATATTAGGTATCTTTTTGGAATCTATTCAATTTAACTCACTTCAAATAAAAGTGTGTGTGTGTACTTATGTACGTATGTGAGAAGTTATAGATACTTCTTTGGCGAATCAGAACAAAAATAGCTAAAGATTTCATCCCGTATGTCACAACTCTCTGTTTGTAAAAGGAATGATAAATTAATAAAATAATTAAATAAGCGTGATAATATTAGGCATATACAATCATATACATATTTATAGTGATATTAGCATTGCCCGCGGCTCCACCCGCGTTCAGATGACCGAAAACCAAATTCTTAGGCTTTACATATAAGTATCCTCTTACAATGCAGTTTTTGTATTTTTCTCAAAAATGAGATATTTTCTCGCAATAAAAAGTATCCTATATGTTGACCCGGATAACCAGCTACCATCATACCGAATTTCATCAAAATCCCTCCAGTGGTTTTTCCGTGATGCGGTAACAGACAGACAGACAGACAAAAATTCTAAAAACTATAAATTCGGCCTCTGTATCGATAATAATGTCTATTTCAATAAGATTTTCCAAAAAAATTTTAATTTACAGATTCGACTCAGAATTTTATTATAGGTATGTATAGATAGAATATCATTTATGGAAAGAATATAATATTCCATTTGCCATACAATAACAACGGTCACCATAGCAACAAACAGTTATCAGCTAACTTCATCATGTTTCTATTTGGCTGTCAGTGTGCGCGCGCATCGTAAAATTTTTACACTCATAATTTTTACCCAACGTCCCAAAAGAAGTATAACTTTAAAAAGGAGGCTATCTTTTCTTTGATTCTAAACAAACGCCAATAACAAATCTGTACATGTAACGTCATCTATTGACATTTAACTGAATTATTTTTATTATTCGTGAATCGTGATGAGACACCGTGGTTATACAAGTATTAAGCAATTTATTCTCGTCACGTAAAAATGAGCAGAAAATAAATAAGAATTAATGTTATTTAATATTTTATAATGATTATCCAGAGCCATCTCTCAAATGAATATCTGACGTTAGAGGTCACGTTTGTGTCAATACGTTTGTTATAATATCCACCGATAATAACTGTTTCGAACCGGATAATAGCGTCACTGGACATTATCAACGTATATTATTATTATTTTTCCAATTTTTCTTAAGCAACACGAGTTTTTTGTCTCCACCGTACCATTTATTGCATTTGAACTTTCAATATTATTACGATATAAGCTATAAGTTATAAAGAAGGTCCCATATAAATATGGTATTCTACATGATTTAATTTTAAAAAAGTACCTACTCCTAATAAATAAGGTAAATATTAAGGCAGCCATCAATACTAAAATAAATGGAGTCGAACCTGCAAGCCTCCAACTAGATACGGAAGTAGGTAGTGAACCATTCCCCCCCAACGTGCGTTCACCTTGTCGTGGTGGGGGGGCTCAGTAGTAGTAGCGAAGCTAAGAAACGCACAGGGAGGTTGCCCACTTCGGTGGGCGGTGGGAGGTGGCCATCTTCGGGGGGCGGTGTACCTTGCGGGTTGCTCCTGGTACTTCTCTGATAGCAGAGTGGACCTTGGAGCAACCCCATGGTTATGGTGGTCTGCTTTGGCAGACCTGCCGTCGGGGCGTCGTAGTTGAATGCGTAAGCGATCCTGCGACACCCCATTAAGACGGGGGAAGGTTTTGTTGGGTTTTAGTGGGTAGTACTGGCTGTATTCGCGGTGAGTCCCACACGTCGTGCGTAAATGCATTTCCCAACGTTAAAAAAAAAAAAGGTAGTGAACCATTGATCCATGCGGTTATCTTTTTTTTATATATGTACTAGCATTGCCCGCGGCTTCGCCCGCGTTCAGATGACCAAAAATCAAATTCTTAGGTTTTACATATTAGTATATTCTTACCTTGCAGTTTTTGTATTTTTTCTCAGAAATGAGATATTTTTCCGCGGTAAAAAGTATCATAGTATATGTTGACCCGGATATCCAGCTATCACCATACCAAATTTCATCAAAATCCCTCCAGTGGGTTTTCTGTGATGCGGTAACAGACAGACAGACAGATAGACAAAAATTCTAAAAACTATAGATTCGGCCTCTGTATCGATAATAATGTTTATTTCAATAAGATTTTCCAGAAAATATTTCATGTACAGATTCGGCTTAGTTACAATTTTATTATATGTATAGATTAATATGCAGCCTAACGTGAGTTTCAATTATTTATCATTCCAGCAACGAGATTTGTCCCATGACAAAGCATAGAACATACATAATATGACAACAATATGTGTATATAAACAATATTTTTTTAAATGATCCATTTTAACATAGTTTGTGGATTTATCTTATCTACAAAATAAATCATATTACAAAATAAAATTCTCATAGATGCTATATGTACTAGGTATAACTTTATACTAATAAGTACACTAATTAATTATGTTTAATGCTTCATGTCATGTACGCTCGATTTAGCTGTATCAAAACAATTATGTGTCCATAGCTTTAATTTCATGCAACTATACGAGTAGTATCAGAATATAATTTTAGTTGCAGTTATAGATGGATATATCACAGTGAAGGAGCAAATCTACAACCATTTAAATCTTATCCTTCCTTACTCTATTATAATAATAAAATAAGCATAAATATAGAAAAAAAACTTAATAAAACTAGAATAAAATAAAAAAAGAAAAAGCATTTCTGTCACTCTATACATCTCTAACTCCTTCGAAACGAACGCTTGAGTGTATCGTATATCGTAAAGAATGACACGTATTACATCACACGTGAAAACAAGATATCGCGAGCCGACTTGCGTGATGAATTGCCTACTACTTACGTATAAAATAATATTGACTTATGTTTGTACATAGTAACATTGTAATTGAATAAATTATTAACTAATAATTAAAATGATGAAAGTGAGTTGGGAGACATTCTCGTCTCGTCTCTTCAATATAAGTCGGTTAAAGGTCCATGTAACGCCAACCTAGCGCACAAAGATGATTTATCTCCTAATAAGAAAGAAAATGTAAGAGATTTTTTTTAAATGATTAAAGGATCAAAGTTGAATATTAAAATATGTATATACTTAGGTAATACATATTTTTGTAATAAATGTGTTTAGGTATCTTATGTTTCTCTTGAATTTTAATAGAATTCGAGTCAACATTTTTACATGGCGCGTCTCTCTAAAATTCGTAGAGATTTTTAATTAAATTAAAGCTCAAGCTCCCGGTTTTGCTCGCTCATATTTAAGCTGAGCCGGATAGAGTCGCAGGCTGTGGTTAGTCTATACATATAATACAATTTAAACTAAGCCGAATCTGTACATTAAATATTTTTTGGAAAATCTTATTGAAATAAACATTATATCGATACAGAGGCCGAATTTATAGTTTTTAGAATTTTTGTCTGTCGGTCTGTCTGTCTGTTTGTCTGTTACCGCATCACAGAAAAACCACTGGAGGGATTTTGATGAAATTTGGTACCTATGGTGATAGCTGGTTATCCGGGGAAATTATCTCATTTCTGAGAAAAAATACAAAAACTGCAATGTAAGAGTATACTAATATGTAAAACCTAAGAATTTGGTTTTTAGTCATCAGAAACGCGGGCGAAGCCGCGGGCAATGCTAGTTGTAAATAAGATTTTATCAAGCTATCGCATCCGCTTTTTCCTCAGTTTGGGCTCGGAAGCGGCGGCGGATCGTCTCACACGTCACACGACACACGCGTCTCTCTTGCATCATTCGTTACTAGTAACAGTAAGTGTTGTGATTTTTCACTGCAATTGCTATTTTATATGGACTCTATATTTTTTTCGAAGTGAAATTGTGAAAATCGAAAGTGCCACCTGAAAAGTCCTGAAAAGTATGTCTCATACATACAATATAATAATATTTTAAATGTACCATAATATAAGTAATTTAATGTAAGTTGTTATTAAATTGCAGCAAAAGATTGCAAAAATAAGACATTTTAAGACTCGAGTTAGGTATTATTTATTAGTATCAGTACACATAAGATTCGGGAATGAAATGGGAAGAATAACGTTTTTATCGGCAACATCATTTTGCTCCAGACAGGTTTCAACATATCCATATTATAGAGCCTCTTACAAAAAGAGTCATCAGTTGAAAAAAAACACGGTACCTAATTTAAATAATGATTAACACTAATAACAGAAATGTGTTAGTATTTGTATGTGATTTCTTATGTGATTTGATACACTTAGCTTTTATATAAAAACGATAATTGTTTATGATAAAATGAAGTTATATATTACTTAAAAGGAAAAAATTCTATAAAACGTATGAAAAGTAATAGCCGCATTGCAGTTCAAATATCGTAGGCTCGTCTGGTACAGTCTAGACTACCGATTGTCGATTTATTCAGTCACAGCACCAAGTAATAAAAAACATTATTATTTTAGTACATAATTTGTTATTTATAAGTAGGTACTTAAATTAATCTGTCGTAAATATGAATAGGTACCTATATATAGTTAATTAGATATTTATCTTTAAAGTAATGTTATATATATATAAATTTTAATGAAATTAAAGTATGACTCCAACTTGTTGAATACTTATACTTACTAAGAAAACGAGAAATACGTCCAGTGCAGTGGAAACACCAAAAATGATAATGATGCGTGCGAATTCAGTAAAATTAATTGTATGATAAGGCAAGGCACTGATCTATTGTTGCTTTAATTTTAAACACTTTTAAGGAGTAGGTATCTACTTAACTCTATAAAAAAAAATTTAATACAAAATCAATAAATTTCCTTGAGGATAATATTTTAATAATAGAATTCTTATAAATATACTAATATATACGCACACGCATAGCTTAATATCCAAACGACGACGAAAACGAAAAATGTCATGTGAAATCTTTGTCTGTCTGTCTGTGGTATAAGGTATTGTAGCTCCAAACGAATGGACTGTGAATGGTAGAGCTGTTTAAAAGCGATGAACTCTTTCAATGTGGAGAATTATATGTATCGACAAATATTGAATTATCATTTTTTTACCTATACCTATATAGACTTGAATTTTCGTAGATAGTACTTATAAAACCAACTGGTGAAATAATGATAGCCATATACTTACGTTACGTTAGCAATAAAATATCGACATATTACATACATAATAATTTCTTAGTATAGTATTCAACCCCTTTAACGTCCCACTGTTGGCCACATACCTACCTTCCTTCAATACGAAAGATAGGCCAGAGTAGGTAACGCTTCACATGACTTTCGAAAAATAATTGGGTCTTGTCAAATAGATTTCCTCACAATGTTTTTATTAAGTGGTAATCATGTTGAAAATAATTCCCCCCATGAAACTGATAGTTTCATAGGTGAAACTACGCGTATGACGACCACTCGTGATAGTGGTAGAAGTACCTACGCTGGAGGTTATAAAAATTTAAACCCCGCCAGCAAATATGCTGTCTTTATATTCTGGGTACGTCTAATAGACGCTGACGCTCAGTACCTAGTGAGAAGTAACAACTAACATATAACGTTATTTGCTATTACAAATATCAATCACCCTCTTCTCTTTCAGTAAACATGTCAGCTGACAAAGTTTTCCATTCACGGTCACAAGGTATACCTTCCGAGGGTGTAAAGGATCAGTATGCGGACGGCAAAGCTGCTAGAGTGTGGAAGAAATACATCGGTGACAGCAATGAGAGGACTCAAAACTACAGAGATTTCCTCTCCGGACTCCTGAAGAAACATGGCTGTGTTAAAGTGTTGGATGTTGCCTGCGGGACTGGGTAAGTCTAAGGACATGCAGTATTTTATTCAATTACATAGTAATTGCTTGCATTATTATGTCGCCATAGTAACCGTTGTTATAGTCTGATAAATGATATAATATGTATACGATATTCTTTTCTGTGCTATCTTTAAAGATAACAATTTTTACTAATCTTTTTTTCAAACACCTATGCAAAATATTTATAAGCAGCGACTCACCTTCATTTCGCTCGGGTGGATGATGGATACCTACTTAGGTGCCTAAATGCAGCCTACGTGGTACCATAATAATAATGTCTATGTGTCATGGGCCCTCTGTATACTAAATTTCATCCCAATCCGTCTAGCTATTTCAGCGTGAAAGCGTAACAAACATACATACAATCATAAATTACGTATATCATTTGTCAGACTATAACAACGGTTAATATGGCAACCTAATGCAAGCGGTTACTATGGCAACCATGACGGATTTTCGTGACGATTTCTCAGGACACGGCCTTGAAATTTCTACTCTCATGCGCGCAAAGAAGTTTCACTTCAAAACATAACTGAGCTACGCCGGGACAAATACGAACGGACGATGTATAAATATTTAGTTATTTAAAATTTGACAGTTGTTATCTAAGTTTAAAGGTCAAGTAGCTATCAAGTCTGTAGGGTGACCGTCTTAATGGCAATAAATGAAGTTACTAATTATTACGAAATTAAACAAATATTTTAATTAAAAAAATTGTTAATAGCAGGACAATAATACGTTTCTATAGCAAGTAAATCTATAAGCAAATAATTTGTATAAATAAATATTATAAATGTGAAAGTTTGTGAGTATGTATGGATGTTTGTAACTCTTTCACGTCGGAACGGCTGAACGGATCTGAAAGAAATTTGGCACAGAGATAGACTATAGTCTGAAAAATACATAGGCTATTTTATCCCGAAAAAATATACGGTTCCCGAGGGATAGATTTGTTTTTATTTTTCTACAGGCGAACCTGAGCGAAGCGAGGGTGAGCCGCTAGTGTAATAATTAATTTATATTTAGACATTATATAACTTGTTGTTAAATATAATATAAAAAGAAACGCCCATTTAAAAAAAATATGGACGCTTATTGCCACACTAATTTTTTTCTTCCTGCTTAGTTATCTTAAGCAAGTAACAGCATGAGATACGCAGTTGACCTCACGTAATTGTTTATCTGACGAATTGAACTTAAATAATATGTTTAATATGTTTTTAATACCACAATTAATTATTAAGCTTACACTGCAATAAAATAATTACATTGAGTAAATTATTAAATAAAAAAGTTTTTATTATGTACGACAATAAACTACTAAAATATTTTTAAAAGCAATTAGGACCAAATTCAGTCATAATTATCTTTTGTAGATTTTCTAAATAATGATATTTGTTTTTTTTTATTTTCAGAATAGACTCTATGATGTTGCTTGATGAAGGCTTTAAAGTAGTATCCATAGATGCATCAGATAAAATGTTAAAACATGCATTAAAAGCGAGATGGGAAAAAAGAAGGGATAGTAGATACGATGAATGGGGTACGTGAAAAGATATAATTTTAATATACATTATTGTCCTCTTAGTATAGAGTATAGACTATTGTATAAAATGTGATGTTTGGTTTTAGTCATTGATCAAAAAAGTACTAGATACACAATCAGCGACAAAAAATGTCCTCACCGAATGAGTGCTCGTTCAATTGATCATTTGAGCGCGCTTTTAATTCAAAAAAATACCTATGTGAAAACACAACAACCCAAAACCTAAACACAATTGATGACAATTTTAAGAGAACTTTTGTATTAGATTGTGTATCTAGTACTTTTTTGATGGATGGTATTGGTGGATTTTTAGTCAACTACAATAATTTGCATTTCAGTGATCGAAGAAGCCAGCTGGGAGACATTACCACAAGACGTAAATTCATTCCAACCAGGAACATTATTTGACGCCGTTATATGCCTCGGCAACTCTTTTGCCCATTTATTAGATGAATTTGAAGATCAAAGGACACAAAAGATGTGCTTGCGCAACTTCGCTAAAATGTTGAAGCCAGGAGGACTCTTGTTCATTGATCATAGAAATTATGACGCCATGATCAACAGTGGTGCTACGCCTGGACATTCTATTTATTATAATGTGAGTCGGTACAGTTAGTATAAAGATTTCTGCTCTGACCAAAAAAGGTCATTTTTTTATTGATCTGATGTTTTATTAAGTGAAACTTCTTTAGAAACGTTGTGATTTGAAACTCGCTTAAACAAAAATGCGACACTAAAAAGAGACAAACACATAAAAAATATGGGATTAAGCCGGCGAGAAATGAGATAGAATACATTTCTGTGTTGCCATGGTAACGATTGTTATTGTCTGACAAAATATATATAATATTATATTCTTTCCGTATATGATATTCTATAAATATATTATTGTAATATGTCTAATATCCTTTGTTTAGTTATTAATTTGTTTTAATTTAATTGCGATATTCGCCAAAGAAGTTTTACTTCAACCGCGCGTAAAAGTTATACGCACCTATTTTTTTTTTGTATGTGGGTATACATTTTAATTAGGTAATTCAAGATGTATTTTCGATCAAGTATAATATAATATGAAATGCTAATTGAATAAAACAACTTTATATCTTTAGATTGTCCACGTGTATTGAAATTTGAAATGAGAAAATGTGAAGTTCTATTATCTCTATGCTTACAGAATTTATGATGTAAACTTACGCGTTATCTTATAATATGAAATAATATTTAGTTTATGTGATAACGTATTTTTGTTAGTCATATCAAGTTTATTATTATGTTTGTCACATAATATTATTATTAATCAATGGTCTGTTTGTAATTATAAATTTCTATTATTTTTAAACAAAGATAAAAATTAAAATATGCCTAGTAGGTTTAAAATAATACATTTAAATCTTCCAAAACTCGAGATCAAGGTGTTGAAGGCTAAGTTTACTCGGTCTTCGTATTCTATCGTACTTTATACAAGGCGCATCATAACATAACAATAATAATTACCTAATAGCCGCTTTAAATTTTTACAGAATATTAACATATTTATTAATGATACTCTAATAAATAAAAAAAATATATATTTTTTAAGCTGTCTGAACCCAGCTTTTATAAACTACTAATTTCAAACTGTTATCTAAGCGATAACAGAATGAAATTTGTAGTAATTACACATTTAGTAGTAATTACAACATTTAAGCGAGCAATTTTTATATATTTATTTATTTATACGAATATATACCGGTGATATTATTAGGTAGTGATAGCCCAGTGGTAACGCGCTTGCTTGGGAAACCGAGTGAAGTGGGTTCAAATCCCGGGTCTTGCACCTCTGATATTTTCATGTGAGAATCATTTCTAACATGATTACCACTTGTCTTAACGGTGAAGGAAAACATCGTGAGGAAACCTGCATGTCTGAGAGAACTTAGCAAGTTTTCAAAAGACATGTGAAGTCCGCCAACCCGCGCTTGGCCAGCGTGGTGGACTATGGCCTGATCCCCCTCGTATTAAAGGGAGACCCGTGCCCAGCAGTGGGACGTTAAAAAAAAAGGGGCTGAATACATACCGGTGATCTCGGAAACGGCTCTAACGATTTCACTGAAATTTGATATGTGGGGGTTTTCGGGGACGAAAACTCGATCTAGAATAGTCTTATGTCTGGGAAAACGCGTGTTTATGCGGTTTCCTTTCGCATTATTCCACGCAAAGTATGGTCGCTAATTACGCACGCACAAGGTGTCCGGGTTCGAATCCCGGCCAGCTTCAAAGTTTTTTCTTTTGTTTTTTTTGTATTTATTCAAGTTTTTATTTTTATTTTTTTATTTTATTTTATTTTATAAGCACACTTACAATATACATATTTAACATTAACACACAACATATTAAGAAAATTGAAAAGTAACACACGCTGATATGTATATCAATAACTAGTGTACATAACATTCACCAACAAATACATGTAAACACTAAGGGGGGAAAAAGGAAAAAAGAATATACATATATATTTATTTCAATGTAAATGAAGACTCACCGATAGATGATCGGTGAGTTTTTTTTTAAATACATCATATGAGTTGTGAAATATGTCGATGCCAGGCAGAGCTCGAGATATTTCATTATATTTAGCACATATGCGAGCTATGGGAGATTGCTTACCGAGATGCGTTCTAGCGAAAGGTATATGGAATGTTTTTTGAGAAGAATTGCAATAGCGAGGATATCTACTTGGTGCTGATAAGGGAATCCGTTCAAGCAGCTTGCTGCACTTGACTTTATAATTGATTACTTTATGCAAGAAACACAGATCTAGTATCTCCCGCCTGCTTCGAAGAGACATCATTTTAAATTCAACCAATCTCTGATTATAGGGTTGTCTATGTGAGATACCCGTGGCATGGAATGCAAGGTACCTTGTAAAAGCGCGTTGTACGCTTTCGATACGTTGGGAATGTATGTGATAGGAAGGATTCCAGACGATACTGGCAAACTCAAGGCAACTTCTCACAAACACGTTGTACAAAATAATTTTGGTTCTACGGGTAAATCCTTTTGTGTTGCGTCTAATGAATCCGAGGAACTGCGTGGCTTTTTTAATAATATTATTTATATGTGATGTAAAATTTAACTTTCTGTCAATAGTAACTCCTAAGTCCTTGATTTCTGTTAACTCTTTTAATACTACATTATCAATCGAATAACTTGAGACAAGTGATTTTTTCTTTCTAGTATATTTTATATGGAAACATTTGTTAACATTAAGAGTCATACTATTGACGCCACACCAATTTGTAATTCTATCGAGATCTTCTTGTATTAATTTAGTGTCTTCGTCTGACTTTGTAATTTTATAGATTTTTAGGTCATCGGCGAAGAGTGAGCACTTATAATGTTTTATCTCAGTGGTGATGTCATTTATGAAGGCTAAAAATAACAAAGGCCCCAGATGGGAACCCTGTGGCACCCCGGAGCGAGCGATGTATCTCTCAGATTCAAACCCATTTACTACTACAGTCTGAGGTCTCTGGCTTAGATAAGATTCAAACCATTTATTTAAAGAGGCACTGATCCCGTATTGAGAAAGCTTGTTTATCAGAATTTGATGGTCAACCTTATCAAATGCGCTACTAAAATCGGTATAAATTGCATCTATCTGTTGTCCCTTATCTACCTGTGCTATTAGATCTGAAGTGAAGTTTGACAAGTTAGTTGTAACTGATAAGCCGCTTCTAAAACCATGCTGGGCGCTTGTTAGGAAGTTGTTCAGTTGTTTGGTGAGGATGGGATGCATAAGACTTTCAAACAGTTTTGAAAAGCATGACAGAATTGATATTGGACGGTAATTTTTTACATCCATTCTATCACCCTTTTTGAAGATTGGTACGATTCGTGCTCTTTTCCACGCTTCGGGAAATACACCTTCATCGAGGGAACGATTAAAGATCAGCATGAGAGGGAATGCAAGACCGGAACCGCAACGTTTTAAAAAATGGGCGGAAGACAATCTGGACCTGTCCCCTTTTGAATATCCAATGTTTTAATTTTTTTTGCCACATCTGCCTCTACGAATTTAAACTTGGATAGCTGTGGAATGTTACTGTTTCGGTGTAATTTATTAATTGGATGTTGACTAGCCGTTTGGGTATAAATAGAGGAGAAATGATTCGCAAATAGATTAGCGATATCAGTACCGGTACTGGCAGTTCTGTTGTCCAGCTTCATTAATGCGGGAAAAGATGAGTCACATTTCTTTTTCTGTTTAAAATAATTCCAAAAATACATTGGGTTTTTGGAAATATTTGACTCAGCGTTGTGTTTATAATTATTGTGACAGATATCGTAGAGCTTATGGCAGCGGCTTCGGATAATTTGGAATTCTAAATAGTCCCGAGGGTTGTTGTACTTACGGAATTTTTTATGAAGATTGTCTTTTTCTTTCATTAACTTAATTAATTTTGAATTGAACCAAACAGGGTATTTTGCTGACTGTGACTTACGTTTAGGAACTAATTTATCAATTATCTTATAGAGATGATTATAAAAAACTTTCTTTTTAGTTTTTTTTTAAAGAATTTTGCACTTTTGGCCAAAAACTCCGAACGAATTTCGGTCGCCTGGGTACTTTTTTTAATATAAACTAAATCCATATCATAATATGTAGACCTTTTTGATTTCCTTTGGATCGATATTCGAATATAGGTTGCCTAGGAGAGATCACTTTTAGTGAAAAGGCCTTCATTATAATCTACTTTGAAATAATAAGTTGTTGTTTAATATTCTTTTACTTTTCAATATTTTTGAAGTAATAAAAGGTTTAAGTATTTAATATACCTATGTATATATAAATATTTACAAATTATTACAGTGCAAGTACCCGGTCGATATCAAAACCTCAGTGCTAGTTGTACGCGGGAAGCCTGAGCTGGTCGCGCTCGACTACTGCATTGACGCCACCGATGAAGGCCCCGCAAATGAGAAGAGGTAAATATCTATAATATCTCTTTAAAGTTACCCACTATTATCGACGAAATCGATCGAATCATTATGCATCGTACAATATATTGTAGGAAAAGGTTTAAGCTAATAAGTCCCATATACCTAGGTACATTGCATTTTGCAGTTTTAATTTTTTAGTATATTAATAACATTCAAACAATCGTTTTCTTAAATTACATTAATTTTACTTTTATATATTCTCAGCGAGTTCCGCCTCTGCTACTACCCGCACCGGCTCGACAGCTTCACGCGGATGCTGGATGAGGCCTTCGACTTATCTGCTCAGCACAATATCTACGCAGACTTCCAGCCTCTCGAGCGCGTCGCCAATCCCGCCTACTACATTCATGTGGTTCAAAAAGCTAGAGAATAAGATAGGCTAATAGGATTCTTTTTTACATAAATAAAGTTTTTGTTACAAAAAAGCTTGAAATTATTTATCTATAAGTACCTACATATAATAAAATTGTAACTAAGCCGAATCTGTACAATAAATATTTTTTGGAAAATCTTATTGAAATAGACATTATTATCGATACAGAAGCCGAATCTATAGTTTTTAGAATTTTTGTCTGTCTGTCTGTCTATTGCCGCATCAAAGAAAAGCCACTAGAGGGATTTTGATGAAATTTGGTATGGTGATAGCTGGTTATCCGGGTCAACATATAGGATAATATCTATATAAATAATAGGAAATATCTCATTTCTGAGAAAAAATGCAAAAATTGCAATGTAAGAGTATATTAATCTGTAAAACCTAAGAATTTGGTTTTTGGTCATCTGAACGCGGGCGGAGCCGCGGGCAATGCTAGTTTTAATAATAAATATCTATACAATTTTAAATATACACATATCTTATTTAACAAATGTTTGTATTATAAGAGACATAGGACACGTTTCATCCTCATTTTAACGCTGTTAGGGTTCAACGCATTGGAATAAATCAAAAAATCAGAAATTAGCTTATAAGTTTTTGATAGATTTTTATTAGGTTTATAATTAATGCTTTTAGTATATCTTTTTAGAAAAATTAGTACCTACCATTAAAGATAAATAGATAGCATTATAAATTTAGATATTATTGAAGTAAGAATAAAATTTATAATTTACGAAAAAAAGTAAATCCGAAATATTATCATCGATTAAAGTCACCAAAATTATGCATATTTTATGACTCGTACATAACGTATTCATAACAAACAGGTTGCATTGTCATCTTAGCTTTTAGTTTTTCCATAGTAGGTACTTACCTACGTATAGGTACCATCGGGTTTCATCAGAAACAAAGAAAAATTAGTTTAAACAAATTTCGATAGATGGCATTATATGTATCGACTAGCGGCTCACCTTTGCTTCGCTCGGGTTCGTCCCCAGGTACGTTTAAACGGTTAGAGTGGAATAGATAGAATATATATTATATAGCAGTACCCGCGCCTTCAGGGTTCCGATATAACCATAACTTTTACAATAATGTATTAAAGTCTGCCCGATTTGTTGAGTAGTAGCATGACCATAGGCATATAGCCTATACCTTCCTCAATAAATGGGCTGTCTAATGCAAAAAGAATTTTTCTAATCGGATTTGTACCTAGTTCCTGAGATTAGCGCATTCAAACAAACAAACTCTGCCTCTTTATAATATCAGTATTCAGTATAGATTTGTTATTGATATTTGTGCAAAATTAATAAAACATTAATAATACATCGCAAAAAGCTATATTATGGTTTTAAAAAAAATCTTAGGAAATGAAAATCAAATATTCAATTAAATTAGCGTAAATTTACCAATTATTGAAAAATGAGGTAATTAATGGGTTTGTACTTTGTAATGTGTATTCACAGATAGCGCTTTTTTTATGAATTATTTACAACAGTTCAAAACTGTTAAATTCACTGAAATCTGTTTAAATAAATTTCAAATATTTTTTTACAGTATTTATCATATTTTAGTTGACACATATTAATATAATAAAACGGTTCGAAAGTTTGTACATTAACGACATCTATTATCTATTCAAGCAAACCAAAATAGCCCGAATTAGCGCTGTCCAATTTCTTTGTATGGGATGAAAGGTACTATAAGACACTAGTATTATTGACCCAAGAATATTATTATTGGAAACAACTTTTTTTCTCTTATTTATTTTACATTAACATCAATGCCTACTAGGTACATACCTAGTATAAAAGATTGATGGCGTATCAATCTTTATTAATTGAAGTACCTAAATTTGAACAGAAATTTTTATTTTTATTTCTTAGTCGAACTAACTTCAATCAATAAAGCTACAAAGTAATAAATAATGTCCTCCAAACCGATAATTCGCCCCTGGCGGCTAATTTCACTGACAATGAGGCTCTCCATCTATTCTTCTATTTTCGATCTACCTATCTCCTCTCTTAACTCTAATGAGATTATAATTCGATACTTGCGGTGAGAGTTAAGGCACGGGACCGACGGCTTTACATGACCTCCGAGGCACAGGGATGAATGAAACCCCTCAAACTTCCAACTCCAGCTGTTAGTGAGATTTATTCGACAAAAAAACTCAATAACTAAACTTGGTCCAACCCGAGACTCGAACCCAGGACCCCCAGATCTGCATCGTACATGCTAACCACTAGACAAGGCAAACCGAGGCTTTTAAAACAACAAAGCATCTATAGACCAAAAAGTAAGAACTATTATAATAATTTGTGAGGGAGTCATCTTAGGGTACATGTATGTGTACAATGTAGTACTCTAAATCAGGGAAGATAATTTAATCGTATTTAGACAGTAAGTGAACTAGAGCAGCAATTTGTATTGTGTGTTATATAATAGACATTCAATTATTTTTTCTTGGCATATGTGATTGTGAAAGACGGAACCAAAAATTAACATCAAATGGCTGGAGTGCTCTATCATTTTTCTTTGTACTAGGGTGATAATCTTAAATAAAAACTAAATTATAAATATTAGTTAAAATTTTGGTACAAAAATTTTAACTAACACATGATAGCATTTACAATAAATATTATAATTTAATATATTGAGCTATGAGTACTATCTAATTTTGGTAAACTAAGTTCAACCAGAAAAGACAATTCTCAATATATTGTTTACATTAGAGCAACTATTGAGATTCTGGCTGGCTCTTCTCAGCAAACTGATTTCCGACCCGTTGGTAGCTTCCTCATGGACTGACTACACTGACACTCTTTAAACTGAATTGACAATTCAAAAGTGCTTATATAATACCACTTTATTGATCTAATTGAATTTCATTATCTTAAAAATAATTTTATTGCAGGATGATCAAAAAATGTATTTATAATATTGTAAAGATCACAGATGTATTAGCATTAATAAAATATCACATTATAATAATATATACTGTGAAAATATAAACCCATTAAAAAAAACAATTAGTAAAATAATTTTATGTGAAAAAATCATTACTTGCTTTATTTTTTAAATCATTGTTTTATCATATAAAATTTGTAAATATCTTTAGGGATTAAATATTACAATATTGCATAAATATTAATTGAAACAATACATAGAAATAGAAATAATTTATTCTAATAAAATTTGTTGAACGATGATAGTGAGAATTAAATTAGACATTGGGAGCTTAAAGATAACATACAACTACACTAGCCTAGTTTTAAGATCCGACAATTATATTGTTGATTGGAATGTGTATGAGTTTGACGAAGAAACCAATGAAACCCATGATGCAGAAACCAATAGCTGTGGCAATCGCAATCTTTTGGAATTCTGAAATTAATAGAAAAGCTCTGTAAGGATACAATTTTTATAAGTAAAAAAAAAAAATATAAAATGGAAATGATGACAACTATAGTTATTTTCATACTATCTTGAATTTAAAAAATAAAAAAAAAATTTTTTTTTTAAATAAATTAAAAAAAAATTACATTGCATGTTGCTGCAAGATGTAATTTAACTAATTACAAAGCAGTGGAACTGTGAACTTTTAAAATAGAATTCTAACTATATTCCTATGCCAAAACAGCTGGTGTCTAAGTTTGACAGCTAAACAACTGAAATTATATGCTTTTCTAAATGAATGGTACTTTTACTTTTATTTATACTTAAAACACAAAGGTTAAATAATTGATATCAGAATTTTGGAGATTGGCTGCACTTTGCCAACATAACGATTTATCAATCTAATATGATACATTTCCAGAAAAATCCAATTAGACTAGAAATAAAATATATTCACCTTTTCTGTCTGGTTTTGTACATCTTCTGACTAATCGGATAGAATCCTTGGCGAATTGCTTACCAGGTTCCACAAACTTAGCGATTTGGTCCATTTCTGAAAGTAAAATTATTTTTAGTTAAAATACACGTTTTAAAGTATAAATATATGTTTAATACAAATATAAAAATTAAGGAGCACTAATACGTACTGTTAATTAATAAGTTTGCACTGACACGAAAATATAACGATGTATTAAATATTTGTCCTACAAATATGAAATAACAAAACCGTAATTTTCACTGCCGAGTCGATGAAAAGTGACAAGTAAAAGCAGTGAACGTCAGCCACGTTTCGACGTTGTACGTCACGTCATCATACACTAGATCGGATACTTTGACATTGCTTATAGTAAATATAGGTTGCAATATTATAATTTTACTGTGCTCTATTTAATCTTAAAGATTTTATACGGGGTCTATATTTATAACATAAGTATTCGCTTTATCACATTTCTAAATTTAAATACAATATTTTCAATGAGGAAGATT
Source organism: Brenthis daphne (assembly GCA_947093115.1). Taxonomy (NCBI): domain Eukaryota; kingdom Metazoa; phylum Arthropoda; class Insecta; order Lepidoptera; family Nymphalidae; genus Brenthis; species Brenthis daphne. Next base: position 18,787,996 of record OX352481.1, read on the forward strand.
TTTGATTTTTGCACCGCCAGATGTCGCGATCAATATGATCCTCGGTTTATTGTAATTTGTAAAGTATAGCGTGGACAGATTTTTTTTTAATTTTAGTTAAAATTTTATTAAAATGACAAATTGTGCAGTGTCAGGATGTAAAAAAATGATAATTATATTATTTGTTCCCAAAAGACAAAAACTGAAGAAATTGTTGGATAAAGCTATAAGACGACCAAAATAGGCGAAATTACAATTTTTATATTTAAGGCTATGTGGACATCACTTTGCAGAAAGTGGTTTAAAAATTCTTATATCGTCTACAGGTGAATATTTTTTTTGTACTTTTACCCTCCCCCCCCCATTTTACCCTCTTATGGGATTGAATTTAAAAAAAGTCTAAAATACGGATTTATTTAATTGTATTGAAAAACATTAATACCAAGTTTCAAGTAATTCTGATCATAAATAATTCTTTGCCAATATAAACTTTAACCCTCTTTTACCCCTTTAAGGGATGAATTTCGCAAAACAATAAATAAATACATTACTTATTTTTTATATTAAAGCTTAACACCACTTTTTGTGTATTTCATTATCAATGCATTTTTTAGTTTGTATATGTCAATTCAGTTGTCAGTTGTCACTGTCATATTCAATCTTAAAAAATCTACGAGTAAGCTGCAAAGTTTGTTTTTATAAATTTTATTCATAAAAATTATGTTTGGTTTCCCGTTTACGTATTCTTTTTGTGTGTGTTAGTGCGCTTTCATAACAATTTATAATAAGAAAATTAAATTTTTCCTTTACAAATAATATAATTTGAAATATATTATCAAAATGTATGCTGTGGAGAAGAAATTCGAAATCGAAATGAAGCTAAAAAGGGTAATCATTTAATTTTAAATTTGAAATCTATACAAATAACTGATGTCAATTTTAATTACACTAACCAAGTGTTTTATGGAATTTAGTTTCATATTTGATATAAACTGGTTAATTGGGGGCGTTTCTTGTACTTTTCACTAGGAAATGACGAACATGCAAGAATTAAAGGCGGCAGCAAAGAAAAGTTCAACGCTCGCTAATGATGTATGTAATGTATTGGGTGCCTGTGAACAGAGACTCCAACAGCTGGAGACTGCTGTTCTACCTTTATATGGTGACACAGCTAGACTTCAGCAAATACATCACAGTAAGTTCTTTTAAACTTTATTACCTAATACTTTTTGTGTGCATCTTTGTGTTTATGTGGAAAGTATAATAAACAGCAAGATATGTGTTAGTTTATCTTTAATATAAGCTATCTCTATTTTGAATTTATTTTGACCTTTTTTATATTGTGAAGAAGTATACATACACATACTAATAACTTTCAAATTCTAGCTTTTGCTAAATTGTCTTTTAAAAATAAGCTAATTTTATGTGGTATTCATAGAATTGATCTGTAATATTTCAATATTTTAAATTATGATCTTGTAAAATTTTAAATTAATGAAACATTTTTAATTTTTGTACAATTTAAATATTGTTAAATATTAATTCTAGATATGGAACGTACAGTTACTGCTTTAGACCATGTAATTAATTATTATATGGTGTCCAGAGAGCTAGTGGATCTTATACAAGCTGGACCTCATACAAGTTCTACAGAAACACTAAACATATATGTGGAGGTTTGTTTGTTACAAAATAATAAATATAAAATGTCAGTGCTATTTTACTCTGTGTTGGTTTTTTTCAGGCTCTCGATAAATTACAAGAAGCTCAAAATTATTTCAACAAAAATAATCCTCAAAGTGTTGAATTAGAGAATATTGTAAGTACAAGTTTTATTGTATTCATGGCTTAAAGTGAAAATTTATATAAAAAATAAATATGTTTATGTAAATCATATGAAGATTAAAAAAATAAATAAATGTAAAGGAATTTTAAATTTAAAGAAATTGAAAAATTAAATGTATAGAACATTTAAAAAATTCTTTAAATTTTCATTTGATGGGATTATTTGGATTATTTATAGAACCAGTTATACAATACTGGAGTACTGAAATTAGAAAATGCTTTTGAGGAACTTTTAAGTCGTAATACAAGACCATTATCTCCAACTACCCTCATGGATATGATTGCTTTGGAGGAAGGTAAGTGATAAATAGATATTGTACCTATTTCTTATTATATAAGTATATCTATATAAAGCTAAAAACATCAGAAATGCAGGACATGAAAATTAATATAAAACTATAAAAAAATAACAAAAACAACTAATAGTAATAATAGTAGTAATAAAAAAATGAAAAAAGATTTATTTAAGTGTCAAATTTTAGTGTAAATGTAAATTTTGTGTTGTTTTATTTATTAGGCTTAAAAAAAACTTTAAAATATAACACACCAAGCTTTTCCTTCTTTTAATGAAATTTCTAAAGAACTATTAATAGTACAAGCAAGGGGTAAATATTACAATAACATTGTATATAATTATTTCCAATTAGATTCCAGTGTGGACAGCGTGAGTGTAAGCAACAGCAACTCGACAACGAACACCGCGCTAGAGACGATGCGGGCGGCGGCGTCGTGGCTCAGCGACGCGGGGCGACCGCCGGCCGGCCCACTGCTGGCCATACGTGGGCCGGCGGCTTTGAACTCGCTCGTGGCCTTCAAGGACTACTTGCGGTCCAGGTCCATGGCAGCTTCACCATTAATGGTGTGTGTGTATTTACATTTTTCAATTTCCACAACGAGTGTGTTGCTTTCAAAGAGTTCAATGTTGGATATACATGGACTAGCGGCTTTGAACTTGAATTTTTACTCTTGTCTGCTCTTGTCTGAACTGCTTGTCGCTTTCATGGGCTACTTGCGGTCCAGGTCCATGGCTGCTTCACTGATAGTTAATGGTGAGTGGACCATTTTTGAAGTACTCAATGAGCACGGCATCCTCAGTATGATGTTATGGTAGCCATATGTAGGCTAGCGGCCATCCTTTTATAAAGTAATAATGAGTAGTTGATTTTTTTTGAATTTCGTTCAAGTTGCGTTAATTTTATGATAATCGAAAGTTAAATTTGCTTTCAGAGAAATAAAAATATGCTAAACCGCACAGACAGCACTCAGAGAAGAACTAGCAAAATTCAAAAAGTGTAAGATTTATATTTTTTTAAGACAATGATATTAAGTAATAGTTAGTCTTAGCCATATGATCCCTTCAGCTCAGTTTACAGTCCAAACAGAATTACATTTAGATCTTTAATAATTTTAAATGGTTGGTAAATATATTCTTTAAATTCGAATTCAAAATACTTTATTTAGCATTAAATTATTACAATTTTTTACTGAGTCTTTACATCATGAGTACCAGTTGGGAAAGAAGAAGCCTCCGATCTGAGAAAAACTGGTTAAACTATTTATTATTTATTCATTGGTAAAGGTGGTGAGATGGATGTGACTCTTTGAATAGTAAACAATGGAAAATAATAAGTTAAGGGCCTCTATATTTATACATTTTGCTTTATTTGTTACAGTAAGTTTCGCACCTTTGATATTTTTATGTGCAAATTATTTCCAACAAAATTATCACTTGTCATACGGTGAAAGAAAACATTGTGAGGAAACCTGCATGTCTGAGAAAACCTAGCAAGTGTTCGAAAGATATGTGAAGTCCGCAAAACGAAACTTGGCCAGCATGGTGGCCTATAGACTGATTCATCTCGTATTGAAGGGAGATCTATGTCCAGCAGTGGGACGTTAAAAGGGGCTGAATGGTGTATACAAGTACATATATATGTAAAGCATACAGTTACGCGTGCAGTTGTGTTATCCATATTTATTTTATTTAGATTGGAGAAACGAGCTATCAACATAATGATGAAGGCGTCCCAAACCCTGGAACAGTCCACTGGGCTGGCCATTGGTCCGAGACGGTCTATTAATGAAGCATGTACGTAACAAGTTCTAATTATGCATATAATTAAGTAGTATAGTATAAATAAATACTTTAAAGGGGTCATTATTACTATATTACAATGTCTTTAAAATTGTGTAAGGTGCATTTAACGGAACTGTAGAACGGTTGAATGAATTTACTATGGTTTAGATAGCAACTTAAAGACCTGTGTTTAAATTGAGTAGATCCAAAGATATAGTCTGAATTCAACGTGTTTATCGTGCACCTTGATAAAGCGAAATAAGCCCCTCGCTGAAATGCTAGGTTTGTTAAAATAGTAAATTGTTCCATTTCGTGGTTATTATTAGTTTCTTATACCATTCAATCCTAAAATCGTTTTCGGACTGTCTCTCTTTCGCGTCTTACCAGCGCGCCGCATGATTGCCCTTCTGTAAGACAACTGTATGGGTTAATAGAGTATGGCCTAATGGTTTTTTTTAAGCATGAGGGTGATATAAATGACGTGTAACGGAAAAGTGTTCCATGTTTTTTATGAATTAATTATAAAAATTGAAATAAAATATAACAAAAAATGTGAAAGAATTATTTAAATATCTCAACAAATGAAAAAGTTATGAAATTTTAAAGTTGCGTTTGCAAGGGTAATTTTGTGACGTCAGACGGTCTAAACGACCAAAATTTAAATTAAAAATAACGCTACCAATAAATAAAAAAAAAGAAGTTGTACGCAAAATAATTAGGAACAACGCGAGGCCCACGCGTCGGTGAGTGCGATGACGTCACACTCACACTCGAGTAAGAGATTGCAATCATTGTGCGTTAAAATCATCGATCAAAAAAGTACTAGATACACAATTAGCGACAAAAAATGTCCTCACCGAATGAGTGCTCTTTTGAGCATTTTCTGTGTGAAAACAAGCATTGCATTTAAGATTTAATTTACATTGTTGTATATTTATTTCAACTAGAATAATTACCTAAACATAATTGGTGACAGTTTCAAGAGAACTTTTGCATGGGATTGTGTATCTAGTACTATTTTTATTGGTTTTTTAAAATACTTCAACAATTTTTCATTTTACACACATTTTTTCTGATGTATTTCAAAAAGTTTTTCTCAGGTTTATTAGCTTCGATGTATATTTTAATTCCATTGCGTTTAATACGATATGAATAACACGATGAATCTCAATAGTGAGAATTGAACGGTGTCGATGTCGGCAGACGCGGAGTCGTCGCACTGCGCGGCGGACGAGCGCGCGGCGGAGGCGGCGGCGTCGCTGGCGGCGGCGCTGGTGCGCGTGGCGCGGCGCGAGCAGCGGCACGCGCTGGGCCTGGTGCCGCTGGCGCGCCTGCCCGCGCTGCTCGCCGCGCTGCTCAAGGACTGCCACGCGCTGCTCGGTGAGACACGACTCGGCGCTCGTCGACCCAAACGATCGTTTTACCGAAACAGTTTTTACTATAGACCTTTAGATATTAGAAATGTCAATTTTATTGGTACACACATTTTAACTTATAAAAGCCGAAAAAAATGTATTTTATATATGTACTAGCAGCTCAGCCTCGCTTCGCTCGGGTTAGCCTCTAGACAGACAAATCTATTCCACGAGGACCGTACATTTTTCCGGGATTAAAAAAAGCCTATTTGTTATTCTGATGTATAAAATATATTATTGTAAAGTTTCATTTAAATCCAATCAGTAATTTTTGTGTACTAAGCTGTATAAGTTACTGTAGTTTTTTATCTATACCACGGGAACTCTTTAATTTTCCGGGATGAAAAGTATCTAAAATGTGGACCGGAGATATAAGGTACTACCATGCAAAATTTCATTTAAATCGGTCCAACATTTTCAAGAGATTAGCCCGTACAAACAGACCAACAGACAGGGAAACAAAAAAAAAATTAATAAATTAATTTAAATAAATAAACATTATAACTAACTATATTTGTAACTAAGGATACAATTAACTCACACACTAAATGTTTTTCCACATTATTGAAAATATTTTTTTTAGATGGTTTATCACGAAATATAATCTTTACTATTATTATACATGTGTATATTTTTTATTCCTTTACGTTCAGTAACGCATGTGAAGTGCAACATCATTTTTTTTTATTTTTGTAGTTTGACTCCAGGATTACCTAGCCATCTTTGAGTAAAATGGATATGACAACGTACAAACATACAATAAAATTATAAAAGTTCCATTGGAGCATTTTGTCTACGGTTCTTCTCAGGTCTGGGCTTCTTCTTTTCGAACTGGTAGCAAACTCATGACGCTCAGTAAAAAATTATAATAATTAAATCCTAAATAAAATATTTTTTAATTTGTATTTGGAACTCGTAACAAGTGAGTGTATGTATGTGCGTGTGTGCGCAGCGTCGGAGGTGGAGCGCGTGTGCCAGCGGGCGCGGCGCGCGGCGGCGCGCTGCGCGGCGGGCGCGGCGGCGGGCTGGGCGCTGGCGGCGCGCCTGCAGCGCCTGGCGCCCGACGCGGCGCGCGCGCTGCACCCCGCGCCGCCCGCGCCCTACCACGCCATCGTCGCCGCCTGCAACCACCATGTGAGTCGCCACACGCTATAGATACATACGAGTGTCTACACTACATATAATATTCTATAATATAATAAAAAGAAACGTGTATGTTTTTATGTACGCACGTAAGAAGTTATACTTCTTTAGCGTAACAGAACAAAAATAACTAAAGATTTCATTCCGTAAGTATTGTAAAAATCTTACTCAAACTTCAAAAATCAAATGCTAGATGTTTTTAAACCCGTCACTTAAAAAAGTCTATGCAAATGTTATGTATTTGGAAGTTCAGAAAAACTGAAAATGTTCCTTTCTGTAAAAATATTGTGGGGCTGTCGATTCAGCTAGTTGTGCTTGCTTCGTCAACGACATTTGTTGATAATTTAAATAATACATAAATATCATAGAGTTTAATAGTTTAAAAATAATAAATGATATGGTTCCAGTGCGTGCGGTCGCTGGAGGAGTGGGTGGAGGGCGTGCGCGGCGACGGCGCGGCGGGCGCCGTGGACGGCACCGTGCACCAGCTGGCGGCCGCCGCGCTCGCCTACTGCCACGCGCTCGCCGACCGCGTGCACGTCATCGGTGCCTGTCATTCACATACTCCCTCTCGCTCGCACACTGTCATTCGCATATTTCCCGTCACTCGCACACTTCCTATCTCTCGCAATACTGCTGTGAAAGTCATTTTTTTAAATAAATTGACTTGTATCTTTTTTTGTTTCTCACAAATACTTGCCTTTCAAACTGTCTTTTGAAGTCCTAAGTTTCTTAAGTCCTTTTTCTATGTAGTGATTTAAATGTTATATTAGTGAAGATTTTTTTTTAAATCGGTTCAAATGTTACAGAAATAAGTTTTAAAAATAACTCTGCCTACTTTAAAATAAGTTATAAACTATGAATTAGTTTCAACAAATAAACACTAAGGTGATGATAGTTTTGATATATTTACCGGCTTGATATAGCTTCCTCGTAGACTGACTATACAGACACTCTTTAAAGTAAATTGACGATTCAAAAGTGCTTATAACAAGTCCATTTGAATAAAGTTTAATTTTAAAGTTCAAAATCGACTTTATTGTTATAAATAATTGACTGGTCGGTCGGCACCGCAGGGCCGGCGCTGGCGGGCGAGGCGGCGTACGCGCGCGCCGCGGCCGCGCTGCCCGCCGTGCAGGACCGCAACGCGCTCATGCTCGCGCTCTACATGCGTGAGTACTTCGCATTTATCTTTTTTGAAGTGAAACTTCTTTAGAATTGTTGTTTGTAAACTCTATGAAACGGTAATGCGACACTAAAAAGAGAAAATAAAAATGAAATAATATTAGTCCCGCTGAGTTTCTTTCGCCGGTTCTTCTCAGGTATGAGGCTTCTTCTTTCCGAACTGGTAGTAGACTCATGACGTCCAGTAAAAAATTGTAATAATTTAATGTTGAATAAAATATTTTGAATTTGAATTAGACAAACACATAAATATGTAGGATTAAGCCGGCGAGGGAATGAGATAGAAAATACATTGCCATGTTGCCATGGTAACCATTGTTATTGTCTGACAAATATATAATATTATAATCATAAATATATGATTGTGATATGCCTAGCATGCCTTATTTAATTATTGATTTGTTTTAATTTAATTTCAATATTTGCCAAAGAAGTTTCACTTCTACCGTAAATGAATTGCATACACACACACTTTTAATTTTTTTTTTCGTCCCATTGCTGGGCGCGGGCCTCCCTTCAATACGAGGGGGATCAGGCCATAGGCCACCACGCTGGCCAAGTGCGGGTTGGCGGACTTCACGTTTTTCGAAAACTTACTTAGAAACCTGCGGGTTTCTTTATTTTTGTGAATTATTTTTTTATACTTAACATTACACAGTCGATGTAAATAAGGCAAATTGAAATTTTGAAAAGAACAATTGTTTTCAAATTTATATTCACATCCAGGGACTGGCACCGACTAATATTGATCATAAAAGTTTACTGAGAATATGTATATGTGTATAACAATGCATTACAATTGTATATGTCAATTTTTTCATTTATTATTGTAAAATATGTTTATTCAAAGTTCCTTCATGATACATTCACCGTTGGTGTATATGTCAAAACTTATGGGAATAAGCCCATTTTTTGTTTATCTGCTAAGAATAGCCACATCATGGTGTGTATACTCCCTAAAATTAGTACCCATTTGATTATATATTATTATTTGATATTATTTAGACAAAGACACGTGTAGCTAAGTTTGTAGCGACCGTACTTGATGTGCCAGCGGTCGCGGGTTCGAATCCCGCTGGGGGCACTACATTTGTGCGATGAGCACGGATGTTTGTACTCCAGTCGTGGCTGTTTATATTTATAATATGTATGTGTTTCAAGTTATATATGTGTAGCGTATCCACTATCTGGTATCCATAACTCAAGCCTCGTAGCCTATCATGGAACTAGATGGTGCTGTGTGTTAATGTCCTAACATATTATTATATTATTTCCTCTCAGGCAAGGTGCTGGCGCAGCTGAACCTGACGCTGCGCAACAAGAGCGAGCAGTACCCGGACGCGCTCAAGGCGATATTCCTCCTCAATAACACGCTCTATTTGTTACAAGTGAGTAGCGTGACAGCTATTACATATGTGAATGTTTGTATGTACGTGTGTTTGTTACTCATTCACGCTGAAACATATATGCATGAAATTAGAGCTAAAATGTCATCATGCATATCGCCGACCTGCTTTATAATTTCTAAAATTTCTTTATCATTTAAAAAAAAAATGAGCAATCTTTTTCTAAAACAGATTTATTGATACTTCTGTTTCTAGATTAGATGCCAATAATTAGGCCCTCGGGATGTTTTATTGATTTCTTAGCCGAAAGGCAAAACAAGAATTTTTACTAAGACGAAGCTGATTTTCATGCTAAATTGTAGTTGTATTTTTAAATAATATAAATTTCATGAAACCATTCCGCCATAAAGGGTAGAATTTTTAAGGGATTTCGAAGTCGATGTATGTTTTTTAGTTAAAAATGATGTTCGTGTATATGTCCGCGCAGGGCCTCCAGCGCGGCGCGCTGCTGGACGTGCTGTCGCTGGCGGAGCCCGACTGCGAGAAGAACTACCGCGACATGATACAGGACTACAAGAACGCGTATTTGCAGAGGTTGGTTGGCATTACTTGTTGTTATAGAATTTTTAATTATGTTTAGTTTTAAATAAAACTATCTTTTCAGTTTTTTTTGCGGGTTCATTTTGGTTTTAGTTCCGAAGTTTCGAATGCTTTACAGCATTTTAGTTTACTATATCCATACAGTTGTCTACAGATAGCGTCAGTGCAATCGCTTGGAGGAGATGCACTTGAGGCGCACCCGACTGTTGTCATACATTATTTTATATGAGAGTAGGGATATACATTTAGGGTCGAATGGAATATATTATATATGTATACATAGATATGATTGTGAGTTGTATTATACCGTGCTCTCCCGTGGGAATGAGACAATAATCTTCCGCGGTAAAAAGTAGCCTATGTCACTCTTCATCCTGCTATCTCCATACAAAATTCACGCCAATCCGTCACTCTGTTTCGACGGTAAATAAGGACAAACAAACACACTTTTACATTTTTAATATTAGTATAGATATTGTGCGATGAATATAATAATTTGTGTTATTCCAGTTGGAACAAGATCCTGTCGCACCTGGTGCTGGACGAGGCGCTGCCCGCCAAGCTGCGCGACAAGGACAGGCAGATGTTGAAGGATAAGCTCTCTGTGGGTTTGATTTTTACTACGCCTTTATTGGCATCATTGTAAAGAAACTAGAAGCTATGTTATAAATTTTAAAAATTGATTTGAACTTATTTGTAATTTTTTTTGTTTTGATTTAAGAGTCAAATGGAAGGAAGACAAGATAAGGAACTTTACAATAACTATTAATTGACTACTATAAATGTGAAATGTAAGCTGTGTATGTGTATTACTGTGACGCTGAAAGTTTCTTTTTAGTACTACTATTAAAAATATGTTATAGTTTGTTGCATAATCTATATCGGTGGTCAATTGTGTGTTTAACATTTGTGACCAATATATGGCGGTATTATTTTATTATTTATTACAATTAATTATTTTAAATAAAAAGATATTGCTCACGTTAAACACCATCTACTTAAGTATGTGTCAATTTTTCAATGTAAAAGATCTAGATCAATAGTGATCTGTTTAGAAAACGGCTCGGTTCGTACGACCCGTTCAATTGGTTGATGACGTGAACGCCGAGCTAATAAATCCGAGTAGATAGTTAGTTACTCGATTCACTCATGAGTTGTTATAATTTGAAAATTGAATAAAAACCGTGCTAAGTCAAAAATAATAAAAGCGTATGTACTGTTCTACCATCATCATGGACAACCGAAAGCAAGCAGGCAATTTAAAATCAAAATATTTACGTTAACTAGCGCGCACGATTCACCAAGGTTAGTTAAATACTTTAGAAAAAGATTGATTCAAATAAATTTGTCTAAAAAGTAATATAATGGATCATAATTGCAAGTTCATTGGTTTATATTTAGAAACTTTCATTCTGCATTTTTTCGCGTTCGTCCGATCAAAAAAATCGAGACATTCAGTTGTGAATTCGATCGAATGAACGAGAACGAATCGTGGTTTTCGCGGCGAACCGATCGTTCGATTCTGTCAATCGCGAACGGCACATAACTGCAACTAAGCCCCCGCTCCGCTACAATATACTAGTGTCGGTGCAGGCGTTCAACCGCGAGTGGGAGGAGGCGACGCGCGCGCAGCGCTCGTACAGCGTGCCCGACGCCGAGCTGCGCGAGGAGCTGAAGCGCGCCAACAAGCAGGCGCTGCTGCCGCGCTACGCCGCGCTGCACGCCGCCGCCGCCGCCGCGCCCTTCGCCAAGCACCCCGACAAGTACCTCAAGTACGCGCCGCTGCAGGTGCCCGCCCGTCACGCTTATATATCGCATTGACTATCGATATTTATTTATAGTATCGATTTATGTATACAATTATTTTTTTAAACGTTTCTTGACAACATCGAAACAAAATTTATTATGTGTTCAAAATATATCCGAAAATTACATTAAAACTTTGTGTAATAGTATAAAAAAAAAAGAAAATATATAGGAAATAGGAATATATGTATAGGAAAAAATATAGATAGGTCCATATTTTTGCCCTCCTGCCTTGGTGGTCTAATGGCTTGCATATACAGTCGCAAATCCAGAGGTCCTGGGTTCGAGTTCCGGGTCGGGCCTAGTTTAGTTAGTCTTTCTGTCAAAAATTCCTCAATAACAGCCCGAAATTGGGAAGTTGACGGTGTTTAATTCGTACCTCGGACACCACGTGCCAGCCCTCCAACTCTCCACACAAAAAAACCACGCCAACCTGTCATTCTTGTTTCGTCGTGAAAGAAGAACAAACAAACAAACACACTTTCACATTTATAAAGTATGATTTTTTTTTAATTCCAGATAGCAGCGCAGCTCGACGGATATTTTGATGAAGCGGCTTAAAATGTTTAAAAATTATCGTTCACAGTTATATTATTATAGTTATAAAAAAGATTATTTATTTTTTACTATTATTATTATTTCTAGCAAATAGGTGCTTATTACATATACATGTTGAATAAAACAAATTGTAATTATTAAGTGTTGTTTTATTTCATTCTTTAATTCTTTTTCTTCTTCTTTTTCTTTTTCGGCCACTGCAACAAAATATTAATGGGAAATCTATATATATAAAAGAAAGTCGTGTTAGTTACTTCGCTTATAACTCAAGAACGGCTGAACCGATTTAGCTGAAAATTGGCAGGGAGGTAGTTTAGAGCCAGGAGAAGGACATAGGATACTTTTTATCCCGTTCGACCGCGTTCCAATTTTTATGATATTTTAATTTTTGGATTTCTCTTAGTCCGGAATAGGTAAGTATTAAAACATATAATTAAAATGTGAGAAAGAAAGATTTTTTCTTTTTATATCTATTTAAAACGTACCTAGCGACGAACCCGAGCGAAGCGAGGGTGAGCCGCTAGTTATTTTTCTATATCACACTTATTCTTAATCTCACCATTGTTCATCACTGTCTTATATATATTCGGGTTAGGTCTTATTTAGTACAAACAAATTTACAGTCAACAGAAAATTATTTAATACATTTAGTATAATATATTCTCAATTTTTTTTAATTAACTATAAATGAAAACAAAACTAATAATTTTTATAGGAACAATATGATCAATTCGCAATTTGGAATTTATAAAAAAAAAACGACCGTCCCCAGCGCAATACATATAGCTTTGTGCGGGAATCGAACCAGCGATCTTAAGATCATATATCTAATACTACAACAGTTTTAATCCTCTAATAAAGAAACCGCTGCGATGTCGAGCCTGCACATTGTGTTACAAAATAGTTTCTTTTGCGCATGCGCAAAAATTGAGGACTTTTACAATTTACTTATCGTTTCAGTGCTTATTTGTTCAAACGACCAATTTAACGAAAGTTTAACGAACGTCTTTTTAACAGAATTATTGACTTTTAAATGTCAATTCTATTAATATAAAATACACATTTCACTTTAATAAAGCCAATAAAATGTATATTTTAAATAGGCCCATGTAATTTATCTTATAGAGGAAAAAACTACAATAAAATAGGTACAACAAGTATAGGTAGTTTGAACAAATAAGCACAAAGGCTGTCGGCTCGAGTGGAAAGAGATAGAAACAATATTTGCCGTCTCACTCGCTCAATAACATCTAGCTATAGACGCTAACAATATAGCAGTATTAGATATATGCTTAATACAAGATTAAATAACGAGTTATATAAAGTCTACGAAATATAATAATAATTAAAAATTGTTCTAAATAAACTACGACATACAGACCTACATTCTAAAAAGTATTGTCTCTATATTTCAATGCTGTTTATATATTACTATTATATATATTATAACCCCTCATTGCCATGTAACTAAAAGCATTATAAGATTGTTTTTTGAATGAAGCTACGCAGAAAGTGTTATTTTCTGGAACCTAGTTACATATTTTTTTAAGGTTTTAATATAAAATTGTATGTGTAATATATATATATGAATGGTTCAGTAGTTTTCAAGTAGGGTTCAGCAGCTTTTAAGGCAATCAGTTCAGTTATCATTGATTGTGTGTACAGATAGATCAGTTAAACGATGTTTTTAAGATAAATAATTATAAATTTATTAGGGCTTCATCTAACGTTCCTATATCGTTTAAATCTAGCATAAGCCCGCGGTTTTTGTCTTTTTTATCCCAATACTAGGTGGAGGTTAGTAAAGTAGGTCGTCGACGCAAAAATGGCCTAATATATTTTTAATATTAATTATTGATTTCAATTAAATTATAAGAAAGAATAAAGTATTTAATCACGAAAATAAAATTCCGCAAAAACAATCCGCGAAAAAATCCGAAACGATAATAAAATATTATTATTTAAAATAAAATATTCGCGTGAATCTAAAAAAGTATTATATCGACATTCTTTAAATATATATTCTTCATAAATTAACTATATGCTCTTTTTTCGTTTTCTATTCTACGAGTAATAACATAGTAATACAAATGATTGTGAAAATTAACAATTAGTAAATTGTTAAATCGATGTATTAATAATACCGAAAATAAAGAAACAAATAAATATTTACTATTAAACGCTACTTATCTAAGGCCACCTTTGCATTGGCAACCTACATTTAAGGGTATTTCCCCACTTCCAGTACTAAGTATACGCAGTTGAAGCCCTAATTACAATACGTTACGTCAGCACTTGTAACATTGAGACAAGTATAAAAGGCGGTAGCGTGGGATTCCCCGACCTTGCCCTGCGCGCCGCCCGACTCCGCTTCACTCTCCAACTAACAAACAGAACATACAAATCGCACTCGATTGTACTTTATATATATGTATATAAGTACTTCATTATATTATATTCTCTTCCATAATCCATTGAAAGTGAATGCGAGGTAACATAGAAAAATTGACTTACCATTTTATAGGTATGTGACATACAGGCAAACAATCAGACAAACAGACAATGTTATGTTATTTATATAAGTATAATAACTAGGATATGCCTGCGGTTTCGCGCGTATATTACTATTTACATGGCTTTATATGAAATCCGACAACACGGGAAGATCAGTCTGTTTTAATTTTACGCGACCTTATATTTTTAAGTGAAATTTGAAAATAAATTTTGAATGAAAAATCCGTTGAGTAGTTCTTATGTAATACGCGCATACAGACAGACAAACATAAAAATAGGGTGTCTAAAGTACCACAAAATCTTAAAAAAAACTCTTCAATATTTATCATTATCAATTTGCAATATTATTAGATTTAAGTTATATATTATTGAATTTAATGCCAATTACTGGAATTATTACCAACTACATTTCTTATGAATATACTAATATGATTTAATAGTGACAAACAGACAAATATATTCAAAAACAATTCAACAATTGTTATAGATTAGATATAATTATTAAGAAAACCCAAGTCTTATGACAATATATGATAAATAACACTCTGCTTGACATAAAAAAGTTTTTTTTACGCGTTTTTGTTTTGTGTTTAATAGGAACAGTGCTACAATAAATAAATATATAAAAAATATATATGAAAAATAATTTTCATGAACCTTGAAGTACTTTCAAAAACCAATTAAATTAATAACTTACAAAGACTTACTAAGATACAGCTAAGATCATATTTTAAAAAAATATTCCCACAACACATAAATGAAGTTTGAAATGAAAATTATACGCAGAGATTGTAGTGGCTTACCCTCTACTCTTATATCTGCATAATAATGTACTGCGAAAATATGTATGAACTTTTAATTTTAGTGGGTATTTTAGTAGTCAAAAACCTTAGTCTCTCGTGCTTAAAAGCCTTTGAAACGATGGGAATCAAAAAGTAAATACAACCGAAAAAAATTATCCAAAAAAATAGTTTTCAGTTCGCGTGAATGATTATTAATTACATTATTAATTACATATCAAATCACTGTCTTTCCTTCGTTTTTAATTCCTTTACCCGTGTATGTGAAGTGTTTGAAGTTAACAGAGTAAATAAACGATTTTTTAAATCTTCATAATGAAAATTAATAAAAATATGTATATTTAATTAAATAGGTTGTAATATATCGCTTTCTTCTCCTGATTATGGCCGACAATAGAATTATTAAGAAGAGAAGAAAATAATTAAAATGTCACCCAACCACCAAAATAAACACAAAACAAGCAAAATTCCACAAGACTAAAATCATCATTATCAAGTAACCATATATGTACATAAAATTCATAGTAAATATAATAATAAAAAAGAAGCCATTCTGTCAGAAGAACTTTAAATACTTTGAAGATAACCAAACGTTTAATCCAAGGCAATAAATAAATTAATATTAGCGATATCGTAATTGTAAAATAATGAATAATATATCTATTAAAATTTATGGTGTAATCAAAATTTATTTTAAAATATATCCGAAAATAAAATTAAAAATTTAAGTAATAGTACAAAAATGTTTTAAAAGACAACAAAATCGAAAGTGCATAATAATTATAAGACTTCCGCGACACCATTCAGACAAAGAGAGACAATAGCATTCCCAAGGAGGGTTGACGTCAGGCGGGCGTGAGACGGCCGGTCGTAAAACTTTTGCCAAATCCTTTCAGCAGTACAGAAGATGTACTGCGCCGACTCCAAGTGATTGGGAAATGGGCAGAGGGAGAAGAAGAAGATATCTATTATTAAAAATTTAAATATATTGTATAAAAGAATCTATTTCACATAAAATATGTCGTACCTTTCGCGAATCATGACCACTATAAATAATAATAACTCATATGTAAAAAAGAACCTCAAATATATTAGCATAAGGTTGACAGTGGATACTTACAGGGATAAAAAAAATACAAGTGAATGCAGTCTTTACTTGCAAAGGACAACTACACACTAATATGACAAATCGTAGGGCCTCGGTGCTTATTTGTTTAAACGACCAATACTTTTTATAAATTTCCGTAGTTTTTTCTTCTACTCTAAAATCATTTTTTTTAAATCTAAAATTTATAAACATTTATAGATTAAAACGTGTGTGTGTAGTTATACTCGTATATGTACGTAAAAAATTATACTTCTTTGGCGTAACAGAACAAAAATAGCTAAAGGTTTCATCCCGTATGTCACAACTCTCTGTTTGTAAAAAGAATGCAGCTAACTTCATCATGTAGCTTTCAGCTAACTTCACTATGTCCCTTTTTGGCTGTCGGTGTTCGGTGAATTGGTCGTTTGGACAAATAAGCATTGAGACGATGAAATGCTGAAGTTTGTGAGTGAGCGTGTTTTACAGTTACGGTTAAAAAAAAAACTTTTGAAAAAAGAAATTAAATAATCGGCGATATGTTTTCTCAGTAGATGATTGCTATTACTAAGTCATCATAGAAGAAAGTCATACAAAAATCATTCCTATCTGTTTAGATATAAAGGCAGTAGGTTACTCTAATGAACGACTCTTATAAAAAAAATATTACAGATGATAGCTATGGAAAAAGCAACCCCATTAGTTTGCAACAAACCGACAATATTATTTTATACTAATTGATGGCGGCGAATGCTATACATTACTAACCTATCATAAAACGTAGTCATACAAAAACCAATCCTAATATGTATAGCATAAAGGCGTTGATACGTTCCTTCAACGGATGATCGCTATACATAACGAAGCAACACAAGAAATTCACGCGAAAATCGACCCTATTATTTTATGCATAAAGGCGGTTATACATTTTCTCAACAGATGATTGCTATACATAATACGAAGTTTACGCGAAAATCGGCCCTATTTTATGATGCATTAGGGCCGAGCTATATTCCCTCAACAGATGATTGTTATATAAATGAATAAATAAATATGTTGGGACATTATCGCACAGCACCGTCTAGTTCCATCGTAAGCTACGGCTTGTGTTACGGATACCAGATAGTTGATACACTACACATATATAACTTTTAAATACATATTATAAATATAAACACCCACGACTGGAGTAGAAACATTCGTGCTCATCACACAAATCAAGTGCCCCCAGCGGGACTCGAACCCGTGACCGCTGGCACGGTAAGTAAGGTCACTACAAACTGAGCCAAATGTGTCGACTAACACGTAGAACAACGCTACACCAAATACATTCAAAAAGCGCCTCTATTCCTATAACACCAAGGCGTACCTGCAGCGCGCGCGGCGGCGTGCGCTGGCGGCGCGGCGCGCGGCGCGGCGAGCGCGCCAGCTGCCGCTCGTGCGGCGTGAAGGCGCACGGCAACATCCTCTTCAACCTGGCGTTGTGGGAAAACCATGTCAAATATTCCTTAGTTTGTATCTATACTAATATTATAAACAGATAAAGTTTGTGAGTTTGTCACGTTGTAGGGGGTAATCTCTGGATCTACTGAATCGATTTAGATGAAACTTGGTAAGCGGATAGTTTGAGACCCTGGGAAAGACATAGGATACTCTTTATCCTGGAAACCATCCCTTAAGGGGATGAAAATGGGGATGAAAGTTTGTACGGGAATGACGAACCCGACCGAAACGAGGGCGAGTCGCTAGTCTTGTAAAAGTCGCAGGGAAATGTAAAACCCGTTAAATTCTAATCTATACATATAATAAAATAGTCATTATTATTGATAAAGAGGCCAAATCTATATCTGGTTATCTGGGTCAACATTTATGATACTTTTTACTACGGGAAAATATCTTATCTCTGAGAAATCTATACTAACCGCTAAAACGTAACTAGTGACGAACCCGAGCGGAGCGACGGTAAGTCGCTAGTTTCTTATAATATCACGGGACAATGTTAGGCATATTATATCACTAAGCACTTACAGTGATATTACTAATAAAATTATATTTCATTATAATTTTATAATTTCACAGTTTTTACAATTTATCTGCGTCATATATAGGGACAGTATCAAAATCTGAATTTGAAAGCAAACAAGGGTTGTCAAAAAATCGAAGTTAATTTTTTTTGCTACTTTCACTTTTCATGTTTATTTTGTCCTTCGGACCGGAGAAGGGGATTGATGTCGCGATTTCAAATCTATAATACAGGTTGAGAAATGCCTTTCATCAATCTTTACAACAGAATTTAGTTTTAGGTATGCCGAAACCAAATGCGTTAAAAAAATCAAAGGAGTTCTACTTACTTATGATACGGCAGCAACACTGGTATTATAATGGGTGGAGTCTTCAAGTTCTTTGCTTCGTCTACTTCCGCGAGTTGTGTCGAGTCAAATTCTAGTACCAAAGAGGACTTGACTGAAGGTTTCGATACATATAGTATAGCGTTGTGGCCGTGATTTGGCTGGAAAAAATTACAAAAATACTTAATTTTCATAGAACTGTTTGAAATTTGATTGTATTAAAGCTTATTAATATAATAATGGTATTAAAACTAATTAAAATTAAGACCATTCATACTTGAATATGGACGCTGGACTGGACTGCCATCTAGTTTAAGTTATTATATTAAAAATCAGACAGTACATGCTACGTAGATAATAGTATATTATTCAATATTTCGTTCGATTATACATATTATATTTTAAAATAACTTCTAACCTCATGCCGTAGTATATAGTTGCCAGGCAACAGCCCTTGCAGCTGATTGAAGGCTGTGTGAAGGGTGTTGCTTATTTCGTTAGTCAAATCTCCATGTTTCGCTTTGAATTCTTCGCTATTCATATTCTCGAAGGTCGCCACTTCTCCGGTGGCGCCATCTACACGCACTGTTACAAAAAATATACTATACTATATTATTATCTTCTTGATCGATTTTGGCCACGACTAGGCAACTGCAGAAGATATTATAGTGCAAAACAACATGCACAGTCTGGTGGAACAAAACAGAACCATTGGACTGTTAGAACATGGTCATGGGAGAGAGGCATTTGACGTTGAAAACTCATAGTTATTACAGGTGTCAAGCATATAAATACCTCGGAATTTTAAAATTCTTATTAAATAATTGCAATTACCATAAACCAAAGTAATAATAATTTATATATAAAAATACAAAAAAATATATATATCTGTAAATCTATATTTATAGATTATTAGATATTTCTTTCCTTTAGTTAAAGGAAAATATATAAACCTATTTACCGTTAATCAAAGTTGCATTTTTCCTCAACATCAACGACAACGCGAGACTCTGTATCTTCTCCTTGGACTGTGCACTCGCGCCTAGCTCGATCTGATATTCTGGGATGGGTTCTAACAACACTTCACCCCTTTTATCCTAGAAGAATTATTAATTTAATAAGATATTATTAAAAAGGATTTAAAATTGTCATAACAAATATTAAAAAATAATTTATATATTCTATAAAAATAGATACACAATCCCTAACAAATCTCTTCAAAAAGTGGCGTCGATATGTGACGTTAAGTCAAACCAAAGACTGAAATTCAAAGATCTAATGTTAATCTAATTGTCTAAAAAACAAATTCAAACATACGTACACCAGATACAGTACTTTTTTAAACGAAACAACGGCCGTTTTAATTTAGTCATCCAAAAAGCAATAAACAAATTAGATTTAAAAAAAAAATTAAACGAAAATAATAAAGAAATATCTGTTCTATTTTCAAGAATTATCTACGCATTAACCCATTTTTACTAGTTTTTTCTTCCACTTAACAATAATATATGAGTTACTATAAAAAAATTCCATTACTTTTGTAATACTTATATTTTAAGTGTATGTAAAAGATTGAAAGCAAAAGATTGTAAAATATATATATAAAAATTTCTACACAAATATAAATTATTATATATATTAGTAGTATTCTTAAGCATTATATTAAAAATTAGAAATTTTCAATGGAAAAAGAATTAACAAAAGAATATAACTCACCCTGACTTTATGCGGAGAGTGAACAACAATGTTGAAGTGTTCGCCAGTTGTTTTGTTCCTCACTTGCCACCTCTGGAACGATCTCGGAGGCGGTCTCTCAAACATTGTATCTGGTAAATTAAAAAAAAAAAATACATTTGTAACAAAAATTAATTAAAAAAAACTTAGTGATGCCCTTATATATGATAAATTATATACTAAAAATAAAATTGTCATAACTCACACTTATAATGTGTTTTTTTTATTTTTATAATATGTATAAACAAACCTTTTTTGTGAAGGATTTTGTTTTTGTGTAAGAAATAAAGAATACAAGAAAATAATATAATAAATAAATCAGAATAAATAAAAAAAAAACAGTAAGAGAAAATGGTCTATACTTTGATTATTCACTGTTTAAAACCAAAATGGCATATTAAATCGAAAAATTATATTACCTTTACAAGTGCAACTGTAAAAGCCAATTTGGTCATCCGCATTTGACTTGTTAGCTACATTATTTGTCTTTTCTTTGTTCCCTTCTTTCTTCTCATCTTTTGTAGCTTCCATATCTTCCGCCATTTCAGAATCTTCTAAGGAATATAAAAAAAAAACATTTAAAAAATAAGCATTTCGAAAAATTCAAAAATATTTTATTTTTCATAAAAAAAGCTGTTTTTTCATATTATGTCACCATTGTATTTTGCTTTTGAAACATTTCAACGTTTCTAATGCTTCACAGCAAACATGGATATGGGAAAGACTAAGCTATGATGATGATTCAAGAAGCAGTTCTTAAAATTTAGAAATATCCAAATTTCTATAAGAAAAATGCTGGGTGGTAGTATTCAGACATCTTACATATTCGGCGTGGGATAAAATAGTTTTATTGGAAAAAAAAAATTATTCAAAATATCAAAATAGGCTTATAATGTAGTATTTGCCTATCTACCATATGACATATACTATAGGTACGATTTTTTAGATATTTTATAAATGATTTTAGACATTATTTTTATTTATAACTCATTGGATATTTCCCGATCGTCTGAAACTATAATAGTGTGACTGCCTCTTTGTTCTAGTGGTTAGCATATATGCCATAGATTCAGAGGTCTTGAGATCAAACCTACTTAAGTCCCGAGTGTTTTATTTATGGTGTAAAATACAGCATAAAAAATTTAAATGTAGTCAATGGTATAAATAAAATAGTTACGTGTTATTTCACTTATTTAATGAAATTGATTGAAGTAACTATGTGTACTACTTTACATACCAACTATACACAAATTATCAGCATCTTCATCATCGGAGGACAAAACTGTGTCTTCAGCTAAAACATTTTTGTGTACATCTTCATTTACATTATCATTTAGATCCTTATATTGTAATTTGGACTTTTCTGATGGCCTAAAAATAAATAATGGAAATATAGAAAAAAATTAAATAAATATAAGATTAATTCTTTAAAAAAAAACAAAAAAAGAAAAAACCAAGGTAGTTAAAATATCACAAGTAAATTTAAGCAATAAAACATTTAAACTTTTTTATATAAATATTTAAAAGTCATTTTATAGGATAGTGTATATCCTCGCATGGCAAAGCTATTAAATAAAAAAAACTGCCAAAATGAAAAATATTAACTTACGGTACTAGAGTATGTTCTAACAAATGTCTAAATGCTCTGTAAGTTCTCATGACGGGAGATTCCCTGTTGATGCAAAACTCATCTCCCAACACTACTACATTTGTTGATTCACCATCTGTTAGTTATCACACAAATACATAAATTTTATGTTTTATAATATTTATAGTTTCAGTGCTGGAGGTAGCTGGTTTAATACTGATAAAATGGTTTATTTCAACGTTGTAAACAAGTTGTAAGTTTGAAGGTAATCTTTTTAATCTACATACAATCTCGAATTTTAGCCAAGAAAATTATTCAAAAAAAATTTGCATATTGTTTTAAAAAAATCAATAATATGTTGACATTTACATTTTTTGACAATCTACTATGTTTTTAACCTATTTAACATTTTTTGCAATCATATGTGTTTGTATATTTGTTGTTTGTATCTATTCATAATATATTATTCTCTTACCAAGACCAATGACAGGCAAGACAGACACAGTGATATCCCAACACCTGTCTAATTCCATTAAACATTTGAGCGAGTTTTCACTAGCGATGTACTGTGCATCATTGTCCAAAGTGAACTGTGCTAGCTCTCTTTGAATTTCTATTAGTGGCAAGATTGATACTGCTTTTTCATCTAAAACACAAGGATAAATAATGTTGTAACAATCTAAGAACAATATGATGAATCTGTACAGAAAGCTTTTGAAACAATATGTTAGTAGTTTTGTTTAGACAAATTAAAATATAATTTGCTTTAAGGAATCAGAATGGAATAGGTTCAAAACCTTTTAATATGCATATTATTAGTACTTGCTCTCAGGTTGAAGAAATATATCATCAGGAAATATGTATGTTTGAGAGTACCTAATTAATTTGAGACAGTTCTGAAGCCAATCTACATTTGGGTAGTGTTGTGGAAGTATTTTTTGTCATATTTGGATATTAAAAAAGCTGAATACTAATAGTTATACTACTCGTATGTGTTTGTCTTAATGTCAACACTACAACTTCATATATCGTCTAATTGATATAGTTTAAGGGTCAGTGACATACCCCATCTTTTATCTACATACATTCTAAGGTTAAGCATGCTTTATATACAGAAATACATACAAAACATAATGCTTAACTTCTTAGTAGCTGTACCAAAAAAAAAATAACATGAAGTCAAAACAAAAAATTAAAATTGTAAAATAAATTTTTACTGAATAAAGTTAATGTTTATTTATTAATTAAAATGAGTAAATAACTTACTAGGCAGTATAAATCGGCATGGGTGTTTATTGCAAGGCTCTGGCATAGCACATTGCTTCATGATGGTGAGCTTTTTGGTTATGTTCCTGCATTCAATTTGTGGGAGTAACTTAATATCCACCTGTAATATAAATAATTGAATAAAAGAACCCTAAAAATATTGCTTATATCATAAATGTTAAAGTAACTATAAAAAACCACTTACACTTTTTAAATCACTGCTGAGAACCAAGTCAAAGTTATTATTTCGTGTTTCTAAAGGTATTTGTGCCGCCATGTCAAACATTTTTGGGTATGATTGCATTTCATTTTCCCTCATTTTGAATCTAGCATCATAAACAAATTCTATTGGGGGTTTGGGTCGTAATGCTCGTATGCAGTGTATTGTGGTCCATTGAGTTTTAGCCCATTCTATGAATTCTTTTTGCTCTTTTTCATATATTGGTTTAAGTTCCTGAAAATTAAATATAATATTTGCAAAGTTAATTGTTTATCCAAAAATTTTTTAATAAGATTGATCAAAAATGATATAATACCTCAAACACCTTGTAGTCATTTTTAGTAGGTCTTTGCATAAACTCTTCAGGTAAAATATGAGGGTTTTCCGAACATAGTACTTTGATACATTGGAAGTGTTGATATGAAGTGAGTGCTGATAATTTTGGATATTGCATAAACTTTGGCATACATGGTACAAATACACGGTTATTTCTAGAAAACTGACAAAAAATAAATATTATATAATTTTTCTTTTAGTTTTTCTATAATAAAATCAGTAATAATTAAGATTAATAATTACATCTTCTTTTTTAGAAAAGACTTCAGCCCAGTTAATGTTTTGCTGTTCATCTTCAGACTCACTTGAGACCATGGGATTGTGAAATTTGTTGCGAAGAATTTTTTCGGTCACACTATTATCCAAGTCACTTTCTTTTAAAAAATATACATCTGGCTGAGAGTAACACCTGAAATTTAGAACTTACAATTATAATCCAATAGACAGTAATGTTATCATTATTCAATATTTCATTATAAACAATTTGTCTAAAATAAAAACAGGACATAAGGACTATAATAAAATTGAATGAATTGCACAAATAGCGTATTTAAAATGAACTATATTTATTGTTATTAAAGAAAGAATTTCACTAGATATAAAATTACAATAAAAATCATGTAAGTAGAAAAACCTCACCAATCAAATTGCCTAATGTGCTCCATTTTTAATTATAATAATAAACTGTATATGATAATAACTTAAAATAATAGATTAACCATAATCAGTACTTTAAATCACAGTCAAATTATATTTAATTAAACTTTAAACATAAACGTTTTCACATTAATCATTTTACAAAACAATGCCCGGTCACCGGTGTATTTATATATGTAGCAATAGCCAATATACTCTATGCCGGTGTACTCGTAAATCGTAATTTTCAATTTTGACATATTCGGTATTCTTCACAGAACTAAGAAGAGTATTTCTATAATCTGTATTCTTATTTTATTGATGAAAGTTGAAACTTGAAACGGAACGTTAATGTCGTTACAAAATATGGACCGTTCCATTTTCTAGCAGTATTATTTTTTAACCAACTTCCACATTTGCCCTAAATAGATATATTAAGTTCTTCGTGATTTTTCATTTCAATACAATCACACTGTTCACAATAGTTTCACAATACTTTAGATTATTGTTTATAGGTAATGTAAACTTGTTCATCATATATAATATTTATTAGAAAGACTACGAAAATCGAAATAATTTTGAATTAAATTATATCTTTTCTATGTATGTTGAATTTCGATGTTGTCGAATGTTTTTTCAAAAACTTTTTGCCTGACTTTAAGCTTAACCGTGTTGTTAAAAATTGGCTCCAGATGATCTTGGATGAGACACGTCCATACGTTTATGGGGCGTTTCATTCGTTGCTGTGCACAATAAGGATATACTATTATATTGTAATGTTTGTGTTAATAGTCTCCTATTATAGGCCCTTTGTTTCCAAAGCAAGTCGGTCATTTTGCCCTAGATTGACATTAAGGTGTTCAACTTGTTCATTCCTTCATAGATTATAAAGCGGAAAGCCTTTCGTCAAAAGAGCTAGGGTTTCACACATAGCTATACATATAATATATTTTTGAGTCGAATCTTTACATTAAATATTTTTTGCAAATTCCTATTGAAATAGTTGTTATTGTCGATACAGAGGCCGAATCTATAGTTTTTAGAATTTTCGTCTGTCTGTCTGTTTTTCTGTCAGGGAACTTATCACTATAAAAACACTGGACAGATTTTTATGTATGATGATAGCTGGGCTATGAATAAATACTTATTTTTATTCGTAGTAGGTGTGTTATACGGATCAACATAATAGGATACTTTTTACTGCGGTGAAATGTCTCATTTCTGAGAAAAAATACAAAAACTGCAATGTAAGAGTATACTATTATGTAAAACCTAAGAATTTGATTTTTGGTTATCTGAACGCGGGCAGAGCCGCGGTCAATGCTAGTTTATTTTATATTCTTGTTTTTCATCGAAATCTATTTATCGATTTAAATTTTATTTCTTCTTATTTGATCAACTTTATTAAATCAAATAACTTATCTATCAACAAACTATGAGAAATTAGGTATTTAAATAAATTACCTAATACTAAATGTTAAACTTTTAAATAGGTATGCAGAACAAACTACAGATATCTATGAGAGAGTGGAGATTACGGATTTGTACCGCACCTGGCCTGTTGGATTTGACAGGTTTTTTATTGGATTCCCGTTTCCATTGAGTAAGTTTGGGCACGCATTACGTAGTTAACTGAACTGTGAAATGCGTGTCGTGATGTGAAGTCAATTATAAGTGGTATTTTGAATTCAGTTATGAGATTTCATAAACATGTTGTGGAATCTTACTTATAATATAGGATACCATGAAATTGCATTCAGACCTGATTTGCTAACAATGGCTTAGTCTAAGCTTAAGCCGCTCGAGTCTAGTAGGCTAAAGTCGCTCTCTTATTTAAGTACAGAATTTCAATTTGACTTAAGTATCTGTATAAGAGAACAACCTTATAAATCTAAAGGAAAAGAACTCTAAAATCTACTTACTCAAATTATAGACACTATAAGACGGAAATCAAACTAGTGCCTATAGTTTTCCTTAAGTTTGAGTGGATAAGAATAAATTCAATATATTATATGAAATCAATGGACCCTTTATACCCAAATAGCGGCTGCTTTAAAACAGTCAAGCACATCCCACTTAACATTAATCATTGCCCAAGTCTTTCCGACCATCGTAACAAAGAGCGTGTAGTTTAACGAAAGGGCGGCCATTGTCCTTCTCCTGCATCCGACATCGACCAATAATTAATTAATAATTAAGGACTACTCTATTGCCCTTTAAATTCACGGACAAATTTAAAGGATAGCAGTCAGATGGTCAATGAAGTGCTTAAATTATAATTATTTCGTTTTTACTATTTAAGTATCAACCTACATTTTTTTAGTTTACAAAATTGCAGTTTTTAAATCTCTATGTAAGATAGATAAGACTAGCATAGCCCGCGGCTCCGTCCGCGTTCAGATGACCAAAAATCAAATAGGTACTTAGGTTTTACATATAAGTATACTCTTACATTGCAGTTTTTGTATTTTTTCTTAGAAATTAGACATTTTCCCGCGGTACAAAGTATTTTATATGTTGACCCGGATAACCAACTATCACCATACCAAATTTCATCAAAATCCCTCCAGTGGTTTTTCTGTGATGCGGTAACAGACAGACAGACAAAAATTCTAAAAACTATAAATTCGGCCTCTGTAGGTATCGATAATAATGTTTATTTCAATAAGATTTTCCAAATAATATCTAATGCACAGATTCGGCTTAGTTAAGATTTTATTATATGTTTGAAAATCAAGTGGAGGGCAAAATGGATAAAAAAACCATAAATAAAAAGGTGCGCTCGCAGAAACGGACACCACAAAAATACTCTCGGCACTCAAATACCCATGCATACCAATTTACTTACATGGCGTTCCGTCGAACGGTGTAGAAGTTGATGTGCTACAGCGCACGTTTGTTGGCGTTAGCATATAGCTATTCATTTTGCTACCTTCATGTTAATACAGTTGTTTGATGAAGTTTGAAAGCAATCAGTGAAGAATTACGGGAAATTTGTGTTTTGCACAAATGAACGCTTACATAATTTTTTACTAAGTAATATAAGATTAGGAGAACGTAAAAAAAATCACAATATGAAAGACAAATATGCATTATCTGCAAACAATTTTGAACAATCTTACTAATATTATAAATGTGAAAGTTTAGATGGATGTTTGTATGGATAGATTATAGAATAACACATAGGTTACTTTGTATCCTGGAAAAATGTACAGTTCTCTTGGGATAGATTTGTTTCTGTTTTTCCAGAGGCGAATCCGAACGAAGCGAGGATGAGCCGTTAGTACTTGTTAAAACATACAATAAAGAAATTTTATACGAGTATGTAGGTAGTAGGTACCTACTACACTAAATATTGATAACAAGTAGGGTACCTACGATATTTTTAGAATTTATTACATTTTTTAATATATAATTTTTTTCAATAAACCAATATAATAATCATATAAAAAGTAATCTCGATTTATAATAGTAAAATTGATGAAATAATCTGTTTCACAATATAGGTAGATTAAAAACAAACATTCGGCTGTTTGACATGTGATTTTAGTCTAAAAACGGGATTTATAGCTCGAGTTTAAAAAGAATAGACGCGTAATTGAATTCACGTATACTGATACAAGCGATATGGGAGAGGCGTTGGAAAAAGAAAATTGAAGCTTACGCGTCCGTTCCATGTTACACCATCGTATGGACATTTCGACAGGTCCTGATTGCGTTCCATGAAAGCAAGGAAGCTATTTTAAAAGAAAATAACTGTTTGCCAATATTGTATTTTTTAATTCTGCCGTCACTAGAATCAATTTTGGTAAAAAAAATATTATATTTTATATACAGGTACATACCTACCTATTTTTACATGAAATCTCATAGAACAGTTAATTCAGTTAGTCATAGTGTTAATTAATAGAGTTTTTTGGAGTTCCATTTTGCTAAACATATATAGAGTATCATCATTTAAAAAAAATGACGCAATAAAAATGATAGTAAAGCAAACTCGTGTAACGAACGAAGCATATTTTATAAATGTGTGATGTGTGATGTTCCCTCCTGGCCGATTCCGGCTACGGCGGCTAATCTCATTGAGATTAGCCAACTGCACAGGAGATATTATAGTGCTCAAGTGTACGCGCAGACACAAGTGCACTCTCTATTCCTATCACTCTCATACTCCGGTGGGACGACCACTCGACACGACCGGTGAGAGTTAAGGCGCAGGACCGACGGCTTTACGTGCTCTCCGAGGCACGGGAGTGAAACACCGCCAACTTCCTAACTCCGGGCTGTTACTGAGACTTACTATACAGAAAGACTCAATAACTAAACTTGGCCCAACCTGGGACTCGAACCCAGGACCTCCGGGTGTGGAGCCGTACATGCTAGCCACTACACCACCGAGGCAGTTAAGTTATTTTATAAATAAAACATCTTCGGCAAAAGCAATGTAAAAATATATTTCGTCAAGGCATTGGGTTGTTATGACAATGATTTACGGAAACAAGATGACAAAACCCTTGGGGTGCGTTTAATAGTAACTTACCCGAGTGATGGATTGCTGGCAACTGGTAAGGAAAACATTAAATATTGAAGACGTTAAAATAAAAAGAGGTTAAAGGAATATGTGAGACGAGATCTCACTTATGTATTCAACAAAAAGAACTTATACTAAGTAATTTTTCGAACTATAATTTATTATTATCGAAATATTAATAATATATAAATATAAATTTGGAAAAATGTATAAAAAATAATAAAATTTTCTTCAGCTCTTAGATGCCTATTGACATTTATTTAGAAAACTTACAATCAAAAGAATGAATTTAAAGAACATCTTAAAGTAGTATTGCAATACATATACAAATCAAAACATATAATATTATAACTTACTTATAATTAATAATAGACACAAAGCATGAACGAACTCTAATTCGCCCATGACACAAAGTTTACAAAAAAGAGTATAATAATAGTATAATAGTTCCATACACTGTATTATTTTATATAATTTTATATAATTAACCAACACGTAATTAAGTCACTTTATGATCGTTTTTCTTGCACAGTCATGGCGAATATAAAATATATTTCTTGTCATATTCTAAGTGATAAGCTCTTTTTCAGTGTCTCCCTCTAGACCTAAGTTACGCTCGCAATAAACGTTCATGTTCTCTAACATTCCGAACATTTCCTCCCACAGGAATCTCATGAAAAACATGCGATTGAGACGAACGATAACAAAAGTAATGTGGAGGTCTGTAGGTTCAAAAGGATATTTTGTCTGTCATTTTCATTTTATTATCTGTGAGAATAAGTTTAATTTACAAACACATAAACATACTTTAAAAAGTTAAAAAAGATACTTAAATAATAAGCTATTATATTATCTAAATAATATTAACTCTAAAATATCTTAGCAAATATCCTAATCAATAATTTATATAAAAATAAATGTTTATTTACAAAGATATTTTTATAAAAAAATATAATAATTTTTTAATAAAAATATCTTTGTAAATAAACATTATTTAAATAATCGGAATTGCTAAAATATGTTGATTATTGCGATAAAAAAGTTCCAATGGTATACTCGTAGTTCTTTTATGCGAGTATCAATTTGAGCTAG
Organism: Brenthis daphne; assembly: GCA_947093115.1. NCBI lineage: Eukaryota > Metazoa > Arthropoda > Insecta > Lepidoptera > Nymphalidae > Brenthis > Brenthis daphne. The sequence continues at coordinate 18,818,099 of OX352481.1, forward strand.
ATTGTAGGCGGCAGCTGTAGGCCATTTGTTGGTGACGCCGCAGACATCGATACGTGTCGCGCTAACAAGTAACACGAGATAAGATGGAGTGTAGCTGTCTGATATAAAATTTAGTAATAAAATTGAAACTTGCTTGAGTTATATAAAACTATATGAGGCTTATTAATTTTTATCTGTCTTTTAGGGTTAAAAGTTTATAGTTAATTAGTAGTTTAAATAATAATTTAATAAAGATCATAGAAGAAAGTCCATACTAATATTATAAATGTAAGTTCCGTCTGTTACTTTTTCAAAAGAAAAACCGTTGAATAGACTTCGTTAAATTTTGTTAAAGATAGATCTCATGGGGTTATGAGCTACGTGTTATCACCGCCCGCCTAACATAATATAAGCGAAACTGCGAACAATAACAAGTTGTTATATATAAATTAGGCAGTTTAATTCTTTAGTTTATGACTTTTAGACGAGCCAGTTGATTGTGCTAATATTGTGAGGAATGAGGAAAACACGATGAAGTCTAATATAAACACTTGCAGCGAGCCGAAATCGAATTCCCAAGCGCCCTATTTGGAATGATAATATTGTTTTGTGAATTCATTAATCATTTAGTTTTAAGAATTTACCTTTTTATGATGATTATTCAATATGACGTTATTTATTTAATTTATGAAGGTTAGTGTTTTGCATAACTGTATCGGAAAACTAAATATATCAGGTAAAAACCCTTTCTAAACATTCTCTACGGTTATTACGACGAGGGGTAAGAATATCGCTTTTGTTCAATTTTTTTTTCATTATGTTTATTAATTAAACTCTATTGAATAATAATTATTATTGAAATTTTAATATAAGGAAAGGCTTTAACGTGAAATAAATTAATAGTTTTAACAATGTGTTTACACATTTTACAAACAAGTTTGTTTTAATGCACTAAAAGTAGGTCAACCTTGGACACAGCAAGCACTTCATTGTACATTTTAGAAAAAGGAGTTTCTTCATCTGGAGCCAATATTAGATATTGAATCTGATTATAATTATCATAAAAAGTCATTATCATCGGAACTGAACCAATATGTAAAATTTCAACTCTGTAGAATAAGAGGAAGTAGTCTAATTCAGCTTGCAAGATTAGACCCTTACGAACATACCAATTAACAAACATTGCAAGTTAAATAAAAGCTTGTAAGAACCGTTTCAAAATCGGCCTAATCGTTTCCGAGAAAAATGGTAACAAACACACAAACACCTCTTACCTCAAGCGCATATACCGTCTCCGTGGCCGTCGCGGGTAAAAATAACTGTCACAATTACTAGAGGTAACAAGCTATTAAAATTGCTTAGAAACTATCACCCAAAGACATATCTATGCAATGCCAGTAACATAATCAGTGTTAAGTATAGTATAAAACAGAGTTCTAAATGCAATTTTAATTTTTATCCTTATTTAAAGTAACGATCGGATTATGTGGCTACGGAGTCATTTATTTCCAGAGCCTTACACTTTACGGGCTTAGTTTGTAATGTAGTACTTAATCGAGGCGAAGCTCGAGCTCAGTGGGAATTTTGGCGGTTGGTTCGTTTTTATTTTTAAAATTATGCTGAAAAAGTTTCACCTTTTCAATTTAAAACATTACTTATATATGGTAGCGATTTCACTAGTTTCAGCACGCAGCTCTACCTTTGTTATAATTCCTACAAGTAAAAGTCCTCTTGAAATCGGGAAAGATTTTCTTGTATTGTCTATTACGTAATACTTTTTCATACCTGGATAAAAAATAACATATGATTATACTGCTTCTGAACTTCTCTATCATTAGTACTACTTTCAAACTTCCGCTAATATATTCATTCGTAATCTTAGGTATATTCTGGATTATCAATTTTTTCTCGTACGTACCTCTCGAGCAGATTAGTGAGGGAAAACTTCTTTATTATACAACTCAGCTGTGCTGTATAAATATAACTATCTGTTTACCCGCGGCATCCCCTATTAGTGAAGTTAAACACAATTAGCAAGTTAGCGCCTCGGTGAGATGTCGCTTCGCTGCCTCAAATCGATTGACGATAATACTAACTTTTGTACCTACCTATATAATATAAACAAATAATTTAGCAGGACATACTAAATAAAATATAAAAATATATTAAAACAATCGCGTTGACAACTTTATGTGTTGAAGTCGTGTCGAAATGGACGAATGAGCCCTATTTCAAAGTTTCAAATATTGCGATAAGACTATCTCTCTGTCAATGTTATTGAAAGTGTATATAAAAATCATGGATGACAAATAAAAATTTTCACTGCCGAGTCGATGAATAAAAATATTATAATTATTTGAAAAAAAAATGTTTTTATGATACTTATTAGAAAATTAATTGCTATTAATTAGGAAGGACTGATGTAAGAAATGGTGGTTGTTTTAGGAGAGTTTTAATTAAAAAATTAAACAGGCTTAGGGAAAAAAAATCTATTTATAGAAAAAAAAAACAACTAGCTGCGTAATTTTTTTTAAAGAACTTTGACTTTATTTAAAAAAATATTATTTTTTAGATATGAGATTTAGAAAATTAATAAAAATAAAAATTGAAATTTATTTTTAATGGATTGTTTAACAAAATCAGTGTTCTAGAATTATAAATATCTTTTATGTTTAAAAAATAATTGTATAGTTATCTTAACTTGATTATGTTCTCCTAGCCGATTCCGGCTACGGCGGCTAATCTCATTGAGACTAGCCAACTGAGCAGGAGATATCATAGTGCAGCGCGTGTACGCGCAGACACAACATATCTGTCACTCTCATACTCCGGTGGGACGACTGCTCGACATGACCAGTGAAAATTAAGGCCCAGGACCGACGGCTTTACGTGCTCTCCGAGGCACGGGGGTGAAACACCGCCAACTTCCCAACTCCGGGCTGTTACAGAGGCCTACTATACAGAAAGACTCAATAACTAAACTTGGTCCGACCCGGGACTCGAACCCAGGGCCTTCCGAGTGTGCAGCCGTACATGCTAGCCACTACACCACCGAGGCAGTTGACCGTATCTTAACATACGTATTATGTAAATGTATGACAGCTACGAATTCAAAAATGATAGAAATAAAATATGAAATGAAATACATAATACATGTTATGTTTACATTAAGGAAGGGAAAATGAAGCTATTTTTAATTTAATGAATTATATATAAAAAATATAAAACACGACAAAGATAATAAAACGAAAACGAAAATAGAACACAATATAAAGAAATATTCGAATAAGAGAGCTGATGCTTAAATAATAATCGAATTTGTGGTAAAACTTGGACGAGTGTGCCAAAAATATGTAAATATCTTTTCTGATAACACGAACCATCTTCCTTTATACAGAAATCAAGGAGGTAGAAAAGGTCTGAAGGGGTCAAAGTTTAAATTAGGTACAGGGCGCTGTAGACAATGTTTTATGAATTATATTTCAAATAATTAATAATTATATTACAAACGATGACAAATTATATCCATATCCAATATATTTATACAGATAAATAAAGTGTCTGTTTGTAATGTCAAAATAGCAGCGTTTTACTAAATGCATATGAAATTATATACGGTACTTATAAGAAAAACACATTTTTTTAAATTTTTGTCTGTCTGTTTGTCCAGATAATCTCTGCAACGACTGGACGGTTTTGACGGGACTTTCACTGGAAGATAGGTGATGTTATAGGGAGTAACATAAGCTACTTTTATTTTAGAAAAAGAATTAGGGTTCCGCTCAAAAAAACACGTACCTAAGAACGAACCCGAGCGAAGCGGGGGTAAGTCGCTAGTAATATTATAAATATAAATGTGAAAGCTTGTGAGGATGTTTGTTACTCTTTTACGCCAGAACGGCTGAACGGATATAGGTGAAATTTGGCATAGAGATAGATTATAGTCTGGAATAGCACATAGGCTACTTTTTATTCCAGAAAAATGTACGGTTGCGATGGAATAGATTTGTTTTTGTCTAGTGACGAACTTGAAGCGAAGCGAGAGTGAGTCGCTATTTACTTATATTTCAAAATAAGAGTATATTAAAACAATATGAAAACAAACTACACCACAACGTTTATTAAGCAGCGCGTATTTTGTTCAATAAATTTGAATAGATCCATTAGACGTCTTTAGATTTTCAGTATCTTGTATGGACAAGTGGAAACAATATGATGTAGAGTGTAGACGAAACCGCTGTACATTTAGAGTAATTAATGTAATGCATTTTCGCTTTCAACTGTCAGTTATCAAAAAGAACTGAACTTGAATGTGAATTCGCCATTACAGGATTTTTACTTAAAAGTCCAAAATAATATTAATTGAGATAAAAAAATAGCCGAATAAAAAAGAAAAGTTTTTTTAGAGATTTTTATACGATATTTGCATTGTTGCGTTTAACACATTCTCGAGTTACATTAATATCGATCGAGTAATCGATTTTTCTAATTATATAAAAAAATATTAAATTATAAGCGGGTTGAATTTGGAAATGAAAATATTTTTTTTCGGAATTGGTAAAAATATACGGTCAATGAATAGGCAGAAGATGAAAAAAAAAAACAAATAAAATATCATAATTCGAAAGAGAAAACGTTTTGGCGTAAAGTATTCATAGTAGCCGCGGGACATATCGCCTATATTTACACAAGAATGGAAATCAAACAACTGGTGTTTACGCTCTATCGATCCGCTCTTTATTATTTAGCGGCCTATTTGCTTTACTGGAGCGATTTTTAAACTCCGCTGGGACAAGTTAAATTTTATTTTGTATTCGTTTCTAGCCAGTATATTTATTGTAAGAGAATTGATCCGTACTATTTACGAAGCGTATATATTATAGATATACGAGGTTTAGATTCTAATAGAACAGGACAAGCTGTATCTTTTTGAAATGTATACTTCTTTTGGCGGGTTATGGAAAAATATGAGAGAGATTTTTTTACTATGCGACAGATTTAGAGTACCTACTACAGTGTGAAGTTAGTCGTTAATCTCTCTTTAGTATAGTGTCTATATTTAAGTCTATATTTAAGTTTTTTTTAAAAGATGCATTCAACATGCAATGTCGCAGTGCTTCAATGACGTTATTAGAGTTTTAAAAATATATTTTTGATCAAGGTTAGAGGACATTTTACAATAGTTATTCTTAATAGCAAACCAAAATTGTATGGAAATGATATTTATGGCGATACGGTTGTAAGAGGCCTTACTGATAAATAATCATTGTGGGGAAATTTTGTTAGCGTTTTTTTTAAAGATAAGAATGTATTCGTACCACACGTTATCGCTGGATAAAATATTCGTCTTTCAGTGTTATATGGAGAAAAAATTAGTAGAAATTATTGTTGTAAATAAAAACATACATAGTTTTTTATTTAGGTATTGAATAAAAAGTATTGATGAGTGTCAAAGGATAATTAAAATTTTAGTGAATAAATCCTACTAATCCATACTAATCCCATAAATATTATAAATGCGAAAGTTTGGATGGATGGACGTTTGTTACACAATCACACCAGAACGGCTAAACGTATCTGGATGTTTGGCAAAGATTAGATGTTAATCTGGAATAGCACATTGGTTACTTTTTATCCCGGAAAAATGTATGGTTCCCGTTGGATAAATTTGTTTTGGTCTAGTATTATAAACACGAAAGTTTGTGAGGATGGATTGACGGATGGATGTTTGTTATTCTTTCACCTAAAACTACTGAACGGATTTTGATGAAACTACAGTAACATCGCTTATACATCAGGAAAACACATAGGCTATAATTTTTAAAGATATAGTAATACATAATAGAACTACGCGTGTGAAGCCGCGGGAAAACGCTAGTATGACATAATCACTTGCTAATAGCTTAAATTATAATATACTCACCCCAATGCAGTTATTGAGGCCTGTAGGCTGTATGTAAGCATAAGCTGAAATGGACACAAGCTCAAACAATACGATATGAATCGCTGTGTGAGGGAAATGTAAATGTTTATGTTTAATTAGAGTTAATTTGGACTGACCTAGAATTGAGCACTTGGAGCACGTTTTCGTATGAAATTAAGTTTATAATATTTACTTAAATATACTAATAATTATTTTATCTTTTTATTTGTATAAAAGAAATTATTTACAAAAAGAAAATTTGGGAATCAATATTACCATTATGATTTCGATTGAATAATTCTTGCTAAAAATAACAGCATATCATATCATAATAGATTAATCTAAAATATTGCCTGTTCAACTTTACCCTATATACGAATTGAATCTGTAACGTAATATTAGTTTGTATTTTCACTTAGACGAAAAATAAAATAACAAAAAAATAAAAACCGACTTCAAACAAAAGCACTAAAAAGTAAAAAATAACTGATTGGT